>JACCHV010002889.1:0-1200000 GCA_018907245.1 Eupristina koningsbergeri | reverse complement strand
AACGATAAAATATTAGTCGAACATAATTAAATAAGTTTTCACATATACATTGTTTGCTAGCATCTTGTATTTGCTAATTTTTTGAAGAAAAACTGTTGCGTCGTTTTGAATTTTTCCATTTACTTTTTAAAATGATCTTTTGACATCAACCACAGTTTTCGTGCTTGTAACATTAATTTCCAAAGTGCGAAGAAATCCTAATATCAATGAATCGTTGTCAAATCGGCGGAAGCGCAACCGGAAACATTATTTAATAGCGATGTATAAAGTTTGAAGTTCTCGCGTATCCGTATCCTCAAGTCGCGTGTGGATAACTGCTGGACCATGGATGCTGCATCTCAACTCCGACCAACAATCGAATAACTGCCTCTTCCGATTTTACTACAATAAACTGACATCACTAACTTAACTGATTGCTTCTGTTACTGCGACTATTGTCTTCATTGTTGTGGCGGAAATATCATAAACAAATGAAATAAATGTTTAGAAAAATGATACAAGAGATACTAATTTGACTGCGAGAAATAACTTTGATGAATGTTTCTTTAGAGAGTGATAAATATATTTTTATATTAATTTTTTGCGTGTAACGATTCCATAAGTAGATAAAAAAATTTTTTAATTTACATGAATTTATACAAATTTTTGTGTCCTATTAAATTAATATTGATTGAATTTGCAATTAAATACACATGTTTTATGTGAACAATACTCTTGTAAATAAATATAGAATTTATAAATGGTAATAATAAAAAGACTGAATAATGTAGCGAAAAATGTAAGTAAGGAGCTTATATTTTTAATGACATATTTTTCTTTTCTTTATTTTGATTACACGTAATGTATTCTGTCATTTACTATTTGAACTTATTTCATTTTAATGTTTTTTGAAAATAATCCTTCATATAATTTTCTTTCAAGTCAAATTAACGTAGTTTTTGATAAAATTTTCGTATTGTATCGATAATTTGTAGTTAAGTAATTTATATTTGGTGTATATAAATAATAAATTTCATAAATTCTTATTTAATTATAAAATAATATTTCATATTTACATGTATATAGATGTTATTTTTAATCGGTAAGCTATTAGTTTTACGTATAATTATAATATGAACACTATTGTTCTCTGTTAAATTCTATCATTTTCATGAGAGATTTCTATTCCACTACTTTTTTAAAATAAATTATTAGAACTATAATTTTTAATTAACTCAATAAAATTATCAGCGAATTAATTAAAAAAGTAGATGGACTATTAAATTTATGCACTTTAAATAAATTTATCTGTAAATGTACATTTATATAAATCATATTAATTGAATATTTATATAAATAATATAAGTAATAGTATATACATGTATATTATTTATACATATGTTATTGATTTTACATGAAATATTACATTAAAAATTTTCATCAATTAAGGTTTTCGATCAATATTATCATTAATATAATCACCGTAGGTATAATAATATTTCTAATATTCTATTTTGAATTAATATTTGACCTAAAATTTAGTAACTCTATATCTATCTGATATAATTTAATTTAATTTACTAAAATCTATTCAGTGTAGATGATTAGTTATATAATATGCATAAAGTACATATTTATTAGTAAGCTTAGATATTCGAAGATGAAATAATTTAATTAAATTAGACTGAATCGCGTTATAAATATTATCGAATATCTTATTTCTATAAATTATTAACTAGCACGATAATTCTCTAATTCTGAAATATCAAAACACATACAAAACAATAATAATATTATACTTGTATTTGTACTGGAATATTTAATTATATTCATCAATAGCTAATAATGTGCATACGAGAAATCAGAGGGATTTAGATTACTAAACTACCTGTAAATGCTATGAGTGCAGACTGATAATGTTAAATTATTTAGAAGTTCAACATAAGTTTGACCATGGATTTCTCTCGGGTGAAATATTCCCTTGCTTGAACCCCTTAAAAGGGACGTCTCAGTAGAAATCAGGGTTACGTAAAAACAGAGATCTCAAAGGAGCCCCAAGGAATGTTTGTAATCTTTGTATAATATGTGTACCTAGAGATGTTGTAAATTGAATAGATAAATATAATCTTGTTACATTAGTAATTTGAGAAACTCATTGGTCTAGAGATAAACAAATATACTACAATAAATCTTCATTTTGACAAACGAACATGGGTCTACGGGTTTTATAAATAATAGTTGATGTGGCTAGTGAAAAGGGAATAAATGGTTCTATTGGAAAGTTAACAAATTATCTAACAAAATATATCTTGAGCATATATCTGTTTAAGATTTGAAAAACATACATTACATACTAATAATTTATCGAATATATACTGTGATTGGTACATTTCAATAATATTAATATTAATGATTATACCGGTGTAATTATTAATTCTAAATTTAAGGAATTCGCTAACAAAGCTCATTACAAGTATTAAATTGCATGGAAATGATTTTATAATATTATTTAGTAAGTGAAACATAATTTAATTAATATTGCTTTAATATTTTAGAGGTAATATTATGTTGAACTAGTCACGTGCGATACTTGCAATGGTTGTAAATAAATAAAACTTGCAGACAATAAATGAGTGTATTAAAGAGGAAATTCAATATATATAAACTTATATTAATGAAACCATTAGTTTAATAATATGGAGATTTATTTGATGAAAGTTGGTATATATGTTATGGAATATAAATGTTGATAAATTAAATATGCAAAATCTAATCAATATTTTAATAAATATCATAAATAAATAAATAAATAATACATGTAAAATTATAGTAGTACTGTAATATTATTGACAATAATACATATTAAAATGTTTATTTAATTAATTTTAATAATTGAAAAATAACAATTAAGTTCAGATGAATGTATTAATAAAAACATTTACATTGCAAAGTATATAAAAATTTATTATTTTATATTGTATTTATCAAGAGTTGATATATTTAAAAATTCGAGTAGATGTGTGAAAAAATTCTAATATAAATATTTGCCAATATCGTTATAAAATAATACTATTTTAAAGTGATGAAATAAAAAATATATACCAATTTTGAAGTAAAACTTTACTGCCTTTTTTATCTTATAAATATTTAAAAATTATTGAATAGGCGATAATATATGAAAATCATTTCAAATTATTGGGGAATACATTTGCTACAGAACAATGTATATTGAATTTTTAAAGAGGCAAACTCGCATCATTTCTTGCCTTCGTTGGAAACTTGCCATTTCTAAGCTCAAAAGACCGTAGCACACAGAAAATTGAAACAAGCACTTGGGTATTTCAATGACGCCACGACCTTGTCAACTTAGAACTTTGAAGCTATAGATTCCTTGTCCCGTGGATAACAAGAGCAGTTTCCTACTTATATAATAAAATATATATTGAGCTTTTGTGTGACTAAATTAATTTTGTTCCACATATTGATATTCTATCCTTTCACATTGTAGGAAACTTCAATTTATGTATTTTGTATTAGAAAATAGATTGGATGTATTAGCACGCATTTATCGGCGTATCTAGATCTTATTAAAAAATTTTAATCTCTATGGATCTTGTATTTTAGAATTTGTGTTCACTGATTAAAAATTTAGAAATTTCAGTTTGATTCAATAGAGTTCGCGTATCTTTTAACGGCCATGATTAATGATATTATTCGATACCACAGGTATGAGGGCGTATGAGGAAGACCTGGAGGAGAGACGCGACAAGCTCCGAGAACTCCTGGCGATGGAGGAAGCAGAGCTAATCCGGGAACTCATCGAACTTGCGCTGAAACTCGAGGAGGAGCATGCAGAGGAGCTAGCAATTCGAGTCGCGGAAGCCGAGGAACAGCGGGAAGCCGAGCGTCAGGAACTCCTTCACGGGAAGCACCTGCAGCATTTTGTCGAGGGTAACCAGGAGTTGCGGGAGGCTCGAAGACGTGCCCGAGTCGAGGACGCAAAGTGCGCCAACAAAATGCAGATGGCCGACAATGAGGAAAAGCGCAAGTACGTGAACTTTGTGTTACATAACAGGGAGTGATTGTCGCATTGGCGTTGCATAAACCTTGCGTTGACAAAGGTGCCAAAGTGAACTATTTTTTTTTTTTTATTACTGAATGATAAAACTGGGACTGCGTTGGCGATTCACCAAAAGATACAACGTCGAATTTTAATTTTTTTTTTAAGGGTATGAGACTTCAAGCTGGAAAAACTAAGAAAAATTAACGTAAAAAGTCGTAGCTTTTACTGCATTACTTGTATTATATTTATGCTACAAGCCGAGACAGAAATGTCTTGCTTTTTATATATTTTTATTTTGCATTATTATATCTTTAATTATTTTTCTCGTTGTACTATTTAATTATTTTTTTCTTGCCTGTAAAGTATATATTATGAATGTCGTAAACAAAGTAATTATTTTTTTTATTCAAAAATTTAATTTTTTTAATTGATGATATGAAATATTTCTGAAAATTAACAAACTGTTAGCTTATGAAAATCATCAACAATTGAATCCATGCATTGTTTATTATAATTAAATAATCTTGTTCAAATTTTCTGTGGTTAAATTAATTTCATCATATTACTTTAAATCAAAATGACAATAAATTATTTATCATAAGTATATCATTCCAGGTAATATTTAAAAAGTTTTTAAAGATATTTTTATAGTTTATAATATTAAATAATTATTCATAAAAATATTCTACAAAATTATTTTGAAATTATCTTCATATAAAATATGTAATCAAAAATGCTATATTGCATATAGTTAGTAATGTTATAATTTTTGTTAAAAATCTTAATTTAATAAGATTATAAATAATTTAAAACTATATTCACTTTTTAATTAAAATATCATGTCACTAATTTTTTAAATAACTTTCTTTATCTATATTTAAAGTTAGTTTTAATATTACAACAACATCATATAAAAGTTTATTTAGTATAATTTAAATAAATTAGTAAAGTTTACAAAGTCTATAATTTTTACGATAAAATAATATAAATAGTAATATTTGCGAAAAAATCCGATCAAGTTATACTTTAATTTATATTATGATATATAAAAAAAGGATTTTTCGTACAATTAATCTGAAATGACATACATGTACTTTTGTATATTTAAAAAATTTATCAACCAAAATGATACAATATTTTCTTGTTATCAACTTTTATGTAACTCTATTCATGCATATATTTTTATTTTCAAGCATCTTACATTATTATCACTAGTTATTTTGTTATAGTACCCAAGAGAATCAGTAAATAAAAAGTTTAGTATTTATAAAATTCCCTTGTGTTGCATTATTATAATTTAAAACTATTATTAATACACATAAGTAATATTTATTTAGATTGTGGATTATAAAAGAATTCTTATAAATTTTTTTATAATTTCAATATATTCTGTTGATTAAAAATAATAACTTTTATTTAATTTATTAAAATGGAACTTATTTGTTAATTATCCAAGAAATGTATAAAATATCTACATTAGCATCTTAATGTCGTTGACAATGATTTCTTTGGATATATGTTAATATGTATTTAATATATATTTTATATATTACTTTATTAAAAAAAAAAATTAATAGCTAATTAAATTGTATACTTAAATTATATGTATAAATTGGAAAACGGTCATTAAATTAAATTTTGTTCGATTAAATTACGATTTGAAATGTAAAATTATTTTATAATTTTGTATAAAATACTAATAGACCAAAGTAAACTGCAATATTCCTAAAATTCAAATAAATATTAATTATTAAACATTTAATTGTTTAAATAACAATTATTTGATTATAAATAATAAATATAACTATTATAAAAATAATGTGGATATGATTATTGGGAAATCACTATTTATACTAATAATATTGAATTAAATATATAAAAGAATATAAATTTTTATTTCATAAATGGTGTTATATAGATTAAAAAAGAATATTTCAAAGGATATGTTATTTATATCTATAAAAATAAATTTAAAACTAATATAGTTGTATTCAAAAAATCATTGAATATGAACATTTTGACATACAAAAATGTTTAAGAATATTCCTAAAAGAAAGTTAACATTGCAAAGAAAGTATTTTTATAAGTTTATTTTTTGGGTATTCACAATTCTTTTTATAATATAATAAAATCGTTAAAGTTTTATTTTTTCGTTTTCACTGTTCTGGTCAACTTGGGTATTGTATTGTCCAAGTAGATGAACTCTAGATATGATAAACAGTCCCTCTGGGTCTATCAAAAAACAGATTCACAAAAAAAGGTTTGATGGAAAACCAGCTTGTAAATCTACACATTACGAAACTGAGGAAATTTTATTTTTAAAATCTTACATAATATAAACTGCACTATAATTGTTTTGTGTAATATATTTTTTCAATTATTTTCATCATTAATACTATATTTATCAAATATAAAATTAAAAAATATATAATATAATTATGTGTGATTGACATTTTTTTTATATTGGTGATGCCTTCTAGTGTACAGTTGTAGTTTAAGTTAAATTATGCGGTATAGTTAGATAAATTAACTCATTCTGTTAATGCAAATTTATAATTAGTCTTATTAAATATGTAATTAAATTATTTATATGAATTTAATAATCAAAATAATCGTTATATTGATACTTAGAAGTTGCATGTTGTAAAATATTTGTAAGTATTGAATGAAGGATTCATTATTGTATAATTAAAGAAAGAGCTACAAAAAATTTAATGAAATATAAATACATAAATATATGTATATAAATATATAAAATAGAAATTAATGTTTTTTAATAATTAATTAAAATTTTAAAAAATTGTAAAATATTTTATATTTTGTGTTATTATTACTCAAAAAAAAATTATTACAAAACTAATTTTTTCATTTTAATCCTATAAAGGAAAGTGATATTATGTTTGCAACTTGCTACAAGATATTGATCATTATTAACAATAATATATGACATAGTTAATCAAATTTGTAGATATATAATGCTCTTACTTATATATTCCCTATATAATTTATTCATAATATTATTTTTTAAATTAAAGAAATATAAAGTTTTATTTTTAAAAGTTCTCAAAGCAAAAATGTAGAATATTATAAATTTGTCGCGACTCCCCTTGTGTAGTGTGGATTTCACCTAACAGGGAACGAGCGATAAAACACTCATAAATCTACCTACGAAGGGTATAAGGAAAAGGTATAAGGTCAAGAAGGACTATTGGCTATTACTTATATTGCTGGCAATATAAGCAGGTAGATTGGCGCCTCGATAAAAAATCCACCTATTTTCAGTATAAAATCATGTAAAATTAGTAAAAAAAGAAATAGAGCACGAGGTTGAGAATTGAAGTAATCAAATATTTATACTAAATCCGTTTTATATACTATAATATAACAAAATGCGTTTTTCTGTCTGTGTAATTCTTATTAGTCGTCACTTCTTCTGAACAAAGATTAAATGTCCTACGTGGTTTTAATTCACCTCGTACAGAAGAGAAAAGTTTGGTCGTTAAGAGTCAATACTAACGATTATTGCAGGTGTTTTCTTTCCGATTTTCTTCCTTCCATGACCTTCTTCGCCAAAATAATACTAAAAATAAAAAGCGGATTCGTAGCTTTTCATTTAACACTCTTATATGTCATTATATATATGTACATGTATACACTCTTTTTTTTCTCAATTCCAACTAGTCTAGTCCAGTTATTGCTTAGCAGAATTACCATAAAAATTATATAAATTCGATAGGCTCCACCTGAACGTCTATTTGAGAATGCATTAAGGTTTATCGCTCTCATTGTTGATTTTACAACTTTATTTGTAACAACTTACGTCACTCGATATTAGGAAACAACATTGTTATGGTATCTAAGATCTATAAAAAGTTTCACTTCAGGTCATAGTACGTGACTTAGTAAGCACAAGCCTTTCTGAAAATATGACATTAAAATAATACGATTAATTAATAATACCAACTGTCAAATAAATGATATTAAGTATTTTTAATGTCTTAATTTTTTTTTATTAAATTATTTATAACATATTTATATATAAGAATATTTATTTTTATCTTTTTTTCTTTGATTACATAAAAGATTGTCATTATATAATTTAAGAATGTTTATTTTAAAAAAATAATATTGATTTTTTGTTTATCTTTTTTAGTATAACAAAAAACTAAAATCATTGTATAATGATACAAAAAAATTTAGAGTATTTTGATAAAAATAGTAGATTTGTATATAATTTTAAAAAATCTGTGAATTTAGCTTATCACATTATGCAAAATATTCATAAACTGTCTCATCTTAAATCTAAGTTAATTTCTTTACTAATTTTAAGCCGACTAGTTAAATGAATCTGTTTTTAACTAGAATTATATTGTAATTTTCTTTAAATATATATGAATATTTGTTATTATTACTTCAACATTAATTTATGTTCATTTATAAGTTCATTTATAATTATATATTCATAAAATATATAATTAAAATTAATGTTTTAATTGCTTTATTTAAATTATTCTTTAATTTTCTGTCGTTAACGCATTTGTTAATTATATTTTGGAATGACTCTCAACTTATAATGAAAAATTCACTGCTTAGTACATGTGACTTTCTCGTTGTATAATTTACCACATGTCACGATCCTTGATAACTCAAAAGGGTTAAAATAGTCAGTTTATGTAACAGGTACAAGGTACTGTATACATAATAAAGTAAGAGAATTAGCAGAATTAACGCTTACGTAGCTCTGCAAATGTAAATATACCAATTACCGTCACAGTGTATATTACAGTTGTTTATCTGAATTCTGTTTTTAAAATATTGACCTGTGAGAATTATGATAACTGGGAAGAACAAACTTGTATGAAGTAGAAATTATTTGATTTAACATTTTACGCAGAACAAATTAAATATTTCCTGTTTCACTAATAATAAAATTAAAAATTCATTACTATAAATTTATTAGATAATGAATTACTTTTAATACGTATAATATATTGTATAGAATGTTATTTAATCAATTATAGTGAGTGTAATTTGTAATAAAATATACATAAAATTATATTACAATATAACAAACTATTTTCGTAAAATTCATATATATTTATTTTATGAAAATAGAAATATAAGGAATGCTTGTTTAGTTCATTGTTAGGACATTAAAGTAAAAAATTAGTCTCTTTGAATTAACAAATAGTTTGATATATTTGTTTATTTCTTTTAGCTCTTTATTAAACGTCACATATTATCAATTTCGTCTAGCAAATATTGGTGCCAATCTAGTGTAAAATATACTTTTTCAAAGAATATTTATCACTTAGCTACTGTATCGCAGTCCATCTTGTAGATGAAAAATGATGTGTATCTATATTCAATTTGAGAATTGATTTAAAAGAAATAAATAATGGTGATGTTAATATGCTATTTATCATGAATGTAATAGGGATTATATTATACATCTATAACTATAATTTTTATAAATGTTATTATCTTATATTAACTTAAAATTAATTTTGCACTATTAACAACTTTATTGAGTTATGATAAAAATTTTAAATAGAAATATAATTAGAAAGTTATGTTTAATATTTTGAAGATAGTTTATACTTGTATTTTCCCAATACATAATTTTTTTTATTAATGTACATGTTCGTAAAAAGAATACCATTGAATCATAAGTTACAACTTTAAAATAAATACAGTTTGAAATACAAAAAGGTGAGTTTGGTTAAAAGATGATTGTAGATAAATACTAAACTAAAACCCAGACAGGGACGTATTTTCCACACTTTTCTCGATGACACTAATGTCATTTTTTTATGCATATGATCAAAATTTGGATCTTAGGAATTGTCAAGGATCCGACCTTTAATATAAGGGCATAACTGGATACCTGAGATAGTCATAAATAAATTAAGCAACCCCCATTTTTTGAGGGTGTTAAAGCTTTCTAATCGATTCTTCGACTCCTAATAATATGACGTTTGAAATTAAAAAATTTTTAAAATATAAACTGTTATTTGCGTAGTGATTAAGTTTGTTGTTTGTCGATGGAAGATTTTTATTACTGGGTTTCTCAAATAAATTAATTTTACGGAATTAAGAATGGCCTCTCCCGATTAAGTGAAACAATAACTCAAAATTTTATACAAAAGAACAAGAAAATGTAATCATTGAAAAGGATCAAGCGTAGAAGAATGACAGTAGAACGTTTAAATACGGTGAAAGGTTTAAAAAAAAGACATCTTTTTTTAATTATCAGTTTTAGTTATCGTTCATCCTCATTTTCAATTCAACAAATATTGTAGAATGGACTGGTTTAAATAAATATCACAAACTGAAGATCTGGTTGAATTCTTTTAGAATAGCTGCTTCAGACAATTTCCAAATACCCTGAGAAATTCATACCAGTGGATAAAATGATATAAAAGAGAAGAGAAAATCAAAAAATATGAAGTCAAATTTATTTTTTCATATTTGATCACATTTAATACATGAAAATTTGTTTTCGAGATTTTTATTTTAATGTATATTTAGTTCTCAAATGAACATTGAGTTCTGATATTTCTCTTTAATTTTGTCCAAATTATCATTCAAAACAAAATACGTATTATTTATGACATGTATTGAAAATGCACAAAATATATTTTGGGTAAGATACATTGAGATAGGGTTCATTACATAATATATAATACTTGACGTTATCAGTGCATTGTAATTTAACTAATTCTATGCTGGTGGTTGTATAAATTATCGTTAAGGTGCCAACCATCGGGATTGTTCGACGTTGTGGCTAGTATATAATGAGGAATTGCCTATATATTCATTAATACAATTGCACCAAGAAATCCCATCAAAGGAATGTTTGTTAACAACAATTGATGGATGGGCGCTTTATTCATAGATTATTGCAATGGTGATAATTATTGGACTATTGGTTTTAAAATCAAATAATTCCACAACAATAGCAGAGGTAGGCAGCTATAATTATAGAGTAATATTACTAAGATTTTTAGATTGTAACTATTTGCATTTTATCATTTTTATGTCAAATTTAAAATATTTTCTTCTTTCACTATGTATTTCTTCTTCTGCATATTGATCACTATCAATTAAATTATATTTATTTGTGTTATTTTTCATATTTATGTTCAGCTGATAGCATCTAATCTATCACCCTCATCTTTTTCGTTTCATCATCCTCAAATTCCCCCTACATATATGTGATTGACATAGATAAAGTAAAACCATTTACCTACATTTATTGTTAGAGTTTATATTTCAAGAGTTGTAAAAATCTATCACTAAAAAACTGTTTTTACCTAATTTAATGAATAATTATAGATTTTGAAATTTATAGATTTTTATGTAAAGCAATCGGAAAGTATTGAAGATTAAAGGTAAAGATGCCATTAAGATTATATCTGTCGACGCTACCAGATTTTATGTTACTGGAAAATCTCTATAAAATTGATCATCTAGAAATTATAAAAAAGTCTATAAACTTCGAATTGTATTACAGTTAGTTGTGATGAATGAAAGTCTAAAAAATTATTAAGAGTAATGTCTCTTAATCTTAAGTTGAAAGACATAACATTTTTCATCATTATGTCCTTTAAAGATAAAAAAAAATGAATCTGTGAAAAAATTTTGACCTTTTGAAAATATCACGCTTATCATTGGTATAGATAATCATAAAAGCTTTGACATTGCTTTTTCAGACAAAAAACCAATTCTAAGAGAGTCTAAAAAATATGAACAGAAAAATTTAATTCATGGAGGCTCTAAAATGAAAGGAACTTTCGTATAATAACATAAAGCTGTATAAAAAAGATCTTAAGCTTCACAAGCTTCTCACACTATTGTCTCGGAAAATTATAAACTAGTGGCTTTAAGGTTGATTAAATTGATAATTTAAAAATAAAAAAAAAGTTATTTACATCAACAGAAATAAAATTGTATGAAATTTATAGTTCAATCTCTACAAATAATTTTTAAAGAATTTCTGTTTTACGTTTAAACGTTTTTTAAAAAAAGTAAATGCATGTACTTTATATTACTAATAATATTTTAGTTTGTAATAGATTGATTAAAAACTAAATAAGTTATAAAAAATAAAAATCTGATAAAACAAACAGTATATTTTCATTAAAATAGAACAGACGCTTGGTAGATTAATTGGTATATTAGATTAATAATATAATTAATAATAAAAAAGTATAATTAATAATAACAAAAAGAAAATGTAATGAGCATAGAGAAGATAATGGACACATTATGTAATTACCGAAAAGGTATTTTGCTTTAATCTATAAAATGGTAACCATTATTTTCATTAGAATACGGAAATCGGATATTGATCAGATAGGAACGAAGGATTTTGTGGAAACTAAACTCTGAAGCAATCACACGATTAATTTTAAGCTTGTAGATTAATATCTCAAAATTTCTAGTTATAATATGACGGAATGAATGAAAGTCATTTGGATGTGGTTTGAGTGTCACAAAATATCCTATTTAAATTAAAAAATTGTAACTCAGTATTGAAATATAAAAGTGTATTATTTATATATTCTTAATAATAAAAATTCCGTGATTAAGAATAGAAAATAATTTCTAGATATGATTAATTAAAAACAAAAAAATAATGAAATTGAATAAAGTGAAACATAATGTTAAAATTTTTATTTAATTATAATTTTAAATTACGAATATATATAATTACTTTCAAAAACATTTAATAAAATATTACTAAAAAGACAGAGTAATTAAACATTGAAAAGATTTAATATTCTTACAAATAGAATATATTTATATATTTTTGAATTAAAATTTTAAATTTTTCCTTAAGCTTTACTTGAAATATTACTAACTTAATGTTAAATTTTTAAATATTTATAATTTATTTTTGTTTTAATTCTTTCATTTTATATGCCTTACAAATTATGTACGTATTATTTCATTGTATTATAGATAAATATTTATCTCTATAAATTAAAAATAATAGTATATATGCAAATTTCATGTTTATTACGACTTTGATAGAAATGAATTGAAATTTAAAATGCCCTTATAATCAAATTATATTATTAAAATTAAGTTATAAAATTTTCTCTTATAACATTATTTTAATTGATTTTTATTTTTTTTTTATTTTATAATATTATTAAAAATAATACATTGTATCAATAATATATTTAATATAAATCCTATAATTTATAAGTTATATGTTTTAAATATTATATTTGAACAATCCTCGAAAGGATTCTGGTTGATAAACCGTGTTCGAATGGCCTAGATTGTCGGACTCGTTTCCTGCCCTGAACAGAAGCTCGTCCTCAGGGAAAAACGTGAATAGACAAAAAAGCCGATAAGTCTCCGTTACGTTGTTCAACTGCTTATGCAGACTGAAATAAAAGAACTATTGAGGAGTAAAAGAATCATTGCCACCGTGACCCGATGATTGAATTTCTTCTTTGGTGCTGACTCTTATCGAATTTTATGCGAAGCTTCCCGGCTTTGTGAATTAATTTTCATAATTTTCTTAAATTTTGGTTCATTGCACCGCATTTCCACACATCAGTTCCAAATGTTTTTGCAAAAAATATGAAATGTGACTATCAAAATGGGCCAATTCGCAGTGTGAAAATAGGAAGCCACGTGTACTACGAATTTTCAATTTTACCAGGCAAGTTTCCATGAAATTGAAGTTAAGGCATACCAGGATTACCGAAAGCCGATAGATGATTTGCCAGTATAATATTTCAATAGTGAATTCCACAATGCAGAAATCTAGCAATGGATATGATAATAAAATACTGTTGCACTTCTTTGGTATATATCCGAAAAGATGGAAGATCGCACATCATCGCATTCATGATCCAGGTTTAACGTTTACAAATTATATCAGAATTTTGACAGATTTATTTTGAGAAAACGTATATACTGCAACAGTTTAATAAATAATGTGAATATTTAATGAATAATTCTATTCTTGAATTGATTAAGTAACGGTAATAAAATTTTAACTAAGATTAAAATATTCAGAACATTGGATTCCATAACGGTTTTAATCAATGCCATAAATAGAACAACGAGTTAAAAGTTCTTCGAGAGATTTCTGATAATTTGTATATTATTTTATCACAAAATTCATATGTTATCAGTCCATATTGAAAGGAAAAAAAACAATTAATCAAAAAAGTAAGAGATTTTAGAAGTTAAAGGATAAACATAATATTTAATTAGCACATTCACTTAGAGTAAATTTTACAGAATTCTGAATACAATTGTATAATGAACAATGTTTAAAAACGAAAGTAAATTATAGTTTCTCCAAACTATTAATATAGTCATTTAATAGCACTATCGTTGCTCAAAGTGAAATTATAATCATTCATAATAATTGTTTGAAATAATTGAGTTGATATTTAAGTAAGTTATAATTTCATATCTAATTTAGTTTTCGTGCAATAATCTGTATGACGAATTATACTTACTATAAATTACATAAAAAAAAAATCTAAAAAGTTTTTAATATTAAATTTAATTTCAAATAATAAATAATTTATATTTAAAAAATATTTAATAAGTTTTAAGAAAAATATTTTTCGAATAATCTTAATGAGTATGGATTATTATGTGTTAATATTGAAGACGTATTATATTTACTAAATTTTTAGAACTTATAAAATTATTAAAAAAATGAAAATTACTTTTACATAATAATAAAGTTTATTGATAAAATTATAAATTTAAATATTAAAAAGCCGATTAAGCTTCATTTACTTCTAAAATTTTCACAATATAATAGATTAAAATTTATGGTTGCTGAATTTTTATTATAATTGAATTAACTTACTAATATATTATAGAAAGTAAAAACGTAATATAATCGACTGAAAATCAATTTATTATATCGTAAAAAACTTTCTATTAACTAATATGCAAAAAATAATAAAATGAAACGAAATATCATTTATGAATAATATTTCTAATTTTAATCATAGTAAATTTAATTAATTCAATATTATAAATAAGAATTAGACATGCTGGAATTGAACGTAATATTTAAAAATTTATAAATTTAAGATTTCTATTAGTTGTAAAGTTTCTCACAAAAATATATAATTAATTATTTTTATATAATTTGCAATTATTATATAGAAAAAATATATTTTTCAGTATCCTCATAAATTAAGTTTTCATAATCAAAAATTGACAGAATTTTACATTTCCATTTATATTTTTAAGATTAATATATAAAGCAATGATTGTAACTTACACTCAATATTTCAGTACCAACACATAAATTAGAAATTTCTCATTTATCATTAATTACTATTATACAATAGATATTCAACAGCTTAGCATATTAATTGATGAAATTTTGTAATATAATTTGTGTATAATTTTTTTTATTTTATGTAATAACGTTAGCACTCACCTGTATGATTATTATAATATAATATAACCAGTACTTTGAATCAAAACATGATTATTCTTCAATAATAGTTCTAATTAGATTCAGAATTAGAATCATTTTTATTTATATACATTTATAAAAAAATAATTGTATAAAAAATGAATTTATTACATCAAATATGAATCAGATATGTAAGTTTACTAATCAATTTTCCAATTATTTTTCTATACATTCTATGTAATTTGTTTATATAATTTCTAAAACAAATTACAATTTAAGATAAAAAAATTCAGATTTATTATCTTAATTTATTTATCTTAATCTATTTTATTGCAATGAATTGACCATATTATCAAGTAATGAAATATCATCGTAATAATTGATTTAAGAAGCGTTAATAATAATGGTGTAGTTTTGCAAAAAATTGTAAGAACCTTCTTCATTGATCCCCACAGAATGGAGAGCGACGAAGAGGCTTATTGGCACCAAGTAATGCTGGACCGATGCAATGCGGAGGCTGCAATAGAGGCAAAAGGCGCAGCTATTAGAGAAGATAACACTCGGAAAATGGTGGAAATATTGCGTGAGCAGATGGAGGCTAAGTCACGCAATCAACTACCTGAGAAAGTTCCTGATACGAGTTTGAAAATTCTGCCCAGTCGTAACCCCCTAGAGGAAAAGCAAATTCAAGACGAGAAAAATCGCAAGTTACGGGAAGGCTTGGCAGCACAATTGTCCGAATCGAGGCTTGTTCTGGAAAAACGGCGAAAGGAGGAAGAAGCTCTTAAAGAAATGACGTGGAATCTTGGAAAAGTTGTTGATCCTTCTAGTCCAGAGTACAGAATGGATGTAGAGGCTAGACGCAAGGAAGTCCAGAGTTACATGGAGAACATGCAGGTGAGTGTTGGAAACGTTACGTTAAAAGTCACGTTCAATTATTTTATAACAATACATCATTTTTGTTTAAATATTTTGTCAAATGTAGGTGCATATTAAAACAATAAAAAGCATATTTACTGATTCAATCAGTATTGCTTGCTTTTATTTATTTATTTATTATTATCTAGGATTATTTTTTTCAGAAAAAAATGTACCGTGTATTTTTTGAAATTACTATACCATTTAATATTTTAAAATTATTCTAACGTAAAATACCGAAAAAAATTATAAATGACGGGGATAAAAGTGTTAAAAATATTAAATGTACCAAATTTGTGAAAAAATCCCATCAACAAGTTTTTTAAATTTATAAATGAATTTAATGAATTTTTAAATTTCAATATCGGTATTTACAGTTTAATTCTGAAATAAAATAAATTTAAGATTTATAAAATGGTAACAGTTTTCTTTGCAAAGCAATTTCTACCTACATAAGTGTTTGTTGTTTAAAAACTACAGAAAAGATATTAACATGTTTAACAAATGCTGGTCTTAATAATTTTTTATTGTTAAGAGCAAAGTTATTTCAACTTTTAATTAGAGCTTCTTAGTAATTTCAAAAGCTAAGATTCCCCAAAGGAACAAGTTTGAATTTCGAGTTATAAATGCAGTTTCAGATACGACTGAAAAAAAATCATAAATTCCCAATCAAATAAATTTCGTTGTAATGCCATTTTTTAGAAGCGACGAAAGGTACATGGATAAATATAAGTTAAAAGTGTCGAACTTGGATTTTTATTGCTTGGAGTAATAGCTCCTGACAGAGAGAAGAGCCAAAGATAAAGCCAAAACGAAAATCAACTGATTTCGAGCTATGAGAACTCAACGAGAGCTGCTTTGATGCTCGTTCATGCGAAACGTTTAGATTTCACTTCTTTTACACGCTCCTTTTTGACTTTTCCTCCTTTTTGCTCTATAACAGATAAATACTTGTCCTTTTGGACATCCGGATTTTTTGGCGGGAGTGTCGTTGACGTCGTCTTCGGGGGCATCGTGTATACTTTGCGCACTACTCGCATTTTTCATGGATAAAGCTTTTAGAAGAGGAATATTTCATGTGTTCCACTTGTTATACAGCGTCTTTTTTAATGTTTGCATCCTAGTCGTTTGTTGAATATTGATTTTTATTACATAAGTTATATTGCTGATATCGTAAACCTTGGTTCTTACTACATTTTAAATGCTTATGCGTGAAAATATCTTAAAGAAATTGTGTATCTTTGCTCTTGGTCAGCCTCGATTCGATACTTGAATTGTTTAAAATGTGAATTAGATGCACATACAACTCTATTAATTTTTATGAAAAAATTGAATCGTTAACAGAGAATGCAATTCTACATATTTGTAAAAATAAATTTTATATATTTCGAGGTTCTTCATTGAAATTTTTACCATTCAAAAATTTATAAAAGTTATTTTTTTATAATTTTTATAACATATACATCATCAAAAGTACATTTCATATAAATTTATAAATAAAAACTATTATGTGTTCGAACACGTGTACATCATGTAATATTTGTGCATTTGATTACAAGAATTACTTATTATTTAAATTGAACAAACATTTATTTTAAATAAACATAGATTTTTAATGAACCGTATATACCAGAAATTTCTAATTATGATCTTTTTTTTGCAGCTTTTAATAAAATATTATTCTTTAATATTTTGAAAAATATTTAAATAAATTAGCTTTTATTTTAGAAAAAAAATTTTCAATTAAAAAATAAATAATAAATTGTAAAAATTTTTTATTTACGTTTTAATGTAGTAAAATAATTTGGAACTTTATTTCGTTCATCTAAAAAATTTATTTAACCAAATAATATAAATTAATTGTATTTTAGTTTTATAATTAATTTAAAAATTCATTCTGAAACATAACCGATTAGTGATAAGAATTTCATAATGACATCAAGATTGTAATGTAATAAAAATAATACATCATGATTATACATGCATAATAAAGTAATGTAATAAAACCAATGATAATAATATTTTCATAGTAATATTTGAATATTATATTAATGTTAAAATTAATTTGTAAAATTATAATTCTTCTATTTAACTATACAATTATATATATATTATTTATACAATTCATAAATTGTGCACATATCTGTTTTTATATTATAATAATATTATATATATTTAATTATTAATTTATTAATTAAAAAGTTTATTGTGAATAATTTTAATAAAACTAAAATATAACTGCCTATTTTAATTTAGTAATGACCACCATATATCGTTTTTGATTAAATAAAGTGCGGATTAAAATATTTTATCACGTATATATAATAAAGAAATTATAGATAAAATTAGTATAAACAAGTTGCATATAGTTTTTTAACTCACATATCAAGGAACAATATTAAAAAAAGCATTACATGAAAATTAAGCTGTAATAAATATGATCATTATAATTTCTTTTAAAAAATACCAGCAATAATTTTATTTTAAATATTCATTATTTAAAATCTATTGTATCGAGGGACAGATTTTATATTTTATTATAAAACAGTTTTATCTACATATAATATCTACATATTATATTGTGATGGTTATTTTCGTGTTGCAACATTCGAATACAAACATGTGCAATTGCAAGAGCCCTTGGTGGCTTCGTACTTCCATTACCGTTGCAATAGTCGATGCACTTCGATGCACTTATGCAACCTGCGTGAATACGCATCCAATTGTCCACTGATGTACTTGTTTCAGTGCACTGAGACTTAATGAACCTGCATTTCCTGCTCGAGTCACCCGGTTTGTAAAATGTAGGTGAAGCGGGAATTATGGTCTAATCCTAGTCTGAGGAAAAGATAAGATGTTATTAGATAGTTTATTAATAACAACAACGATAATAATACTAATTATCAAATCAGTAACTTAATATTGTAATTATGATATTAGATCACATTTAAAAAAATATAAAAAATGGCAACAAGCGTGCTTTTATTAAATTGTTAATTTTACATTGGTGCTTAACTTTTTTCTAGTATTTCAACAATAAATAATTCTACTTATTAAATACAACACATACATAAAAATAATATTTTGTATTTTATATATATGTATAGATATTTTCGGTCGAATTAATTTTTAGTTTTATTTTTATATGACATAATTTTTATAGACTGATATCACACTACACTTTCTTTTATAAATTTATTTCCTTTAATTTATTATATCTTACTTTAAAATGCCAATAGCATTAAGTAATATCAATGCTTTCATGTTTTCGATGTTTTTTTAACATATAAAATTAATGAAGATGAATTGACTTAAAAATTTTCTTAATTATATCATTAAAATAGAAATTCGTGATTTGATTTTGAAATATAGATATCTCTCTTTAATTTTCCATTTCAATATGTAGATTTTAAAAAGTGTAGAAGTATATAAAAATAATACAAAATATTATTTATAAAATTTTTTTAAACATATTTTATTCTATAAATATTATTTATTCACAATATTGTTGATTACCAATATTATTAATAGAAAACATTATATTATATATATTTAGAAATATAAAACGTGTAATAAATAAATATTTTTTATAAATAATAATATACGGATAATGTAAATATTTATGCATATACAAATACACATAATATTGAATTTGAGTTTTCATTAAACGATTATTGCTCTTTGCAGATTTATAGTTACTATAAAAACAAGTACATAAATATAAAAAACTATTGATTCCATACAAGTATAATTGTACTCAATAACTATTTAACTAGTTCGAGTCAATAATAAAAATTTAATTGAAAATTGTACAATACATAATCGTTTAAATTTTTTTATAATAAATTATACACTATCATAAATTAATTTTATAACATATGTTAATTAAATGTAGGAAAGATAAAATTTTGAATATATTTCTAGAATATTTGTTTATAAATTGTTTGAATTTAAAAATACTTAGAGCTTATAAATAATGAAATGATAAAATATTATAAATTTAATTATTAAAGATATTCCAGAATAGATATTTTTTAGGCATCAAAAATAGTTTATTTTCTTAAGTCTATTTGTATCATATCGAAATGACATTTTTAAAAATGCCAGAAAAGAACGGTTTAATATTTATTTTAATCTAAAAAAATAATTTATATGCATAAATCCACATATAAAATATTTAAAATTTAATAACATTTTATTATCCAAATACTACTTGTTATTCATTTATTGACATTAATGTAAAATTAGTAAATCTTAAAATAATATTAAAAAATATTTAGCCAAATGGTATCAGTTTCGAATCTCAAAACATATTATAAAGAATATAGCAACATCTGATTTCCCGATTCTACAAATCATATCTTGCTATTTAATTGTATATATAAATGTTTTTAAATTGGAATGCAGTTTTTATTCTTGTATGAGTACAGCAGTGTTATAAATTTTTAATATCATGTATTAAAAAAAAAAAAAAATTAATTTTACAACTGTTTTTTACACAAATTACAAAGAATAAAAATAAAAATTTTACTTTTATTTATTCATTTTAAAGCTTTTTAATTCTCAAGCAGTAAGAAGAACTTTAAGCTCTTTTTAAAACACACAAACAAAATGCACCTCTTTTCGCTCGGATTGTTACGTTTTCAGATAAAAACAAGTTTTATGTTATTTATATTATTTTTTAGCCTTTACAGTTTAACCCAATAATTATTTTCGAAAATCAGCTTTATTATTGGACTGGAAAATTCTAATTTTTTTGTCATAAAAGTTTTCCATTTTTAATGTAGCCAACTAGTAAAGTTGCATAATTTTCCTGTAAAATGATTGCACCGCAATAATTTTTCATAGTACAACAGTTTGCAATCTCCTTCAGAGTGGTTTGCTCCTCTCAATCCTTCCACCCTCAACTCTGCGCACACAGGAACAACTCAAGCATGTACCTCCTTCCTCTTAATTAATTTCGGCAATAATGACTCCCTTTCTCCAACTCGCTCCACCCCGGCCCCAGATGATGGGATATAGCGTATAACACTAAGGCCGACATCTTGCAATCAGCACCCGCGGTCTCCTCGTCGACGCCGGTTGCTGGGCCAATCCGGGCGCGAATCGCACGTCGGGAACGAGGATCTCGGCTCACCACGTGCATTGTACTCCTGGGGTGTGACGTGCACATCTTCTCATCCAGAATTCTCCGGAAAATTCTTCCTGTGGGACGAGTCAACGGGTGAATGGAGTCTGACGTCCCACTTGATTCGATCCCACACCTCTTCGAGAAAATGGACCCGACAATTGCTCGATCAGGAGACTGATTACTTCAAACGTACAGTCTAATTTATTAAAAATCTACTATATTGCTATTCTTGTTACAATTTGCATCTTATCGATAGAAATCCTTCAGATCTTATGTTTTATTTTATTTTATGTATCAATGAAAAATTAATTTTGACTGAGTTATATTGCTGAAGTCCATATTATTATTAAAGTACCTTACTAATACAACTAGGTTCTTATAATTTTTTATAAAATTTAATACAATATTATCATTGCTTCAATATAAGCTAAAAGATAAACAGTTTACTAAAATAATATTTTATATTATTTTAGCAAGATCCGTTTTATATCCAATGTAGACATAATCACAAAACATTGGAATTTCTCTATACTTAAGGAAATATAGGTATAAGTCATATAAATGTATTTAGATAAATATTTGCAAAAGATATTTATCATTAACTGATTTTTGTTATGTTTTTTTATGTACTAAAATATATTAATACAGTAGAGTTAAAGCAATACAAAATAAACTTAATGTCCTTATTAATTACCACTCAAGTATCGAGATTTGTCTAGTTAAAAATAATTATTACGTCAGTCCTGAGCTTAGGAGTTCAACTAATTATTTCTTGTATTTTGCTTTACAATCAATCTTAAGTCACTACAATTCTTCAATTTGGTCAGTTTTTTATTTCTCTTTTCTATTTGATACTTTTTGCTTATTTTTTTAGATTGTTTAATTGTATTTTGATGTATGTGATTAATAATCTTTTTATGCTAGTCAATACGTTTAATAGTCAATACCTCCTTCTGTATTAAAATATTATTGATTCCAATATTATTAATTTTCATATGAATTATTTATTATTTAATATACAAAATGATAAATTTAAAAACATTTTATAATACTGTGATATACTATTAGAAATTATATTGATATATTCATTATATTGATTACACAAAATTTAATGGAAACCGAATGCATAATATATGAGTTGAAAGAAAAATTTAAATAAAATAATCGAGTTAATTAATTAAGTAAGACTTTTTATTAGTAATAATGATTATATTGAGTTCTTTTCGAGATCAAATCAAAGAGAAAACCATTGAATTCTAAAAAACATATTATGTATCATAAAATTTATTTTCAGTTCCATGCATAACTATTTAAATGAAATATATTTGATTTTTCATTGTGATACTTAGTTTTAAATAGAGTGATGGACACTTAGTCGCATTATACTAAGAATTTTAATAACCTACCATAAAAAAGCTCTCTTTGCTATGAAAAAGCATAAAAAAGCTAATCGCAAATATTTTAAACACTGTTATTAAGCATTTAAATTCATATATAAGGAACAGAAAAAGAGAGAAGAATAGCGCTAAAAAATCATTTTAAGAATAAGCTTCTAGAGAAAAATATTAATTTTTTTTACGTAGGATGAATCGAGTGGTCAGTTCAAATCAAATTTAATTTACTATTCATATATTAAAATATAACCTTTTTCCGTTACTAGACTAAAACCTCTCATAATTGAATTTTAAATTAATTTCAAACTATCGTTTTTATTCCTAATATCCATTACATATTCTTTGTATTATTTTAGACTCATGCATTAGCTTCTGATTTTCAAATTGAGGTCAAAGCACCTTCCTCTAAAAAAGTTTAAATTGAACTATTTCCTTTCATGTGATATACCAATAAAGAAATCTATTACTAATATAGAATTCATTTTTGATACATAATTTTAAATATTAAAAGTAAATTACAATATTTAATATTTAAAATTTTTTTATTATTTAACAATAATGCATATAAATTAATTTTATTATTAGTACTATAGTATAAAGAAAACAAATAATAATAATTAATATTTAAAAATTCATTAATATTTAATGCTTAAATATATAATGTTTTAAGAACATATGAAAAATTTCTATTAATTTATTTTTATTTAAATAAATTTTTTATTATA
The DNA here is from genome assembly GCA_018907245.1 of Eupristina koningsbergeri. NCBI lineage: Eukaryota > Metazoa > Arthropoda > Insecta > Hymenoptera > Agaonidae > Eupristina > Eupristina koningsbergeri. The sequence continues at coordinate 1,176,371 of JACCHV010002889.1, read as the reverse complement.
TTTACTAAAATTATTGCATGGATAAGCGTTATACTTATAACTTTGGTTTATAAAGTACAAATTATTCATATATCATTAGTTATTATTGAGATAAGCTGCTTTATTCTATACTGAGAATCATCTAATTTTTAGAAAAATATTGATTGTAATCAGAATTTAATTCGACAGAATATTTGAGTAACTTTAAAAAGATTAAGTTAAACGTTTACTTATTTAAAACAGATAAACTATAAAGAAAAATTAATGTTTTAATAGTTTTTGTTTTCTTCATATTTTTTAATAAAAAATTAGGATGTTTACAAAAATGTAAGATTCCGTTAAAAATGTATAATATGATAAATTTAATTTTAATAAGAAAAAAATATTCATATTTTATGATATTTATAATTCACAATCGGTAAAATAATTTTAAAATAGAAAACGTGATCTTTTCATTTTTTATCTCTTCATCTTTTTTTGAAAGATAGATTAATTACTTATTATTATATTTCAAGTTACTAAAATATATGATATTATAATAATTACACGGATCAGTATTAAATTATGAATACCAGTTAATAATATATAAAATTTACTGTAATTACAAACATTGTTTATTTTCAATTTTACAACTGATTTGGAATTCATAAGAATTTAAATTTCAATTAGGATTCGTGTACATCTATACATACAAAAATTTGAAGGTGTATTGTATATTAGGGGAACATTATTAGTTTTATTAATGAATAACTCCATCTCGATCAATTGTTATTAAATATAAAATGAAAATCATTACACGAAACATTTTTAATAGCATTAATCATTTACTTCCATGTATATTAATAACTACTTCACTTGCTTGTAAATCTTTTATCCACCTTCATCCCTGAAATTTTATGAAGGCGATGTACAGTTTCTCATTATATAGGATATCATGTTATGAGCAGAAATCCAAGACTAACATTAATAGTTTCAATATAATCGCCTGGAAAGTAGATTATCGAACATGCTTCTTAAATAAAGAGGAAAATATTAGCATTAATACAACGTCTTAAGGTAGAGAAAGTGCATCTCTATGCTTTAAGCCATTATTGCACACTAGATCATAAATTCCAGTCTCAAGCTTGTAGGAGGTGCGCTTGAGCCTGATTTTCATACTCCTCCTGAGGGTTTTGCAATTTCGCAGAAATTCCGTGAAGCACTTGCTCAACGTGAGGCTGAGGCCGACGAGTGCTTATGTCTCTGGACCAAGGAGTCGGACGAGAAGAAGCGCCTGGCATTACAAACTGCCAGGGAGAATAGGAAGAAGGCGGATCTGGAGCTCAAGCTCGCATGGGACCATCAAGTTCAGGATAAACGAAACCGTGAGGAGCAGGACCTCGAACCAGGTAATCACGAATATGTATGAATCTGTCACGAATGTTGGTTTTGTAAAAGTTTTGCTTGGGAAGATACTGTTGAACAAGTACAGGTGTATACCCAAGACACCTCTTCATCCTTGAAATTGACAAAGCTATCACACGAATAAATTATTAATAAAGTAGCAATTAAATAATCCTCTTCTAATTTCACTTTTTCGCTCTACTCGACTTCTTTTCAAAGCAGTAATTTTATTGTAAGAATGAAAGAGCTTTTTATATATAGCTATTTAGTCGACATATTATTTTTTATTATTATTATTTACTAACATATGATTTATAAACAAAGTAATATTTTATATTTGTAGATAGCAATTTATAACTTTATATAAAAAATTAAAGACTTTTTTCATATGATAATATTACTGTTTACTTTTCGTAAGCATTTATTTATGTTACTTAATTTACATTTTTCTTTTCGTACAATTTACATACTTATTTAAATAATCATTATTATATTGTTATAAATAATGATTTATAAATCTATATAATATTATTTTTAAGATACTTATTCTATCGATAAATAATAAATATTTACTAATTATTAACAATTATTATAAATATAATTTACTATTGCCTTGTATACTAAATGACAATACATTAAATGTTGCTTGTGGTACTAAATTATGAAAACAAATTTTCTTAAAATTTTATAACAAATGTATTGCATAAAATTTGAAAAAAAATTAGTCTCAAATTTTTTAATAAATAAAAGAAATTTCAATATTTGTACTTGTGCATTGATTAGTCTGACTAAACTATGTTTTTCTACTTATTAATAAGAATTTACTTATTCAAACAGTTTCTTCCGTATTCAATATGTAAATTAGTGATTATTATATATTTTTTTATTATATAAATGAATTAAAAAATTAATTTATTTTAATTAATATTTATTTACTAAAATATATATTTAAATAGGCATTGGATTTTTGGAGGTGTAAAGTGTAGTAATTTAATGAATTATTATTTTATGAAAAGATTTAATATATGGATTTTATAAAAAATTATCAATCCCTTATATTAATATTCAAGTTTATTTTTTACTACAAATTTAAAACATATAATAAAAAAAACAAAACGATTTTGATATAATAAAAAATATTTTCAATGGATTCTTATGATCTTTCTTTTCATCTTCTTCAAGCCGTTTTTCTTTAGAGAAGGATATTATATTATCAATTTAGCAACGTAAGCTCTTTCAATCAAATATAATTTTTTTTAAGATAACCATTGAATTCGACAATTTAATAATAGGTTGTAATTTCATAGTTTTTTTTTTAAATATGCAGAGCTATTCATTGAACTATAGTAATTATTAACAAGTAAATTATTTATATAAAATTCATGACCATTTATGGCTTGTGTGCCATTCATTTTATTTGTGCCATCGCATTGCAACTACAGAAACTCCTTCGAAAGAACCAACTGTTCAATCTCAGAAAAAGCAATATTCTTCGTATAAGAAAGTAGGAGTTGACCTCGTTTTTGGATGACCACGACCACTATCACAAAGATATTGACAAACACTTGTACTACGTCATCGATGCCTGCAGAATTTTATGCGTAATAATGTAGATAACAGGTTTCGCAAAATCTACCTTGATTGAAATTTTATATGTTCATAAGACTGTTCAAAAGCTTTCTAAAACCTTGTAAAACTTTTTCTTCTTAAAAAAAAAGAAAATATACCCTTCTCTATTGATTGAAAGCGCATCCGATTTCTTTAGTTTGACGGACTGCCAGTACAAATCGACATAAAAAATCTTTCTCACATTATCATAATCATTATTTCAATATTACTTTTATTTCATTTCACGTAATTTTGATATAAAAAAATATTGTTTTTTAAATTTTGACACTTTTACTACGTAATTTAGTAAAAAAAATATAATTTTTTTGTATGAAAATCTTATTCTTTGTATTAAAATATTAAAATAATGTTAAAATGATTTTTAACATTCTTTGTTACAATCATTTTCTTAATGATAATATTTAAAAAATAATTAATTGTTTCGATTATTATATTTATACTAATACATTTTCAAACTATATTAATTTTCAATAATCGTTAAATCTTGATAACAATAATTAAGAGCATTAATGAATTAAAGGCTTTATAATCAATTTTGATGAATTTCATATATGTCATCTCATAATAAGTTACATGTATTACTTAATATTTGTTAACATGATTAAATTTCTATAACAGATTATTTTTATAAAAAATTATGTTATTACATTATTAGAAATTTCCATAATATATTGAGTATGAAAATCTTTCTTGTATATATTTCTAAAGTTACATTACTTTACCGTTTTATTTAGGTCTCACCCAAATTATAAAATTTAATTTATTATATTCTAATTGTTTTTTTTCTTCAATTTTTTAGATAAAAATTAGCTACATTTCAATATTGTTCAGTACATTTCATTTTATTTTTGCAGTCTTCATCACTTTTTTCCCTATAAATGAAACAACGTATTATTACACAATATTTAGTAAATATGAGCTTTATTTGTTATTGACAAAGAAATTTATTGAATTTTTATATTATTTACATCGTTAATAATAACAAATAAGTTTTTAAGTTATATAATAAAATCATCATACTTTTTTTTATGAATAATAATCCTTAAATAAAATGAAAATATCACCAACCATTATTTAATAATTATTAATAACTAATTATAAATTTTTATTAATATTACAATATATACATGATGTAAATCTATAATTCTAGTATATAAAAATAATAGAATAACATATATTTTTAAATAAGACAAAGTTTACATTGGCTTAATAATTGATTAGAATATTTAACACATTTATATTTAACGGGATTTAATATACAGTTTACCATTAGTTCTGTTTTTTTTCTCTTTTCTTTTTTTTGCTTCTCTCTCTCTCTCTCTCTATCTCTCTCTCTCTCTCGCTCTCAATTTTGTTGATATCTTGCGAGTTCTTTTATTAAGTAGAAAGCATTATAGTACTTTAATGGAGTCGATTCGATTTCTTTGCTCTTTGGCTAGGGTTTCTATATTAAATATATTCATGACTAGTATATATTGTTACTCATCTATTTTATAAATTCAAACATATATTTTCTAATTTATTTGAAGATACTCTCATTCTTAATGATGATTAAAAATTTATTCATAATTGATTAAAATTATAAATATATCTATTATTACATACATGTACAACATCAATTTCATATTGGATACTTTTTTAAAAATTTAAATATTTTTATGAATGTGTCGAAACCACATTTTTGATATGTCAAATTATTTTACAAGAAGTAACAAGAATATTTCGCAATATATACATATAAACGTTCTTGATATGCAAGAGTACTTTGGTCATAGAATGTATATGCATTTGTGTATTTATTTGCAAATGCCGTCGGTGTATATGAGTGTATTTGCTTCTGTTTCTACGAATTCCGAGTCGAGTCCGTCATTTTAGAGATTTGGCACTATATGCGATAATATTTTTACATATGATTCTATATTAAATAACTAAGAAATACAAGTATATATATTTCATTTTGTACAAGATGTAACCTGTCATATGATATTACGTTCTAGAATAAGCAATTTTCAATTTTTTATTTCTTTTGAGTTCTCCAGATAAGTATTTTTCTGAAAATTATGATGTCGAAATTTATGATATCTAGAAAATCTAGAAAATACCTAAGAATGTATATTTATACATTAATGCATGATAATATATAGATGCAAATGCAATATCCACTTCGATTAATATGTGTATTATTCATGTTTTTCTGATAAATATAAAAATAAATTTTATATATTTACGTAAATTTGCAGAATACATACAAAAATTTGAATATTGAATTTCTGACATATTTATGTATGATTCATTTATGTGAGTAACCATTATTCCAGTGTTTTATTAAACAATTTATCTTAAGTAATTATGAGATAACAATAAGACATAACAATTACCTGTACGTAAATTTTTATTGCATATTTGAATATTCATGCATACTTTTTACTGAAATAAAATCTTGAGAAGTAGTAACTTACTAAAGATGATTAAAATTTATTCATATTAGTTGTAATAATAAACATTTATAAAATATAATTGAAAAATAGTTTGAAATTTCATACAGATGATTTAATTAACTCGAAACTTATTTAAATATCTATTTAATAAATGATATAGTTGTCGTCAATATTGATATAATAAATAATAAATTTATTTTACATAATATTTGAGTAGAATTTATTAAAAAATGTCATGGATGGAAAATTTTTTAAAATAAATAATAGTTATGGGTATACATACTCAATTCTGTTCTATACAATACAAAATTAATTCTTTTAAATTCTAAAATTTATCTGTAGAAATTATTATTCGATTAAACGAATTTTGTATAACTTTTATAGAAACTAATTTATATAATTTTTATAAATAAAATAGAAACTTCTCTTGTAAAAAAGTTATTTCTAAATATAAAAATATTGTCTAATCCATTGGTTTTAGAATAATTTTTTTTTATTAATGCTATCATTACTAATCAATTATTTACTTATAAAATTTTTAAGCTTATTAAAATTTGTCAAATCTTTTTTTTAAATATGAATTATTATAAATAATAATGTGTAAAGAAATTTTAATAGTTGGAGGAAAAAAAAAGATTTACAAGTAATTTAATATTCCTGTTAGGTTGCATATTTCTTTGCTCATGATTGATATCAGTAAAGAATCGTGTGAAATCGTGAGTCACACCCTCCATATTTTTATAATAATTTAAATTTGAATCCCTTTTTTGAGAGTAATAAAAAAAACACAAATTTTAGCTGAAACTCCAGCGACATCACTACAACAAATTTGTTGCCCTTCTTTATTTGCCGTAAATAATTAAAGTTCATACCAAGTTTCTAGCGCTATATAATTATCCAAGTGTATAATTTCGATAACAGTTACCTCGTAGTATTTGTTTATAATGTATTGCAATTTTGTTTCAACAGCCTACGATCCCGAATTGACGTCCGCACACGAAGCAACGTGGAAGAGAGAGAGGGCAAATCGTCGTCTGGCAGCAAAGGAATACGGTCGCGAGTTACTGTCTCAGCACGAAGAACACGAGGCGAGACGATTTCGCGAGCTCCGTGATTTAGAGGAGAAATTCAGGCTCCGGATGGCCGAACAAGAACGTCAGGAGCGCGAATTCGCCAAAGAAGTGGAAGAGCTCGGTCCGCGGCTCCGGATGTCCGGCATTCCCTGAGTGCTGGGATTGGCTGGGACCTGTGTCGTGGAGGTGGGTACGTGCTGGACTTGAGGCTGGACGCCGATTACGGCTCCGCTCCTCGTTGACTCAGCGGGAAAAGATTCGGGGTTCTAGATTGGACTAGTGGTCGTGTCAAGTTAACGATACTGGTCAAAGTTTCGGTCTTTAACTTGGACTAGTTTATAGAGTTTAGCTACTAAATCCCGAGCTAACGGTAATTGGAACATCTATTCCAACTTTATTCCGCACTTTATTTTCATAATAAAAGAAAATATATTTAGTCAAAACATGTCGCTCTATTATCAGACGGTACTCACTATACCTCGAGTAATTATTTGATTCTTCAGAAATTTTTCAGAATTCATCAACTTCTATAAGCTGAAAATGAGATTAATATTATCGATTTACGGCGTTACATTTAATGTAATATTACAGTAATCCATTGTCAAACTTTAAAACCAGAAATAGAAATGTATTACAGCATCTGGCAAGGAATTAGTATTATAAAATAAATTGAGAAAATATAAAAGTCTTATAATGTATTTCTATAAAATTATTCATTCCAATCATATTTATTAATTAATCATATAATTAATTATACATAGTAAAATTTACCAGTAGTTAGATACAGAATATTTATAATTAGCAATATCACCAATTAATAAATGAAATCATTCTTCCACATATACATACAATTTTACTTTATCTGCGTTTTAATTTACCTACAAATTTATAAATTATTAATGGAATAATAATAATGCACATTAGATAAATACATTTAATCCAATTTAACATTAAACTAACATGTTTAGAAACATTAAAACTATAATAATTTATTTGCTGCTAAATTAATTTAATTATAATACAATCACGTGTAATGAAGAAAGTTTGATAACAATATAAGAATACGAATATATCGGCAGAATACAAAATAAAATTTTCTTTATCCATTTAAATTAAATGCAATAATTTTAAATTTTATTAAAAATTTTAAACAAACGAATTTATAAACCAAAATAAAAAATAAAACATTTTTTAAAAAAAAATAAAATACTATAAAAAATAATGTTATAAAAGAAAAAAATAAACAAGTTACCCTATTTAACTAAAAATTACAAATAAGTATGCGTAAATAAAAATTCCAACATCATAAATTGTTTAATTACAAAAAGAATTTTACCTTTTCAACTTTATGTCTAAAATGTCTTTCTCTGTCTCTTTTTCTATCTCTTTCTCTATATGCACACACACACATGCGCACGCATATATGAATGCACATATATATATATATATATATATATAGTAATACGATTGAAAATTATTAATTAAATTGTTATTTATGCGAAATAGTATTTCAATAGCTATGTTAAATAAAATTAACCATTTTCATTTAACTTTAATTTTTTAATAAAAAAAACTAAATTATGGAATGCTCTTATGAAAATTAAAATTTTAAATTTATTCCACTTACTGTTTACTATACAATGAATAATTAGAAAAAAAGTACTTTTAATAAAATTCTATCTGCAATTCATAACTATAATAAAAATTTTCCTAGATCGACATGAAATATTTGTGTCTGTGTGTTTCTTTTTTAACAGGAGTATTTTTATATAGTAAACATTTATGCATTGTTGGGCTAATATATCAACTCGTAATATGAAAATACTTAAAAGGTTAATACATAAACCGGAAAAGTAGACGTGTCTAGTATAAGATTGATATATCAGTAGACTATACCGACTGCATTTACAATTAAAATAAAAATTCCATAAGAAAAAATTAAATTATATCACCAAATTACTATAGAAAAAATGAATAATATAGAAAACCAACTAATTTTTTAGGACAAAAATTAAGATTTAATTATTCGCTAATTACCACGGAATTAAAAAATTTATAGTGGAATGAAGGATATTGAGAGTAAGTCAATAAAATAAGAAAGCAGCTAATTTTATGTAAGAGGAGAGATTAGAGTTATCGACAAATGATTAAAATTCAGCTTCCCATTTCTAAAAAGAAATAAAATAATTTCTAATTACTGTAAGAGCCAGAATCCACTGGAAGTGACATAGATTATAATACATAAATATTTGAAAATTAAATAAAGAAATGAAATGAAATGAAATCTAATAATGTTGTAAATTATTCTCTATTCGTACTGAAACTATATTTATTATCAATTATATTATACCATATATTTGGAAACCAACTATTTAACAAAACTTATTACGAAGTTTGAAAGGTATGTACATTGTAGATTTTATAACTTTTACATTATTTAAATTGAAATACAGATGAAATAATTACTGATATATTTAACATATATGTTTTTGTGATTGATTCATACATAAATTATTGCGGTATATAATAGTCATAGAAATTTTTAACAACAAAATACATTTTTTCTTGTCCTTTATATTATTGCAATATAATTATAAATATTGATAAAAATATACGCCATCTGCAACGTAAAATTTACGATTATTATATAATGTAAAAACGTAAAATATAAAGTTTTGAAATAAACAATTAAATAATAGTAATTATTAATAAATATTTCTATGGTAAATTTAAACTTTTAGTTAAATTTTGAATTAGAAATAGAGTGAACTAGTGAATCGGATTTCGAACGTTTCGTCCCAGTACTACGTGACTTTGACTCGTCAGAAAGACTTCTGATATAGTTTCTACCTTATTATTCGGAAGTAAGTTTGACTGTTAGAGAGTTTAGCTTCTATATTATATGTTACTATAAATGTAGCACAGAAATCGACATATATACGTATTTAAATGTGAAAAATTGTGATATAAATTTCAATTCGATTTCTAAAATTTTTACGAAAATTTTAACTAGTTAAAATATAACTTAAAACATTTATTTAATATGTCTCATACTAATAATTTAAGTTTAATACTTATAAAGAACAAAGAAAATGAAGGATTTTATCGATAAGAATCATTGTAATATAAACTTTATTATTTAATTTAGCTAATATCGAATATAATATCAAACTATTTTAGAAAAATTGATAACGAATTTTACCATGACGTTATATAATTTTTTTTCTCAATACAAAAATCTATTGAATATATTCTTTAATATATTTTATACACTGAATATGATTTCCTCACAGTGACAATATTGAATAAATGTGTTATACACATGTACTGAATTTTTTACTGAATTTGCTGGTTTTTTATTTCATATGCAAGTAACAAGTCAAGCAGTCAATATCAAATCAATATCATTTTTTTCATTCAGCTGTCAATGTTAATGTTCTTTATCTCTATTGAACTGTTAAGAAGCAAATTTTATTCTTTAAATGCATCAAATATTAAAAGTCCTTGTGCAGGGTAAAATTCATCAATAATACTTTGTTTTTTTTATCCCTTTTATTACTATATATTTTTGGAGCGAAAGAGAACAAGTTCAGTGTTCATTCGTGCGGAGGTACTTTTCGTTTTATGTGATTTCGGTATTTTTTTGAGTTACTTTAATAATCGTGCCATGCAGCTTTTGTCCAGCCATTTGAAAAAAATTTTTTTTTTCTAATATTATATTGGATAACCCCTAGAAAGCCACGTAGTTATCTAATAAACATGTAAAAAAATTATAAATTAAATTGTAAAAAATTGTCTGAGATATTCTGGAGAACAAAGGATAATTTTTGTTCGATAACATACATGCTTTTACTGAATATATGCCTTTATTTATTATAAACTATAGATATCAAGTCATTCTTTGTTATAAATAATTTACATTTTTATTGACTAAAAATTTTTGTATCTTTTACCTACATATTTATTACATCTATAGAGAGATATACTTGGGAAATATTTAAATATTGGTAAAATTATTTTGCAAAAGTATACTATAGCTGCAGCACATATACAATATATGTATAAATCTGAATATGTAGACTAGTTAAATAAACATTTGTTCATGAATTTTTTCTCTAATCTGATATAAAATATTATACAATATTATAAATTTTAATTATATATTAAGTTATAAACATTCAATTTCGTTTTAATATGTCATACGTATATATTCATTATTTAATTTTTCTGGATACTTATATTATGTATTTCATAACACTGTTCAAATTTTTTTTTTGTAATAGTTTTTCATTTAAAAGAAATGGTAGTTCATATAAACAGGAATTCATATAAACAAATTTATTTTATTTACTTTATTTGTTTGGATATTTTATTATAACGTTACTTTTAATTTTTTCATAAATATTGTTCATATAAAATAATCTATTTTTTGAAATGAAACTAATAAAAAAATTGCTCATAGTTTGCTCTATTTTGCAATTTTATTTAATCTATTTTATTTTCATAAAAATAGCCCTTTGAAAGATACTGGAAATATCTTCAAATTTTTTTTTGAAAACTGTTTTAAATATAAATATATAACATGTAAATTTTTAAAAATAGCATAATAACTAAAACTACTTAGATTTTATAAATATGCATAAATAGAAAAATTACCTAAATATAAGGAATATAAATCGATATTATAATTTAATAATGTGGTAAATCCAATATCTTTGATTATTTATTATCGATGTATAGCTACAATTTTAATAATATGATATGTATCTTGATTAAGTATATCATATTTATATCCATAATCAATAATTCTGTAAAAAATATATGTAAAGAATTATTGCTTTATTTAAATGTAAATTATTTTATCGATATTTTTGACAACAAATATCGTATATTGCAATATTGTTGATGACATCATTTTATAAAATTTTTAAAAAAATATATGATTTTATAGCGTATTGTTTTTATGAACAGAAATAACTTCCTTTTAAAGGCATAAAATATTTTTATCTACGTTTAAAAAGAGTAATATAATATTATAGACACTATATTATATAAAAATACAAACTAATGGTTCTAATATAAAATGTTACATATAAAATATATAAAAAAAAATTTTAAAAACACTATTTGCTTTAAGAGCATCAATTATAATGTTGGAGATCAAATTAAATAAAAATAGATGTCATTTCTGAGATAGTTTAAGTAAATATTCAAACATGGATGATTAATATTAAAGATCATGATTCTTAAATATTACGTAACCATCTGAAAAAAAACTTGAAATATAAATATTCCGTTTTCTTAGTAAAAGATTTTTTAAATAAAAATATTTTCGATCAAATGAACATATATTAATTTTACTTTGTTTAATTATAATTAATACTATTGAAACAGTTTAGTTATAAAAATAAAATTAAATAAAATTTAAGATTATAGATATAATTTATTTATTTTATTGTATAAAAAAAAATATAAAGTATTGTCGAAAATTACCATTTTAGCATATATAAAAGAACTTTTATATTTAATAACTAAATAAAAAATTAACCATGAAATATATCTTTTAATCTTTTTTATTTTTTTATTCAAGACATTTTCCATGCAAATATACTTCCATTTTTTCCAAAAATTGATTTTTTTTAAATTAGCCTTAAGTGAAACACGATTAACTGATATTTCAGTTAAATTTGTATTAAATGCATTGAACAATTTTAAATCGATCGTATAAATTTACCATTATTTGATATAAATTGGATATAAAATATTAGCATGCAAATTAAGTTTGGTTAACTAGCTTCGTATAAAGCAAGTACTGAGTTTGAAAAAGTTATTTTAAGAGATTTGTAGAAGATGAAGATTTTTTCCATATAAATACATTAATAATTTATGATCGCTACGCAAATATTTTTGAAAAATACTGTATCAATATTACTGGTAATTATGTTAATATTATTAAATGTCAAATTTTAAACAATTTTTATTCAAATAATTTTACATAAAATATTTTATAGTATCTTTAATAAAATATTAAATTTTAACAATCTACTGTTTGATAATAAATATTTTATCAATAAATTAATTATAATAATAACACGATAAAAGGACTCTTAAATTTAATTGTCATAATCTTAAATATAGAGTAATTAAATATGAGTAATTTGAAATTTATAAGTCAAAATATTGAATTAATACTGGAATGAGTGGTATTAATTAATACTAAGAAAAGAAGCAGTATTCTGCACAAAGATTTACTTAAAATTCAATAAAAATTAACTGTACCTTTTTGTAACTAATATTTAAAAAAAAGTTTTTGTTAATAAATTTTAACGCTAAATAATTAAATTAAAAAAATTTTTTAAACATATATCTTTTTTTCAGATTTATGAAATTTTTTAATTAAATTAAATACTATCACAAATAAAAATTGATAATTGTACGTAAGTAACAGGTGATTATATTTTTATTAAATTGTCTATAAATAAAGTTTTTGTCTGGTTTACAAATTGACGTACGTTTTCCTCGATTGGCGATGTTTTGTGCAACAGACGCCTAAACCTACCATTTCGCATGAACCCAAATCTGCTTTGTCATAATTTGAATTTGACAGCAAATCAGGCGTGGGGGCAATAGCACGCAATTGGTGTGGCTAAGCTCCTGAAGAGAAAATAAATCAAGGGTCCGAAGGGCCCTGAAGTGAGTAAACTCGGTCCATCGCAGCCTCCAGGCAGAAAATCCCCCTCCACAGTGCGGATCTGACTTTCCCAAACCACAATCGGTCCTTATCAGGCTGAACAATCTTTTCAGCACCAGAACAAACCCTCATTCGGGGGCTGGCCTTAATATCCACCGACAGTCCCCGTCGAGTCGTAGGCGATGGAGTCATCGGTAATTGGGGAGCGAGATATATGTACGTATATATATATATATATATAGAGAGAGAGAGAGAGAGAGAGTGACTTCTGCTCTTCTCTCGACATCCTCAATTTGTAAGTTTATACCCCTTTAATAAATGAGTGCGATATTTTATGTTTGGGTCATATATATGCATGTATATGTATATAAATGTACATATTAACTTAGATTTAACATATATATATTAAATCTTATATTCCGTTTTAAAATCTGTGATAATATTCTATAGCAGTGTTTTATTACATGTTCATAGGGTAGTATACAATTATTTTAATTAAAGTACTTTTTTTACATATGTAGTAATATATATGTACCGTTTTTAATTCTTAAAAAGTTCTTTATTGGAGTTTATAATTTTACTTTTATATATAACTATATAAATAAGAATATCTATACATTTTAATATCTTTTTTTTGTACAAAATTTTATTAAAAATATAAGAGCTACTCATTATAATAATATTAACATTTAACGTAGTTCTATTTACCTTGAAACTGTATTTTTATTACTTTCCATTGTCTAGACATTTCATGAATTTATTTTTTATATTTTCATTTTTTTTTAAATTTAAAAATTCTGAATGTCAAAGTCTACTGTTTTCATAATACTTCAAAAGGCCACCAACGAAAATAAAAATCTGCAGTATCTAATCATATAGCATACTCAATGCTTCCACAGAAAAATATTTTTAAAAAATTAAAATTTTAGCGACTGTAATAAAAGTCGTTTTATTTAAATTATGCAAATTCTTATCTTTCTATTTTGCATTAAAATATCGGAAATGGCTGCGTCGTCATATAATTTTGCTCTTATACTACATTCTACGCTGCTTTCTTCAAAGTAAGATCATTCTACTCTTCTTTTGTTCACAGTGAAGTTATTTCTGATGTTTCATTTTCATTCAAGATGAGTATTTCAGGAAAGACGGAATGGGAAGAAAAGCCGAGAGCATATAAAGTGTATACATTGAAACATTATAGTTATCCAATTTATCTCATGTACGATAATGCAGTTTATCATAAAAATAAACATAACATTTTTATTGAATTATGTTTTTATTAAAAAGCTATATTTTTATTTTAATTAATTAAATTTACTTTGAAAGGATTATTCTTTTGTTTGCACGTCTTGTTTTATATAATTCTTGGAAAACAATGAAATCACATCTACCTAAACAAATTTAAGATTTGTTATTTATTAATTGATAAATATAAAAATATATATTTTGTGAATGATTTTTTAATTTTTTTGAAATAATATTAATACCAAATAGATTCATTATTTTTAAGAATAAATTATAGGTAAAATTATAGATCTCCATTGTTCAACCATTTTAATTCACTGATTGAAAGATTATATTTTTATAGAAGTAATATAAAAAAATTACTAATCAATATAAAATTATTGTACAATACAATATTCATAAACTAATTATTTAAAAAAAAAAATAATGTTTGATGGACAAATAGTATGAATATAAAATATTGATTAATATTACAACAACCAGTTACAACATAAACTCTAGGTAACTAACAAACAGTGATTGATTAATGAATTCAACCTTTGATCTTGATTTTATGTCATTCTTAAATTCTACTAATGAAAAATAATCGATTAATGTTATTACTTAAACAATTTTGCAATTATTTAAATGAAAAGAATAAGATGTCTTTTTTTCATAAATTATTTATATTTTTATAGTGTTTGAGTATTTTGTACAAAGAAAACCATAATCAATCAATATAAGTTTCTGTATTGTTACTTTCCTAGTATTTGAAAACTATGACCGTGTCTAAATCATTCTAAATGGATGAATATTTCATTATACATATTGTGATAAGATTACAGAGTCTACGAAACTCTCATCAATCCCTAACACACATTTTATGTTTGAATTTTAAGCGGGTTAAATTGAACTACACACTTTGTATGTAAACCCAATTTCCTGTATAAAATTATTAATGTATGATATAAATTTTAGAAAGTACTATGGAAAACATGCATTCATAAAATATTTCAAATAGAACATTATTTTTTTTAACCATCTAAAGCAATAAAAAAAATACTTGGTCGATCTTAAAAAACTTTATTTTTAACCGTACTGCACTCTCAATAAACATATATGTTTTTACATTCAGTATACAACATAGAGATATAACTACATATCGTAACCATGGCACAAACACATACGTATGTTATATACTGAAGAGCCCGAGCAAAGCGACAGTGAGACGGAGAAAGAGAGTCAAAGGAGAGAAAGGGCGAGAGAGAGGAAGAGAGAGAGAGAGAGAGAGAGAGAGAGAGAGAGAGAAAGGGACGGCTTGCATGTCTTTCTCATAAAACTTTGAACATTGGGCGGCAGGCAACACGTGGACTCGGTTCGTAATTAATTTTGGCTTTCTTGAATATCGGGGTCGTGTTCTACCCTTTCCCATTCTCTATTACCTACCATCATTCTTTACCATCTTCTACAACCACGAGAAAGAGAGAGACAAATACAAGTGAGATGGCTGAGGAAGAGGGAAACGTGGGGCACGCGTTCACGATATTAGGTTTTCGCGAAGGGTGGATGGAGTCTCGCGTGCGTTAAGTATAACGGAAACAAGGGAAATGGCGAAAGTAAGAAAGAAATGGAGTGAGAGGGATGAAAAAGAGGGAAAAAGAGGAGAAGAAAAGGCGATCGCCTCGGGGGATGCTGGAGGTAGGGTCTCAGAATAATGCAAAATTAATTTCCTCCCTTTCGCCTACCTTTTGTGATCTTCGTCTCTCTCGCTCTCGCTCTGGTCCATAGAATTTTCCTATTCTTCATGAGACATTCTCATGGCATTTGTGCTCCCATTCGTGATCTTGCCTCGCGCACTTTCTGTTTATGTGTACAATATACTCGCAAACATAGACATAAGGAGGTCTATATACACGAGTTTCATCCTTCTGTTTTTGACTTATTATACAAATACGTTGTGTACAGGTACTGTGCGTTATTTATTTTCAATTTCAATTTTTTTTTGTAATGAAAAAGGGCATCCATTACATTATTGTATCTTCCCTGGGTATAAAATGTGGTATGAATTATTCTGGGTAAAAGTAAATAGATCATTTTGTGAATACATTTTATATAAAACAATTTATTGTGAAATTAAATTATTATTAACAGTTTTATACTAGATGCAAAAAACAGAAATGTAAAATATTAAATAGAGATTGTTATTTTTGCTAGAAATAAATTTCTAAAATAAATTTTAAATTCAAATGTAATGCAATTTGTGGAGAAAATTAGTATCATTTTTCTTTATTTCAAATAATGAATAATTTATTCAAAGATTAAATGTAATTTTTATTATCAAATATAAATTATAAATTGAAGATCAAGAAATTTTTTACAAATGAAATGACTATAAAAATTAATTTTGAACGTTCAACGATAGTTTAACAATATCTAGCTGTACAGGCTTAACAACAAAAAGCTATTCATTATAAAGCATTATCTTGTTCCATCGAATAAAAAAGTTCATATGTTTAAATGTTTTAATTGTTATTAATTATGAAGGAAAGTTTCTGGAAAAAATAATGAAAACTGGATAATGATCTCCTCTTTATAAACTGTAAGTGTATAAAGAGAAGATTGTGTAGAGTCTAACGTCACCCCAAACTCAAATTGGATGTATCATCATAATGATATCAAACTGTCTCCATGAACAATCATCAATATTAATTTTCATTGCCAAAATAAATGTATAATTTTAAAAGATTAAAACTTTGGATTTATTAATATTTTTTTGCATATATCTTTTTTTATGCAAAATACTTGGATAATATACAAATAAATTTTGAGACATCTGTCTATTATAAACAAATTAAATCTACAAATGTTTATATAATTATTTACATGAAATAAATTGATTATTTACAATAATAAAAATTTGTCAATATAATAAAATAATATAATAATAAAATTATATTAATTTATTTTGATATCGTTGAAAACATGAAATCTATAAATATTAAAATTTTTTGTATTCCCATTATAAAATCAGATTCTTGTTAGACTATTTTTATTTCATAATTTTTTTTTTTTTTGCATTTTCTGCATATATTCGAAGACCTAAACTTATTTTATTGATCAATGAAGAGTTTTTGTGCTCCTGAATAACTCAAGTAAATTTAAAGCAATCCATCCAAGACT
Organism: Eupristina koningsbergeri; assembly: GCA_018907245.1. Lineage (NCBI taxonomy): Eukaryota > Metazoa > Arthropoda > Insecta > Hymenoptera > Agaonidae > Eupristina > Eupristina koningsbergeri. The sequence continues at coordinate 1,158,774 of JACCHV010002889.1, read as the reverse complement.
TGATGGTAACCAGGAATTTTTTAATATATTGCATAATTTCTTGGCGTAGCTCAATTAATTTCAAAGTTTTTAAAATATTTGATTATTCAGAAACAGTTAAAGGAACTTTGTTAAAAGTTAACAAGCTTGTAATTATTATCAAATAAAATGTTTTAATAAAGTTTTGAGTGAAATTGTAATTATATTGTTCGAAGGATATTTAATGTTTATTATAATTGCCGAAAAATTATTTTCTGTAAAGTTTTAATATGTTGTTCTACATAATCTGTATCTATTAAATGTAAACTATGTTAATTGTACAATAGAGAATTCTTAGATTTTACCAGAAATATTTTAAAAAAATTATTTAAGTTTTTAAACGTAAAATTATGCTATTTAATTAAAAAACTTGTATATTATATTATATAATAACTATTTATGATTTATATGTGATTAATTGTTTTTGGACAATTTTTTGTATGTATAATTGTATATTATTTTGAAAGTTTACCTTGAAATATATAAAAGATTTTTTTAAGCAAATTTATATCCAAAACTTTATATAAATACAAATAAATTAAGTAATATATATTCAAGATAATATCATTAAATAATAGTGGGTATGTTTATCTATTATTATTCAATGTAATGGTAGAGACATAATATAACTTAATATAATACTAAAATGTAGAATTATGAATAAATATAAATAATATATTTAAACCTTTAAATGATGAAAGTTTTATTTATTAATGGATAAATCAAACTATTCAATTAGATTTTTTATCATTATCTCAAATTAATTACTTTGAAGATATTATATGTAAAAGTTAAGTTTTAATTATAATTCTATTCAGTATAGTAAAGTGAAGTAAGCTTAACGAAATAGTATTCATAGAATAACTATAGAACAATTATCTACTTGATCATAGTGCCTAAACTAAGCCATTAGGAAATTTATTTTTGTAAATTTTTTTTTTATGCAATTTAAAAATTAAGGTATGGCTAATATACAGAAAATGTGGTTTATTCATTTTAAAAAAATTGATGATTATTTAAAATTATTTCAATATTCTATCAAACTTTGAAAAATGTAGTGTCAGATTGTCTTAGATCTTCAAAATTATTAGGAAGTAAAAAATTTAGATAATTTACAGAAGCTTATAACATGATTATTTTATTTAAATCTTATTATAAAATTGTTGAATACTTAAATGTAGCTAATGATGAAAAACACACTGAGTGAGACTAATAATAAGTACCATACTGAATGTCTTTATGTAGGATACAGTAATAAAAAGGTAAATAAAGATATTAAAATTACAGCCTTTGAGTTAGTCGAATTTCAGTACTAATTTTCATTATAATTACAACTGAAAGCTGGTTATATTATGAAATTTTAGATATTAAATTTCGACTCGGTTATTTCGTTACAACTTCATTAAATCATACACGACCATTTCTTCATAATGAATATAACGTAAACGCACTTAACTGCAAGCCATTGTTTCTAATTTCTATGTAGATTCTTGTGTTGGAATTGCCGATTGTGGCTTCAAAAAATAATGTTAAATCAAATTCATGACATTGTTCATGCAAAGACCCAGCGCATTAATCAATTTATATACATGCACACACACATAATCCACTTACAACCATTCTTCTCGAGTTCTCATTTGTACCTTCGATGGCGCAGCTTCATACACAGAATCGTACACGTTCACCCTCTCTGGACCATTTCACCCCCATCAATTTCTGTCGGAGACAAGCGGGCGCACGCGACCAAAACCTCGGCTTCCTGGATTTTCGTCCCCGCAAGGTGTGCGATGGAGCCCGTAATGGTGTAGGTGTCGAAGTGGCAAGCACGGATAATGTGAAAGGGGAAGGGGAAGATAAAGAAAGTTGCGCGAGATTGAAAGACTGGCTTTTTCCACCCCACTTTTCACTTTTTAAGAAATGAAGATTGATGTCTGACTAAAAGTTTTTGTTTTCACTTTGTTTGGCATTATAGTCTCGTATATGTCGATGCTGCTTAAGCCATCCTCGTGCAAGATGATGATACAATAAGGGGGAAAATAAACGGAAATGAGTCGGACGCATATGTTTCCATAAAGCTCTAATAAATGATCCCATCTATATCTAAATCTAGGTATCCGAAGTGTTTATCATTTTCCTTTAAAAAGTATTGTGATAAAATTACTGTAGAAGATGAATTTATTTATGTCATTCATCTTGTGAGTTAATGTGACATATTCATATCAATTGTTACTCCTAGGATTTTATATACAATGTACTCCAAAAATTATTAAGATATTTTTCTTACGCAAAGATACGCAAATATAACATGGATGTATATTTTTCAGATAAGTTTTAACAATTTATTTTTTTATAAATTATTAAATGTATATATAATAAAAAATTAGTTACTGCATTTATTATATATTCGTGTTTTTATTCGTGATGTCTTTTTAAGTGATTATAATCATTTTAGTTTTAATAAAAATTAATAGTAAAATTGAAAAAATTTTACATTTTAAAAAATTATTACTTCTGTAAAAATATTAAATACGCTTATTTGCTTAAATTACTTTGTTCCTTGATAATTTAAAATAAGATGAATTTCTATGTTACATATTTAATTATAAACAGAAGGGTAAAAAGAACCATAATAATGATGAGTAAACGTCATATTTAAATGCTTAATATGAAAGTATAAACAAAATAAGTAAAATAACTACGGCATTAAAATGTTTACATCTCTAAAGTATATAATAAGATGTATTCTTTCTAGCATTCTTTAAAATATTTTCATTTTTATGTACTTTTTATGGGGAAATAATATATTCGTATGATTATGAGCATTCCGTTTAATGATAAAATGTTAAAGTACGAGAAAATTCTATTACATAATTTATGAATGAACGCAGAATATGTTGAAAATAATTTGGATCGCAGCCCTACTATAAAGTGCACTTTTCATCAAAATTAATCTCTACGATAAAGGTCACCCATGAAGCTTGCAAATATTTACCGTGCATAAATGATAACAACACATTTTCGTTGCTTTATGCGTATCAAAGCGCAATTTTACACAGAACTATTTCACAAACAAAATGCAAAAGTAGACATGATGCCAAAACACGAATAAAAACAAAAAAGGAACAAGCAAAAGGAATAACGAAAAAACATCTTCTCTATTTTTTTTTTGCAAACGGACTCGCAGAGCGTTGCCTCGTTTGTTTGAGAATTTCCTCGATTTTTCTCTTGTGCTCGCGACGCTTCCGTCGTCTTCACAAGGATATAATAACTTAAAAAGTCGCGCACGAACGTTGACAGTGCAATTTTTTAAGGGCGGAATCCACCCCCTCGCCATGAATCGACGATGAACCTTTCCCCGTACTTATGTAGGTATATTTTGCTTATTTCGGTGTGCAGAACCAGGAATTGAATTGCCCTAGGCGACGTGGAGCACGCGCGGGAAAAACTCCTCGATTTAAAAGGCACTTCATTTTTTGCAAAGAGAGAAAGTCATGCGTATTATGTATGCGTGCACTTAACCACTCGGCTGCTTTATGTGTATCGCTTGCGACGAAAAATTGGATGAGAATACGAAGGAATAACATGAATTGCAATGAATATCAAAATGTGTATGGAATTTAGCATAGAAAAGTATCCTTGAGTCGAGAAAAGTAGGATTGCGATGATTCATTGTGTTAAGGTAATATATAAACACATTTTTAATTATACATTTCTTAAGAAAGTGCTTTGCATTTCCTTTGGTGTTATTTTATTTAAAAAACTATTCTTTATGAGCTATACGAGTTCGGATTCATGAAGAAATACGACATTTATCTCTACCCGAAGAAAAATAATTCAGGGAAATTTTCTTGAAAATAAAAGTCATTTACATTGATGCATTATATTTTAAGACCTAATATTCTCCTGGCCTAAAATTGTGTTTTGCTAAGTATAATAAATTAAATAAAGCCGAGAGGATTATTTTCAATCAATATCTTCAGGAATACCTTTCAAAAGAAGTTTTTCTTAATATAGAAACGACTGTGTATGCAACTGAATCATCCTCTTGAATTTAAATAATGGAATCTTATTCAATTTAAAAAAATTTTTAAAAAAGTACACTGTTTTTTATTATAAGATTATTAATTATTATTCTTTATGGTTTATTTTTTTACTATATAACGAAAATTAATACCATTTTATTATTGGAAATTAAATTTTTTTCTTATAATCTTTGTGTAATTTCAATTGACATTTTTTCATTATTCATATGTAATAGCGAACATTTTGAATAATAGCCACAAAATATTTCCAAACATATGATTTTATCGCAAATTCTTGTTTATTTTATTAATTATTAATATTTTTAAAAAATCAAAGAATTTTTAATAATATTTTTAATAATTACAAAAATATTGAATTGATATTTAATTTAATTGATTTTTTAAATATAATTTTTAAATAATTATATAATATAATTGATATTTAATAGTAATTTCATTAAAAATTAACTATATAAATATCTTAATCAACTAATAAAAAATATGAAAAAGCATAAAATATTTCTAACGTAGGCTTGAGTTATTACATTGTACATTCATGAAAATTACAAGTTTGACGAATAAATACTTCATGATAACAAAATAATGAATTTACTTAAAAGCTATTAAGTGTGTCAGGTAATTTTAAATATAAAAATATATTTATTAATATTTGAACTTACGTTGCAATATATGTGTCCCATTTCTTGGTAATTGTGGTAGACGTAATGCGCGCACACAACGTCCCATCATGATGACACTGGAAAAAAAAAGAAAATAATTTTCCATAAAATAATTGCGTGTCACCAATCTCAGGAAGAAAAACAATGGATCACATCAAAACACACATATATACACATCATAATTCTCTCTTTTTATCCTCAATCTGTCCATTACATTAGATCCTCCATTTTTACATATGAATTTATATATGCGATTATTCCAACCTGGAGTAAGTATAAATTTCCGAAAATGAAATCAGGAAGAAGCATTTAAACAAAATGCAATATCAACATCTTATTAAAAACAAACTTATCAGCCGAATAATAAATTATATTATATTTACACCAAAACCAAGTAACTAGTGATAAGTTTAAATGTTGGTGAATTTTTTGTCAATAGTTTACAAGACGGAAAAGGGAATATGTGTTTAGGAATCTGTCACCTACCGGTGCACGATATCTTTGTACTCCAAACAGAGGAGGGTACGACATGTCAACATGTTTACTATGATTTACTGTGACTAGAAGTAGGAGTTAAGCCAGGACAACTATCACGACTACGAGAAGTTATTGTCAGTTTTTACAAAGACTCGGCTGACATCATTTTTTATAAAATGTAATTAGTTAAGAAATATGGATGAATAAATGTGTGTGCTGGAAAATGATGTGTGGATAAAATTTATTTCGAATGATGTGGCGATATCAAAATCAATTATTTTTCAAAATTAATATGTGGATTTTCGAGTAATCAAACAATTTTAATCAATTAATTTCGGTTTTCGTGTATTTTCTATTATAGATATTTTAGGTTTTTCAAATTAATATGCATTTCAATATTAATATAACACTCGCTTTACTTGTGGCTCCTAAGAATAGAACTGAAAAACAACTTTTTTCTGATGATACTTCCTCTGACAGGGTTTTGCGTATATGTAAATGTATTAGAAATCCAGACGAGATTCTATACGAAAGCAAATTATATTTTTTGCCTTTGGCAATCTCATGATGTTCCATAATATAAGATCAAAGAGATTTCCTAGAGGATACTAAAAAAAAATAAATTAAATATTTTAATAAACTGAAAATTTTGTAAATATTTCGCAGTAAATATACATTTAAAATTATTTTTATTTTTAATGAATTTCAAATTTTTTGAATAAATAGAAAATAATAAACTTGGATTACTATTAAATGAGGAAGATTAAGAAATTTTTGTATCAATATTATATAAGGACTTTACACTATACATTACAATTTGAAATTCAATTAATAGCTATTATGATAATCGAATATTATTAACATTCTAGTGGAAACTATATCAAAATATTTATTTAAATATTGTTACAAAAATTATTTATCTATATCTGAGAATATATAAATTAAAAATAGTAATATATAAAATTAACATAATTTCGCAGTTAAATCAGATTATAAATAAAACACTTACACTGATTTATATTTTTCTTTACATATTTTTTAAACACATTATTATGTAAAATTTTATAATCTTTCTAATATATGTAACCATGTAAATTAGTGCATACGTGAGTATGCGAAGGTAAATTTACACAAGCATTCGCGTTACTTGATTAATGCAGCATAACTGTATTTAACACTTAAAATTGAGCAAGTTGGAAGCAAACAAACGAATTGTACAAATAAATTATAGATTTTAATTAGAGGATAAAAAGAATACATCGGCATCCATGAAATACAGACTTGATCTAATTTTTTAAGAATAAATAAAATTAGTGTTCTCTGTACACATATATTTAATGCTACGTATCTAACAATAAAATATAAAATTCGAATACGAATCGCATTCAATTCTTTTCACAGCAGTTGCAATTAATAATCAGTTCAAAGTCTAACAATTCCTACAGTCACGAATTTTAATAATTCAATATTTGCGAAATAAATTGCAAAAGTGGGAATTGAGATACGGAAAAAGAATCTTTCCACTTAGACTCGAAAAAATCGTATACTTTCACTTGGGTGCCTAAGATCCTTTTGTTCACCAGGAAATTGTGTCCGAAATGTGTCTCCCGTTGAAAATGCCACTATTTTCCACATCGGTGAAACTACCTCGAGAATGTCTTTTCTGTCCCTTTGTAACTCGTCAGCAATCTCACCGAGGATGCAGGATTCCTCTCGAATAGCTAATCAGCCTGTAACGCAAAGTCAAAGTATTCGAGGAGTGAACCAAGTTGGATACATCAAGAAAAAGCAGAAAGGGACGAAATTCGCTTATGTCCTTCTGAATTTGTTAGGCTCGAGATGGAATTGAATTCTCACACGCATTGGACACGTAACATCTGACCCCTCTTTCTCTTATAAATTTTAGTTATATTTTTCGTTGACACGCCATGGTCGTTTCCAGAATTTGTGCTGATTACCAGCCGTCACAATATATACTATTTACACCCGCAAATATATATATAAATATATACATGTGTGTATGTGTATATATGCCTGCTACGCAACTATATTTTTCAGCAAAATTTTTTAATCTTTTTAAGATTATCAATTATTTACGATATAATATATAAGAGTGCGATAGCGTCAGTGGCACTTGAATATATAATAAACTTATTCAAAGATAAAATGGATCAATATGCATAAATATTCTCTATGGATAAAAATGGGCTGTGAACATGAAAAATTTGCGAGTGTCTGGGAATTAATTACTAAATTTAATATACAATAATGATTAATAAGCACTTTATACAATTCATATTTTATTTTGTTAATTAAATTACTGAAGAAGAATTCTTATTTGAGTCAAACTAATTTAAATGCCTACATTACTATTTTTTTTAAATAGTTTGTTTATTGGTGTCAATCAATACTATATATTTCTTTACAATAGTTTCATATAATAAACACTTAGTTATATTGCAGATGGGTTGAAATTAACGTACCCGAAGTGTAACTAATGCATTTACACAAAATTTCTTGTGCTTTCGTGTATATTTGCTTTTCGGTTAACTTATGTAGTTAAGCAAGTAATGTACGAATGAAAAAATAAACACTTCCTTTAATTAATTTATTCAGAAAAAAAGACAAAAAAAACTGAAATGATATTTCTTTTCCAAATAGCATGTACACGTTTAACGAAATATGTACAACTAGCCATAATACAGTCGAAAATATTTAATTAATTATGTAAATAATTTCATAGTATTTTATTATGTAAATAATAAATAGTAAGTAAGATATTAGTAAATCATTAATTAAGGCTTATTCTCAATCTTTAATCATCAATATTGACGAAAATTCCATCTATGCTTGCTTTATAATCTTTTAAGTATATTGCTAAACTGTACATTTTCCATGTATATTCACTTATATTATTACTATGAATATAAAAATTTCTTCATCTAATTAATATTAATGTTAAATATATTTTCTGAATTTCTAAGCACAATGAATTTATACTTCTTTATATCAAATAATTTCTTATATAAACCTTCAGATACGTGAATAAAAAATTAATTAACTCTTGTACATTAATTTTGTATTCATTATAATATAATGATATGTAATTTCAGTTTTTCATATCTTATCTTATTACTTATACTTGATTTATATTAAAAAATTATGAAAGTAGAATGTTGTAAAATTTTGAAAATAATTTTTTAAATTAATAAGTTTATAAAATATTTCATATATGTAACAAAATTGAACAAAAAATATTTATATATAATTACTACTTACTATACTTCATTAAAGATAATTAAAAGGAAATTTCTGTAATAATTAATAAGGAATATTAGAGAGGCATAGTAATTTCCTGCATCTGACAATTTTCATATTATTTTGATATTAAGATATTAAAGAATTATAATTTAGTATACACAATATAGGTTTATTTATTATTTATAATTAATTTTTCTATTATAAATAATTCTAAAATAATTTATTCAAAAAATATAAGTATAAAATGTAAAGTTGGTTTTTGCTATAGCAGATTTAAAAAACATGTAAGAAGATTATTATAAATCCATAAAGCTGTGTCAATCGTGAAATATTTAATAAGTCACAAAATTATAAAATAATAAAATTTTATTCCTTATAGAAATATTTTATTTTCAGATTTTTATTAAAATTATAATACCACATACCATTTAATATTAAGTAATTATTTACCTAAAGTAGTTATTTTTGAAGTATTATTATGTTATAATTGTAAGATATTTTTAAAATAAATTTATATTATGTTTTAGTATTCGATATCGGATATAGTATTATCAGAGGATTGTGTTTTATCATATTAATTGGGGATTATTACATGATACATTATCTCTTACTAATTGTTACATTTAATTTTCATAACTTTTAAATATTTATGAAACTTTAAGTTAATAATTCAAAAATAAAAATGAATTCCTTTCAAAATTTTCACCAGCAAGCTTATTCAAATATTAAAAAACTGTCCTAATTCGGAAAAGAAAATTCGGAAAAAACAAAATAAAATCCCTTATAAAAAATACCATGAATCTGACTAAAAAATAGTTATGACGGAACAGCGTAAAAGTATCTTAAAACATGTCTATTTTACCGGAGCAACCATCAGACATAATAAAAGTTTCGCAGAAGAGAAAAGCCGAGGCGTTATGAATTTTTTACTGTCCGTCTCGCCACGCACATCGTGACATTTAGCTATACACAAACGAGAAGCACACGCTCATATATAAAAAATAATAATAAAAAAAAAGGATCTTCTTTTTTTCAAGCCATCAATCCAAGTACCTCGAACTTTTTTCTCACAGAGCCAAAACTTTTCGAGCTCCAACTCTTGCTTCACTCGCGAACTCATGAATCGTCGTTGCAAAACATCGACAGATCAACGAGAGAACCGCGACTACAAAGGACCAAAAATAAATTTTCATCGTTGAGCTTTTATTTGGATCGAGGAAAAAATTCGTGGGGACCCTCTATCGACGAAGGAATAAAGAGGAAAGTTGATGTAATTGAATTATTTTGTGGAGAAAACTCATTTTACAATAACATATCGGTGTAATAACTGTCGGTACTTGCATTAGGGTAACTTTTTTTTCCATAGTTGGATAGAATTTTTCTAATAAATTAACAACTGTATTATTGCAATTTCAAGATTGCATTAGATTGTCCTGGCTTTTTTTGAAAATCGAATGCTTGATTATTATTACCCGCCGCACACATTTTCATTTGTTTAACTAAAATGTCGCGTCATTATGTCTGTCCGCCTTATGTAGAAAAATTTTTTTTTATTCTCAACTAGATAAAACTTTGAGGTGAAAATTGGGTTTTTTAATCAAGCCGGCTAATTTTAAGTTTACAAAAGTACACCGGAGAAGTACGAAGGCGACACAGCGAGAGCCAACTACCGTAAAACGTACTTTACCAATTTATAAAAAAAAAAAAGTTGTTAAACAAAGTGATAAAAATAACTTTTTCATATTAAGCAATGAAGATTGGCCAGGATACTATCTTTTGTAGATGCTTTTGTGGAAAAGAAAATAACACGCTTATCTTCAAACAATAAAAGTAAGCCATTCTTATAAATATTTTTTATAATATGCGATAATTGTAAATGAACATTTTGTGCTATAATTCCTTAGACAATTTTCTTCTACGTTATTTGTAGAAAAATCAATAATAATTTATGTATTGTTCAAACGTTTAAACACTACCACTTCAAACTGTAAAGCAATGAATTTATTATAATTTAGAATTTAAAAATCAGTAGTTGTGTTTTTAAGATGATAAATTAATTCATCATTATACAAACCCTTAGAAAATGGGAATTTTCATTTTATCATACTTTATCATACTTTTATTCATTATACGTTTCATAATATGCTTATATTGAAATAATTTTTGGAATCATCATAATATAAATTTTTTTGAGTTTACTGTCATTACTACCAATAATATTAATTCACCATTTTTTTATATTTTTTACTATATAGTAAATGTAATTAATAATGGTATAGGTCACTTATACATAAAAGTATATTGTACTCTGTATTGACTAAATTCACATTTTTATTGGAAAATTATAAATCTAAATAAAAAAGTAAAATGATTTCGACGTCTTTCAAAGAATTCATTCATTACAAATTTGAATATGGAATTATTCACTTCATTCAAAAATATGAATGCAAAGTCATTTTACGAAATCCGCAAAATCACCATAGATTTTTTAAATCATGGGATCCTTTAAATGTGTTTTCTGAAAAACATACTTCTTGATATTAGTTAGCTCATTTATTAAAAACTAGTTGACTGATCACAAAAAACTTTTACGTCTGTGATTTGTATTCGTCATGATCTATTCATTATACGTATTCTATCAAAAAAAAATTTTTTTTCTGTAAAAATTCAGATTTTAATTTAACAATTATTATGTTTTTCTAATTTATCAATTAAAATGTACTTGTTACATATGCTCAATAAAATAAATAATAAAATATATAATAAATTCATTCATCAAATTTAAATTTACTCATATAATATTTTCAGATGATGCAGAATTACGTTACAAGTTCATTCAACAAAAGTAATTCTACAAGAAAATTTACTTCGTCATCTACAATTCTTCATGAATAATGTAAAATTACCAAAATAAACTGGTGATATAAAATTACTAGAATGAACTGCTTTCAATATATATAAATATTAAAAACGTCATCAAAGAAGTAATATTTGTTTCTTTATAAGCTTATAAAAATTGTTCGAATATTTTTATATGAGTAGTAAAATATTTTAGTTTCCTAGAAATGTTTTTAGAAATACTTGAATTTTTAAATTTAGAAAAAAATTATTTATATATAAAAATTTATATTTATAACAACTATCCACTTACTAAATTTTTGGTATGTATACGAATTAAAAAAAAATTTAATTTCAAAATTATATAGACTATTATTATATGCTACAATTTTACTATTTTATTATATACATGTATACATATGTTATGATAAATTACATTATGGATATTTGAATATTTATTTACTTTTTGACTAGGTAATTACTTTTACAATAATTAATGTTAAGATTATAATACTGTAGAATTGTCAAATGATTGATTAAACAGAGATTTTAAATTTTAAATTAAATATTATTGCCGAGCCTATTTTCTTTGCATTCAATGTAAAAATTCAATTTGTCTTCAATTGAAATAAATTATTTAATTTTTAATATACGAAAAAAATTTTAATTAGACAATGGTAAATAAAGAAATAATTTGGAGAATAATTTTTAGTTTTCATGAATAAGATAATCATTTAATCGTCTAGTAAAGTTATAATGGCCTTCAAAAAATAAAATTTCCATTGATGGTATCCAAGAGAACCATTACCAAAATCTTCTAAATGCCTTGACTAGTACCATTTGCCTTTGCTAAATACTCTTTAATAGTTTTAATGTCGGAAATAAATCAGTAATTAAGTCGTCTAAAAGGGGAGGGCACAAAGGTTCCGGAAGGGTAAGTTTCCTCGAGAAAATCACAGATCATTGCCGGAGGCTCTTATTTTGACGACCAAATCTGTGGAGCAACTACAGGAACACCCTTCCTGGTCTCGACCCCCACCATCCCCGAAGCGTTCAATCGTCCGAGTTACGCGATCCATCACCTTTGGCATTGAAGGAGCTCACCCGGGGTGCGGAGGCCCAACCCCCGGAACGACGCGTGGGTGCGCTCAATTTAGTAGCTGTATTCGAGTGGAGCCACCCCCTTAGGCTTTGAACACTCGGGACAAATTAACATGCACTGGTACGGATCTCAAGGCATCCGGAGGATCCTCTGGAATTAACGCAGAAGGTGTCTGCGCAGGCGCGAACAATCCTCGCGACACCGATTGCGTTTGCAGGCATCCCGACTTTTCATCCCTCGAAAATGCAGCGTCACGTGCTGCGTGCGTTCGCGTTTTCTTGTAACTTTCAGGCCGTAACTTTCAAACTGCTCGTGATGCTCTGTAAAGCCCCGATAGCTCGCGAATTGAACATTTTCCCTCTCTCTATCTCCCCCCCTCCCCCTCCCCACGATAGTTCTATAGACAGTTTTATCGACGTTGATGCTGTAAATTTCACGGAATCGAAATTTCACTTTTTTTCTTAGCCAAGAAGCCTTTTCAAACGTCTTTACTATTTTTGAGTGATTCTATAGAAAGAAGAAATGTGCACTTCCAGCACTGACTGAATACCATTTTTTGTGATTTATGCGATGATGCGGGATAAAAAGTTATCATCAGAAAAGTTTTATTCTAAATTTTAAAGAAAAAAACAGTTTCATATTTGTACATCAAGAACAATATTATTTATTTCGTGCAATTCGCTGCATTCGTATTTATAACAAATATTATTATTTAATATCATTTACAATTATAATTAAACATAGTATTCAATTGAATAATATTTAATTCCCATAAATATTGTGAATATAGATTTAATTTGTCACGAAGAAGTTGCATTCGAACAACTATTTCTTAATTAAGCCTGGAAAAATTTTAGAAAATGTAATTTTAATGAAAGTAATTTTAGTTTCTTACAAAAGTATGGTGTATTAATTGAATCAATTTCGATGGAATAGACAGATTTTTTAGTAAACTAAATTCAGTCTTGTACTGTTAATGATACTTTGATGTACTATACTTTTGAAACTTTAAAGTTTGAATGAAAAGTCTCGTGTATTGCAAAAGTTTATCCATGAACTTGAAGCTTGTAAATGAGAAGACTAAAGCTAATTTTTTAAATTAATCCAATTTATATATCAACCAGATAATTAACACTAAATTTTTTTTAATGAGAAATGTCAAGGAATCGTAATTACAATTTAGCCGTATTTATATGCATTTCATTTATAACACTAACAAAACTTTTCCTGACTTTTTATTAAAATACATGCAAACATATGTTGATTTTGCTATAAAGCATTAATAGATTATTGAAAATACAAATAAAAATATTAAGAAACTTGATCAATAAGTAGAGAAACAAATGAAAATAGATTAATATTCCTACTATTAATTGTATAAATAAAGAAAGTAAGTAGTTGAAGTCAATACACGAATTTCCTTTTTATATTTTAATTTTCAAGCACACAAATTTCTTTTAATTTATAAATTTTCAAGAAACATCTCTTTTCTACATTATAATATAATGAAAATATAATGAAATTTATTTCTCGTTTTCTATTTTCTTTCGCAATCTAAGTATATCTATCCACAAATTCTTTTATTAAAATATTGATTATTTTTTAAAATGACAAAAGAGCTATGAAAGTCACTTCGGGCTAATCTATCATAACTCGAAATTTAACATAAATTTTTATATTTATTTTTCTCTACATATTTTCCGTGTAACTAGTATATTCTTAAGAGGTCAGACTGAAATTTCACACTCTTTATTTATTCATGAAACTAGATTAACTTTTTTCTCCCACAAAAAAGAAAGCTGCATGCAGAATATACATGCTATCGTTGCACAGAAAATTTGTTTTTATTATTTTTTGTTCCATTTTTTCTTGCGTTCATAATTATGCATTGTATGACTATAAAATAGAAGGAATGAACATTAGTTAAGGATTTCACGCTTTTCAGGTAGACGTATTCAACGAAGTTGCGGAGCCGAGGATGCAGTGCTCAAAGATTAACGAGGCGCCTGTTTTTCGCCTGTTATCGCATCAACTTAGATAATATTATACCGAATATACTGTAGAATTGTTTTCTTTTATGTGGTGACATTAATTTACAAATAAGTTTCGTTATTATTCAAGTTTCATAATTATCGATCATATTGTTTTCTAAGTTTGCTATCTCTTAAATCAACAATCTTTAATTTTCAATAATTTTTGGTTTGACAAATATGAAAAATAATATGCAATTACTGTTTAAAATAAAATATGAATGCTGCTGTATTGATAGAAAGATTATGAACAAATCATGTGCCCAATTTAGTATATAACCAAATCAACATTAAATTTGTTGTATTTATTAAAAATCAAACATAATCTCATTAATAACTCATGTATATTTTTGATTTATTACTCATAAAAACTTTAATCAATAATATAATATAATATAATCTTAATAATAATTATAAAAAATATTTGATTATTGTACAACAATTTTGAGAAAGTAAACAATTTTATATCTAATTTTTTTTTTTTTTAAACTATCAATCCATATTTCACTTAACTAAATTTCTTTATAGTTTAAACTATAAAATTAATTAAGGATACCTTACTCGACAATTTTCATTGATAACATTATTAATTTAGTTGAAACAAAAAATTTTTATTGCAATTTTTTTTTAAGTACTTTTTATCTAACATTAATGTAGATTTAAATATACAAATAAAATATAAGACATAAAATAAAAATATTAGTAATAAAATATAAAATCATTGCTGTACTATTTACAAAAATTAATAGTCTAAACTAATTATTATTTAAATTAACAGAATTTATAAAAATACACAAAAGCATAAATATTTTTAAATCTATCGAAGTATAAGAAAAATGTTATTATTGAACATACATTTTCATAATGTAATACAATTTCGTAAATTAGCTTAAATGTTTAGATTTCCATAATCAATTTTTATATTTGGATGAATAATAAAATATATGTTTAATATTCTGAAAAATTTACATCTATGATGACTATTTTACTCTTTATATTTTTAAAAGTTTTAAATCAAGTAAATGTCTTATTCAAGCAGTAAAACTTTCTATCTAACAAAAAATCGATTTTTGATTGCTTAGGTTCTCAAACACATTACTAGATTTTTTATTTCAAAGTTACACGTATGTCATATTTTGCATTATCATGTTTATTTATGTAACATTTATTGATCAAATATTAAATATTTAGTTTATGATATTTACTGATTGACGTTAATAAATTATTTGAATATTCTTCTAAAAATAGTTATTTTTATAAGACAAATATGATTTACAATTACTTAATGTATTTAAAATATATTAATTTTGTTGTAATATTTCATATATTTTCAATTTTAATATTTTTTTCGTGTCTTAAAATAAAATAGATATTTTTTAAAATGAATTTTTTATTATTATGTACACTTTTCATTCGCTATACCTTCCTACTTTCACAAACTAAAATTTGTGTATATTACACACCATGACATTTCAAATCTTCCCTATGAAATTACATTTTTACATTATGATAAGAGATGCATTAAGTCTAACAAATTTTCTAGATGACGTCATCATAATCAATCAATTATTGTATACAAACTACCCTCTCTGCCAATTACATACAAAAGTAAAGAGGTACTGTGATTCATAATAATAAATTTTTGCGACATTCCATAATTCACGTTGAAGATTAAAAATAACTGTCCACGCTCGTAACGTGACTATGGAAATCAAATGTCATATAGGAACAACATAAGTAATGATGTATTTTAAAAAGTTATATAAGCATAATAAATTTAAATTTTATTCTGAAAATATATTTCTCACAAAAGTAAGATGATTTATAAATTTTTATAAGAATAGGTAACTGAATTACGTAAATATAAATAAAATTTTAAATTTATAAAAACTTATGTAAATAGTGTAAATGGATTCTAAATTAATAATAAATTTAATGGTTATAATATAGTACAATGTATATAGATTTACAATAGAATATTTTGATATAAAATTTATATGTTTTTTTAATATTATTTAAAAACGTAGTGCATTATTCTAGAAGACAACAAAATACAATCAATTATTTTTATGTATGAATTGATTTCAATTTATTTCAATTTTTTGTTTTTGTTTTATTATAATGTAATGTAAATTTGTAAAAATATTTAAAAACAATTCATACGTAAATAATCAATAAATGAACTTTCATATTTATCATATACTTACACAATCTCAATTAATATACATTAATTAAACACGCTTACGTATGTCGCATGCACTTTGAAGCACCGAGTTTAATTCATACAATTACATAACAAACTGCATACCATTAAAATATTACATACATTCCCATTAAAGTAATGCCAAATTATTTTTTATACTTTTTTTAGAGTGACTTTTGCGAAACTAATATTTTGAACATTATAACTGTTATTTCGTAATAAATTGATATTTATATCAACTTTTAACATAATATGATTTGAATTTCATTTATGAACTGTAATTTACAACCTTTTTCAAAATATAAATAATATGCAAATAAGTTATTAAATACAATAAATATATGATTTTAATCATTTTTAAATAATTTATATATAATTATAGTTCACTGATATATATGCATGTAAATATGTATACATTTATTTTATTTTTACATGCAAATATATTATTTAATTATGCTATAACAAAAAAATTATTGTACTTTCTTGAAATAATGAAAATAAATTTACAATAGATTTATCCTATTGCATAATGTAATACAGTTTCTATGAAACATTATTACTGCAGAGCAGCACTTTCAGCGAGCGAATAATTCTATTTTAAAACTAATTAATACATTAATATATAGCAGTTTAGTTAAAAAGAACTTATAAAAGAATAATTTGAATTATCTCTCATTTTAAATGGAGACTTAGATAGAGATGAAAAGAAAATATTCTGAGAATTGTTGAAAACAGTCACATAATGAATATTTTTCTTGCAAGTAGACAAGATATAGAATTTATGCTTCTTGTAATATGTGGAATAGTAGCAATAACTTAACGCAGAACTAATAAATGTTAGAAGAAAAAATCAATTCCTATTTCCATAGTATTTCATTCTCTTATGAGTTATTGAACCCCTTCAACCAATCTCTCAAGATTCATAATGATCTTCTTATTTCGATTTCATTCTTTCGCTGTCTCTTTTATACTCTATTTTTTTTTAGTTGCTCTTCATAAGATATATGAATATCAATTTTTTTACTTAAAGAAATAATTTATTTCATCATCATCATCATATATAACATTTTTTTTATATTTTAACTACATTTTGTCTGGTAAAAAATAAACGAATTCTTTGATTTTTTACATAATTTATATTTTAGGTACTTAATGAATACCAATTTAAATAGATTTAACAATATTACGTAAAAGTAAATGTAGAAAAATTATATTTATACATTTTTATAAGTTATTCAGTTTTATTATGCAAATATAAAATGTAAATAATACTATATTTTGCATCCCTTACTTGGGTCTTGCTCCGCACTGAAACTTATGGCTTTTTTTCCCGATTTGAGGGTTTTTTTTGGAGTGGGTAGTTGAATAAATAAGTTTTGACGAAAAATATAAAACCAATCACTACTGTTTCAATTATATAACTTCATCAATATTTTTTTTTCCTTTTCTTCATCATTTTACTACTGTTCACTATATATTGCCGTAAAATCAACCAATAATTATTAATAATATGAAAATTTATCTTGAAGCTGTTAAATTTATATGCACTATATATCATTTTTCTGTATTGTAATTCAAAATTTTTTCGAAACCTTAATTTTTTTTACAAGACAATTCTGCAGAATCTTTTATTTGAATAGATAAATTCTGATAAAAGGTGTATTTGATTGACTGATAAAGACAAGCTATAAAAGTTTACATGTACTAAACATAATATAATTTGTACAAAATTAAGCAATAAAAAAACAATCATTTATCATACAATCTATTTTATTAAAAAAAATTATATATATAATTTCATAGATTAATATAAATTGTAGATAACTGTACAAAAATCTATCTATCTTTTTCAAATTTTACCAGGAGTAGCATTTCGTAACCCCACCGGGAGTGCTTTTATATTACTTCAGTGGGTTATCTTCTATTCCCATAAGAATCTCATGGAGCTTTTTTCTGTTTTTACTTCTTAAATTTATAAGAGATTAGGGGTTCAAAACTCATCAGTGCTCCCCTTTTTCATCGTCTCTTTATATATTTTCTCTTTTTAGACTCTGATAACTACCTTGATTTGCTATTTTTATATTTTTTTTAACTCATTTTATATGTCATAATTGTGTGCTAAGCTTCAAAATTATTTTCATATTATTTTATATCATGATGTGTTAAAAAAAAAATAGTTGATCATGTATCAATAAAATTTTTTTAAAAATTTAACTATATGCTGTGTTTTATTATAATTCAAGAAATAAAAAAATACTCAGCTAATTAAAATATTTTTGAATGTTATTCATTTATACCGAGTTACACCAATAATCCCCGAGTCTAAATGTAAATTGTTTAAAATTTCTGTTCTTGTCTATCAAAATAATTATTTACTTATCAGTTATAGCTTTAATTTTTTAAATATTTAATTAATATATATATTCAATGAAGAATTTCTTTGTATATTAGTATAAATGATATCATATTTATATTATTAATAATTTATAATAATTTCCATATAACATTATAAATAATAAATTATAACATAAATTATGTAAAAGGAGGTAATTTTTCATACTAATAAATAAATAAATATGTATGTACACATATAATGTATGTATAAGAGTTTTCATATAAATTTATATGGAATTTTTAAAACATTTGTAATCCACACTAGACTTGACAATGATAAATCCTTCTTTTTCTGTTTTATAAAATTTAAAAAAATATTAGTGTAGATTGGATACATATTTAAATAACTTTTGCATATAATATTATTTTATACTCTATTTAATTAATAATTTAAATGACTTTAACTGAAGCTGATGTGTTTCATTAATGAAAGTATTAAAATTCAAAATTACTAATATTTATTAAAAATCTGTTCGTTTTATTTCCAAATTCCAAATAATTTTAATAGAGCCTATGCCAATATATTTCAGTATGATAATTGAACTTGATGTTTATTACATTAAAATTCTATTGAGTTTATTTTTTTAATTCAATTTATTATTTTATTTTTATTTATTTCTAACATTTTTTAGACAAATGAATTATTATTTTATTTCAAAATAATACCATTTAAAATAAGATTTATTCTAAAAATCTTAATTCTATTTTTATAAAATCTTTATAATTCTGTTAATGTTATGAAAATTTAATTTCCAATTACCTATAATTTAAGTAGTTTGGAAATAGAAAAATATATCAAGTAAGTAATGATTGTGATATGATTATCAATTTATTTTACACTTAAAAACTTCTCAATTATTTTTGTTGAGTGAGTTTGTATGACTTTTATTTAAATTCACATTACTTTTCGGTTCAGCGACTATTCTAATCATTGATGAAAAAAAATAAAAATAAAACCCAAATATTTTCTATATGTATATATATTCATATAAAAGCAGTTAAAAATATATTATGTATCGTAATAATTGTATTACAATTTTAGATTTTACTTTTGTATACATTTCTAGTCTTTTATTTTTCAAAGACAATCTTACCATAATTTTCTAATTCTAAACATATTAATTAGAAAATTATTAATAGTAATAACATCCTTTAACTTTCAGTGGTGGAACTTTTTCAAGTATGGTAACTTTGTGATTTCTGATGCACCGACAATGAGATACTTTATAACTATATGTGCTTCTCTTTTCTTCAGATACATCTGTAGCTAGTTATATCGGACTACCAGGTATTATCTGAATTTCCTGATGGTTCAGTCCAGCACGAGATATTTCCCATCAGAAACGGATCAATTTATTTCCCTGACACTCATAGTCTGATTCGCGTGTGAGATTGCACGTTCACTTTTTATTCGATACTTTGGGTTAGAACCACGTCAAAACTAAAATCGCTGGCATCGGTTTGCAAAAGAGGGATTTGTCGAATTCGGGACAAATTAGTACAGGACATGTCGTGCTGACTATTAATAGCTTTTCAAACGTGGTTTGCTATGTCTCTTTATTACCTTTTTTATTACCTTTCATAACGTGAGTAAAAGGATCTGCAATCGTAGTAAAGTTCACCAAAAATTTTCGATACTAGGACATCACGCCAAGAAATCATCGTAACCTGTAACCACTTGAGGTTCATAGATATGTGGTATTCGAGAAACGGCGAAATATTGTGGGAATCTCGGTGGAATCTATTTCTCAAAACTGCAGCTTCTAGAAATTGATATTTACACAAAAGTAAATGGTTTCATCTTGGATTCTATAATTTTATCGATAAGTCCTTGGAACATATTCCGACCTCTATGGATTTCGTAAACTAGGTTAATCAATGTAAATCTAACTTACGCGTTACAATACCTGTCAAGTGCTGATAGATTTTCTAGTTACGGAATTTGGTTTTTTAACTTCTGTGATCTAGAATAGATTCATATTTTGTGTTATGTACCTTTTGGAGAAGTACACGGATAATTTCGAAACAGCGTTCAATTTGCCATAATAAATACAATAGCGATACCAATCATAAGTTCTGGGTTGCATCATATTTTGGTTGATTTCTTGATCAGCCCTTGCTCCAGCATCTCTTTGACTCGGTGGATTTCATTCGAAATCTTCAAAGAGATGGAATAGCAACGTTGTTTTTGTTTATTCCTTCTCTCAAATTGGTGTACAATACTTTAACGTCCTCGTGCACGAGAATTTTATCCATCAAATTCATAATTTAAGATCGCTAGGTTGCTTCAATGTCTATTAGCTTCACTAACGTCATCCTACTCATTTTTGCTAGCAATAAAATCGTCCAAAAAAATTGTTTTCATCAAGAGGCACACGGTTTTGGCGAGAATATAAGATGGCATCAATCATTCAAATAAAATCTGATCCCAGAAAATATCAGGCTTTCCCAATCTTCGAAACCATAATTTAATAAATGTATAATTTTGCTTTGTATTCAGCTAAAGAAAGGGATTAAGTTCATCTAAAAGTTGTCCCAACACTTAGGTGGATGATATGGTATTTGAGATTTGTTAAAGCAAACGATATTTATGAATTTGTTGCATTAAATACTTGAAGGTTTATTCGTTCAATTGTTATGTGTGCTACATCTAAATCAATCAGATCACGACTGCAGAAGCCACCCATGTTGACTAAACTATATTACAGCATATATTTTTTGACAATGGTTATCCTGTATCTCATTTCTTTTTAAAAACGAAATTCATGGGCGAAGTTGCCCCCCTCGTATTCGCGCCCTCGGCTTTTTTCTGAGCATTTAGGGTATATAAGATGCATATATCATAGAAATGTATAATTCGAACATTCAAGGTGAATATCAGGCCTTTTTTTCATATCCTTGTTATGATTCCACTGGGGAGTCTATCAAATTCCAATGAATCAGATAAAGTTGCTTGGTTACGCTTTAAAATTCTTCAAATTTGTTAAAGATCATCGACAGCCTGAATCTATACCGCCTAACTTGTTTCATTTTTACTTAAATGTCACTTTTCATCTCAAAAACAATTCGATATTAGAAAATCTGATCAAGTATATCAGGGTGTTAATTCTCAAAAATTGGGCTACCTATGTTATTCACGTTGAGATTGACCGTACCATTTAAGTACTAGTTCTAAAGTTATAGTTCAAGAATCTAATTTTTATTTTTTTTAAAAACATATATATCATTTGGATGATAGAATTTTATTATTAAAATATTGAGATAATAACGAAATTTTAAATAGAGATTGACTTGATGTTGTGTTATTAGTCGATGCTGCTCTTTGCTTGAAGCAGTTGGTTAATTAAAATTGAATATATATTTCAATTATAATTAATATAACATGAACATCAATTAATAGTATATGAAAAAATATAATTAACAATAATGTTTAATGTAAATAAATATTTATATTAGTTTAATAAAAATATAATTTCATGCCTGTTACATATTGATATAATATGTAATAACTCTATATCTAAATTATATATTTTTATTATATTTTCATGATTTTATGAAGGGTAAATAAAATTTTTTTTATGTATGTAATTATTTTATATTTGAAATTTTAATTTAACGTTTAAACATTTTATTTTACAGAACTATTATAAAAACATTTGTCCAATAAATATTATACAGAATTTTTCAACTTTACTATAAAAAATTTACATAAATAAAATTTTATAAACTTTATTTTTGAATTTATATTGTTTGAAACCAATAATTCTTTTTAAATTCACATTAAAATTGATCAGTTTTTTAAAAGTTTTTAGAGGAAACAAAGTTCTATTAACTAAAAATATATAATATTATTCACTTTAATACATTATATAGATTTAGAGATAAAATTAATATTGAAAAATTTTGAGAATTATTTAATAACAAATATAATCATCTTATAAGCAATAATAATCATCTCTAAAATAAAAATTATAATGTCGTATACGCACAATTTTGTACATTAGTAATAAAAATATTTTAATAGAGTATAAAAAGCTTTACTCATGTGAGAATCTGAAACTTTTTGTTTTTAAAATGTATTTCTTTTTTTTCAACTGAATTAGTGATATCGATAGTTTTCTACCTTCATTTTGTATTGTAATATTAAAACAAAATCTAATGTTATGTTAAAGATATAAACTTATAATTTTATATATATTGTAAGTGATATATGTTACAGTTAACTCGTATAAACTTGGAAAGCAGACTTAATTAATAATATGTTGTTTATTCGTTCTTTATTATATATAAATAATTTCACAATTTTATAAAACATTGTCAAATTCTGAATACTACCTTTTATATTTTGTAATTAATTATTATTTATAGGAATTTAAATTATAAAAATACGTATATTTATTTAGTTTTACTAATATAGATTACAGTTTAAGTTTATATGATAATTTTATTTCTAAGTAATTTGTAATGTATATTTTTTATATATTTATGCGTGGTAGTTGTATAACTTTTATGTTTTGATATGATAGTGAAATATTAAAATGCAGTGTAATTTTTGAAATACTAGAATTTAAAAAAGAACGTGAAAGAACGTTCAGGATTTAGTCATTAAAATATGAAAGAAAAAACCAAATTTATGAATTTGTTGTATTTTTGCCGTAGAAAACCAGCGTATTGGAGTATCAAATTTTAATGGTATCGACGTATGATTTGAAATCTCCAGGATGCAATCCAAGGAAGTATCGCGTCATGGAAAATGCAATTATAGACAAACAATTGTCTTGACAAAAATCGGGGAAAGATAATCTTTCGATGATGATAGTCAGAGTATTAAGAAAACTCCTAAATTCTGAAAGTAAAGCTTATTTGTTTAGAAATGAATGTAAGAGCGTGAATTATGGAAAAAAGCATTTTAGATTGTATTGTTATTTTTAAGTTGTTTATTACGTCGAGTTCGTTTATTATATGTTCGAATATAAATAATAAGCGTAATTTTAACAAATGTTGAATATTGTTTTGTAAGTGTTTTTTATTTCTCGAGGATTCCATTAGGAATTAAAGGTTAAGGGCGGCGAAAATATTTTGATTAGATTTTACGGGCAAATATCTCTATTCAATCTTCGGCGTAGGGCCACGTCCATTGACGAAAAACACTTATTCCCTCCACTCATTTCTTCTTGTTGCTTGATGTCCCAAGGTTTACAGTATTTTCCGTAATTACTTCACATCGACATAAAAAGCCGCTCTTACCAGGGAGGAAGCTTTTACATTCTACTTTGTTATCTTACAAGCTAATTACGGTAATGTTTTCCGTCCATCTGTATGTCCTCGGTTCGTTCGTCCCCCCACCGGGACATCTTTCGCCGACACCTTCTGCCCGGATCGCAGGTCGACCCTCCGGGCGTTTTTCATTATCCGTCAGTCTCTAGCTTATGCACGACTGCACAACGGGTATACCTGATCCGTCCAGCTCTAGTTCCCCTGTAGACCCTCCAGACCTATATGGACAGCCTTGCACGACGTCCCAGCTGTTTTCATCACATGTTCCCAACCTGTATGTGTTAGTATTAAAAAGAGAGAGAGGGAGAGAGAGAGAGAAATTGAGAAATAATCATGCTTAGGTGAGAGGAATATCGATGGTTGGGAACGTTTGCTTCAATATTTTTTTTCTTTTAACTTTTATTGGTTTCGATGAGACGGACAACATTTAACATAAATTATAATAATAATTACAACTTAATTTTATAAATACAACTTAATTTTACAATTACAATTTAAGTTTTACATTTTTTCTTTTAAGAGTATGGATAAATTGTGAGGCGTGAAAGGATGAAGGATCTACACGGAAGGGCAACTTTCAAAGTTTAAGTATTGATTCTTTTTCGGGTACCCTTTCGAAGAGGTTCCTCTTTGATGTTTGCATATATATATACTTTAAATATTTGTATTAATAATTGCCTTTATATTTTATAATTTGAATAAATTTTCTGAGAAGTATAATTTCATCTATATAATTTTGTTGTATTTTATTTTATCTTTCGTGTTTTTTTATTATATTTCAAAAAGCAATGTAGATTGACAAGGAATAAGTAGAATTGCTCGTCTTAAAACAATCTGGTTCCAAAGCCGAGAACTGAATTATTAGGGAATTTAGTGACAATGATTGTTCAATAAATTGGATAATGTGATAGCATCGAAGAAAGTGAAACCCTATTCAAATTGTGGTTGAGGGTCCGGCAAACTAAGAAAAAAGTGATCATACCATGACAAAAAGGACTGCAATGCCATGAACCGTTGCAACGAATAAGACCGCGAATGAAATTTTGGAAACACCATGGGTTCTTCAATTTTTCATCAGTAGCCGCTTCATAATTATCAAGCGTCAATGCCGGGACAGAAATGTCGAATACAGATTCATGTGTAGATGAAATGCAGTAGAGGGATGATGAGATTTCTTTTTAATAATAACAATAATGCATCGACTCCTGAAATTCAAAGTGTGTTAGAAGAAATTCTAGAAAGACAGGATACGTCCTCGAATGATTCGGGCGCTTAATTCCTTCCTTTACAGCTTGTCTTGAACTAAAGGATTACCTGAATTTACCGGGGATGTATTACAATATATGGAAGACGTCTATCAATGATTTTCTACCTATTTCTTGGAAAAAGGTCAAAGCCAGTTTAATCGAATATCCCATCAGATAACCATATCCTTTACGATGGCTGGAGTTCCACCAAATATCTTTAGTTACTACTATTATTGTTGATTCACTTGTTCTCTGTGGTCTTACTTTTCCATTTTATTTTTTTTATGTACATGTTACTTTTTAATAAAAAAATTAAAAAAAAAAACAATTCAATAATGCTTACAATTTTAAATTGAATTTTAGTGTATGAATGTCAAAAAAATACTTTAACAACCCATGTTACTGATAAATAATATTTAGTAAAGTAAAGCAATGCTAGAAACATTGTCAACAAATAAATCGGGCAAATTGTGACAAATACAAAGTGAAAATAATAAGAAATAAGTGAAACGGTAAAAAAAGTCAATCCGACTGTTGATTTACCTGATCGGACCGTCGATTTATCTGATCGGTACCCAGCTGTGAGACAGATTTTTTTGTATGTGGGCTTATTGCCATACCTGAAGATAGAGGGTGACGTAAAAGTTTTTCCCGATTGTAATTTTACTACTTCGATTTATTTCATCTCTGAGTAAATAAGAGAATATGATAAATTTTATAAGGAATATAAAGTACAAAACCTTCAAATTGGGTTTCATATTTTTTATTATACAGAAAACTCATATCGCAGAATTATGTTTTTAATTTGTATGTTTGTATTTATAATTTTATATGAGTAATGAATTTATTATTTAAAATGAAAAATAATAAAACTACAATAATGAAAAAATATAAGATTAGGATTACAAATAATTAAATATATACAGATATACACAAAGAGAAATAGAGAGAGAGAAAGAAAAGGAAGAGGGTAAAAAAAAAAAAAAAGAATAAAAAGTTAACTTTCCTTAATAGAAAGCTTTTTACAAAATTTTGGACATTCAGACTATAAACTATTTCATGCTTTTGTCGCTCCTAATTATATAGTTTTCTTGTTGAGTGTAATATTGTTTACTTATTTCATATTTTCTACAATTTAAAAATCCAATGATTTTGGCATATGATAAATGTTCAAATAAATTACCTCTTAAATTAAGTTCATGATATGAAATAGGAACTTAAAACCGAAAAATCTACTTTGATACATTAATTGTACTTCATAATTTTGAATATATGTTTGTAAAAATAAATTTTGTTATATGAAAAAAATTTTCTATGATTTAATAAAATATTTCAATTCTTTATATCAATATCTAAATTACTAATATTTTAAAAAGACAATGTTTATAAAAGTAATCAAATTACATGTTACTTGTATAATTAAAATATATAAAGTATAATTACAAATAGGGAAACACATTTGATACATTATTATTATTATTAATGTTGTATACAATATCTCTATATGTAATTATAATTAAACTATGGTTTTTAGATTTTTAATATATATTATAAATATTGGGAATTGAATTTTTTTTTTGTTATAACGAGTGTAAGTTTTGTACAAGATTCCAAATTTGTGAAGTAAAGTTTGTGTTTGCAGTACATTGTAACTTAACCTCAAGTTAGGAACAGTAATTTTCTTCTTGCTTTATTTATAAAATAGTTAATATATATACATACTAAAAACAAGTTTAATTTATGTAAATAAGCTTGTGTACTCAGTAGTTTTGGAAGTATAATACTTAGTTTATGACGATTTTTCAGTATAATACTGATTTTAGTATTTTACGGTATGAAACATCTGGACTGTGTCATAAACTGAACTCTGCCTATATGGATGAAAGAAACGATATACCAGATTTAGGATAAAAAGTTCCTAGCATTTCATTTAGTTCAAAATGTTTTGGAACATTAAAATATTTTTTAATATAAAACTTTAATCGTGTTAATATACTACAAACTTTTCTAAGGCAAAAATGACTGAATAATTAAATACTTCTTCTACATAATTAAAATACACTCTTTTCATAGAATAATCTTATAATTTTATTTAATTAATCTAAGAATTATAAGTGAGATTAGGACTATAGTTTTAATTATTGGTATAAAAATAATCAGTTATCATGATAAGGCATGAAATTAAATCAAGATAATATTAAAATGCTTCATCTATTCATACAATAGTCCGTGATTTTAATTATTAAAATAATTATATCAATCACTACAAACGAATTTTTATTAATAAATTTATATTAACGAATTTAAACTAATAGTAAAGAAAATATCAATTCAATAAATTTAAATAATATAAATTCTTACCTTAATTATTTGATCGTTTTAATAAAAAAATATATAATTTAATTATTGATAGAATAATTCTTTCTCCTGGATATAATATTTAATTCTCCTTTAATTATTTATTAAATTCCTTTTAAATATTAGTTACTTCTTTTCTTCGATGATTTAATTTGATTATTATTTTATAAAATTATTTTCAACAAGATCTATTCAATATTCCTTGATCACTACTAACAGATGTTGAAATTTATTTAT
Organism: Eupristina koningsbergeri; assembly: GCA_018907245.1. Classification (NCBI taxonomy): domain Eukaryota; kingdom Metazoa; phylum Arthropoda; class Insecta; order Hymenoptera; family Agaonidae; genus Eupristina; species Eupristina koningsbergeri. The sequence continues at coordinate 1,130,630 of JACCHV010002889.1, read as the reverse complement.
CGTTATTATAAATAAATTTCCCAACACTACAATTTTAATTATATACTGATAATTGAATATTATCGAATATCTTCTCACACTACTCACTGAATATTTATAGTAAACAATATTAATAATAATTAATAAATTGAATATTTATAATAACACAAGAAATATCAATAATAATACTAGATCTTTATATTACAAAAGACAGTTGTATATTGAATCTAAGATTTTTCTATAACTGAAAAATCCCACTTTGTCTCATTACTACTTTATTAATTTCACCAATTATAAATTTTCCTTTATGACTTTACGCCAAATAGAAAATTCATGATTGGTTAATTAACACATATAGTTCTTCTTGCTTTTTATTTCAAAATCCCCCTACTGTGATCGGTTAATCAATCACAATATTAAATTAATATCAAAAACAAGAAAACTATTTCTCTGCCGATAATTATATAATCTGTAATTATCGACAATATCACGGCGGCACACTATTGCAATCACACTACCTCATATATGCATTAATCATATAAACATATATACAATACATTTTCGCGCCTATTGTTGTCTCTCTCTAGTTCATGAGTATCGGCGCCTTCTATATCATCAAGACATCCGTTTATGTTTAAGTGATATGGAGCCGGTGAGCCTCATATTGACAGAATGTCAACAATAGACTGTGAAAAATGTAACCAACATTAACAACAACAAAATTATTATTTTTAATACCTGTAAGTTTTTAAACAAATTTTATTATAATACATAATTAAAATTTACATACTTTTAAATACTTAATTACTTACAATACTTAATTATTTTATTTAATTGTAGGTTAGTGCAGTTTTCATTAACAAGATAATTAATAATGAAGATACATTCATTACAACTGTAAACATTAAATTTTATTTTATAAATTTAAGAAAATATAGCCTCCACTGTCACTCCACGTCTTCATTCAATACAGGGAGTTATCCAAATATTAACATTAAATAATGATTTTATAAAATACTAAACATAATATAAACATTAATTTTATTTTAAATTTTCCAGGTTAGTATATTGACACATATTACATGTTATTTTAATAATGAATAAAGATATTCATTACAAACAATTATAAATTTCCCAAGAGCTCGCTAGTGTTGTGTAGTTAAAATTAAATTAAAATTATTGGTAGTGAAGACTACGGGGAGATTTCTCGGCCCGATGACAAATTACTGGGCGACGGAATTCGTCCCGACGATAAATAATAAAATTCTATTTAATACAAATAAAATAAATAAATTAGTCAAGTGATAATAAAAGAAGTGTTATGTGAAATTAATAAAAGTAATAATGATAAATTGTAAACGCCGTTCGGGAATTTTAAAGGACAAATTCGTGGTGTTACAAAATGGCATATTAAGTGAGGTTTCCCGAAGAAAACCATCGCTTTTGGACGACGTGCGAGACGCGTTGGTGAGATTTTCTAGGCAAATCTCGACTCGATGCGAAGTGTACGAACAATGAAAATTGCAGACGTGCAATTCAAACGGACACTGGATGTTGGTGGGACATAATACGATCCAGCATCCTGGATATAAAGTCAGACGCGGGAGCATTATCAATTTTAGTAAAATTAGATGGACATCGAGAAAATTTAGTTTAGTATGTATTGACCTTTTCCTTCTTTAGCAGGAAGAGGTTTTTTCTGTCAAGGTCCGAGGTTTTCTGAGAAAGCCAACTTAGAAAGCGAAACGGTGATTGTATAAAATTTTTACATAAGTGTATTTATATCAAAACCTATTAGGCAAATTGTGACAACGCACGCGATCGTGGAGACTTCTAGAAACTACGACCGTTCGCTTGCACAATTGTACGAGAAGCGACACCCCCGCAAAAACCCACACGGAAAACGTGGGTGCAAATGAAAATTAAAGATGCCGGAGATATATGAAATGAACTACCACTGATAAAGTGTTTTGATGTACTAGATATGATAGACCCAAGTCAGATTTACACAGGCAAGTCATTCCATGAATAGATCAGATGTGCTTGAATATATTAGATCCGTAAATAAAGCCCCCATACCGACAAAAAAAGTGCTAGAATCTTTTATAGATACAAAAGCCACTGATTGGACAGCATTCTTGAGTAAAATAGATAAAGAAGGGTTATCTCTAGAGGCATTAATAATTGGTTTAAAAGAGATAGAAAGAGAAATGAAAGATGGACGATTCTTCTCATTAATGAGTTGGAAACTGAGAGTACTTTGTAGTGACTAAATACTTAATAAAATTATATTATGTGCCTCTATTTGAGGGACTAACTATAGCAGATGATTTGACAACCTAACAAAAAAGATACTTGACAACACTTCAGATCAAGGTTTCTCGAATTATAAGTTTCTATTACAAATCACTTAGATTATGAAAAATGGAACAATTTCCAAAGAAAAGAAACAAATAAGTACGTGTCTACAGTCATTGGTAAATTTGTAGGTTATCCTAATTTGATATCAAGAACTCATGAATTTTTTGAGAACTGTATAATATACTAGAACTATCGGCCTGACCTTATGCGAGTTCAACACGATACACTAGTAAACATTGGTGCCAACATAGTCACATGGAATGGATAACTTGGAAGATTTGAAGGGATTAGACAGAAAGGATGGAGCATTTTAAATGTCCTATCCATAGAAAGAGAAGCAAGAGACCTCAATACTAGAGTCACAAGTCTGGCACAAGGGGATAACCAAGTCATAGTATCTAATTATCTTATACAGTATTATAATGACCAGAAATTATAGGTCAACCTAAATAGAATTATTGAAAATAATGACAATATTATGATAGCAGTTCAAAATGGTGTGACAAAAATGCAAGAACAATCTTCTCATTCCTTGAGTGGTAAATTCACCTTACCGAGCGACCTCTCAGTAGGCGGGCCTGCGGATACGAGGTAACCCCGGATACATGGTCCTGGAACCTATTCATAGAAAAGATGGACGAAGTAATAACCGACATTAAACGCGATTTAGATGATTCGGCAGACTGCGGATGTGGTCAGAGGGCATGGGGACTAGAGTACGATGATTTCCTGAAAGGGTTACGTAAGTACACCCTAGGCAACAGTAGGGTGTTCCCTCCCGGCGGGGGTATTCTAAGACAATGTACACCTAATTATACTTGCCCTCTCCCCACACGAGAGGCGTCAGCCCTCGAGACTTACAATACTGCCCGTCGTAGTCTGCCACTGGCGTGTCGGCAGGTGCATTTCGGTATTTCCATAAAGTTACAGATTTTTACAAAATGGGCGGCCCTAGAATCCATCCGCTATGGAGGACACTGTGCTATTGGGAACTGAGGTGGGGTTTCGTAATCTACAAGAAGAAAGAAGCTATGTACGAGGACGGTATGAACTGGCTAGGAGAATGGCGTGAACTTGGCGGGCTCTATACACCCCACGAGTATGCAGCGCTGATGTATGACAAAGCGCTCAGGTTTATCCAAGAGTAGCGCCTGCCAACAACGACGCTACCGCTGGCTGAGTGGATAAAAAACGGTACATGGATGGAGGGGAAAGCGGGGACTGGACGTCATTTGGAGGTGCGTATAGAGGAGAGGGAGAAGATCAGAGCGCACAGTAAACCAACCGAGGCTATCTTCCGCAGTGATCAGGGCATAGTACACGAGTTAGTAAATTCAAAATTTACTAACCCTTAGTACGATCGCGAGGCACATAAAAATAAACGGTTTCATCTTACATTCTATAATTTTATCGGTATGTCGTTACAACATTTTCCGACCTCTATGGATTCCGAAAATTATACCAAAAGATAATCACCGAATTAGATAATCTCAAAATTAACTAAAAGTATCAAAAGATGATAATTACCAAGTAGGATAATCTTAAAATTATGTAAAAAAGTTCAAAAGATGACAAACACCAAGTTAGATAAGTCAAGATTATCCAAAAAATCTCCAAAGATCACTCACCAGATTAGATGTTTTCAAAATCATCTAAAAAAGACAATCGCTAAGTTAGATAATCTAAAAGTTATCTAAAGTGACGAAAGATAAGAAACACCAAGTTAAATAACCTCAAAATTATCTAAAAACTCAAGATCAGCTAAGCTTTCACAACAGCCAGTTATAACCTGAATAGGAAAATATAAAAATGTTTAATAATTCAAATTTATGAAGCTAACTGGTAGTACACATAAATACTAGATACCGATGGTAACCAACACGTGATTATCGCAAGATGGTTCTAATACCATTTATATGTACTAATACATGGGCTAGAATACCCCTAATATATACATTCAATATATGTGTGTCGACTTGTACGGCCCTTTACTTATAGCTTCTAATTGATTTTTCTCATTAAGATGGTATGCGCCCTCTAGTGGTCAGCTCTGTACCAAACACCGTTTGTATAAGCCCCATACAATAAAGTTTTCATTCTATCTACTTTAATGTAAGCCTTTTACATTAAAATTTTATTCTAAATACTTTAATATTCTCCCTAAAACTTTATTGTATATTATTATTTTTTTTTATTTTTTTAGTAGCTATGTTCATTTTTAATATTAAAAAATTTTTAATTTATTTATCTTCTAAACTACATACTTATTTTCGTTTACTCTCCTTAAAATTTTACAATATTATAAATAAACACATTATTTAAGAAATTAGTTTTTTTTTATTTTCCGGCGGACAAGAAAGGACCACTCTCTCAACATTGTTATTGTGTAATCCCAAACAAAGTTTATTTTCTCACTACATCTAGTAGAAAAGCTCTTGAGATAACAGATCTTGGTCGATCGGCACTTACTATCGCATGCTATTCGATAAAGTAATGGTCCAGCAAGACTCCAAACAGCATCCGGCAAAGCCACGAATCCGGCTTGTAAGCTCCAAACCGCTGGTTTTCAAGCAAACAGAAATACAAGATTGAAACTAACTGGCTTTTAGGCCAAACAATCATCTTTACAAGTCAATGCGGTATCTGAGAACATATCAATCTTTTACTCATCCGTGGGGTTTTGAATTTCTCTCTACAAAATTGCTTGATGCACTGATACAGATAAAACAATATTTGAATAAATTTATATGATTGACGTTTTAAATACTGTCTACTTTGAATGGATTATAATATTTTTTTGAAGTACTACAAATTTTATGTTGTTTTCGTGACAATATTGTTTAACTCATATAAATTCTAAATTATTTGATTTATACTGTAATATTCAAGGTATTATTATACATTTTATGTAAAAAGTATTTAATAATTACAATACTATTATTATTATGGAATATAATATTTTTTGCTTAAAAAACATTAATATTGATTAGTCTTGTGCGTTATTATTAATTTATATGAAAAACTGTTTTAAATAATTCCATTTTAATTTGTTATTGCATTTAATGATAACTAATATTGTTTAAAATTTATTTTGAAATATTTATTTTTTTCTTCCTTTTTAAAATACATGTTTTTATTGATGCTACAAATTTATATCTATTCTAACAGCATAATAACATAGTCAAATAATTTTCTAATGGCTATTAAAATTTCAAAATAATATAAATATATATGAATATAAAATTATCAATTAATTTCTACACAATTATTTTTATAATTCCAGTAGAATATTCATTGGAAATAACTTACGCGGCATAAATTTCTACATTTTAATTATAATAGAAATATTTTTTACAAAAATTTATTAATTATCTTATTCTATAATTTATAGTAACTCGAATAACTTATAATTATGGTATTTTATATAACATTATTCTTATAAATTATAACGTCATATAAAAATAAACTTTGTTCTTCATTGTATTTAATCAGTTTATTAAAATAGTATTTAATTATACCTCTATATAATGATATATTTATATTTCTTTCAAATTGGCCATATAAAATCGGGTAATTGTACAATAAAGTATATAAAAAGAATCAGTTTTTATATACGAGATATCCGCGGAAGTAAATTGGGAAAAGTATCCTCCGTATTAAATGTCTCAAATGGCATTTATTACAAGACAGTAAATTTTAACGCTTAATTTAGTACTTTCAATGTGATATAGTCATTAATAAAAATGACTGCGTTACAAGTAAAATCTAAATGTAAAACTTTTTATCACTGAGATTTCGATATTTTGCAAATGACGTTTCTACGAAAAGATTGTAGATCCAATACTTGTAAATCTATATGTTTTAAAAGAGGTAGGAAAGATATTCAATTAAGCGTTTATGAAATTTGCATGTATAATTCATAAATATGTTAATTATTAAAGTGTCTCATAAAATTTCTAAAAAAAAGAATAAATAAGATGTAATAAAGTATATGAACCATGTCAAAATAATTAATTAAAAGAAAATTAAATAATTTAAGAAAAGTTGAAATATAATTTTTTCCCTCTGCATAAAATTAATAAATAAAACGTATATTAAATTATTAAAAAATTTTATTATTATTTTATATATCTGAAAAATTATTCTATTTAAATTACTATAATTTGGTTTATAATTAAAGTAAAATACATATATAAATTAGTAAAAGATACTAAGATTCAATAGCCATATTGCAGAATGATCTATATGACATTTTTGAAAAAGTATTATTAAAATATCTACCATAAAATTTATATTACTAAAAAAAAAGAAATAACATTGTTTTTTTAATTTTTCTATTTTTAACTACTTTTTAATTCGTGAATAAATTATAATTGAAGAAACATTTTTTACTAAATTTATTTTATTAGGTATATTTATTGTAGAAACATATGTAACCTTTTCAATGTTAATTATTACATGAATTATAATAAATATTAGTATTGTATATAATAAAAAATACTGAAATTACATAATTGCTTCATTTTGTTCTGTTAAAAATAAATAATAGACAATTTTACAATAGTAAATTTTATTTTGTTAAAATATATTTAGTATTAATAACACTTTTAAAGTTCATTAATTATCATTTTTATAATGTAGAACAACACAATTTCGTCCTATGTAATTTAAGCACAGCTTACGATTGAAGTACAAAATACAAAGGCGTTGACCGAAAAGGGCTGAAACACCGGATGTCACTCAGAATTTGGCAATCCTCTAGTACATTTACACATCTCAGCTATTTATATATTTTCCCAATGGTAACATTTGAGCATTATCCAAATAGGATAAAATTTGTAGAGCAAAAAATTATTAAAACAAGTTTATTATTGAAGATAGATAAATAAATATATTTCTTTAAAAACAAATTACTTAAATCTAAAAAATTAAATTTTTTATTTTATTTTATTAGAAATACTGTTTCACATGTACCGTAAAAATATATTAAAAATCCATTTAACTTTCAATATATTATTTATTAAATTCCATTAGTTTATATGGCTTCTCATTAATTTCATAAGCAATAAAACATTTGTTATTCATATTTATTTTGAAAAATGAGAGTTTATCAATAAGTATAACGTTTAAAAAAATAGTACTTTATTTAAAATAATCGCACCGGGCTATTTTCCTTTATACTAAAAATGTTAATAAATTGACGTAATTAATTACGTTTTGTTCAAACTCTGGCTTAATGTTTCACACACCTTAGACTAATATATTCCGTGGCTAGTTTACCTTGATGCCTATATCAATGAGTAGTGGTAGCAAGTTCAAGGTCATCATATACGCTTTAATTAATATTAACGCAGAAAATAAATTATGTAAAATATAGATATAACAGTATTGAATTAATAATTAATAAAAACTTGTATAACTATAACGACTAAATTGTTTACTATCCCGTTTAATCATGTATATGTAGTCTAAAAACCAAACAAACTCAAACTTCATCACTAATTTTATTTTATATTTTATTATTATATAAGTAGGTTAAAATTCGTATCCCATTTTTGATACTTTTCAGTTTCTCCTTTTATTTTAAATCTTTATACTAGAACCATTTGAAGACATTTTCGAAATTATTACTTGGGTTGTTTTTATTTGTATTTTTTGTGAATAAATTAGGTAAACAAAGAAAAAGTAACAATTAAAGTAACTAACTTTATAACATAACGTAAATTGACTATCGAATAAAATATATTCAGACATTAAAATCAGATTTTCTTCACAACATAATAAGTTTTAAAGTCGTTGATAACTAACATGTGATTATCGCAAACTGGTCTCAAACTTATTCAATAAATATGGTTACAAAATTATCGATTACTTGCATACTTTTAGTTAAAACCTAGAATTGTTTTTTTTCTTTTAGATACTATTTTGCAAAAAAGTTTTGATTGGTATTTAAAGATCTATAATCTACACATATTCATATACATATGTATAGAAGAAAAATAAACTTTTAGCCTAAATAGATATTATTTTAACAGATTACATAAAAATTTTCTTAAATATACACCAGGATACAAAGACAAGTGGATCAGTCTATTTGAAGCTATCACACTGTATATAATACGAACAAGGTGTTGATCTACTCTTTGTTGATTCTCGTATCCTAAGTACTTCGACTTTAGGACTTTAAAGCAGGGAAAGCTTTTTTTGGCATTTTTATTTGGATAACATCCAGCAGAAGATGACTAATCTCACACGCATAACATGTCCATGCAGTCATACCATGAATGGAACTAACGGGTCTAGTTGAAAAAAGTGAAAAAGATAAAAATTTTTTGAAGGTATCAAGAGTTTTGAAAAACAATTGACGAAACTAGAGACTTTTAATTGACTAAAACTTTTTTTTTAAACAAGCAAAAGTCCCTTACTTATAAAACGTGATGAAATATACGAATCAGAATTTGAATTTTTATCTGGGTGACTAACACGAAACGAGCTAAATAATATCAGAAAAGTAATAAAAAAAGCAATTTTTTAATTTTGTTACAATTATTAAGAGCAATGGATTAATATATCGCAAAAATTAATACATCGAGGTCATAAAATTTGATGAAAAATCCTTTCATGAAACTACCCAGTGATAAAAAGAATAAAAATGATTATATTTAATTATTGTTATAAATGAAATTAAATTTTAAATAAATCCATATCAATATATCTTGAAATAATAAATGTATATTTTAAAAGAAGTATAAATATGTATGTTATTATGTATCAAATAATTAAGTATAATAGTAAGTAGATTAATATATATGTAAAAAGATATTTTATATTTCATAATTTTGAATTATGTAATAAACTTTAAAGACTAATTTACAACATGAAAAAGCATAATATATGCTACTGCATATCAAATACCTTATAACTAACTTATATAAAATAATTTATAAATATGGTAAAAAATATTAAATAATACACATATACTGTTCTTTATAATCAATTAAAAATAAGTCAACAATGAATGCATCAGTACACAAAAGATCGTGATGTTATCAATTTATAAAACGTTATATTATCAAATTAAAAGAAAATAAGTGACAACGAATTAAATGAAGGAATTAAAAAAGAATTAATACGTATGTCCATCAATTTCCACAGATCACTGATTAACGAGTAACGTTTTTGCATTATTAAATTAAGAAACTACAGGTTCTTACTTATCATTACCTGTTTCTTAATAGCAATTGACTATTTTAATGAAAACTTAATTTGAAAATGTATTTTAAATGAGAAAAGTTTTTGGAAACTCTTATCTGTATTTTAATATTTCTCGAAGGTAAAATCCAGATTTCAAGTTATGAATTTTTTTCTTAAATGCATAAAAAGTTGTAGTTATAGTATCAATAACTCTATTATTTATTTATATATGTAAATGAAACGTTAATAATTGTTCATATGGGTAAAGTATTTAGTAATTGAAACTGAATTTACTTTATCAAGACAAGAATTGATTACATTTTTGAAATATATTAAAAATTATCCTAAATATAAATTAATCATTACGTTATAATAATATTATTATTATTTTTCAAACAATTACTATTACGTATCTAAAAAAAATTAGGCTTTAAAAAAAATATGTAAAAATGGATTTCTTAAATATTTCATTCACTTAATTCATAAAAATATTATAATTCAGATTATATTAATTAAATAATATGAGTCAGGAAAAAATCGAACTGAAATTTAACGCTATCAAACTTAATACATATTTCTGAATTTTTCTTATTTTATGCTATATTTTTTTTTAATTAAAAATAATATTTCACACAAAATCCTAATGTGAACTGAAAGTACGTATATTTGAATTATGATGTAAATTAACAAAGCTCACGACTAAAATCGTGAGTATTCTAATTTTGAGATTTGTATGTCAAATCTCCTTTGTCTAAAAATTTAACACGTGTTCTATAATCTAGTCTATATTATCTTCTAAAAAAATTAAATTGTTTACATCTTTGTATTGTTAGAATTTCTTGCATTATGTTTGGCAATTCTAAAGTAAAATAAAATGCATTATTACATACAACTCGACTTTAATATTACTAGTAAATATTTTGAAATTATATTTTTTTTTGAAAATATTTTTGAAATAAAATTTTTAAAGCATTTTCTATGCTCCAAAATAAAATTAATGAATATCGTGACTAAACTAGATTTTACTATATTAAAAAATCATTAAAAATATGATGATATTTGTATGTAACTGGTAAAAATATTTATACAAGTTATGCACACATATATTAATTAAATTATAAAGTAAATAAAAGAAAGTTGTTTAAATATAATTTTTTTTTAAGTAAAGAAGAAAAAAGAATAAAATAGTAATTAAAGCTTACACTTTTGACAAGATGATCTAACTAAAATTTAGCAGAGCTAGAATGTACCAGAAATATACAAATGTTCTGATAGAGCAACGAAAAAGTTCGATCTGATCTTGTAGCTGTTTTCTCTGCTTTTTTCTCTATTTCTGCAAAAAATAAATACACGCATGCACGTGAATGAAAAAGGTGGTTGGTTGGGAGGAGAAAACTCACGAAAAACCGACAACCGTGTATCATTATTACACTAAACTCTTCTACATGAAAATGTTTGTATATTTATATGAAAGTATAAAATAATAGTAGTTGTAATAATAATAATAATAACAATAACAATAACAATAATAATAATAAAACAGCAAACGAAGAGTGGTGAAAGCGGGAGAGAGCAGACGAGGGGGTAAAACTGAGAGAGAGAGAGAGAGAGAGATGGAAGAGTTCGGAGCTAAAACGTAGGCCAGATCATTATTTTTACTGCAAATGAACTGGGTAAGCTTCGTTCGTGTTTTGCGTCTCTCCTCTTTCTCCTCATCTCCGTCTTTCTCTGGGATAGTGTTGATGCTCCTTTCTCGGCAGCTGCTTCCTTCAACCCGTAATCACCTGCAGGAAGTCGCGATGCAATATCGCGTCGAGATATTGTGAACTCAAATACATAAAGCGACTTCTACTCTTTCACTCGTCCTATAAAAGAGACAGCGGAATATAGAGAAAACTGTTTCTATAACTTCGAGAAGATAAGGGGGCGGGGGTGGATCCCGCGGTAGGAATACGTTGTTCTGCCATTCTAACGTCTCCCGTGCCAAGAAAGAAAGTTTAGCCTCACGGCGGTGTCATCCTTTTTTCCAAGATTGGTGGAACGTTCCGTTCCCCTTTTCTTTCTCCCGGTCCTTTTTCTTCCTGTCGCCTTCACCCACGCATGGACGTACGTACGTGTGCACGACTATTTCCCGAAGGCTTGCGTGTGTGCGTGTGTTCCTTGTCGTCCTCCTTGTCACTTTTATGTAGATGCATTGCACGTTTCTATTCCTATAAAACTTTCCCTCCCCCTCTTTCTTTTCTCGCTCTCCCCATATCGCTTCTCTGACCTCGTTTCACTTTCTCTCACTTTTTTGGCATACCTTCGTCTAATTATTCTCCGTCTCTCTCACTTTTTATGCAAGTGCTTTCTTTCTTTATAACTCTGTGCTTGTCCAATTTCTTTTTTAATCTCGTTCTTGTTTAAGGCAATCCATCCTCCTACTTCCTCCCTCCCTCCCCCCTTTATTTCCCACCCACCTCTTATCACTCTTCGGCTCTCTTAGTTTTATTTTGCTAATATTTAAAAACTTCCTTAATTTCCCTTTTTAATCCTATGAAAATTTTATGAAGAATTTGTAGCGATGAAACGAAGCTAATATATTCTTCATTAAAAATAACCTTTTCGTTCTTTCCACGTTATTAGACTTTATATAAGGTATAGTTTTATTGCATTTGTGCACAGTAATCGAGATGCTACTTTTAACTTCTTCTGCATCACTGAGTAAAGTAAATGATCGATGCGAAAATTTTTATGATATCCACTATATTATCTGAATAAACTGCATAAAGTACTGTAGAATTTTATAATAAGATAAATCATCTTTATTATGTTTCTTAAAGAAAATTTTTATTTCGACATAATTACACTTTTCTGACGATACAAATTAGTATTAAATTCAAACTTCGAAAATTATAGCATTGATCTTTGACATTTCATATTCATCGTCATAAATATTATGCGAGTAATTCCTAATTCTGCTAACACTTATAACTGAACTTATTATATGCAAAGCTTACTCACGTATTGAAATACCAAATATTGGTGGAGCTTCATAAAAATTAAATTATCAATAACAAATTAAATTACTATTAAAATAGCTATTTTTTTTACAATTTTTATTATTTATTATCAAATTAATAATATTCAGTTTAATATTATTAAAAAGTTTTATAAACATTATTCTACAAATTCGTTTAAATTATTTGGAGTTATAATCTTATTATACATATATTATATATTTTATACTTTGCTACAATAGGCTGTTGCAGTGCTAAAATTATGTTACATATAGTTACATTTTGTTTTGAGAATAATTTAAATATTGTTAATAAATCTAATTTTATACACAGCTAAAAATTTGGCTACTCAAATTTTTGTTATAATAATGACAATCTAAAATAAAATATCCATAACAAAAAAATAACTAAACTTAAATAATATTGCAAATTATTAAAATTTTAAACTCGGAGGTAAAGTTTTGAATTATAACTTAAAATATGATACATATACATTGTATTATAAAGTTTATTTTGATGACAAATATAATAAATTTTTATACATATCCTTACTGAAAAAGAAAATTTAAAAGTTGAGAGACTAAATATAAAATAATATTTTTTCCATTTATATTAATCATTGATATTATGATTGATGTATCTAAAATTTTTAAAAAATTTATTATTTATAATGAAAAATGATTATAAATATTTTTTCTTATTGTCTATATTATTTTGTTAATACAAATTAATTTTAATATGTGTAATAGAAATAAAATTTACGCTAATTTATAAAAGAAGCATTTTCTGTAGATCAAAATAAAAGTAAATTATATATCGTTACGTATTATGAATATAAATTATGTAAAAAAAATTGAAAAAATATTAAATTACACAACAATTCCAGGGAAATCAATCAAAAAGTACAGCTCATAATTTATTTTTTTAAAGACCCTAAGAATATAGATTGTTCGTAATCTCATTCTTATATTTACTACAAAAGATGTAACAGTAATAAAGGTAAAATATAAATTCCCAACAATTTTCTTCGCTGGAAAATCCTCGATTCTCGACTCGCGGGTCTCAAAAGCTCCCGAAGTCAATGTGCATCATTGCACCATTTCTCTCTCTTTCCCTCCCACCTATTCTTTTAATTCGTCCCAATCGGCTTCGTGAGTTCCCAGTTCAACCCTCATCCCTCCGCAGCCTCCGATGCTCCATCGTCTCGCGTAACAATTTTCATCTTTCTTCCGGGGATTTCCCGGCTACTTACCGTCCATCTTGCAGCAACGCTCCCGGTTCCTCGACTTCTACATCCTCCTTTTTCCCCAGCAGCTCTTGGAGGATCAATTAATTTTCTTTGTTCATCTCCGTCGTTCCACCATGTGCGCCACCCCTAGTTTCTCATTTTAATCTCCCAGCCTCCAGCGTCGGAGCCTGTCCACACGATCCCAAGTCGCGATTCGGCTTATCCTCCATCTCGACGACGGGAAATGCGTTTTTCTTCGGCTCCTCGCCGTCGATCGAAAAGGCAACAACCAACTATTACGCACAGATAGAGGAGAACGAGTGGGCGGAGTCGGGCCAAAGAAAGAAAGTCAGAAAGAAAGAAAGAAAGAAAGAAAAGGTATATTTCCCGTTTTCTCAGTATTCACCGATTGCATAATATCGTCGTCTTTTTAGTAAATGGAAATGTCGAGCCGCTGCGAATACATTTGCGAGGAGTCGGATAATAGAATCTGAGAGTTGAGAGAAGCGCCTTCGGCGGCTCTCGGGACATCCTTTCCTCTCTCTCTGTTTCTGCCTCTGTCAAAGTTTCATCTCATTTCTTGTCTTATGCAGACCTGACACGCGGTATCCTGGAGCTGCAACATCCGAGGATGGAAGATCTCGTACGCGTCGATCCTTGGACAAAGTCATGGACCACCATCGCCCTGCATCACAGGAGGTGCCGTGCCTTTATCTCTGCGGCCCTTTTTCCTCTTTATTTTCTCTTGCGCCCTCTTTGTTCTTTTTCTTCATGCTCAGGAAATGTCTGACTAGGGAAGGAACAAGTTTTTTCTGATCAATATGACAGTGTAGAATAACTCTCCATTTAGTTGTATACCTCTTGTATCAGATGATGAAACTGACCATTTGACTCGTAACTCGATATCTTTTATATTTCTAAATAAAAAATACACATATATTTCCGATAATAAAACATTTAAAAACATCCATTCCAATTTTTTTTTCTTTTTTCTTTTTTTTATTGGAAAAATGTTGTAATTTTAAAAAGTAAACGTATTCATTATAATAATTCATTTCTAATTATTATAAAAGGTTGAAATTCTTTCCAATTCAAGTAAATTATATTAAGAGATATAAAAATCAATTTTAAATTCATTGGATAAAATGCAGTGAAAATATTTTGTATTTCAGAACAACGAAACCTCCACATTTTCCTGTATTAAAAATTCTATATGATCTTTAATATTTATGATTTTATAACTTTAAATATAAATTCAAATTCTGTATATCTCTATTTTATAAATTCTGCTGCTATCTTAAAAGTACAGGTACCGTTACTCTGCCTATGGAATTGGCTTATCGAATATTATCTTATTATGAGATCAATGTTATAATATCCGAAATCAGTAGGAAATTGAATTTGTACTTTATCGCTTATGTAATTATTATTTTCTTTGTGAAAGTAAATATAATCATCAATAATATTATGATCATCGGATTAAAAATGAAAAACAGCACTTTATTGTTGAAAATGCAATATCTAATCGATTAAAAAATAAATCAAAGTAATATTATAAATAATGATATGTACCCATTATTATTTCCAATGTTATTATCAAAATTAAATAAGTAATGAATTTGTTCATTTTTTATTATGTATATATTGTATTTCCGAGAATAATAATCTAATAAACTATGTATTATATAATTTTTATGTTAATTTCGATCTTCACTATTTGAAAATATTTGTAGACACTAAAAATCAAATATTATATTCTTATTTACATAAAAATGCTTTATTCATTTTTTTTCTTATAACTACAAGAACGAGGAAGGAAGGACATTTTTCGCTATCAAGATGTTAAGAAATACAACACCGTGTTCAAGTCTCCCTTCATGTGGGAAAGAGAATACTTAGTCAGAAAGCGTTTAATATAAAAAAAACAAAGTAAAACTCCTTTATATATTTAGTATATCTCTCGAACGAAATAGTTATACCTTGAAGTATCAATAATCGGGATAAAGTAATGCACAAATATACTCACAAAGAATCGAACTCGTATTCCTTATTTATCTCCTTTATACTTTTCAATTTTTCCGGCATTTATACAACATATTTCTATGTTCGAGGAGACAATGAACAGAAATACAAAGTCGGAAAAGTCTCATTTTTCAGTGATTTTAACGCATATTCTCCGGTTATTCGTCACTGGAAGATAAGAAAAATTCATTACCTTTTTTATACTCCACACACGAACAGGTGCGATTTTTCAAAAATGACTGACCAGTCTAGTCTCATGATAACCCACCTCAATTTCTCAGCCCCTTATCCCTCATTCTCCCTTCTGTATATGTAGATTCGTGAGACGGTATATAAGGGATGAAGAGGAAATCTGGGGTGATGTAAAGATATTGTCGAATGTTTCCTCTGTACACCGCCTTTGATACAGAGGTGTAGATAATTTGTATCAAATGGCAATAAAATTTGCTGAGATGAACAAGGAGATATTGGTTTATTAAATTAAAAATTGATTAATTAGAGACATAAATAATGATGGTACAGCATGAATTTTCGGTTTTCAATATTAATCATTTATTGAAAACGTTACCTCATCAGCTGTGATGTAATTGATAAATTGGAGATACATTTTATTGATGATAGTCAGAAAAATATATTTACAGGATTACTATTACAATGTAAAAATAAATTTATTTTATTCTCAATCACTAAATAAATATAATGAAAATTAATATGTGTATAATTTCGATTAAATATTTCTTATAAAACAATGATTACAAAGATAAAATTCATTATTAAAAATACGAAGCAAAGTTTTTAAAATAATAATTTTTATTTTTTACATCATATTTTTAATTTTAATTCATTATACTTCAATTTCATACATTTATTATCGTCAATTTCTTTTCTTTAAACTCAGCGTTTCAATTTAACTTAAAATCTTATATTCTATTCTTTCATTTCTCATTTTAGGTATACACTTAGTAAATCTTAGTCTACGTTTAATTAATCTGACAATATTGGATATATATCAAGTCTCTTTGAGTCTTAATTATGTAATTCCCTCTATTTTTCTGTTTTACTGTTCTCTTCATTCTCAAGTACTCTACTAAGTACTAACTTTTCGTATATCTTAATTTGTTTCTTTCCTATTTAGCAAAAGTCTTAAGTGTATATCTATACAATATTCAGGACCTTTTTTTAAAAATTTATATTACCTACTTGATATTTCAAATTAAGCCTGGGTATACTTTTATATTTTCCATTCAATAATAAATCGAAAAGTATTATACTACGCAATGAATATTATAATATTTATTTTTGAATTAAAATTAACAGTATATATATATTATAAGAAATTAGCTAAATAAATATTTGAAAATTCTAGTTAATTAAGAATTCTATACATTATTTATATAGATTGTTAATTTATACGAATTAAGAATAGAAACGAAAATCCTAGACATTAAACTACAAAAAATATGCTATCGGTCATTCTATTTCATAGCCTTTCTTTAGCAAAAATTTATTGCTACATAAAATTATACTTAACAAATATACAATACAGTTTTGAATATATATACATGTACGTATATATAGGTTTCTATATTGTATTTAGTTCCTATAAAAGAATACTATTTTACATTTCAAAAGTTAAAATGACTAAACTTACAAAGAAAACATTTCAAAAAATAAAATAGCTGTGGCTTACTTAAAATAATTTATATTGTTAATTTAAAGTAGTTCTAACAAAGCTTTGGATCAGTAATTAGAATTTTGTAGTACAAGTCTAATTTGTTTACGAAATTTCTGTAGGAAATGTTAATATTTATGTTCAATTATTTAATAAATAATTAAATATGATTCTTAAAAAAAATATGAATGTATTGTAAAGTACATTAAAAAATATATATTCTGAAATTGTAAATATTAAGTGCAAAATTGAATACTAATAAAATAATATTATTTATTAATATAATCATGGAGAAATTTGTATAAATTTGTAAATGATTTATTATTAATCACTAGGGTGTACTACATTTCCTGTTCATATACAACAGAAAAATTATAAATATCTATTTACAAATTAAGGTGTACATACATATTATTATAAACTTATCTTATAAATTAGGTCAAATTGTTGAGGTTACCTAATAAAAACTCTATTTCCAAGTTTAATGTTTAAGGAAAATGAGCTGAAAACTTGGGACCATGAGTTGCGTAGTTAGGATTAAATAACATTTAGGAACGTGTATTTACTTGCTTCGAATAATAACCAGTGTCCAAGTTCTCAGATATACCGCTTTAAGTGTATATAGTTAGAAGTGAAACCGCTTAATAACAAATGGCACTAAGAACATGCGAACTTTTACGCATTTCTTTTATTCTTGTTGTACATTAAGAATATAAATTATATTCACAAATTGGCACTCTTTCCTTATTGTATTTGTAAATATTATCGAAAAATATTAAACATTGAAACAAAATAATGTTAAAACAATTGGAGGATCTTTTCGATATCATGTATAAATATTTATAATATTCCCTAAAAACCTGTTTCCAGCTACAATTATGTTTTGTGTTCAATGTTTTATGACGTATTAAAAAAAACTTAATATCGATGAACTATTAAATAATCAAGAAATACATTTACATAAATGTATATAAATAACATTTTAATTAATATTTATTTTTTAACAATAAATAAATATCTTATCGCAATGATTGCAGTGACATTTTATCTTTAAATTTGTATAATATCAAGAAAAACTTTTTCAATATGAACTAATATTCTATCAAGAATATGAATTAAGTTTTTTGACAGAAGAATATTTAAAACAAACCTTGAATAAAAATTGAACAATATTTATGATTACTAAAATAGTAAAACTATTGGGAATAGGCGGAAAGTAATAAAATATCTGGAGAAGCGCCACGAAGCTCGATAAAATGTACGCTCACCCGTTAACACGTAGGGACGATAAATTTGCCTTTTTGTACATGATTATAAGGCATGATCTACAGATGTTCTAAGAACAATGAAATCGATCTAGAAATATCTGGATAAATTAAAATTAATATCTAAATTCATCAGGAATATAGATAAAAAGTTTAATAAATAGTCAATTAAAGAGGTAATTTAAACTAATTGCACCAATGGCGGAAAATTTAATACAGATACTATAGTACTTCGGAAGATTCTTCAAATTATAGAAGTTAGTATGGTATGAATGCTCATCCAGGTACGGAAAGAGGGAACAACTCTACGTGGAACAGTGGAACATTCGCGAAGTAAAAGCACTTTGTAGATAAGTTCAAAATGATGTTTTTGAAACTGCAGTTAACACAGAAAGTCTTCTATATGAATATGAAATAAAAGAGCGTGTGTATGTAAAAAATTTGCATTTTTCTAATAAATACACTTTGCATAAAAGTAAATTTCTGAAATTTACTTCTGGCATAATTTATCGCTAATTACTTTTGGAGTAACTCAAAATTCGCATACTGTAGATCAGATAAATCAGACTCTATTATAATAGCCACTATAATATCACCACTATGAGACATACTTCACATATTTATTATTTCTTCTATTTCGCAACTGCGCTCAAGTGATAAAGAAAATGCAAACAAATTACTGACACATTAGTTGTCATAATATTGTACATTTAAAACGTAGGAGGACATCTTTTCCTTTTATTTTTAATGTTTTCGAATAGTGTAATTTTACATTTTTTACAGATTCTTAATTATAAAAAAAGTTATAATTATTTTTTAAAACAATAAATTATTTATAATTAATATAATTTATTAAATTAACATATTTGATGTGATATTCAATAAAATTAAAGTATAATTTTGTAGTACAATTTTATAACTGGAATTAACAATTTATATGGCATTGTTGAATCTAGATAATATACAATTAATATTCATAATAAATTATTTTCTATTATCATTTTTATAAATGCTTTTGCAATAAAAGTTAATTCTAGGAATTCAATAGTGAAATTACAAAAAAAAAAATTTTTTTTTTCACTTTATTTTGGATACCACCTTTATCTCAAAAGAAATTCTACCACAATCTGTTATTTCAAATGAAAGAAGAGAATGAACCAACATGAAAAACAATAGAACTTTATTCACATCTAATTTTCTTTTTACTTTTTATTGTTTGCTAGAAAGTTCTTATTCTATGGAATAAAAAAGCTTTTATCATTAAATTATCGATGCTAGTAATACAACGTTTTCTTATTTTAATTGAAACAATGAACTCGTTGTCGTTTCTCCAAATTGCAAATTTTTATTTTATTTTCATATATGTTTAATAAAAGTATTTTTAATTGCTTAATACAATAAGTTTACCATAAGAAGAGAATGTATTTATTATTTATTTGAGTTAAAAATATCTATAAATTATACCAGTGTAAAATAATATACAACCTCTGATAATCAATCAAGTCATAATTATGTTAATAATTTATCCCTATATATTAATAGAACTGTAATATTTAAAAATATATAGGCATTATTGATATGTAAATAAATATATAATAACCATTAGTTATTTAGTTTCTGATTGACAAACTTTATTTTATAAATATGTAATTAGATATGTTGATCAGATTATTGTTTTATCACATTTAAAGAGTGTTATGATATTTTCAACTACTATATTGAAATAATCTCGCGTAAGCCCCGAAAATAATATTCCATAATAAATCGTTATTTAATCGCTGAAACATCTTTTACAAAATTTTTTATCTTTTAACTATTATTTTATCATTATATGTAATAGTTAACCTTACAAGAAGTGAAATTAATTATATTATATATTCTATGTGCTTGCAACAAGGCAAACTTTGTCTAATAATTATGAATCAATTATTTTCCTTTATAAAAAACTATTATATTAGTTTTAAAATATAAATTATTTTTTTAAATTAATCTCTACGTAAAATGAAAGAATTTTATAAACTTATGAAGTTATAAAGTTTTTTTACTAAATAGTTTTCAATTTAAGCACTAATTAATCAATTAAATCACCATCGATATTGACAAAATAATTACATTGAAAATAAACATTATTGTAATATACAAATTGTACAAACTCTATTGAATAATGAATGAAGTATATAAATATATACTGTAATATTATATATTTTACCTACAAATAGGATTAATAGAAATAATGTATTCAATTTAATTTATGCTCATAGGTTCACGAACAAAATGCGTTACACGAATGGATGACAAATTTTGATCTCTTCGGAATTGGATGAATATCTATTGTGTGTGTTCTGTAAGAACTTTTATTAAATTTTTGTACAAACCCACATCGTTGAATTCAGATTACTATAAAATACACATTTGTATTTTTAGATTTCAGATATTTTCTTATAGTGATAAAAATATATTCATTCACTTTTATGTACTCATTTGGAATGTAAAAATAACAAATAATATATGTTGAATAGTATATATATTTTATTTGTAGAATAAAACAAATTACTGTGATACGAACTCAAAGCATATTTGTTTTACTGCTACAAAGCTTCATCTGAGCAAGCAAAAGACTACAAGGTAGTCCCTAATTTTGCAAGGGTAGTTCATTCTCGAGAAGTTCGAAATCCGGTGTAGTATACAAAATACCAACGCTCAAAATATTAGAAAAGTTTTTGAATTATTTACCTTCCAACCACTGAGTTGATGGACTTTTGTTTTTTCTAATATCGAAATATTCTCATTCTCTCTCAAGTGTCTACGTGTGCTTTACCACTTGCTCTTCCATCATTTTTTTTTATGTGGTTCCACCATGAAGTTGTGTTTTGCCCATTTTTCGTAAAAAACGTTGTAAATGCATTCCAGGACCTTCGTATCTTAAATGTACAATATAACAATGTTGGTACTACCTTTCTTTCTATTACACTATATGTGCTCTTTCTTTTATGTAAGAAATTTACATCTCTTATCCATCTTTTTACACGTCTCTTTCTCACTCACTCAATTTTCTATGCTCAGTGCTTGAAACTTTTTTCTTAACAAATTTTAAATCCTAAATTTTATAAATGTTAAGTTACATATTCCGCTGGTAAAAAATAATTCTAAAATATTACTATAAAATGAATAATAAACGCATTAAATTAAAAATATAGTGCTTCTGAAGAATTTATAGTGACATTTTGAAGTAAAAGATATACAATAAAATAATAAAAAGCAACATATATCGTTTTATTTTTTAAAAAATGTATTTAATATGCATAATTTTTATAAAATTATAATCAATTTAATTTCATAATTTTTTCAAGATTATATACATGTATATATACCTAATTTTTAATTCGTGTATTAATAAATGGATCTGTGTTAAAAAAATAATTTTTTTTTTTATATAAATTCAATTGCATAACAATGTAACTAGAATTTTCTATTTTAAGGTATAAAAGTATACAAAATTCAATCTCAACAAATTCAAATACAAAAATTCGGTTTATTTTAATTATATAAAATAATTATTGAAGATTTCTCTATTACTTTTCAATCTATATAGATATATTGTGTAATACAAAATTGAGATCCTACAATGTCTTTGTTAATAACATCAAAGAATTTTTATCCTCATGGTAGTTTGGATTTGATTTTGAATTTAAAATTAAATTTGACGTGCTTTTAATCTTTCATGTTTTGATTTGTTACTCCGAAATATACGAATTTCTCAGAAAGTTTTTCGTTTTATTCTTTACTTGAATAATATTATAATGTGGTTAACTATGATTTATCGGAAACTTATAATAGTAATTAATTAGTTTTCTAACTGTAAGTTAATTATTGTAATGAAATCATTGATTGCATTTATTCGTTAATTTTGTATATAAATAAATCACAAGTCACGGTTTTGTGTTAACAGTCACCAAATCTATTTTTTTATTCTAGTGGTAATATATTAATTTATAAAAAGCTCAACCTATTTTCTCTCGTTACTTTTGAGCTAAGTAATAGCTATCGTTTTCTTCTCAGTACAGTACTGATGATAATGATGATGAATGGTACTCTAATATTAGTACGCGCGACAGAAGAACGAGTAGTATTGTCTTGCTCTGAATTCTTACAGAGTTATTGATGGTAAGTAGTACAGGTCTCTTTTAGGTCAGCATTGTTTATGGAGACAAGCATTTCATTTTCGCGAATATATCGATATCAATTCATTATTTATTAATATAATGCCTTGACGAATATAATTAAAACATTGCACCAATCTTGTACTCTTTTTTCATGCTTTTAGGGTAATAAAAGATTTATCAGAGTTTTAAATACTAAAGTGTATCAACGAGAATGTAGCAGCTTTATTTTGAGGAATATAATAGTATCAAATTAATATTATATAAAAGAGAATTCAGAAATGTTTACATTAAAAAAAAAGTTTCAAAATTGACAAACACTATTCTTTAAATATATAAAGTAAGTAAAAATGAGAACAAATAAATACATAATAAAAAATATTTATGTTTAATTGAATAATTAAGTATATAATTTATAAATTATTTCCAAAAAATTATAAAAAAGTTTATTTTTATCAATTTGCATGATTTTGTTAATTTATAAATTTAATATAAATGTAGAAAAATTTTAGCTAGATAATTTTTTCAATACTTAATGTATTTCTTTATCATAAATTATAATAAATACAGTTTTATTAAGTTTGTTTAATAATTGAAATAAAATGTTTTTATAGTATTTTACTATTAAAAATTGCATTCTTATTAAATTTAACAGCAATTTCTAAGCATTTACTGCATTTTTCTTTATCAACCACTAATTGCAATAGAGAATCCCTAAATGTATTTCCTTAATGAATATTTAAGTACTTTAGTATATAATACTACAAAAAAAAAAAAAAAAAATAAAATAAAATAAAAAGAATATGAGAGAGAAAGAAAAAAGAAACAATAAGCAAAAAGATATGGTATTAAACTATACAAGGAATGCAAAAGAAAAAAGAAGAGATACATTCCTCGTAAATTTAAGCAAGGGATTCTGCACGTCCAATATAGTCTTAATTCTATATTTGCACAATATAATTGGACTAAATTTTATTTCTTATATTTAGATAAAATCCTAAATGATTAAAACTATAATACAGTTAAATAATAATAAATAAATATACTCTACTTTTAACATATTTGTTAAGTAAATGAACACTTATTATTATTATTATTTTAGTCTAATTACAATAGAGTTTATATATTTTAAGTATATTATAATATGTAATGATTTTTAAAATTTTTCCAACAATTTTATGAATTAAAAAAAATCAATTAGATTTTAAAAAATGTTCAAACCTATTTGTTCATATATAAGTTAATGCTTCGAATTAATTTAATTTAATCAAACTCCACAATGGTCTCCAATTCAGCTATGAATAAATAGCCAATTAATTAAATCTGATGACATTAATTAGATGCATTGAATTACTTTACAATTACAATACTAGTTTAGTGTTTTTATTACGGATATACTATAATATTTTGATACACTAAATATATTCATTAACAGTTTTGAATTCTTGTATTAATAAATTGAGCAATGATAAGAAAATAATTTTATTTGTATAAATTCAATTGCATAACGATGTAACTAGGATTATATATTTTAAGGTATAACATTATTTAAAATTCAACCTCAACGTCAAATACAATGATTTGACCTATTTTAATTATATAAAATAATTATTGAAGATCGATTTCTCTTCTCCTATTCAATCTATACAGATATTTTCTGTAATACAAAATTGAGATCCTACAATGTCTTTGTTAACAACATAAAAGAGTTTTATCCTCATAGGAGGTTTGATTTCATTTTAAATTTATTACTATAATTAACGTACTTACAATCGTTCATGATTTGTTTTGTACGTTGAAAAGTAAAGTTATGCAAATTATTAACAATATTTTCACTATTTTTTAAAGAATAATTTATGTATAATTATTTGTTTATATATTGATAAGACATTAAATTATGTGTGAAATTAAATATTTTATATCGATCATTGTCAAGGTAAAACGTGAGTCAATACTGTAAATAATAAGGAATAATATATGACACAAAACGGTCAGTGAGGAATCTTTATGAGAGGTAAAGAATTAACACGTGATGATATTGAATTTAAAAAAATAATTTATTGTCGTTTTTATAAAATGATGGTTCTGCTTTTGGCATAATAAAATTTCGGATTGAGGAAAAAAGCCTCGCGCTTAATTACAGTTAATTACAATTTAATTAAAGAAATAACTTCACATGCATATAAGAGATTATTGTAGGGGTAGTGAATTGGGCAGTGCGTAGCCCAGATTATGGGGACAGTTAATCTTTACGTTACATTGGATGTTCTAAAGATGTTCTCTTGGAAAAGATCTGGACCGCACAAAAATCTCAGTCTGGGAATCTGGGCACAGCTTCTCTCTGATTTTTTTAATAACCACAAGGTACACCAACACACTTTCTTTACCACCGGACGATTTATAATTAGAAAGTTTGCTAATTAACACTAAATGCATTAGGATGACGAAACTTACCAATTATCGAAAGTGATTCTATTTGTTGAAGCAAACAAACGCGAGTGAATCTCTTTTATTGGTTTTTCTCGCGCGAGTCGCCACATAATCGACTTTTGTTTTCGCCATGCAGAGACCGTATTTTCTTACTACCAGTCGTATGGCTTGATTATTACAAATATTCTTACACACTATAAAGTTACTTTTCCTATACTAGGGAAATGTCCCAAACAATTTGGATAATGATACTTTAATAATTTAAATTTTTAAATAAACTTCAAATTAAAGTTTTATAAATTTTTGTAAAAGTATAATAAGAGTATTGTTTATTTCGAACAAGTTCTATACCAGTAATTATAACAATTAACTTTTAAATAAAGTATTAATTCAAAGTGTAAATGCACAATATTAAAAAATAAGTATTTAATAAGACTTTGTTTATTTTATTATAAAATATTTCAATATTGAACAATGTTATTGACTAATTAATAGCAAAATATATTATGTATTATATTTCTTATTTGATACCTTCATATTATAAGTACTAAGAATAAAAAGAAAAATATATGTTATGAAAAAGTTTATATTCACTTAATTTTTTATGAAAATCTGTGACAACTTTTTGGTC
The DNA here is from genome assembly GCA_018907245.1 of Eupristina koningsbergeri. Taxonomy (NCBI): domain Eukaryota; kingdom Metazoa; phylum Arthropoda; class Insecta; order Hymenoptera; family Agaonidae; genus Eupristina; species Eupristina koningsbergeri. The sequence goes on along the minus strand of JACCHV010002889.1, from coordinate 1,104,689 downwards.
AGAATATATTGCCATATGTGGTAATAGAACATTCTTGTACAAGAAACATGTAAAAAATAACAAACCAAACTTTATCATCAAAGAAATGCAATATATGAAACGAAAAAAGAAAGGAAAAGATTGTAAAAAAGGTGAAGAAAATAATTTCGAGGCTTGTTACCTTGAGGTCTTTGACCTTGTGATCTCTTCTGCTTCTACCTATTGTTTTATTCACATCACTATTTTTTTACATAAATTATCTATAAAAGTATGCATTATGATTATTAGTATAATTGACAATTGGTTAATTCGAGAATTTCATTGTTATTTAAATTGATGCACAAAAAAATTAAGAATTTACTACAAGTATATCACAATATCTAATCATAAAATTACGATAATAGAACCATCTTTTTTAAATAGCATATTTAATTATTTAAAAAATACATATAGATTTCATTTTGTTTTGTGGTTAAAAAAATATAAAAATTATATAATATATCTGTAATAATATTAATTACAAAATAATTGAAACAACATTTCCTAATTATTGAAGTAAATATATGATATTATAGATGTTATTTTTTTACATTGTATTGTAAGTTAATAAGACAAATTCGATGTGGATATTATATTATTATATAAATATTAATAAAATATTTTATTAAATAAAAAATGAAAAACTTAACTTTTAATTTAAAAATCTTAATATACTTATAAAAACTTACTTTTATATTTTATTTTATTAAAAACATTAACATTTCAAGAAAAATAATTATTAAATATCAATTAGCACAAAATATTTATTATTTTTTATATTTTTTACTATTTATCCAAATTTAATTTCATGAACAATTTTTGTTATTCTTCGGTTTTTTTTATGCTAAAAATGGACCTTTTTTCAATACTACAGGCTCTTAAATTTATAGTTTATTTAATGGTTCTTTTTTATTTAGATTCACAAATTCTTTATAGGTCTGCAGTTCGCAATGCTACAATTGTATTGTATGTTCCTCAATTGAATGTACAATCGTCCTGGTTACTAATACATGTTTTGATAGAAATCTATGATTGAAATAAAAATTTACATGATAAGCGACTGATAACTTAAATATATATATAATATTGTTAAATATTTCTTTTGCATTAATAGTTATAAATATTTTAAATAAATAAAAAGTTTTACCAGATTTATTTTTTCAAATGATTTTTCATAAATTTCATAATCAATCATTTTATTTTTTCTATTTGTATTTATAAATAAATTACCTAATATGAAATTCTCGTAGTAAGTGCTTTAAACAAAATTCAAATGGATACTAAATTAAAAATTGTATTTTTTTATGGCATGTATTTATAAAATGACTCATATTGTACTTGGGAAATTGTCAACAATGTTTTATTTCGGTTTTTAAAATTGATCGTTTCTTTTTATTGCATCTAAAAGTAGCATTATATACTTAAAAAGATATACAACGTTATCTATAGTCCTATATAAAATAGATACTTTTAGAGAATAAACGACTTTGTGAAATTCTTTGAAATTTTACATTATTTTGCTATATTCAAAAGATTGATAATATTTTTATTAATGAATTAAAATATTTCTATTATAACGACGTTTTTCAAGCATAAATGTAGTTTAATAATTCTCTGGGAATGACATTGTAGTGATAAAAATAAATGATATTTCTTTTATTCTTTGTAAAAGTTTAATCTTTTTCAATTTATTTATATAAAATTTTGTACATATTTTTATATTGTCATGTACATTTTTTCAAGATTTTTATAGTTAAATATTGTGCTTTTTTCAAATAGAAATAGAAATTTTGTACTTTTATTAAATCTATGTTTAAAGTAATTTCAAGAATGTATTATCATTCAATATTTATATAGTAATAAAAAATTCTAAATATATCAAAGCAATTTTATTTAAAAAAATTCGAAATAACTGTGTAGATATTTTTATTTTTATGTATAGTTCCATACCTGTTACTCTAAAAAAATATTCTCAATGGATTCTTCGCAGCTAAAACTCATTTTAGTTTTAAGAGCAGATATGTCTTTTAAATGTCTAACTTTAATAGGCTATATGTTTTTCAACATAAATCTTTAATCTATAGTCTACTTAGTCTTAACCTCAATCTAAAAGTAATGTCAAGTAGCTGATTCTAAGTGATACGAATGGATTATAACTAATGCTTCAACAAGTCGTTCTCACTGTCTTATTGATATATAGTCTAATAAACCTGAAAGTGTAAAGATTTGTTGATCTTGTTTCTAACTACATTAATCTGAAGTTTTCATGTTAATTTAAAGTACAATATATTACATTATATCAGAATTAACAATAAAGAAATTGTTTATTGTTCTTATTAACAGTTTAAAAATTAGTATATTATATACTTAATACCTTTATGATAATAAAAATATAGATAATAAAAATAGATTCATTCAATAGAAAAGCATGTGTGTGTTCTAATTTTTATATAAAATTTTTTGTATTATTTTTATTATAACTATATAATGTCATAATAATGAAAAAATAATGAACAACAAATCGGATTTTAGAATTTAATACGTTATTATCACAATAACTTATCAATAAATTACCACATTTCTTATATTATGTAAGTTATAATACAGCAGAAAAGGTAATGAATCTAAATTTTAATGAATATTATAATTATTGAAATGTTTCATAAAAGTATGATAACAAATTTTATTAGAATGAAATATTTTTAATTTATTTAAATTAATTAAATGTTTTATTTAAGTCATTATGAAAATATTCTAAACATGTTAATGATTTAGAAACTATGTAATTTAATTTAGTATTAAAATATTTTTCTATTTTATAAATCAACGTTTTTCATTATAAATTTAAAAATATATATTATATATGATTATTATTTATATAATGATTTTAATAAAATGTCTTATAGGTCCATATATATTAAAATATATGTTTTAAAATATTTAAAAATAGAGGAAACGTTCTCCAATTTTCAAAGTATTTTCAGGAAAGTATAGAAAAGTTTCAAAGTATAGAAGATCAGATTTTGATCGATCATCTTATCTATAAAGTTCAGATTTTAAATTCCTATGAAACATATTTTTATCCTAAAATTTTCATTACAATTTTAGTTTCGATAAAAAAACTAAAATTTTTATTTTTCATCAGAATGTCTTTACGTAAGTTGGATATTGCTCCGAAAAGCGAATGAAATTTCATTTAAAAATGAATACAAGCGTTTTAACAGCACTTTTACTTTAGCAAAGTAGTTAAATTTAACACTGAGAATAAAAATTTACCTTAACAATACTTTTGACGTTGTTTTTAAGTTTTAGTTAAATATTCAGTGTAAATGAAAAATTTACAATGCAATAATAACAACGCTTTTTTCGTTTAGCAAAAGCTCCTATTTTTTCCAAGGGAAATGAGACCAGCCTACATCACACACACACACACACACACACTTACATTGCCTACTTACGACAATGCCATTCGCAGCTTTTAAAGCTTATCCTCTTGTCTAAAGGAAAGCCACTGCTCCATTACCGCAGAGAGAAAAACTTATCGTTAGACACTGCGAGTGTGAATAAAGAGTGCTGCCATCAGTGCCGCATACGAGAAAATTTTTTGTCCACAAATTTTCCATCACTCGCTTTTCCCCGCGTCTTTTACTTACCAGAAAATGCAGTCTCCTCGTCATATACATATACGCAGCTTACGAAAGAATTTGGTAAAAGGGTTCTAAAAGCGCTCGTGTACATATACTTCACGAATCGAAACATCGCTCGCAATTCCTTCCATAACAATTCTTCCTCTTCTTTTTTTCGCATTTATTTTTTTTTTTTTTTTTTTTTTTTTTGTCCTCAATGTCGATTCGAAGCTTTTTGTACATTTCGGGTATGTTCGAGGAAAGTTTTCATGTATTATACCGCGACATAACTGGAATGAACGACATCGCAAAAACCTGTAGATAGTCAAAAAGAGATAATACATACCAATAATTTTTTGAATTCTCGTATTTTTTAGACGTATGCAATACAATAATACATTAACATTTTATTTTAATTAAATTAATGTTATTTCTATGCATAATATTTTATTTCTAAAGAGAATTATATACACTATATATAAGAAAATATATCTTTTGTAAATTCTATCTAACACAATAACGGTTGATCGACTTTACTAATATTTAAGCACGTAAAAATGTTATACTTTTAAATTTTAATAAAATCAAATTAATTTTAATAAAGAAAAAGTAGTTTTAAAAAAAGTAAATAAAAGTATCAATTAAATTAGAATAATCAAAGGTTGACAAGTAATGTTAATTCGATAAGTCTCAGAAGATAGACATGTTATATGAAGTTTTTTAATATTTAGAAAATATGATGCTTAAAAATATGCAATTGTTCAATATATTTCAAATTTACATGTAAATTAAATATAAGTTAACTAATAAAATAGAACAGAATAACGTATAACAAGAAATTATGATTATCTATTGTAAGAATTACTTCTGACTACAAAAATATATAGTTCAGTAAATTAAGAATAAAATAATAATAAACCAAAAATACTTTCAATAAAGTAATATTCTGTAGAATAATATACTACATTTATTCAAACTATCATATTTTTATTTCTTTTGTACATAAATTACAGAAATAAATCAATAATGCTACATATTAATTAAGCACATAACACAAATTTGCATTTAATATTGAATATTAATTAATCATAATATTTAACTATTATATTAGATTTATTCATAGTTAATGTATAAATCACATTAATAATAGTTTGGAATAGTTTAAATTATATTTAAATAAAAAATTTGCATTGAATATATTTTTGTTATGTTTTCTATTATTTCTTAGTTTTAATTTACTAATTTATAATTATTCCAAATATTATGGTTAAATAAAATAATTCAATAGTATCAATTTTACAAGATAATACTCTAAAAAATATTTATCTAAATGAATAAAAGTCCATGTATGTGCGTAAATTTATGAATCATATATAAAGTAGCCAGGTACTTATTAAAAATATTCAAGTTCTTTCATGTACAATCACACAATCACGCGTAAAAAGAAAGATGGAAAAAGAAAGAGGAGGGTCAAAGGCAAAAGGACAGGGAATAAACTGACTCCGCACATATATAGACGCAAAATATTTTGAAAGAGAAAGTAAAGCTTCTTCCTAACAGAGATCCATTAAAGTGTGTAAAGAGAAGAATAAAAGATTCCTCACAAACGAAGAACCCTTATGTGTCAAGCCACAAAGTGAGGTAAGTCGTAACTCAAATAATACACACTATGCTTTTTTAAATAAGATTCCATCCTAAATTCTAAAGAATGATTTGACCTAAATTAACTTTTTTGAATTCTGATGCAATATCACACTTTAAAATATTACCGATGAATTTATAAACTAAATTTTTTTAATCCTGTAAATAATACCGCTAGGAATTGCTTTTGAAAGAAAATTAAATCTTAATACAAAATCGAATGTTGTGAGGAAAGTTGGCTATTAGCTCTTTTAAAGCGAATTTTTAAAAGTTTATTGAAAAGCACCTTAGGCAAATACGTGAAATGTAGCTCTCACACAATACTTGGAAAAGTCATTAGAAGCATAGGGATTCATCGATCACTTTTAAAAAAATCATGAAAAAAATTGCTTTTCGCTTTCCAGCGGTACAACCACCCGATGCAAGCACTTTTTCTCTATTTCGAGTGCTAAAAGATCCGCGAGTGAGAGCGACGGCACCGAGAGAGATAGCGTAAAGACCGGAGGTAGTTTTAAAACCTCGTACCTGATGAATATTCGCCACCCCCGCCCCCCGATCTACCCCTTTTTCGCCCTCTAGCGTTTTGACTGCTCGTTCGTCGTTAGCACTGTTACCACCCTCGTCCCTCTCTCTCTCTCTCTCTCTCTATCTGTCTATCCACTCTGTCTGCCTTTTACGCACGCGGGAAATTCGCATGTGCCTCCTGCCGTCTTCTAAAACTAAACGAGCTACGAAATTACGAATGCTAATGGAGTTCGTAATGGGAGGTCAAAGAATTTTCATGCTGCTGTGGCGATTACGCAGATGCAGGAGCGGCGGGAAGGCGGGAAAATGCATTTTCACGCAAGTCTTTTGTTTCGTTTCGTCACTCAGCGAGCGGGGGACGAAGCAAATTTTAAAGGTAGACCACTTTTCGCACTTTCTTCGACCCTTTTACATCTTTTATTTTCACTGTTTTCTTTTCTTCCATTTCGTATCGGAGTTTTGCCATTATACTAAATATGTTATTACAGCGGAGTTAATGACTTTTTTCATAAACTACCATTTAAAAAAGCTTATAGTATGTATTTGATTATTTGGCAAATTTATGGGAACATTAAAATATAATAAAGTTAAATATGAGAAAATAATTACTAGAGGTAACAAGTATATTTATTCAACCCACCATTTTCACGTTTATTGGCAATTTTTTAAAATAGAGATTTTTATTACGTTAATGGATTCTTTATTATTATGTACATTAAAAAAAAATTAACTATACTGATAATAAATGATATGTAATATCCAATTTAACATTTTATTTAGATACATAAATAAAATTTTTACATAAAAAATTATTGTACTACTTAGATTTTTTATTTATCATTAATAGTAACTTTTGAATGCAGATTTCCAAATTTTATGTAATTTAAAAGGTTTTTCGATAAATTTTAATCAAAGTTGAATGATTAATTACACATAACATGCATATATATATTTCTTATTCGTAAATAATTTACTATTTTTCTATTCACCTTCCATTATAATTCATAAATAAAATAAAATACATACTTACTTTGGCTTATAGTGAGATGTACAAACATTTATTTTATTATTATAAAATTTGAGTAAAAGGAATAGATTGAGTAGGATAATAAAATAAATATCAATAATATTTATTTGTTTAAAATATATATACGAGTATCCGCATATATATATAAATGAGTTTATTCCATAATTTATTTACCTATCTATGTTACAAATATACAAAATTCGTATGTACATTCAAGATATCGCTTATATCTTTGTTAACTTTCTTTAATTTAATATATTGATATCTTTTTTTTGTATTATTCTCGAGTAAAATAGTAAATTTTTCTTTTCGATAAAGGTAAGATAGGGAAGAGAGAAAAATCTTTACGTATTTCGTTGCGACACAATAATATTACACAGGCGGCTTTAATGCTGAAATTTGCTCTAATGACTCACGGACGTGCGATTACTACAAAGCTATCATGATGTCTGTTGAGTAGAAATGATGTAGAATGAAAAATTTGTTGACTTTTCATTTGATGGAGCTAGTTCGATGATTCAATAATGTCAGTCTTCGAAAAGGGAGACTTCACGATTTTTCTGTAACATAAAAATTTTTACATATTTATTATACAATTTTAAATACATATTTACACATTATTGATTTATACTTTATTTAAAGTTAATATATTTAAAAAAAATATTCTGTTTTATAAATATTTATTCAAAATAAAATACATATAATTTATATGAAATATTTATATTGTCATTTCGTCAAATACATGCATGAGAATATAATTTATTTAAATTTTATTATAAAATTAATAAATCTATTATAAATATACATTAAAATATCATCTTAAAGTTTTCCATATATACAGACATTAATTACAAACGTATATATAATTATAATAAAATAAAAATCCGCACGTCAATTAAGTGTAATATATATATCTATATATATATTAATTTTTAATAATTATATATACCTATTTCAAATATTATATCTATAAATAAATATAAATATTTTGTGTGATAAGATATATTGTGTAGATTCTTAGGAATAGATAATTTATATATCATATACTTAGCAAAATTTTTTTAGGTTTATTTTCTTCAAAATATAATCTATTTATTTGATTTCAATCATACTGAATAAAAATTTTCTAATGATATTCTTAAATTTATCATGTTTTTATTTCTACTAATATTAAAAATTTCACCTCATTTTTCATATAATACTAATTTTACATTAAAAATTAGGTGTAAAAGAACAGTTATATGCATTGAAGCAATCCATGGGGAGCTAAAGAAAATAATTTATTTCCACGATACTTTGAGAGATCTTGGTATTGGAAAGTTCGAACATTGAGATTAGAGTTTTATAAAACTTAAGTGAAGCACTCAACTAATCATTTGGTACGGTCACGTATACTTTAATATATTGTAAACTATTTTTTTCTAATATTTAAAAAATTGAGTATTGCATATTAAATATTACATAATGATGTGATTTATTATTTTCGTATTAAGTAGCAGTTTATAATATAATAGATTAAAGATTATTAAAATTTACAAGATACGTATTCAAATTTAATATATCAATAGAATATTGTAAAAAATTATATAATAATTTTATAATAGATTTAAAACTATTAACTACTTCTTTAATGTAAAGACTTGCATATCTTCATTAATCCATTTTATATCCATAAAAATTTATTTTTACTTGAAATTCAGGAATTTTTTACCCTTTGACTACTCAATTATTTTTAATATTTTTTTTTTAATCTCAAAAGATATGAATTATGAATTTTATTGGATTTTTAATTGTAATAATTAGTAAATACATTATTTTTCATAAAAGTAACTTTTAATATAATAATCTCAGTATGATTTATCTATATATCTTCTGAATAAAGTTTACACAAATTTTATCACCGTAATTTTTTCAATTATTTTTAAAATATTTATTTTTACAATAAAAATAATTTCATATAATTAAAATCCATGTTTATGTTTAAAAGTTATATGATATTAAATATAAAAAATGAAAAAAAGGATAATAAATTTGGTATTAAATGCAGATATCATTTTAAAAACTACTTTCTTCCTATATTATTTCTACTCTTACACTTTGAATACACTATTATCAAATCAATAATTGAATTGCTTACTATATTTAAGCATTAATTTATTATAATATTTTAAAGAAGCTGTAAAAAATATAAAATAATCTAAATGTTTATAAGATAAAATGTCGCATTTTAATACTGCAATATTTATGCAAATAAACAGTTTAGTTCAAAGGTTATTATATTTTGTACTACTTTCACTTTATTTACTAGTTTGAATAATTGAACTAGAGAAGTTATTAATAATCGTATGAACATAAATAATATTTTAAAAAATACAATTAATGAATTGTATAATCTAACATTTAAAAAAGATTGACATTATTATTTTTTTATATCAAATTATATTATTTTAAAAACTAAGATTCAATTTTAATAATTACAAAAAAAATCTTCACATAATCCTAAAATGATAGTTATGATTATTTCTATCAGTATTACTACAATTATTATGCTTTTATGTAATCCTAAATAATGAACAAAATTATAAGAGCTTAAATCAATAAAATTTGAAGGAATAATCCTACAAGTAATAATCCTACCCTAAGTTCGGAAGATTTACAGTTCTATCTTGATTGCTGAGTGTATTATTGAATATCAAATGACAGAATTATCGAATGAAAACGAACTTTTATATCTATTAAAAAAAACTAAATTAAAAAAATAAAATTATAATAAATTTAATCATTTAAAAATATCTTGTTAGTAATATTCAGTTATGTATTTCATATTATTTCTCGTAAAATCTTATATAATAATTCTTAATTTTATTAAAATCTAAAGTGAAAAAATATATTTCACTTAATTTAAAGATACAATATAATTATCTATAAAAGTTATCTTGTGATAATTTTAAGTAAATAATTTAGTAAGTAAGTAATTTTAGTAAGTAATTTTAAATTCTAAAGTTTTTTTAAAAATAATATTTTTTGTTCAATTTTTTTAAAAATAATATTTTTTGTTCAATAAAAATATATATATATATATGATATATTATTTTTTAAAATTGTATCTAATTAAAAAATAATTTACATTTTTGTTTAAAATACATATATTTTATTATTATGCTAAAAATATTATTAACAAATATCTTTATAAAATAATATTATAGCTGAATATTTTCAATTTCTATATAGACACAATAATTTTGTTTTATAGACTCTCAAATTTAAAACAATTGCGTTTCTAAAAATGATAAAATAAAAAAAAAATAAAAAATAAACTAATGTAATAACAGTGATTCAAAAAGTTGTGGTTTCAATTTACGAAAATACAGTGCAATAAAATAAAATAAGCGAAAACTGTAAACAAAAAAAGAAAGGTTAATGTAAAAATAAACTAATTTCAAGGAGAAATATATATCATCTAAATAATTAAATAACATTGCTTTTGATTACTCAACTTACATTTTCATAATTACATACTATTAAATGTATTTTGATATTTTTTTTGTTTTTGTTTTCAGTTTGTTTGAAATTATAGTTTTTTATAATTCCAAAATGTAACTATTTGTATTTAATACCCATTTTGAATATACCAAAAGCTAAATTAATATTTATAATTAATATGAATAACTAAATTTATACTTTAAAGTGTATAGAGTATTGATTTATAATAGTTGTTTAAATATTTAATTATGGTTAGCTTAAAAATTCTTTTGAATAATATATGTATAATATAATTTTAAGTACATACAATGCTAAGCAAAATAAATAAGAAATTACTTATCATAATATATTGAAGTAAAACAGTGGACATTATTTTAAATAGTAAATACCAAAGCTTACTACTTTTATCAATATAAAAAAGAAAAAATGTAACTTTTTCATTATTTTTTAATAATATTATTTTGTTATAATTTGAGAAATAAATAAAGGCTTTTACTTATTTTCAATTTCTAAAAATTAAATTAAAGTAGTTTTAAGAATGTAAATTGACTCGTGTCGATATCGAGTAACGGATTTCCTCGTCATCTCTTGCGATGTTCTCGAACAAGTATATACGCGTTTTCATACACAATTCGTATATATTCAATTATTTCTTTATGATAGGAAAGAGAGGATGCTAAAAAGAGAAAGAAAGCGTCTACTCGTATTATACGTGCATCGTGTATTCTTCATCACTACTTTTCTTTTCCACGTCATTGTTCCTTCATCGGGCGGCTATTGGTATTCGATACGCGATTTCCGATGTTCGATCCCATTCGATCTTCCACGTTGACGATTCCTCGACGAGAACTCCAACCCCAATAATCAACTCGATTCGACATTCGACTTTCTTTGCTGATGGTTTTCCGACGATTTTCCTTCGATGATTGACGTTGTTCGACTCCTAACTTTCCTCGACGACGGTTTTTTCAATTCCCGCCATTTATTTCAATGGTGATCTATTGTTTTTTGCTACTGGATTCTTGTCCTTTAAACCGGTTTTCCTCTCCTTCCTCCGTTTGCCAATACTTTTGCTCGTCTCGTTGCCATCTGTACGTGTTCGGCGTGTTATTCGCATTTGGTGTTAATACCCACGAATTCAAATGTTCGGGATTTTAGCGTTTAGTTGACTGAGTAGAAGTGAGTTACACCTGTCGCATTTCTGGTTGAGTCGTGTCAGGATTTCGTGAGATAAAGTTTCAACCACATACGTGACAGTGGCTCATATTCCCTATTCCACATGTAGAATCATTTGATTAACACAGGACTTATATACTTGGTAAGGATTTGTTTGTTTGACTGTATATATTAGTAAATTTTAAAATTCGACTATTTCCATAATGTTTGAAAATTTACAATTTTTTTTAATAAAATATTGAATGAGATGTGAAATATTCTATTAAATATCTCTTTTAAATTTTGGAATAATGTTTCCTAATAATGAAATGGTGTTATTACATTTTAAAAGTAATTATAAATACCTTTTATATATAATTATTTCCACATGAAATATATTTTATATAATCTAATTTTTTAAATTACGATTTAAATAACTTTTTATAATTAATAACAATTTATTGTCTACAAAAAAACTTATATTTCAATTTTTATTTCTAAAAATTCGAGCGGAATGTTTATAGGATTATTGATAGTAAATCCTTTATGTAACTTGATAAATTCAACAATATAGATCTAAAACGTATTTCAAATCAGTCGTATTTTATATAATATTTTGAATTCTTTAATCTGTATGACGGATTTGTAATCAGCGATCCTGAAAATCCGAATATCCATATTTTTGTGTGAAATATGTGACTTATGTGATTACACTTCCGCGAATATATTTCAGCTCAGCCATATTGGATTGGCTATTATAAATTTATTAATTTTGACATCGAATTTGAACACTGGTATCAAAAACTTTTATATTACAATTTTCATGATAAATTAGCAAGAATAGGTTAATTTATAAACGTTTTATGCTAGTATGTATTCAATGACAACTATCACACTTATAAACCTAATTTATTTGCTTGGTTATTTAAGTTTATTGGGACATTAAATATTATAATTAAAAATATAAAGTAACATGAAACATTTATTATCCATCAAAATGATATTTATTTTAATAATCTTAACCGAGATTGATTTAAACAATGATTTTATAAAATATCAATGGATGTTTTTAGGGAGTAAAATTATTTTGCTCAAACGTTAAACTCAAAAAGAATATAATTAAATTATAATAATTAAATTCAGATTTTTCGTGTAAATCTCATAGATTAATATGTTTTTTGAAGCACAAATTTTACCTTAAATTTAAAATTCATTTCAACATTTAATTAGTTACAAAGATAAATTATTCCATTTGTAATTCAATTATTTACTTTAAAGTGAATAGTGTTCGATTAATTACATGCAGTATTTTCTCATTTCGTTTTTGTATTTCACTGTGTATAATAACGAACGATAGATTAATGAGGTAGAATGTATCCCATTTCATCATTTTTAAAGACTGCGCGAAACACTGGGCTTGTTAACTTAGAAAATTCGTCGATTAAAAGTAGCGCCAAAAAAAAAAGAAAAAAAAAAGGATGAAAGAGCAAGAGTTATTAGAGGACGGAAAAGGAGGATTACGAAAAAAAAATCCAGACTAAAACTACAACAAAGTCGTTAATCAAAAAGTGCCACCCGCACACAGGAAGATAAAAATTTCGTACCAACTCACCATATTTTTACGTATGTATATATCACGAAATGCTTGGCGAGTCGAACGCTGATCCATTCGCCAATTCGTCGTCGATTCTGTACGACGCCTTTCGGACCGCATGACTGCAATAGAAACAATGAAGTTACATTTTTATTGTAGAATAAAGAGAATAAAAAAAAAAATAAATTGGATTACTCTATCCAGATGTCATTTTAAAATACTCTTCTCTGACCTTTGATGCTTTATATTGTCTGTAGTATTTACATGTCATGCTCGCTTTTTAAAAAGCTTGTACACGTTTACAATTGCTTAAACTATATATAAAATTAGTACAATTGTTCTTGTAAATAAGACGGATGCAATAAATAATTTTAATGCGCGTTTTAAAATATTTTTATTTCGCTGCTACAAAGATTTTCAAACGTATAAAATGTATGTTTTTAAGTAATACAATGATTCATCGTATGCATTATTAAATTTTATAAATATAATCAGACTAGTTATTATTGAACTTTTTCTCTTTTTTTTTCAATTTTATTTCTTTTTTTTGTAACTATGGAACAAAAAATAATGTATATAAAAATTCTTCAGAACTTTATACTGTAAATAGGCTTGCTTAATTCTGTATGTTATGATTTACTGTAGTGTATTCTATGCATATGAATTTAAGATAAAGTCTGTCTAAAATATACTCATATTAATTAAATGCATATAATTAATGAAAGATGGTAAAAATACAGTCGTATTTAACTTGGTGATCCTTCTATATATTATTTTTATAAGTATATAATTTATATAGAAACAATGAGTCATATTTTAATTTTAAAAAGTCAGAAAAAGGTATTTAATCGTCAAAAATATCAGTATGATTAAATATTTTTTGATAAATTCTATTCTTAACAATTAAAATAATCAGATTTATATTATTAAAATAATTTCAGTATGTTAATAAAATAAAACAATAAGAAATTATTATATCGACTCTAACTTTAATAATTGTTGAATGTAGAATTTAATTTATTAATAATATATTACAAATTGAGAATATTATTGTTTCAATATTATTACGAATATTATTATTATTTCATTATTAATCATAATTCAATAATATTTATACGAAAATATTATCTTTAAGTATACTTCATAATTCTGACCAAAGGTTAGGTAATTGCACTACATTCACGTTTGTTCGGTAAATACATTTGTATGCATAGACAAGTTTACTTCCTCTGTGTGATAATAAACAATTATTTTAACTAAACCTACATCAGGTGTTTGAGTATTCGATTAAATATTTTTAAGCTATTTTTTAATAATAATAAACGTATATTAATTATTAAAACTTAATATATATTAGTGGAATCAAATGGTAATTTTATGTTGAAACATACCTCAAAACTCGTGTAAAAATATCTTATTTTTATTTCAGTAATGATATGATAATAAAGTATTAAAGAATTATTAGAGGCTTATAACTAATTCAATAGTTCGTTATATCGTATCTAAATATATTTCATGACAATCGTACGAAAACCCTGGTTATACTTATTATCATAAAAATTCGTATTATACTGATATGAATGAGTATATAAATAATGTATTATTACGCGTAAAATAGGTTTCAACAAGTTTAAAAATATTTAAATACCGATGAAAAATATTCGTCACATTTCATCGCGCATGCACGATAAATTTCGAATATATGGAAAATAAGCAGTTTGTTATTCAGCAGGTAAGTACATATTGAGTCAAGCACCATGATTATATCTCCGGAGAAAGGAAGTCTCAAAAAGCGAAAATAAATTTTTGCTGCTACTTAAAATGCACTCGTGCTCTTTTCAAACGGTTAAACAATGAAGGAAAGGTATTTTTCTGGAAATACCCAATTACCCAGATGTTGGCATTAGCTGTGTTTACCCTTTGTTCGTGGTAGGATAAGTAGAAGCAGAGGGCCAACGGGGAAAGAAAGCACCGAGGCCCTCGAAAGGTAGTTCGACGGTCTCGAGAGAAATGTGGTGAGGGGAGGGGGTTGGACGGGGATGAAGAAAGCACCTCCAACGAAGGGAAGAAAGGAGCCCGAAAAAAGGCGCGTCAGGATTTTATTTTTGCCTCTGTCATACTATTTCACAGACTATTACGGACATATATCCCTTCGCCCTTGCGCACACACACACGAGCGATTTTTTGCGCGTGTGCGCGCGTCGGGCTGTTCTACTCGACACAGAATGGAATTTCATGTGACTTATTACGCGATTTATGTGTATTTATGTATTGTGTTGCGTACCGCCACTCGTTCGGTTACAGACACCGCAACCCCCTCCCCTTTTTTATCTCTTAGCGCCGTTCGGGCCCTCGGATGCTGGGAGATCATATCCTCGCACGGGAATTTACCCTCGCGAGGGGATGGAACCTTTGACCAGATCAAAACTTGACGTCCCGGATGTTTTACGTACCCACGTTTTAATGCAACATAAGAATTATGTTTCTTCTGTTTTCTCTCCCTTTCTATCGGCTCTTCCCCTCCTCGTTTGTAATCTTTATAATAGTGGTTATACCCGTGCTGTTTGGGGTTTTCAAAGTTACACAATAACGGAACGCTTTGTGATCTGAAGATGCTGGAGTCTTTTTTTATCATTGTGTTATGGTGACCCGCAGTAAAATTATCGCTCATAATCACTTTAGTATCGACCTCAAACAGCCATAAATAATATTTATGTGGTAACAAGATGAAATCGAGAGTCGTATAGTTCTCCTATATTTTTCAATCAGAGTTTATGTACTGAATCAATAATTCTTGAATGGTCTGACCAAATAAATAAATTTATATCCAATTATTAAATTATCGAGTATAATTTGAAGAAAAAGTCATTGGATAGTAAACACGATAAATTAAATTGAATTGTATTTTTATTAGGAAAACTAATATTTATAGTAATGATTTATACGCTTAAATAATAAATTCTGAATGAAAAGTAAAACTTTATAGCTCTAAAATTATATAAAATTCTATAAAAATATTACAATAGAGTATTATTATTTTTATATAGGACAAGAAGCGGATAAGATAAACTATTATAAATATTACATTGAATAATTTTATAACGCTATAAATAATAATTATTTAATGTTCTATTAGTGCTGTCAAAAATCTAGATTCAGGAAATATTATTTTTAATCTGTTAATCTCATAATTGCTGTCAGTTTATATATTAAAAAATAAATGTGTAAATCAAAATTTATAAGTAGGAAATCTGGGGGGTGAAGATATTTTTTTATTAACAGTAAATAAAGTTAGATGAACTTTTAAAGCTATGATGGATAAGGTTTAGAGTTATTAAGTTATTAAGTTTATGTAATTATTTTACGACTTTTTAGTGAAGTAAACGTATTATTAGTGATTTTCAGTATAGATTCTTACAATTTATGTGGAAAACTAAAATATTCATATATTTTCTGGTACTTTCAATAGCTATTTAGCATTTTAATGTCTTAAGCCTAAGAGTAAACTATAATATTAAAATATAATTTTTGTTTTCATTAAAACAATACGGGCGTATTCATTTTTGAAGGAATACAAATGTGGGTGAAAACTTGAATATATATAAAAATACTAAGCTTTTTTGAAAATATGTGAGTCATAAACATAATATTTATTTACATGTAAATATATTTTAAAGTATATTGACTTCAAATTTATTGAAAATCGATATTTTAGAATTATTTTATATTTTTTCACAAGAAGCCGCATATATCTCAATCTACATGTGAATGTTACAAAGTTAAAAAGGGCAAATAATGCTTAAAATGAAGTTGTAAACTAAAAGTACAAAGTAAGTTTATAACAACTTTTTGAGAACAATTCTAATCTTAATAATTAAAAAACTATTTTTAGGCAATAGAGCATTCTAATTTTTGATAGACGAGCTGCTATTTTAAGTCATTGCACTTGAGATAATTGAAATTTATAGATCTTGTTTGCATTCAGGTAACAAAAGTGTTTCATTTAAACCAAGAAATATCGCGACATAACTTCTTATCCGAAATTGATGAAGAAAAAAATAATGCTCGGAGGAAGAATAAAAAGACCCATCGAAGATACGCACATAAATTCACGCGGTCATTTCTCCGCAAACTAGACTTTATATATGACTTTCATACTTGGTACTCGCTTATAGGTGGTGATTTAGTGCCATACACTCCTCAGGTGTATAACTGAACTTGCTTACCGTGAATATACGAATACACTTCCTTTATTCACTCTCTCTCTCTCTCTTACTCTCTGTAACTCCCCTAATAAACGAGTATAAATCAAGAGCTCAGTGAAAATCCTTTGTGACGACTTTTCCATTATTAACAGTAAATAAGTCGCGAGAGAAGCAGCGAGACGAACGAACTTTTAAAGCCACAGTTATAATGCGTATAGTGTTATTTCCCTCCTCCCTCCCACTTTTCGCTCACCCGCTCTCTCTTTCTCACTCACTCTCCGAAATTCCGCCGGACGCGAACTTAATATCGCGGTGTGCTACACGCGAACAAGTTTTTTTTTTTGTAATTCCCGGTTCTACATGAATTCCTTTATATTTATTACGTCGATATTAAGGAAATACGTTACGCTCCGCAGCGTCCATTTATGGTGTGAAACGCGTGTATTAAAATACGCGGAGAAGAATGTTAAACGATGGAGGCGAGAGGAATTTGAGCGGTTGGGAAAAATGAAATAATAAAAAATGAATCATCGAAAAATCACATTTATTATTGCGCGTATACACACGTGGCGTTACACGCCGACGATTTACGCACAATATGCAGAAGTACTTTAACCGTAACCCACCGCCGAAATTACTCCATTATTATTAACAAATATAATATTGAAGTGTAATTGTATTGTATCAAAAATGCGAGTGCATTTCCAGAGTTTATCTTCTTTTTGTACTCTCCTTTTTTTCCCGCTCCTCGTTTAAATAAATCATGTTTTTGAGAAACGCATCGACAGACTAATCATGCATGCTCTGGACGGCTGATCAAAAAGGAAAAAAAAAATTGAAACATCAGAGAACGGTGTGAGAGTTTACGGACAAACGAATTTTGCATGAGAGTGTGTTGGCGAATAACCGTTTTCGACCATCAATCACACGTCTTATTACGAATTCCCATCTCACTCTCACCCTCTCACTCACTCTCTTTCTCTGAGAGTCCCTCTCTCACTCTCTCTTTTTTTCTACTTTTTTAGTCTCCGGCACAAAGTAGAAAGAAGGAAAATATCAATTCAATTTCGCATTGCATTATTGGAGTCACATATCATCTTTGTGACTGTTGCCCCTCTAAACTTCGAATTCGAGGATCTCCAATATTTATATTTACAATATATCACAATACATTAATAAGTTATAAATTATAAAGAACTTGTAATGCTTAGAGCTTCGGTATATTACCTTGGAATTCATGATTTTTTTGAGGGTAATTTTATATAATTTAATCTCAACGACTTTTACGTGCATTAAATAATTAGTATTCATCAGAATATATAGAAATTGAATCAGTGAAAAAAGTTTTACTCTAAGCTAATAAAGCATAAATTTCTTAATAAAATAAAATAGATGTACTTATTCAAAAATTACGTGTATATTCAAAAATAAATTTTGCACCTAAAAATATCATGCATTTTATGTTTTAATAAAACTAACATTCAAATGTAATTTTGCTTTAGTCTACGAATTTCAGTGTAAAATAAAATATTATGCATAAAATATGTCTTCTTGTAGAGTCAGAGCTATAATAAAAATTCCCTATCAGTCTAGAAGAAATGAAATTTTGTCCAAGAAACCAATAGTCTCGTTGTTACAAAATGACGGAACGGAAAAGGACCGACGAGCAAAAAGAAATAACAATAAAATCCCTCCATCCTCGAGCATTTCCCCGACACAACGAGTGCACGCGTAAAACAAGAAATGAAGCCATTTATTGAAAAATTTCGTCGATAAAAAGTTTCACACTCTTCGTTGCTCCTCTTCCACGTGGCTTCTCCTTTAAACATATATTCCGTACTTCGTAAAACACGTGCATACATTGTACCTACAAGTACACCCACACACGTACCCACACGCATACACCACTCGCCGTGCCGAATCACAGTTGAGCCTGCGCAAACACACACAAACCCAAGTGAAAAGAGGACTCGTAAAGAGGACGATCAAAGGACCGAAAAGTCAAGGAAAGACACGGTGAACATGCAAGTCATACACACGAACAAAATCGTGCGGCACTGCGAGGGCTTTTGTCTTTATACGAAATTCGGGCGAACGAACTCATCCCCTCCTTTTCTCTTTCTTGTTATCTAAACGTGTCTCGCAGAACGAATCCATCGAGCTCGAAACGAGTTTCCCTCGGTTCAAAGTTCAGGGGCTCCGCGGCGAGGGTCGGACCCATTACCAAAGAGAGAAACGCCGGCTAGGACTAGGACAATTCTTTGTCTCTCTCTCTTTCTCTCTGTCTATCTTTTGCTCTGTGCTCACATACGTGACCAATGGTCCTGTTAAAATTCGATGCCCTTTGCCCTTTTACCTCCCACAACGCACATTACACTCATCCTGTATTTCGCGTACCAGTATCACTTCCTTCCTGCCCCAGAGTTGCGCATGAACGCCCGCGATTTTCTCGCCTTTGTACTTTAACCCCGAATTTCTCTGAAAAAGGCTCCGATAATTGCATAATGTTTGACCTCTGCCCAAGCACACACGTTATCTTTCAATGGAAACAGCGTGAGTTGTATTAGTGGACCCACGGCAAAGTTTTTACGCTCTAATTAAGTAAAACGTGGCGAATTCAGAATGTGCAGATCTCCCCAACCAACCCCCTACCCTTCTGCAAGAAAATGAACAGGGTAACTTTAAATGGTTAAACGCAGCATCATTTGCTTTAGGCCGTTAGTAAGCTTGGAACATGCTCTTCTGTATTATGCAGGCTTAGCCATTATGCCGACTTTAGTTTGCGAATAAACTTTTTTCCTTAATGAGTACAAAATATCTCAAACATTCTAAGCCGGTATTTTTTAACCTTTTTGTAAAAAGGTCAAATTCGTTATGAACCGTTCCGACGACCCCGCCATTATGTTCCTAATTTTCATAAAGAATAAATGATACCCTTCAAATGAATATTGAAATGTTTGATATTTTTAATTTGCTTCTAATTTAATGACTTGAAATGAACATAAATTTTTTTGTAAATAATATTTTTTGTTTTTCTGTTCGGAAAAAACATTAAATACGCCAGAGAATTACTACTTGAAACATACAATAAAACAGTTACTATTACAATAGTTTTATATTAAAATTACATTATACTAATATTATTACAAATAAAATTTTAAAGGAAGCCTATTTACTTAAGTATATACTAACTAAAAACAGAAAAAATAATGAAACCTTCACTAAATATAGTAATATATATATATTATAATATACAAAGCAATAGAAAATTTTTATTTAAAACTCACATAATTCTACAGATTTAAAATCATGTGACCTGAAATTTATAAAAATGTCATATTACAGATAAAAACTGTTTATTTTTGGGTTAAAGGAATCTAAATGTGGTATCAGCGTGCATTCAAGCTAAAAAAACTGAAGATCTTCGATTCAAGTAACTGTGATGAATATATTTAAAAAAATTCATGATATTACAAACCGTTGATAAAATATAGATATTTAAAGTAAAGCGATAAGATTTTTTATAAAAATTTTTCTATAGTAAAACAGGTTTTCAATAAACATTAGAACTACTAGCCAGGAACAAAAATTTATATAGAAAAATTTCATACATTATTTTTAATGGACTAAATAACTTTTATTTTAATACATGTCAAAAAAAATACAAATTAATAATATTTGCTTCAAATTGTAAAATTATATTTCTTAAAAGTGATCAAATTTATAGATATTCGACTAATCTTAAATTAAACTTTTTGAATGCATTAAATCATGATATATATATAATCACACACATGAAATAATATCAAATAATTAATTAATTAAAATTGTTCTATCAAAAGAAGGATATTACTAATCCTTTTTGGAAAATTTGATTAATTGTTATAATTAAATCCTAAAAAATACAAATTTTTAATTAAACAGTATGCTCTACAAAACAATTGTACCGTAATTGAATTATGAAAAATATGAATATAATGTAACCACTTGCAAATAAAATACGGTCATGTATTAATAATCCACTAACAGACATATCAATCCTAGTGTTTTTAAAATTATATAATATAAATTTCATAATTATTCATTTCATTCGTATTCAATGCATATTTATGATTAAAATACTTTCATTTTATTTTTAAATAAATTGTCAAAACAACAAAAGATTCCATTCATGCATACCATCATTTACCAATTTTGATTTACATCAAAAAATAAAAAAACTGTAAATATTAATTACTACATCATATGTTTATAGTATTATTCTTTCGAAATATTATTTAGATACGTTTTTTTATAAAAACTTTTTAAATTATTAGTCATAATTAAAAAATTAATATTATTTGTATTATGTATTTGTTTAAAATTTTAGATTATTTGTAAATTTAGTAATATTTATAATGTTTCATAAAAAGATAAATTTTTTTATTTAAAAATTAAATTTATGTATAAATAATTAAGTCTTTCAATATTCATAAATCGTATTTATCACAGTAGATTGTGACATACTTGGTTGATAAAAAGAATTCATAATATAACCACGAAGTTGGTGTACTATTGAGAAGAAATTATTGGAAAGGACATCATCGTTCGATAATTTTTTTGAAAAAATTACAAAGTGAAATTTTCAGCATAATATACCATGATATTCTACATAGATATTTGTGATTTAATATATATATATATTTATAAAAAAAAATAAAATTCAACTATTTATATACATATAATAATAATATAATTGAAATTTTTTTACAATAAATAATCGACATGTCCTTTTATATTATATCAAAGCTATATTTTTAAAAATGAAATTGCAAACTATATTATTAGCATAATTTTAGTTATGCTAATAATATAGCAGAAAATTTCATTTTGATAACAATTCTAATGCATGAAATTCTTTTTAACGACATTTTAAATATTACTTTTACTGTAATAAAAAAGGTTAATAAAAAACTTTTTGATTTCAGTTTTTCTAATTTTTTCATATAATTATATTTGATATAATATATGAAGTATTAACAATATATAGCATTTGCAAATATTCTACACACAAAATATAGTTATATGTCTTGTAAAAATAATTTTCAGTAGGTTTATTATAGAGTTTATGAGACAAAATAAGCTTTAATTTAAAAATTTTTTAGATTTGTATAAAAATAATTCATTAAATGCACTAATATATTTTAAGAGAGAATATTTTTAAAAAATAGGAATATCTACTGATTTTCTGTTCTTTTTTTTTTATCTTAATATAGTAAACTATGTTACAAGGGAGATTTAAAAAAAAGATTATACCATTTTTCATATTTCATTAAATATACCGACGAGAAAAAAAATATTTTTATATATATATAATCTTATATTCAATTTTAATATTGTAATTAATTAATTTTTTTAATTAAATGTATAGTAACTGAAAAGATAGAAAGAAATTATAATAGAAGAATAATATAATATAATATAATAATAATATAATAAAGAAAACTCTGAATAATACTTTAGAATTTATTAGAAATCGTACCTACGAAATAGAGATACAATTATTAAAGTAATTAAAATTAAATATATACATATTGTATTTTATACCAAAAAATATAAAGTATATGTATAAAATGTATTCTATATCTAAGTTCATAAGTTAAAATTTCCATGCATTCAATTTTAATAAATATTTTAGTTTGTGTGCTGAATAAAATTTATTATTTGCTCCGAGTCCCCAAATAAATTATAAACCATTTATTTTTTATTCAAATCTATTTGCGCTCGTTTTTCATAATTATAAAATCTCTTTAACTTATTTCATTTGTACAATATAATCAGTCAAAGAGTTACAAATTAATATTAAAAAATTTAGAATGTAATAAATACTTAATTTCCATAAACTAAACATACAGGGTGAAAGAACATTTATATCAATCAGGTGTCTAAATTATTAATCATATTTAAAGCCTTAAACAAAAATAACTTTTTAGATGTACTTGTAGGAATAAAAAAATCAATAGAAACGCAGTAATGGCATTATTAAATTTTCACTAGCTACACAAAGGTGGAAGTAAATAATTTTCGAAATTTCAGCTTCAGTCGAAGCGCTATTTTCTAAGTCTAAGTCAAATACTTTTATAAATAGACAAACTATCACTGCAGACAATTTCTCAGTAAATATCTTTAAAGTTTCCTTACAATCTACTACTGTAATGCAAATAACCCAGATGCGATCCCACCATTAGGTTCACTGTAACTTAGAGAACTAAGAAGCGAACTTACTGAAAGGTGAAACATGAACTCTATCGTGTTAGAAAGTTGAATCTATCTAAGAAGAATGAAGCTACTTCTCTTGAGGTGCAGAGAAACTCAAGAGAACGCCAGAATCCCTGATATCCGTAATGTCACTGATAGAACCTTATACAAACGTCAAATTGATAAAAGATTTTTTATTTATTTTATATCCGCAGTTATGAATATATTTTAAAAAGAGCACGTCGTATTGAGATAGCTAAAGGGAACTGCTGTGGAGATTAAAATAACTTGATTCGTCTGTAGGATTAACGTCAACAATATAAAGTATTAATGTCCACGGGAAAAGAAGCTTATAAATTGTTATTTAAGTATTCTTTTCAATGGCTTCTTTGTTGCGAAGATTATTTTTATGAAATTGATAATTTAAGTCTTGTAGAATTATACGAAATGATAAGTAGTATAATATCGTTTATTCATAAGTAAAATTTTTCCTATTTAATAACCTTTTAAAATTTTTACTCTTCTTATTAGTATTTTACAATGTTACATAAAAGCTTTACAATAGTATTTTGTACAAATGCATTTTGTAACATTCATAATTAAATTTTCTTCATTGATGTAAATATAATAAAATAAATGTAATCACGTTCAATTGGATAGATTTCTTCTTTTTTATACATTCAAACATTTGAGTTCTTAAGGAATATTAATAATATTTGTAAATATTTTCTGAAGAATAAATTATTTTTTAACATATTTTTTACCAATGATAAACAATTTTATTATCGCCTTAATTTTTAGATTTTTATATATACGAACCTGTGTACATGCATTACAAGAGTTCAAAATTTAGGATACAATCATGAGAATTATAATAAAATATTGCCTAATAAAAAAATTTTAAGCATTATCTGTATAAAAATTATTATATTAAAAACTTTTATCTATTGTTATAAATTAAGATTATATATTAACATTATAAGTATTGATACTCTATCGAATTCGATTAAAAGTAAACTTTTGTTAATATTAACAAAATAAAAAAAACATCCCAAGACACAAACTTAAGAGTAAAAATAAATATAAAAATAATAATTATAATAACAAAAATAAAAAAATAAAAATAAAATGGTACAAAATAAAAGTATTAGAATACTATAATATTGATTTGATACAACATAACCTTCACGTGATTCAACAAGTTAATAGAATAAAAATGATCTCGCATTATTAAATCAAAAATCATAAAAGTAAAATTGGTAGAATAATTATCTTAGTCGATTATATTGATTAAATTAAAAATTATTGTAGTCAAAAGTAAATTCATAGAAGTATCAGATGTGGAATACTGGTTTTATACGGCAATATAGATACGTGGCTTTGATGGAATAATAAAATCTAAGGGTGATTCCAATTATCCGTCTGCCTTTATGTTCTTTTACATGGTCTTCGATGTATAATCCGCCTAAGTCATTTTGCCGGGAATATTGCGTGCAAATTTTCTTTTTGCATCCTCCCCATGTACACGAGGTTGTTATTGAATGTTTGAATAAAAACGAATCGGAGCAAAGGGAAAAAAATATACATATATACCCTCGTCATAGATGATAACTTCAAGGGATAACTTAAAACGTCAGTTATGTATTTGTTGTTCCAAGCTGTTTAATTACTTTCCACGAACACAGTATTCGATGGAAAACCAACTTTCTCTTTCTCTATCACTTTTAACTTCCATTTTCATTGATCCATCTTGACCGGTAAGTCTTTTCATGTATATACATGTTTACTTTGGCGAATATACGTTTTATGTTTACAGCAAAAGAACTTTATCGTTGTTCTCCCAATTGTTCATCATTTCCATTTATTTCGTTCAATAGAGCAATACCTTTTTTTTTCTTAACTATTTCTATATTTGTATCTGTTGTTTTTAATTGTTTTTTATATGTTTTTGTACGCATCCTGAATTAACAACTGCATTTCGTATTGAATTGGTGCAACCGAATACATAAAATCTGTGAACGATATTTTTAGACATATTTTTTACTTTTTATAATTCCACTGAGCATTCAAAAGAAAGCACGAAAGTTGTGGAGTTGAAATAAATGAAAATTCGTTTAATAATTTTGAGAAATTAAAATCGGACCTTAACAAGCAGATATTTCTCTAATATAAAAAAATAAAAATAATGGCCGATGAAAAGAGAAATGTTCATTATACAGCGAAAATTTTCTAAAATTTTAGGAATAAAGAAAACACTTGAAAAAAAAAATTAAAAAATCCGCGTGATAAAATAATTAAAAAATTTTAAATTAAAAAAATATATGCACTACGGATTCCTAGCAACGAAACTTCACCGGCTGCATACATTGTAATTAATTTTTTTACAAACGACTACATAAAAATCGAATCCTTTCAAATTTACACTCTCCCCCTCGAACATAATAACGGTATTATAAAACCAGGAACTTAAAAATTACCGAAGTCAGTAACTGCCGATGTCTCGGCAGTTACCCAAAGTTCCATCGCACTTTTATTTCTTGCCGCACAAGGGCGAGACAGAGAGGAAAAAAAGGTGAAAATATAAAAAACGACGAGAGCGGGTGAGCGTGAACTTGGCGAAATTATATTTTTGACGCGCGAGCGCCATTGTGTCGCCGACGAGCCTTTGCGTTTATTTACCCTTTCACTTTTTTCGGTTGTTTTGCGGACTTTTTTCGCATGCTTTTTTTCGCAAATATGAACAGACTCGACTCCAGGGGAGAAATACGTGCTTCGGTAATTGTCGTAGTTGAAAAGAATTTATGAACGGGGATGAACCGTCCGGGAAATGCGGTAGTACAGACTATTTACGAAGAATAGTTAGTCGATCATTTTTATTTATAAAGTACCTATTTATTACTTTGGAATATTTTATTTCTGGATCTTAACCAATATTATCAATGATATTAGTCTTTCATACAATTCAATTATTATATATATATATAATTATAAGTGAGGGAATTTTTTTTTAGATTTCTTGGTAGAGTTCAGAAAAAATTTAATTTTATAGACAAGTCGTATTTGATGATAAAGATTTTTATGATTACTAATACAGATATTTTTTAAGCTTTAATTTAAACAGTTAATTTATTCAAAAATAATATTACGTAGAAAATAAAAATGAATTATAACCTATTCATATTACGTGATTAATTTACAAAATTATTACTATGCATTATATTTATAAAGATAAAATCAAGTAAATATATTCTATCATGCAATATTATTATATTGCGTTATTCAATGTATAATATAAATACTTAAAATTAAAATATGCTATGGTTTTATAAGGTTAGTTTAAATTTTGTTATCTAACTTATAGCAGTGACTCGTAAATTTTTTATTATCTCATTACTATAATTAAAAATTTATAAAATAAAAAATACTAAATGTTTATGAAGTATCATGAATAATTACTACAATATTTAATTTAATATTTGAATTGTGCTATGGTTAATATTTTAATTTATGCTTCATAGTAATCAATATGTAGGGTTAAAGTACTGATTTCAGTATTCGAAATAAGTAATAGTAGTCTACATTTATTCACTTATTGTCATTTTTATAATTTGCAGATAAAAAATTCAAAAAATTATTTGTCTTTTTGCATGTAATTTGAACCATTAAATGTTTTTATCGCATGTATGAAAATTAAATAGAAGATATTCATATTTTTTTTGTTTTGTCAATAAAAATTTGTTCAAATTAATTCAATTTTCGTAAATATATAAGTTGGATTTTTCTTTTTTAAGGGGAGAATACGAGATATTGCTTTATTCGACCAATAATGTGTGAGATTTATGAAGTAAACTTTTCTATATTTTTTGAAATATTATTTCTGGTATCAAGTGTTAACAAGGGACTTTTTCCTCTCCAGACTCAGTCTGCGAGAAAATATTTTAAAGTTCAAATTACAGACATTGCTGACTCATTTAAGCTAGGAAGTAAAAATTGCAAATTATGAATGCATATATAAACTAATGATAACAATTTTACGTAAAAGGAAAATTTGCACATATACAATTATACATGTGAGTTATAGTTTGTTACAACATACAATGGATTTTTCTTTCTAATTATTATAATACTCTTTATACTGAAAAGATTATTATAAACTCAAATAATTTATTTATAAATTTTATGGCATTATATTTCTTTCAATTAACTTCTTTGTTCGTTTACATAAAAAGTTTAACAATAGTTTATTCATAGTTATTCATTATAATTTTTATTCAAAATGAATTTTATGCAAGTTAGTTTTGTTAGTTTAATTATAATGAATTTAATTATATTCTAAATATTCTGCTGTTTAAAGTTTACACGTATTAAATTGTAGAAGTATCCTGTGTGCTGGAAAGGAAGAACAAAATAAATATTTTAAAATTATATTGTTATTTAAATCTCTTTGGATTACTATTTCCTAAAAATAAATATTTATTTGAATAAATTAAATGGACTAATGAAATAGTTCTTTCATTAGTTGGTAAATAATAAACAATAATTTGCAGTATGAATGTACAAAAGCGTCTTCGTTGTTTAATTTAGACAAAAAATTTCTTTACACTGCCAATATTCATTACTTTTATTAGTAAATTGTGAAAATTAATTAATACTTGTAAATGCAAAAATTATTTTCATAAATGGACTTTTTATCTAAAATAATTTATATCTTAAAATAATAATATAATTATGCCATGAAGTATTATGTTTTTAAAATTTTATAATAAATTGAAACTCAATACTGAATTCATTAAATTGATTTATTAGTATATTCAAATGATAGGTACAGAATAAAAATATGCCTTTTTGTGGAAAATGTATATAAGAAAAACATAAATAATATAAGTCAACTATAAAAAAAGAAATGATTAAAATAATTATTAATTTAAAAGTGGAAATATAATTTTCATTAATTCGCTGCAAGTATTTAATATTAATATAACGGTTCTTTCTATAAAAACTAACATCGTTATCAAATATTTATTGATATATCGCTTATAGACGTTGTACTATTTTAAATATTTTATTCATTTATAATTATAATATATTTTTCAAATAATAAGTTAAGAATAAAAATTATTTAAAAATTTTAAATTATTCGATACAAAACATTTCCTAAATAATTGTTTAATTAAAAACATTCTATGTTTATAAATTTCAAGTTTTCGATGCTACAATAATAGTAATTATTGCTAATTTTCATGCTGTTTATTTTTATTTTTTTGATTGATCAAAAAAGTTGTTTATAATAAATATAAAAACTTGGTGAGATTATTTAATCTGAATAGATCAAAATAAGAATTTTACCTATAAATATTGAAATTCAGATTTGAAGGGATGAAATATTTTTCCAACAATATTCACGTGCAAATTGTTCCACTCATTTGTACTTTCAATAATTAAACAAAAAGCTTCCACATTTTCCTCTCTCCCGTTTAATGTAATTATACACGATTTCAATAACTTTTTAACATCAGAAAGCCTATTTCTCACATCGGGATGTTGGTGCAAAACCAATCTATCACAAAACCGACAAAGGTCTTTTACTTTGTCATTGGGCTGAAAGAAGAGAGAAAGGGATGCGAAGGGAAGAAGAGGAAGGGATGGTTAAAAGCGTAAATACCTAACGAGGGATTGATTTAAAAATTCCAGTAGCACAATCTGCGCAATGCGACGGTCTTCGCTATATGCGATATATCGCAAACCGGGCTCACAAAGAGTCAATAACCCAAAAAATGCTTTGCTCCGTTTCATGTTTCCCGCCGTCCTGCACTTATTTAAAATGATAATTTTCAATTTCCATGATGCTCGTGCAGACCCCGAGGGCCTGGACCGCCACGCGGATGCTGTGTGCGCCATCTCTCACAGAGATGAGCGTTTTATGTAGTCAATGGCAACGCACATGATGGCCGCGGCTCAAAGTCCCCCGACACGTTATACCCGCGGATGTTCCCCCAAATGTTGCAGCCGCAGAATGACCGCGTTTACCTCCAGCATCCCTTGGTCCATCAGCCCACGAGTCATTTCGTGCGTGGCTTAGCTTGTCACTATGGCAGCATCTTAAAACCGCTTTTATCCGCCGCCTGTTATCCTTCTTTGTCCCTCGGCTAAACTACTTTTGCTCCTGAAAATATGTGGGTATCCAACTTTTTAATCCAGATGCACGCGCCCTTGTGAAAGTCCCCGAGCTGTTATACTTATAAGTTTTAGCTCTACTTTGCTTGTGCACTTTCTTTGTATTAGTTTTTATTATTCTCCTCCACCCGACAAATAAGTATGAGGAACAAGGAGGAATAATGGCAATGAATAACACGCGGATTTTTAATTTACTTTATAATGGCGCTGCTTCACATCAACTTTCATTTTTATAGTGCGACATTAATACGTTTCTTCTTTTTTTGTTCTTTATTCACATTTTATAATAAAAGTATGCAAAATACAAAAATAAAAAAAAATCCTGCAATTTTTTTTACATTTTAATTAAAATAGTTAAGTTGTATTAAAAAGGAAATGAAGCGAATGCTTCGAATTTATATTTCATAGGTGAATTTCACACAGATTTTTCTGAATATGATAATTGTTTTGATTTTAATAACTTTATTGATTTTATCAATCGAACCTGTTGTTCAACGACTTAATATTAAATTTATTATTATAATATTAATTTATTAACTATTTTAAATTATTAAAATAACAATACAAATTTTCTTTTAATTAGACCATAAAAGATTAATTGATAAATATTTAAAAATATTTATTAAGTCTGAGTACGACTAGTAAATAATTTTCTTATGAAGTCTTTTGTATTAAACATCGATTAAAAAGTAAAATTATATAAGTTTTTTTTCCCGTCGGAAGTCATTAATTGTATAGCTTTATAATGGTAAAATTGATGGTAAAATTTTCATTAGTGAAATGTTTGTAATAGATTTTTTCTTATTAGTTTGAATCCTAAAACGAAGTAAATAATTTGTGCGCCCCTAATTGGAAAGCGTATTTTGACTCTAGTATTTGCATTACAACCAAGTTATAATGCATGATTAAAAAGCAAATTAAAGTTATGCTAAAGTACGTCTTTATTATACTTTGTAGATAATATGTATACACGTTCTCTTATACGTCAAAAAGTTTATTTTTCATTTCTCTTAAATCGTTATCCAACTGTAAATGTATTATTTAAATTATAAAAAAATATAATTTATAAATTTGTGCCCTTTTTAGCGAATAGTTTTTATTACAATATAAAGCATATTTAATTTTTGAGATCCATGTTTGAATAGATTTACATTTATTTTAAATAATTTTTAATAAAAACCTTTAAATGTTAATGTAAGCATATTATTCAAAAACATCCAAAAAATGTTAATTTAAATTCTCATTTATGTAATACTATTTCAACGCTATTTTTAAACATTCTAGTACACTGAATCGGAAAATATTTAAAATAAAAATATATTAGTTTCAAAAGATATATTATAACAATAAGGATGCATTACCACATATGCAGTCCAGTAAATACCCAGACACTTTATGCATGAAAGCGTGAACGAAAATTCAAGCTTGTTGGAACAAAATTATTACCAGAGACAGACACTTACACCTTCACGAGTAAAAAAAGCAAAGGAAAATAAATTCTCATTATACCCGGCTGTGAATAGCAATCGAGCACAAAGTGGACACATTCAAAATATCACCAAATTTTGCACGAAATTTCCCGCATCGTTTCACACCAACAAAATTAAGCGACATTACCTACAAATATATCTATATATATATATTTTTTTTTCTGTATTCATCGATAATAAATAATTATTTATTGTGCATGCGAATTACTAAAGTGTAAACATCTGGTAATTTCTATATACAATCGAGTATGTGAGAATATACTTGTGTACATACATCTTTCTCTTTCACGAGCGAATTGCAAGTTTTGGTGAATTTATATTAATTTATACACATCGATGCTCAAGTGTATTTGTATATCCGTGAAAAATTAAATGCACAAGCATATTGGTGAACGTTGGAAAAGGTCTGGCAATGGTCATTAGGTATCAGTAACCTCCATGTGAAACAGGTGTGCAGCAATTCAAATGTGTACTGAGAAATTTCAATGGTTGGTTAGACCCGTTCCAACTGTTAATCTCTGATAATTGTTATTTTAATGGCGAAAATTCGGGTCGTTCTCGTTTGATTCAGTACTTCCTACTGGGAAATATGAAAATCGCGCGAACACTGTTAACTTCCTTTATTTATATACTGCAGTTCATAGTTACCAGCGACTTTCAATATTCAGTAAATGAATTACAAAGCAATAATACGTTTCTTTAAAAACATTTTTTTTATGTTTTTTTCCAACAGTAAAAATTGAAATACGATTAAATGTATATTTTATTCATGGTAAACGCAATCATAAATAATGTGTTAAGGATGCAGTAGTTTATGTATAATGTTATGAATGTGTTTAATGCTTATGTGTGCACGTATAATAAAATATTTATTTATAGTTAAAGGTGTGAATGGAGATATCGACTTATATACATAAACGTGCTTGTGTTTTTTGTGTATGTATGTTACGTGTGAACGTGAGTACATGTATACACATAAATTATTGATTTTGAGAATCATATGTTATTGAGTTTTTAATATAATGAGACAGTTCGTTTTTCTTTTGTTTAAATATCTTATAAATACACATTATTCTTTTTTTATAATACATAATTTCAGCTTTATTTTTATTTTAAAATGTTATATTATTTTACATAAATTAGATGAATGCTTTGTGCTTCACTGCGTATTTCTTTCTCTCTCTCTTCCTCCCTTCCTGCCTTTCCCTCTTTGTCTCTTATACATAGATATATTTTTTATCCTTACTGATCAATAAAATCGAAATAAAACAGAAAATGTAAAGTTTACGTTGGCTGGTGTACCTCAAAGCAGTTACGGGATAAAAATGTGTGTATGGTAATTGAACCCTGTAAGTACTCAAGGTACATATACTTATGAGGTATGAAGCTGAAAAAAAATGTGGTAACAGGCGCATCAAAGGCTTGAAAGCCAAATGTAAAGCAGTATTTCTATAAAAAGTAACTTTAGATAAAGTGTAATGAACTTTTTTTTTCAAGACTAGATTGGTATTTTATTGTTAACAATTAGATTTTCTATGAAAGTTGAAATAGAAAGAGAAGTGTAGGGTCAGGTTTATCGGTAAACAAAGCAAAAGCAAAATCAGTTGCAAGTAGATCAATTACGGAATTGATTAATTAAAAATAGATGAAATTAAAATGAAATTGGGAGTTTTCGGATCCTCAAAAAGTTTCAGAAAAAATTAGTGGTAGCCTAATTTAACCATCTAATTCTAAGTATATTTTAATTATAACTACGTATCGAACATCAAATTATTTGTTAATATTAAATAAATTGTAATTTTAATGAGTAACTCTTCTTTTTATTTATATTCTTCTAAAAAATAATTTATGATTTTTGTATCTACGAAGTATTTTTAATGGAATTAAATTATTAAAATAAATCAATATATATATAAAAGGTATTGTAAAAAGTTACACAATGCATAATATTCAATACTAGTTTTAATATATATTGATTTTAATGAATAAAACATAATAATTTTTATCACATATATTGTTATTGATGAAAGTTTGAGTAGATAAATTAATGAAAACACGATTTAATTTAATATGAAATATAAATAAATTTTCTATTCGTATAACAAAAACCTATCATCGTATAAACTTTTGTGCAAATAGAAACTTTGTACAATACGACTTTGTGAATATTCTACATAATCTGTACTTGGATTTCGCATAAATCGAAATATTTTCTAATTAACGTTTAATATTAAATTATTAAATCATAGTCAATATCAAATACAGAATTTTCTTTGAAAATCCTTATTTATCTTGAAAACTTTAAAGTAAAAATTAATAATTTGAATTTTTATAATTTTGTTTATCTAAAATTTATTCTTATAAAAAAAATAAATTATAAAACGAAAATGTTATAAAAATATTAGTATAATATAGTACCAAATTGAATATATAAGTACGTGTATAAATAAGAAAATTAATATTCAACAAGTAATATTTAGTAATTAGTTATCCGTGGTACTATTTTAATTATAAATTTATCTTAATTAAAATATCAATTTTTAGTATTATAACATCATAAATAATTTCATTCATCAGATTCCCAAGTTACAAATTTCAAAAGTTTACGTTAAATTTAGTGTTGACATACCAACCCTTCCCTGTTCACAATTTCAAAACTTCGTGACTGGGCCTTCGAAATGAGTTGAGTTCAGTTTTGTAAATAACTTATTAATATCAAACTTATAACTAATGTGAAAAAACCCATACATACTCTTAATATGTTCAAACTTTAATTATTAATTAAAAAGAATTTGTGATTACTCCATTAGATAACTGTTATGATTGTATGATACAATATAGTTTAATAAATCTATTATAATATTTACAATATTAAGTTAATTTCTTTTTAAAAAGTAAATATTATTGAGAATTTTTATGAAAAATAAATTTTTAAGAAAAAATCAATTAACTTTAGTGATACCGAAAAAAAACATGTAAATTGATTAATTATAAAATTAAATTACTATAATCGGTATTTATTTCATACAATATTTACTTTATTAAGTTTATGATCAAATTATAAAATATAATACTTTTTTATAAAAACTCACAAACCAGGTACAAGTAAAGTAACGATCATTATAACTCACCTGTAACAGAAAATAAAATGTCATTTAATAAACTTTTTAATATAAGTCATTTAATAAATTTTCAGTTATAAATCATTTAATAAATTTTGGAATATAAGTCATTTATAAAAATTTTTTTATATACATTCACTACTAATTCATATATTGTATTAATTATAATATAATATTGAATATAATATTTTTTGTTTCTAATTACAATAATTTTTTTTTTAATTCACATTCAATTATATCAGCCCGTCATATATATATATATTTATATATTTAGTTTCTACATTATAATACAAATATTTAGGTATTTTAATTTTAAATCTGATGTGACACATTTCTAACAAGAACAGTATCAATTGGCATTCAAATTTGATGCATCAGTTGTTTGTATACTTGTACAATCTGTATTCAATATAGATATTCTGTACATATATATACAAGTAGATGTATTATGATGTTTGAATGAAGGTTTTAATTTATTATATTGTGCTTATTTGTGATAAGTTATTAATATTTTTTTATAGTTAAACGCATGATATTGGATCCAATAAAGTGCGGGACAAATAAAACATGTTATCCTTAATTATTTTACCCACGTTTCGACAAGGTATACCTTGTACTTTTCAAGGCTATTTATTGAACAATTATTACAATTATTACTATACGTACATGTGTTAAATCCTTACGAATCAATATTTATTTTAAAATAATTACCTAATATTAAGGCACAATAAAACATGGATATTCTATGACGTGATTTCAGCAACGTTCTGTTTTGAATGTAAACAATATTTATTTTACCTCAATTTATACTATTCAAATACCACATCTATACGTCACGATATTATTATTTGTCATATTATTGAGTATTATATATTTAAAGTTTAAAATTTGTATTTCCTGTTCCCGGTTAATAGTATTGTTAAATTTAATGTGTATCCTTTATTTAACGAATATTTTTTTATAGTTATTTTCTCTGTCAAGAATATCAACATTATCCCAGTCACTATTAGGTTTGCACTCATAGGAGTGTGCCGTGACAATCGATAAATTGTTGTTATCTTTTATATGTTTATTTATTCTTGTTTTTAGAATGTGTTTTGTTTATCCAATTCATAACATTCTTTACATTTAATTTTATGTGCAACATTGGATTAATCTCATTTTTTGGTTCATAATAATTTATAATATTTCTATTATTTTGAGTTTTAATAATTAATAAATTTATAGAATTATTATTTTCCATTTCATACGTAAATCTTAAGAGACTATTACATTTGCTAAAACGATTCAAGATCGTATTTAAATGATCCTTCTAAATGCAATAAATTATGTAGTCTACGTATTTATAATAAAATAATGGAATGCGGTTATATTTAATCTTAAGTAAATTTAGAAATTTATATTCCAAGTCATCCATCACTATATTCACAAATAAAGGTGATATTGGTGAACCCATTGGGGTATCGAAAATTTGTTCATAGAATTTCTTATGAAACACACAATATGTGTTATCGAAAAGAAACTTTGTGATGTTTAAAGTGACATTCAATATAATCTTACAAATATTCTGCACGCTGTTTATTCTTTTTTGAAGTCTTTGTATAATTATTTCATACGGTACATTTGTAAACAATTTGTATGCATAAAGAGATCATAATTTAATTTAATACTTTTCAATTTGCTTTATAATTCTCAGCTATTATTAATGCGTAATATTAGGGGCTTTACACATTTATTAAAACAATATATAATATTTTCAATAAAAAGTGAAAAGCACTATTTATAGTTGAGATTATAGGCCACAACAGACAGTCGGTTTTATGAAGTTTTGGTAGCCCATGTGCCTTCGCTAAATTAGCGTTAGTCAGTGACAGTTAGTTTTTATGGTAGTTTTTGTCGAGATATTTATTTTCTTTTAATTTCTTTAAGATTTTATGCTTTTGTGTCTGGAAGTTTTTTAGTGGATTTTTATGTAGTGTTTTGTATGTATTAGTGTTTTCCAAAATTTTGTTCATTTGGGTTTTATATTCGTCCGTATGAATATATACAGTTATGTTGCCTTTATTGGCATTAGTAAAAAATACATTTTTATTATTTTTTAAAAAATTTTTCGTCATTCAAAGCTTCTCATTGTTCAAATGTGTATTTTTTTGTCAGTATGTTTTTTGTAATTAATATTCTTTTTGATATAGTTTATGATCAGGCCTCGCATTTCCTCTTTATCATTAATATTGAAACCTGTTACGGTTGTCTCTAAAATCTTCAAGACTTTATTATATTATATAACTTTACATTTTTTTTACAATTATTTACTGTTTAAGATGAACAGAAATTCTTATTATTATTACATTATCGATTCCCTTATAATTTTGAAAATAAAAAGGCATGTACTTTCATCAAATCAGTACTTTTTATGTATTCCATTGTCTCTTTATCAATGGATTTTTCTTTTAATGTATTAACTTAGTCTATTTTTAGCGTAGGAAACAATATATAAGTATAGAATTTTCTTATAAAACAAATTTTTAATATAAATCAGTAAATTTGATATTTTAATCGATACTTTACATCTTGATATTCATATTGAAATTAATATTGAATTTTAATTGAAAAGATTTTGTATATATTCTTTCAATATTATACATTATTTAGAAATAATAGAGTCAATTATGCATTGACTGTTATATATATACTATATATATTAGTTGTATATATATACAACTATATATGTATTTAAATATATTTTACCTTTATTTAAATATATTTTTTGGATAATAAATATTTTATAGTTATAAGAATTTTAATTCACAGTTTATAAAATGAAATTATTTAGCATTTTAATATTCGCTTGTACATTTATAGCCATATAAATGCATATTAATACAAATATACATTTGTTCATTTTGTTATTTGTTAATCATATGAATTTATATAAATAAAGTATAATTTTTGGTCACAATAATACATTAATGAATTTATCAATAAAATTTATCATCCTATATTTTATATCATTAATTTTATTTTACTTATTAATAACAAACTGCTTTGATTTTATTATGAATTTATTTCTTTTATATTTTTTTATACATAATATGTAATATTATTTCACTATTAATAAGGTCATTTTTAAATTCATCTTTAATTGTTATATTCTTTTTTTTTATGTAAATTATCGTGCTTGTTTAAATCATGTGTTATTTCATTTATTATTTCATCTTGTATATAATAAATACACATTATAATATAAAATACATTGAATGAACTGTTTTGGATATACATATAAATCAACTACGTATAAGTCAGTCCGAGCAGACGTGAATGTAGAAAAATATACAGTAAATTTTTTTTTCTTATTTAATGAAGTAATGCATGATGAATAAGCTAAGAAATACTGCTAGCATTTAATGGAAAATAAGAACCTTAATAAAAGAAATATGTTCATTTAAAAAGCAATAGTTTATAAGAGGTATTTGTAAAGATTTTAAGTTACTTGTAGTTTATCCTATACATGTCATAAAGTAATTATACCTAAATGATAAATTTCAAAAGCTAAATAGAAGTGTCATGATAAAAAATTAGGGATTGGTTATTAAAAAAGAGGAACTTAATTTTAAAGAAATATTTTTGAAATAGAATATATTATTATTTTATAATTGTACATATAACAACATGAAATAAAGAAAACTTATTAAAATAAAACTATTAAAATCGTCTAATGAAAAATTCGAAATACAAATTTTTAATATTATGTGTACAAATGTATGTTCTTATAGTCCTATACACTCTGTATGTAAACAAATTTTTATTTTATTGTCATCTACGTAAATCTAATATGAAAAATTATTTATTTCATATCATATTTATTTGATATTCATTTAAAATTAGATATGCATTTATTATATCAATCTTTAATTAAACTTTTTAATTAATTCTTTTAAATAACCTAAGGAAATATGTGTACGTTATACTATTTTTGAAATTTTACAATTTTTTACATATTTACTTTATTTTTTTAGTATATTATATTTAATATTTATCGTTCTATAGTGTACCCTTCATAAATTTCTAATATTGTAACGCGAATGCGTACATACGATCGCACATACTCACACATACATTCACACACCGATACACGCACACCACTGAGCCCAATGTTTACATTTGCGAAATTGTAAATACGCCGCTCGAAAATGATCTCGAACCTTCCAGAATGTTCTCGAACGTTCGGGAGTGTTCGGGATCATTCGGCCGCGCATGCTCCGAAGTTCCAAGCGCTTATACATGGGTCTTATGGGCCGACTCGTGTATAAAAGCCGGGGTTCGAATGCAAAAAGCACCTTTCTGACCGTATCTCTCCCGCTACTCACACCTTACCTGGCCTACGTATTGTACGGAAAGCCAGATCATCCAACTCTCGTTACGCCTCCCTTGCCCCAGGCTCTGTCAATCTAGCGAGTTTCGGAATGACAGCACTCTTTTCCACAATGCCCAAAGGCGTGGACATATCCTTGAGGTGTGATGCCTCCACACCTCTCGTCTCCTCCTCTCGAATCGCCTCCTGCGTTACTTCGTCGCGCGAGTTCACATCCGTAGCATCCAGTGCTCTCATCGTTTCCAACTCCCGCTCCATTTCCAGCATACGCTGCTGTCTTTCCAATCTTGGGATGAGACGGACCTCCGGGTCACTCGGGGCCCGTCGCTTACGTTTCCCTGGTGTTGTGTTTCGAGGTAGATGTCTGGCCTCAGTCCCATCGGCCTGTCTAGGTAATATTTCTGCATTCCTATAGCACCGGCCTCGTGGCTGCCTCTGTATAGGATCGTGCCCTTACTAAACAGCGTGCTGGTTATCGTACCTGCTGTACCCGCTGCTAGCACGACGGTCTTCAGCCGTACACTCGTCAGATCCTTGATCCTGACCTGAACTCCCACCCCCACTTTTCGTTCGTGGGCTTGGTGCTGCCCTTGGCCGCCCACCCGACATCGTATGCTTGGCTACCACCGTGCGAA
The DNA here is from genome assembly GCA_018907245.1 of Eupristina koningsbergeri. NCBI lineage: Eukaryota > Metazoa > Arthropoda > Insecta > Hymenoptera > Agaonidae > Eupristina > Eupristina koningsbergeri. Next base: position 1,065,385 of record JACCHV010002889.1, on the reverse strand, counting down.
TAATCGACTAAGAAAGCGTAGCCCTTGAGCTCCTCACCTACCGGGTGTTTTCTGTATGTGAAACCCCGTCTCCCCGCTGAGGTCGTCAGGTCTAGCCTACACAGCGCTTGCTCAAGCGCCCAGTCATCCTCACCATTGACGAACTGTATGAAGCGATTATAACTCCAACAGCCTCTGGTATGGTTCAGGGCATAGGTCTTACTTCCGTCGGCATTGCTGCACGCGATGTTAAAGTCTGCCCACGTCGTGTTCAGCGTGGACCTGTGCCAAGATGATGGCGTCCTGATACCCGTTAACGTTTGGACTCCCGCTTGACCGACCTGAACGTTAATGTTCCAATCCCATGTCACAAGTCTCGTGATGAAACTCTCTGCAAACCAGCTGACTATAGTGCCTGCCCTGCTGGTACGCTCAATTATGGATGGCCAGTATCGATGTGCCATCTCCGCGTCGCCGGGGAACGCTGTTTTGTCTGTATAGGCAGTAGCCCTCTTCCAGTTCTCAAATCCTTTCCTTGAGTACCCAGCTCGCTGTAGTCTGTTTAACCCTCCGCTGTAACATCGGATTGCGACGTTCTCCTTCTGCTCAGGATTATGAGTGTGGAACGTCGCTAGACCTGTTCCGCCATGTTACCCCACGTCCCCAACAATATTGCGGATGCCAATCGGGCCTTCGTGCGGGACGCGACCCTGTGGTCTAAGGATAGCACGGCTGATGTAGCTCCATAGTGCGGATAGGTCCTGTCGGTGATGCCGTCAAGCGGCTCGAGGCCCAGATGGCGCAGCACACTGGCCGGAGCACGCTCACTGCCTTTCGTAGCGTGGGCCGCACTTTAGCAGCTTTAGTGGTAGCGTTAAGAGATGGCTTGCCCCTGCTGCAGAGCACGTCCACATGCAACAGCGCTTCGCTTAGCTGTTGTACAGTCAGAGGGTCTCCTTCTTTGGCTGCGTGACCTGAGTATTCCCGGAGGGCTGCGAAGACCCGTCTTCAGATCTCAGAGTCTTGTCCACTTCATTAGCCGTGTTATCCTGGCTATTGTTCGGAGACGTGGACTGCTCAGTGTGCTCCCCCTGGGTCCCATCGCCGTCGGCGGTGTCCCCGTTTCCTCCTGCGTCTGCCCCTCCGCCCTGCCGTACTGGGCTGGACGTGTTAGCGACAGACTGTGCCGGTGCAGGCGGTAGTGTAGGTAGTGGAGGCTCGAGCTCATCGGTGTCACATAGGTACTGATACAACGTATCGGCGTTCACCAGGGCTTGATCGCTCCTCTCTGACGTCCTTGCGTAGTAGATCCGTGCCGCACTACGGACATATTTGTCGACGTCATTTTCCTCACGTGCTAGGGGGTCGATCAGAATGGTCGACTTATCCCAAATCATCGTCCGTGTCGAGATAGCAACTCCGTCCCTCCCCTGCATCGAATCAGCTGGTGTGTCGATATTGCCGTTGGATGCACGCATCTCCCGGTTGTGCGCCTCCGCCGCCGCTTCCAACCATCCTTTGTTGATGTTCCCCGTTAACAGCCTGCTTGGATGATCTAGCTTTCCGTGCAATACGTAGGCCAGGTAAGGTGCAACTGGCGGGAGAGATACGGTCAGAAATGTGCTTTTTGCATTCGAACGCCGGCTTTTATACACGAGTCGGCCCATAAGACGCGTGTATAAGCACTTGGAACTTCGGAGCATGCGCGGCCGAATGATCCTGTGACTGATTAAATATAATATGTAGCATTTAGGATATTTTTATGTAATTTTAGATGTTTAGATAAGGCTACGCGCAAATAGATACAAAGTTATGCGAGTCGAATGATATTGAGGAATGTTGAATTTCGAATAAATAACCATTGATAAAAAAATGAGTTTCGGATGATTTCCCCGTAGAAAACCGACGTATTGAGGCGTCATACGATATACGTCGGTGAGGTTTCAATGGGGCGTCGTGCGAGTTTGAAACGTCGGCGCAATGCAAGGCGATATCGCGTCTATAGATAAATATAGACGTATAATTGTCTAAAGAAAAAATCGAGAAAAAGGATAACGTTTCGGCGATAAGGCATGAACGTTATGAGAAAACTCATTTAAATAAGTTTATAAACATAAGCGAATAGAATATTGTAATTATAATTGAATTGTAACTTGTTTTGTAATATTATATATAAAAAGCTTTTTCCTTCCGTAAACCCAGAGGCAGGTTTTTTATGCCGTATAGCATTAAGTTATCATATGTCAATATTAAGCGAACGTTTTAAGATTTTATGCAATAATAATAAAACAAAATGTATAAGGAGTAGGGGAAAATTTCGGCGATAATGAAGGTTAAAAATTTTTTGAGTGTCATTCCTTTTTGAGCACGCGCTAAAGAAAGTTTTCCGTTACTTTTTATTGCAAATTTATAAATTCATAAACATATTCATATATATATATTCGATTGTATAAAATAAATTAAACTGTCTGGGAAGTATAACTAATTTACTTATATTTTATTTAAACATAACAATTATTTTATTTTTATAATAATCTTAATCACAGGGAAAAGCACAGCTTCGGATTGATATTTTACACTTATTCATATCAAATCAACATAATATGATAAATTTTTAATACTTGTACTATCTGAATTAAAAATAAAAATTGTTGATTATTTATTTGTAATGTAATTGAATAAATAAAATAATTAATAAAAATAAAAAAAAAATGTTAAACTGTGAAAACTGATGCTCAAATAGTCGTGAGAGTCTGTTTTTGATTGACAATGTGAATTAGATGCTTAAACGATATATATCAAATTAATTGTAGAGTGTTCGGATTCCATTTGCACGATCCTCTACTAATTTTTTTCTAAAAATAATTTACTGATTAATTTAAAAATTACTTACAATTTTCCGTATTTAAAACAAATGAAAATTAGCACATTTCAATTTTTTAATATAATAATCCAAATTAATTAACTTAATTTAATAAAAAAGCACATATCTTTTTCTATAATATAGACGTATATGTATAATATTTACATTTTATAAAAATTTCATTTAAGTAATATAAATATATAAAAAAAAATATACAAATTTTATTTGAAATATATATTTAAAACATAAAAAATTATAATCATAATATTTTGTATTTCATAATGTAGGAATTTGTAATTTTTAAAATCATCCATAATTATTAATGTATAAATTTATTTATTTCATTTTATTCTTAATATTTTATTTTTATTTTCATTAATATAATATCTAGAAATTATATATATAAAATAAATACATAAAAAAATATTAATTAATATTTTGAAAGAAAATTATAATGTTATACACAACTTTAATAAATTTTCATTGAATAAAATAAATAATAAATAATAAATATTTTCGATATTTTAAGAAATCTTTTAAATGCAATCTAAAAAAATTAAAAATCTATGTATTTTTTTTGTACATATTCTTTTTATAGCAATAAAATATTTTATGAAAATGTATTTATTAATTCAGTAAATTATTATTTATTTTATAGGATGTATTTTGAAATGTATATTGGTGTAGTATTTAGCCAAATGTTAATTAAAATTTATGTCAAATAATCGATTTTAATTATACTTTTCTAATTTTTTTATTAATGTCACCAAAGTGCTACTAAATAGAAAGTATGAAAACAATATTTAATTGAGTTGAAAAATAACAGCTATTTACATAATATAACTTTTAACATCATATCTAATATTGTATATCAGTTAAATGTTTTTTGAAACATTAAAAATTATTTACATATAAACAAAAAACCTATATATTCTCAAATTAATATTATAGAAAAATTCTTTTTTTATAAAAAATTTCGTTTTAATTTTTAATCCCAGATTTATTTACTAAATAAATAATGAGCACTTATGTAATAAATGAAATATTCTTCAATATTTGAATGTATTATTCTATTAATATCCTTTTTGAAAAATGGTAAAATATACTTTATTTTATTTGTACATTAATAATAATATATGCAATTAAAAATTCATAATATTAAATATATAGTCTATCATAATTTTGGTTGAGTATCTAATGTTTTGCATTGTATATAAAATATTGTGAATGTTCCAAATATCGATAGAATATTTATATATATATATTGTATAATTTAAAAAAATTTGTGCTTTATGTTAAATTCAATACATTCATATAATTATCGGTAAGAATAAAATTTATTGAAAAATATTTCATGAAAATATTATTTAATTTTAAAAAATGTAATGCAAATTTTGTAGTAGACTATTAAAATTTTGACCTAGTATTATCGTTTTATTATTTAAGAGGAAAATTCGATTTGTGATTTAGATTTTTTTGTAAAAGTAAGTACTCTATTCAAAGATCCTTGAAGTTTGTATAAATGAGGTCGTTGATGACTAGATCGAATTAGAACGTCAAGTAGTTTTCCACGTAGAGGTTTGACAATTTGATCGTAAACGATGTTTTGTGGAAACTACCAATGAAAAAATCTATGTAAACTTAATTTTCTGATTTGTCAATTTGAATTTAACTATATTAAAATATTATATTAAAATAAATAGTAGGTTAAGATTTAAGAAAAATAATGAACATATTTTATAAATCAGGATCAATAATATTCAATATATAGATTCATAAAAGGAGTTTTTGAAAATTAAGTATGTACATTATCCAAAAAAGATTATGTAATTTTCATCAAAATACAAATAGAGAAGGAGAACAAATTATTGTATTATAATGTTATATAGCTGTTATTATATTTCAAACTAAGACATTTGTTTTCTAACTTTTTTAAAAATTATTGGTCAATAATATTTTTACTGTATTGGTCAATTTATTTACTAATTTCGGAAATATGAAAAAGTAATGAATTGTAAATAGGTATTTTAAAACTTAAATATTAATTGATAAACTATTCCAAAAATTTATATAGAATAATTTTTTAGAATAATATTGTAAATGGACTGTGTTCTCTACCTGAATGAAATTGTTATATAATTTAATTAATAAAATTAATATGGTAAAAGATTTATGAGCAAATAATATTTGTATATAAAAAAAATTACTAGTTATTGTTCTACTTTCTTTTTAGAAAATAATTAGTAAAATCAAAACATCTCTAAGTAAACTTATTCTTATATCTTACTTATTTTGTATGAAAATTTATAATCAAACTTGTAAAATCAAAGTTGATAAGCTAGTAAAAGAAAAATAATATAAAGCACGATATAAAATAAAATTCTCAAATAATTTTCTTTATTCAATACTACAATAAGATTATGTTCAAAAAAGAAAATGTAATTTTACATGTGCAGAAATGTATAAAATTTTCTTTTTCAGTAAATGCTTATATTTCTTTAGATAGTAGAATAATGTGAAATATAAAATCAACATAATATATAATACATTTTTTTAATTATTATACTTTGAATATTCCTTTCATTTTGCATGTGAATGTAGATGGTGCTATACATTATAATTAATCACAGTGTACATTCTACTAATTGATCATAGCTGAAATCTCAGATTGTACCTTCTCGGTGAAAAATAATAGTAAAAAACCTTTCTTAATTTCTGAATTCTTTTTTAAGTGAAACTCTTTCAGTGCTGTAACGTCATTATTATCTGTCAGCTAAAATGAAACTTTATATTGCAAATCACAATGCGTAATATAAAAGCGCATTGAATATTTTTTATTAATCTAAAGTAATGAGAGTATTAAAACAGTAATATCAAAAATATTATATCAAAATCTTTATGTGCACAGCTAACATGTGTGCTCTTATCATCTTCGATATTCAAAATATTTACATTTTACGATGTACTTCATTTTAACCTATATAAATTGCAATCAAAATTTTTACAATAGAACTTTACTGTATATATTCTCGATCACAGATATTTGCAAAAATAAAACAATTAAATTTGGAAGAAATTCATAAACTTTTCTAAGAATTAACTTAAATACACATTGCGTTACATATAACTACTACAATATTTTGCAGCAATAATTCGACAAAAATAATGACACGTAATCATAAAATATACACTAAAAACATTGTTAAAAATAAATTATTCTATTTTAAGATCATTAATCTGAATAAAATCATAATTTTCACAGATTATCTGAACAATCAAATGAACAATGCTGATTTACAAAGCCATGAAGTTGAAAATAAGATTAAATGAAGGTAAAAAATAGAACTAAATGCACTAAATTTTTTTTCTTAATTAAAATTATCTAATTTCCTTACCTTTCTTTTCAATTTGTTGAAATTAGTTCTATTTTAGCATTTTAATTTCTCTAATTTTTATAAGAACTAAGATCCTCTATTAATCGACCTGAGATTGTAACCCTTCCCCCCCCCCATCTGAGTCAATTTACTAACTCGGATTTCACTTAAGTCCTGGCTTAAAACGAAGAAAAAGCAGAAAAAATGAATAAGGGAAAATGTTAAGAGAGGACTCCTCCTCTTGGTACGTGATATAACTCCTGGGCGATACGCGACGCGATAACAATATTATTAAGCTCTGTGCACACATAAAATTCGAGGAAAGGGAAACATTGTAGGTGTGCGAGTGAGAGAGATTGAATGTGAAAATGTGAATGCGGAAACCAAAGCGGCGATAAGCACAGGAGCCTACACGCAACGCGTGCCTAATCTCAAAGTCCCTCACATCAGCGCTCTCAAGTCTGAAAATGATAGAGATAAAGACAGAGATATACAGTGTGTGGGTGACTTAAGGCCAGCTCACGCTGATGCTGCTAATTACAAGGGTCGTCGTCGTCGCGTCATCTCCTTGTCCTGCGCCAGACTCCATTTCTCTTTGAATCTGCACGCAGCCAAGATAGCGATGGAGGTTCTCCGCCAAGTGCGGATGCGGGCACGTCCGACGCCATCTAGGGGAGGCGTCCTGATGTAGAAAGAGGATGGTGGCCCGAAATCCCACATAAAAGTGAGCTTTCAAATCCTTCTTTCTTCTGTCGGACGAGTTGAACCATGGATGGGGAAAATTAAGTTTCCCGAGGCATTCGAACGACAGTCGATGCACGCTCTCGTAAGTAATGAACGCTTAGACAAGTTCTCCGCCTGCGGACGTGTATGGGTTTGCATGGATTTCGCGACCGGGGGTGCGCTGGCACTTTTTCCTCCCTTGGTTCTTGTGGGTCTAACGTTCCAGGACTCATTGACATGGAACTCCGAGGGAACCCATAAGATGACTTTTACTTAATGGACGGCTAAATTAATTACTCGGATGGCGTTCGATGAACTTTTACCGCTTATGAACCAGTCTGTATCTGTTTGCACGTTTAATATTTGAAAATGCGTTTCAAATATTGATGTACTTCTGGCGAAAGTAATTAATTGGTAATTATGTAATCGAAATGTACAAGCTTTTATTAGTCTTATTGTGCGAGATAAAAGGTTGAGTTACGGCAGGACTACCAACGGTATTACTCTTAATTAATTTAATTAATTTTACTTAGCGCCCGTATAACTTTTATTCTCTAAATACTATTGTGGACCGTGTACATTAAAAAAATTTATGTTTCCAATTGCAAGCATAGCGGAAAATAAATAGTCAACATTTTTGTATCTGGTAAAAAAACCCTTAACAAATTCTTTAAATATACTTTGAATTATTTCAATACTGTAATAAAAATCTGAAATTGGATTGGAAGAATGATAATTAAAATAAATGTATCTCTTAATTGCAGGTGTAGCTACTAATCAGTGGGGTACGTCTATAATAGAAAGAAATTTATAAGTATTATTAAATTAATATTAGTTAGTTTAATTGCTTCATGAAAAGAAACTAAAATTGAAATAGTACTTTAACTGATACCATAATTTACGAAAATTTCATCACTATTTTAAAAACTCATTTTGAGTAAACCCTTTCAAAAAATTACAAGCTAATCAATGAATTCCACGTAGAACTTTCAGCCTTTGCTTCAATATAAAGAGGTAAACTTGAACTTTTTTAAATTTTGTATCAAGTCTAGACATAACTGATTCATGGATATGGTTACGTACTTCTTACCAACTGTTAAAACAATTTTCAGCGCGCCTAAAACTAATTTAAAATACCGATACGCCGCTTAAATATTACATAGGCAATGAGACCCCATCTCGTTCATTCAAAAGTGCAAAAATCATCATCCTCGGGAACTTCACGATACATACACATACCAATACACTTTCTAGGCGAAGAGCCTCGGGGTATGAATCCTGGAGACGCTCTTCTCGAGATTCACCAGGATACGCAGTTTTGTGTGTTTAGAACTTGCTCCGGGAAATTAGTATTCGCTGTGTCAACCCGCGAGGCAACGCGACGGCTTCTACTTCCGCTTTTGCTACTTGAAGTTTCTGGAGATCTTCACACACCCTACCCCTCCCAAACCACCCCCACGCGTCCAAACACTACTGTAACCCTCTTTGAAGATCTTAAACTCGGGAACTTTTGACTTTTAAGACTTTGGATTACAAGTCGGGCGCTATTATTTTAAGTGTCTTTCGAAAATTTTCGATTATTAAGTACCAATCTAAATACCTGTATTCACGAGGCACTGAGCATTCGGGAAAATTACGTTTTTACAGTGAGCATTAATTAAATTATTACCAAGTGCGCTTGTTTGGTGATGTTAAAAGTTGTCAGGTTGGAGTTTTATTTGATTTTGTAAATAACTTCTTAAAGCGTACTCGGGATCAAGGTAATTATACGTTCAGCAACTCTTTTATTTTTATTTTATAATTTAAACTTTGATACCACGTATTATCCTCAAACATTATTATTAATAATTTTCAGCTATCAATTTTTTATTTTTTACTTTATTCTTGTGATCATCATTCATCCAACAGATAATTATGTTCTCGTGTTGAATTTCTTTAAAAGTTTGCTAAAATTTGTAAATTATTACTCTAGCATGTAATTTTTTATGAATTTTATTATAACTTGTAACAAAACTTTGAGTTTGAATTTAAATTTATATTACGAAGTACATTGTTTTCACAAATAGAAAAAATTATTTTTTCTATTTTTAAAAATACAAAATTTATAAATGTATAAGAAGACCAATGTTTATTATTTATTATTTAATTAAAAATATTTTTATCAATTTAAATCAGTATCAACCATTAATTATAGTACATACCGTCAGAATTTTATTTACATTCAGGCATACAAAAATTAAATACTACGGCTTTATTGATTAAAATACCATTTATTGAGAAAATTTTACATCGAAATAGTTTCTAATTTTTAATTCCAACAATTTCACCAATTTTTTAAATTCTACATTTTCATTATTTGTCAAATTCTATTCTATAAATGAAATGGAATTTTTTCAATTCCAAATTCTTTTGTAGTCCAAAAATTTTTTGGTTTTAAAAGAATAACTTTGTAAATAAAAGCTGAAAAACTTAAGTACGTAAATAAATTCCTTATTTAAATTGAAAAAATATTTTAATTATAAATATAGGTTTTTGTTGTAATATTAAAATTTTATTGAAAATAAGAAATAATTAAACGTAAACGAAATATTTCAGCTTGAGAACTAATCAAATAAATGTACAAATAGAATAGTTCGTTGGGAACTTTTGTATCATAAAAATTACATAAAAATTTAATGGAAATCCAATTAACTAATTACTTGGCTATTCAGAAAATTCTTGAAGAGGAAGAATAGTTCCTCTTATCCAACATCAATTGTCAATTTAGTCTTTTAATGTGAAAATCAAAATGTTAAAGAAGAGCTATAAAAGCAACTATGCGGTTAGGAAATTATCTAGAGTCTTCTGTCTGCTGAACTTCAGAAAATTAAAGTCATTTCTTACACAAAAAGAAAATTAACCCTGTAGACTGAAAATTACGTAATGAGAAATTAGTAAATAGTACACATTTATGAAACATTTCAGACGTAATTTAAAAAAAGTCTGAACGTCCATTTGTTAAAAATGTAGTGTTCATTTACACCGAAATACTTAAAATTTTAATTACACAATGTACTGTACTCTAATTATCAAAAATATTTAAAAATATTATGTACTTATGATGTTGCATACTCTAATTTAAAATATGTGGAATTTAAGCCAATTCAAATTTTAATAATAATAAAAAATGTACTACTTTCCGTATAACTATAAAATTTGTATTCATTAAAATTTGTCTTAATTAATCTATTAATAATGAAAACTAAATCGCAGTAATACTTAATAAAATATTTTATATAAATATACACTTCGTTAAAACACCATTTACATAAGAGTAAATTAGTGAAAAAAGAGAAATTTTCATTTTTTTTTTTTTTTTTTTGTCTAAATTTAAATTTACATACTCGAACAATTTATCGGAGTGTATATAATGTCTGTTTTACAATTTTTGTTCAGCGGACAATTGGTTTTACGGATTGAATTATGAGTTAGCATTCTCTTAAAAACTAAAAATTATATTTTGCACTCATTCCTTGCTTTATCTCCGCAATCATATCATACATCTCAATTAATACACTTTATTTATAAAAGTGCTTACTTAAAACACTGCAACACACAACTGCGTTGGAAATTTAAAAAAATGAAGAGATTATTAAAGCTCGAGTCTTATGACCGATGTTCATAAAACTTTTCCGGTGAAGGTAATTTTAGATCAAAACAGACAAGATTAACGTACAAACATACGTACCGGAGATAAGAAGACGGAGAAATAATGGGAAATGGAAAAAGAGGGAAGGCTTGCTGAATGCTATGTCTTTTTGGGGCCAAAGAGTAATTTTTTCTTGAGCCAGTGCTTAATTAAGTTGCTCAAAGCACGAGTCTACCCAAGGCCGTAACCACATACTTTCGCGCGTTCTAGGCTTGGGAAAACCTCGTGCTTTTTTCCATTAAAGCCCGCCGGATGCGTATTTTCCCGTTTAAAAGCCGCGAGAGTGAAAGGGAGCGAAAGGGGCGGGGGTGAAAGGGAAAATGGAAAGAAAAAGGGGCTGCGAGAGGCCGATCGCGTGGCGAATTAAGGCGCTCTTGTGCATACAGAAACTACGCGTACTCGTTGAAAATTTCCTCGGAGCAATTCAGTAACGCCTCTCCCTCTCTCTCTGCTCCGCCCCACACTTTTTCTCTCTCTCTCTCTCTCTCTTTCCTCTCTCTCTCTGTGCATCCCAGAAGCGAATAACACCGGGAGCTTGAAAGGGGATCATGATGAAGAGAAGCGTTCAATAGAAGGGAAGCTGAGCCTCTCTCTTGAAATCCGAAAATGACACACTCAATCCGGAGAAGAGTGAAACGGAAAAATTCTGGAAATGAGTAGGAGTGGGCACGATGAGATGAAGGGGAATCAACTCAATATTCAATGAATTAGGGAAAATTATTCGTAATCCAAGACCGATTATTGTAATGGTATTTGTTAATTCGTAGATGCATGTGAAAGGTTTGCAAAGGATTTCATGTTTGAGTAAAATTAAAATGACAGTTGCTTGCCGTTGCCCTCACATGCCTTAATTGTAATTGTTTTGATAAATAAAAGATTCGTAATAATGGCAAAGTGCTTCGCTCCCACAAATTTGTATTTTATGGAAACACCCAACGGTAGTTAATTTTCCATGTTACCTTTTTATTTATTACCGTTATTTTAAATTGCAAAAAATTGTATAATACGAAATGACCTTTAGTACATAATAACAATTAAAAATTAGAAAGATATAATAAATATTTATTATTGTACAAAAGTAATATTCACATTTGAAAAGTATTGACATAGTGAAAGATAGAAAATATAATAAAATTTCTATTAATTCTCATAATTAAAATAATTAATATTTTAAATGAAATAAATATATCGGTATTTATTTATTTCTTAATCAATGTATGATAAATTTATAAATTGATACATATTTAGAATGTTTAATTTTAATTAAATTTTGTGTTTTTGAAATTTAGATTCTAAATGTATGATATGAATTATGATATATTATAATTTTTACACATTTATATATCAACTTAATTCACTTGTTTAAAGTTTTGTTTATTCTCTTGATAACATATTTCATAAACTTGTATACAATGTTTACATTCTAACTTCATATATTGTTTAAAAAAATATCTATGTTCCCAACTATTATAACCACTTAAAATAACTATTGAACAATTAAAAAGTTTTAACAATAGTAAAAATATCATTTATACTCTTATTAGCTTATAAAAATACATAATTTTATTCATAATGCATTTATACGATAAAATTATATTGTATTCTAATTCATAATAAGTGCAGTACTTGAATAATTTAATTTAAAATAATAACAAAAAACTTTTTTAATTATTTAATAATAGTTGAATAATTAGTAAATTTTAACACATAATTAATATTATGAGATCATAAAATAATAAATTGCTAAAAAATCATATATATGATTCACTAATACTTATAAAAAATGTATAAAAGCATAAAAAATGGTCAGCGTTTTAATTTATTTTCATTGTTTAAAACATTCATTAGAAATCTCGAATTATGTAGTAGGATTGGGTGAATTTAGTTTAGAATTGAGTACGAGGTTAAATTCGAAAAATCTTGTTATCGAGTGAGTAGACATCAAGTTACTCAATGGACTATAAATCACTAAACTTTATCTGTCCGAGGCGTCCACCGCGAAATGGTAGAAACGTAATTATAGAAAGTATTTCAATGAATAAAAATTAAATTTTGGATTTCCATTTGTATCATCTGGAATATAAATTAAATAATACAATTCCTTTTATTATTTATTTTAAGCCGTCGAGATGAGAAGTTCTTGTATCGGTCACACACGCGCGCACACGCATGCGCGATCGAGAGTATGGATGTGTAGATAAACCTGCAATTTATCCACAATTTATACTACAGACCACAATATTTCTCCTAAGATATTCCGCACTATTCATAAAAATACGGCGCCATATAATAAATCCATAATGCAGCTTTCGCAATCACCCCAAATTCATTTCGAAAGGCGAATAGGAAGAACTTAAAAAAGCTAGAAGGAGCAGGAGAAAAAAGACAGTAGTTGCCGAACTTTTTACGATACTCTCTCTCTTTCTCTCTCTCTCTCTTTTTGTACAGTCGAAACGTCGGGGTGCGATAAAAACGAAGGAGCAGGAAAACGAAAATCGCCAGCCTCGGGGGAACCAATAATAAGGGGGAAGAAATAGAGAGAGGACAAGGATTATAGAAATCCATGGCGAATCGGGGGTTGGGGTCAGGGGTTGGCTGCCGACAGTAAAGCTCGTGTATAGGTACACGTACCGGACGCTGACTCATGGGGCGCAAATCTCTCCCCGCGCTCTGGACCACTTTTCCAGCAGCCGTGCAATCAGTTCTGAGCAGCAGAGCAGCAGAGCCGCTGATTTATGACGTGTATCCTTTTTTTTCAGCTCGCGTGCCAGCATCTCCATCCGCGTCGAAGTCGTCCTGGACCGCTGGTGATCGTGGCGATTCCAGCTCGAACCACACGTGAGCGAGCGAGACTCAATTTTTCCTTCGTGACTAACTGCAGGCACTTTGTCGCGCTTACGAGTTGAATAATTGCTGGGCTAAAAACGGATATGGATTGTGGAAAGCGCTTTGACTCCTTTATCGAGCGAAAAAGTAATAACAGCCAGTCCGTCGTTGATTCTTGAACTTGCGTTTTTCTTTGGTATCGATATTCGATGGCCTCGAATTCTTGTCGAGCTGCTACTAATATACAGAAGCTAAAATTGTGGACTTCGAGTCTAGTGAAATATTAGTGGCTACTATTTTAATTGTCGCAGACATTTTCTCGCTTGGAATTGATGCCTGTCGATTTTACTAAATCTACACTTTGGCTAAATTTAACCATGAAATAATTAAATCCAATTTTCATCTTCATGATTTTTGCACTTGCTACTATGTATGTTATTAAGAGAATCAAGTTCACTTGACGTCAAGATAATTTACGAGTGCATTCGTTCTTTTACAATTTTATGGAGGACTGGATAAATTAGCAAGGAAATTATAAAATGACAAATTTTTGATATTTGAATTTACACTATATTAATTCTTATCTTAATCTATCGGTCAGCCAGTTAACAATTCATATCCCATTTTATAGTTTATGATATCTATTTCAAAGTGAAGTTTACGATACAAGTGAACGACATTCAAACTCTTGTTTATGGTTACCGTAAAAGTTCTATTTAAAATAACGTGTCAGTATATATATAGATTATGAAAGATGTACAAAACTTAAAAAAAAAAATTAATTTTTTTTTCTCTCTGTGTACGTTTATGTATTTTCATTGGGAGTAATTTAAAAGCCACAAATTTACAACCATAATATCAATCAGTTGATTTACTTCTAGATTTATTAATTCAGAACATGTAATTTTACGATAAAAGGATTCAAGATAAAAATTTTTACAACGAACGTCCGATGCAAAATTATACAGATTTATACACATAAAAGTATGCTTAGTTTCATAATAACTGTGTTAATTAAAAATCTTAGAAATGATTTTAATTTATATAAGGAATTAGTAAGTAATTTTCTTAGCAATTTCATTACCTACTAATATTAATCTGCATAATTAAGATGGTGTGCAAAAGAAAGAATGAGAAGAAAGTATCTCAGTTTTTCCAAGTGTATCTAATTTAAATAAAACGCACTTATTAATGAATCTAAAACTTTGAAAATTAATATATCTGATAAATTATTAATGAAAACTATTTTTTAAAAATACATCTATATGACTTTTAATCATCAATTGATAAATAAATAATATCTTCAAATCTCAAAACTTAACAATATTTAAAAAGAATATATGCAAGCAAAAAATATTTTTCATTACATTTTTTTTATGTGAGTTCAGTTATGTTTTCTTATTGTATTTTTTCAATACCTTCATTGCAGTACAAACAAAAGTTACATGTTTTATTAGGTAACAGAGATATTTCAATTTTTTTCAAATCAGCGGAAATACTATAAATAATATTTCATTATTTTTAATACTTAGACCATTAAAAATGCGCAATATATAGAATAGCCTAGTGTGTATTCTATGCAACGTTCAGCATTTGATAAACATTTTAATAAATTCCACCGAAGCATGCATAGTTTATTGTCTTTTACTTTTCCAATACCATCAATAATATAGTATATGTACTTGCACGTTATAGCTGTTACCAAAGATATAAATTCTTCATGACAGCATACAATTTTAAGATTATAGTCTGTAACTTCGTCAATGGCCATCGAGAATAACACTGTATTTCATCTACTAGGTATTGAAAGACATTCCCCGGAGTCTAATCAAAATCCATACCCCCAGATTTTACATATCCGATGACAACGTCTATTAATTTTTTCGTTATTATTATAAGAGTATTTTGGTTGAAGGCAAAAACTCATGTCTAATCACACAAATATTTGCCGTTGTAAATGGGACGATGACTAATAGCTCAAATTGCTTCATTGGGAAAAATTTTTTGAATCCAGCAGCTCAACTGGTCCATCCCCTACGCACCAACACGTAGACACGCACGTGCCCTCTCCCCCATTGCGTAATGTACTCGCTGAGAGCCCGCATTTTATTCAAATCTCATGTTCTCCCAATTTGTCGCGCCTTCTGTGTACACAGCACACACATACACACACATGCATCGGTGGAATTATACCCGGGACGGGGGAAAATTAGCCGCTTTTTCTTGCCGACCGGATAATCCACTTTTACGGTGCGCGACGCCGTTGCCTTTTTGGGCTTGAGTACAATTTTCCGACTTCCCCGACCCGGTTCTTTCATTAAAAGATATTGCGAGCACGCGATTCCCTTTAATATATGGGACTGAAAGGGGTGGAATTTTGTCGGGTGACGTAGAAGGAGCGAAAAGCTGTTTACGCAAGGGGATGAATCAATGAAATTCTCAATACCTTTAATTTAGAGATGCTCGGAATTGACTATAGCCAACTCGAAAAAGGAGAGCAATTTTTAATACAAAATTCCATGGATAGGTACAAAGATGGATGATGGGAAATATTCATTTCACGAAAATTGCACAAACATTATTGCTGTTTTCGTTATATGCGAACGGTGTTCATACGGCTTTGCAAGACTTCAATTTTCATTTAACTTAGTGCACTATCGGATGCTTTTTCAATTATTTTATTAAAAAGTTTACTTAAAAAATCAACGTTAGCTTCATAAAAGAATTTCCAAACAATAATAACTAATAATTAAACAATTCTATCATAGCGATTCTCTGAAAAAATACAGCTCGATCGTCAAATGAATTTCACCTACATTATTCCATTATTACAATTATTCCGAGCAATATTTTTTTTATTTTGGCTTTATTTTTATCAAGACTCTTAATTTATGATTCAATTTGAGCTATTTATTTGATAAAATTTTTCAGTTGTTTTAAAAAATTTTTAATTCAAAAATGTGACAGCATATTCATCAAACAAAAAATTTTTCTTTTGTTTATCAAACAGTCTATTTTTATATCTATTAAAATAACTATTCTTTATACCACAAAATATCATCATAAATTCAAAAATCTTTATTATAATAATAATTAAAATAAATACAAACAACAAATATAATATATTCTATATATATTATAATGAATAAAATTAATAAAATAAAGATATTTAATTTTCGATTAAAAATATATATACAATTAGATAATTTAAACTCTATACCCACATATACATATTTTATATAATTTATTATTTTGAAGAATTTTATTGCAATAAAAAGTAAAAATATTAATATTTTTATATTTTAAATCCGATTAAATATTAACAATATAAAAACTTCAACATTTAAAAAAGAAATGAATAATGAATAATTATTTAATAAAGATTTTCATAATTCTATAAAAATACATAGAATTGCTTTTGAAAAGATTTTAGAAAAAATTACATACATGCAAAAGACAATCAGATGAACATTGAAACTCGATTTATTCATGAAATGTTGGTAAATTGGAAATTGGTACAGTTTTCCTCTGATAAAATAATTACAGACAAAATACGCAAAAAAAAGTCGTTTGTTTTCCGTTACAAGCATCATTAACGACTTTATATTAACTCACTAAAAAGGATTTGAATTGAATAAAAGTAATTCATAATTTTTCTAATAACATTATAAAAGTTAATATATTATTAAAATATTGATAAATAATGAATATTTATGATCACTTGCATATGTGTTTTAAAGCTTGCGTTATTTTAGTACAAAAAATTATTAACAGTAGAATAAATTTAACAATATTAACCATTTTTATGTGTAATTTTAAAATCAATTTTTAATGAATAGTTTATTTTTATTTTTTACTCTTATCTTAATATAATAGATATTATTTCGATTATTACAAAATAATTGTCGAAATTTTATTTTTATTTATATAAAACTTTTTATCAATACTGTACGTTTTTATATTTCCTAATTAAACGAAGATGAATTTTAGAAAAACTATTATTTTTTATTTCAAATTATATATTTTATTCTTAACAATGACTGTCATAAATGGAATGAATAGTAATCTCTAGTGTTTAATTATAACTTCATAATCAAATGAAGTTACTTCATATTCAGTAAAATTATCAAAACAGATTGAGATAAAATTTTGAACAAATTTAACGGATTTAATTAAAGAAAAGTGAGAAACAACTCAAATTTGAACGAAATGAACGAAACTAAATGCAAACTTTTTACTCGAGCGTTCATTTGAAGTCCCAACCTCAAGAAATACGTTGGAATATTACGATGGCTCCATAAAGCAAAATAGACAATTTAATTAAAACTAAAAGAAAGAAAACAATACCCGAGCCTCGCCGGAAAATTAAAGTTCGTAAAAACCCAAAGTTCCTCCAAGCATAAACGAATTCATAGGTGATTAATCTGGTGGCCTTTAAGCGCTTTTCGAGTACGACATTATACGTTTTCCCTGTATATATTACCAAGAAAAGGCCCATTTGCCAAAGGAGAAATGCGTCCGACGGATGCTGCGCCCAATCATTTAAAAATACCAAGGAACCGGAAATTCGCTCGACAATTTTCTCAGGCTGAACTCGCGGCCCTGGAGGCGGAGGAGACGACGGCGCGCGGCACCTGAGCCCAGCGGAAAAACAGTGAAAAACGAGGAAATATTGCATGCGTCGTCCTCATCGACCCCCGGCATCCCGGAGCTCGGGAACTTCCGCGGCCCGAATTTTTATGAGTTCACCAACCCGCATATCACTGCTGCTTCTTTATCTACTCCCTGCCATCTTTTTGCCTAAACCGCTTTTTTGTTCACTTTCCTTCTTCTCTATCTATCTCTTTAATATTTTTCTGTAAATTCTTCTCTAATTTAGCTGTTCTTTTTTTCATTCTTTATAATATATATTGTTTTTTGAAAACTTCTTCAATGATCTTGCCCAACTCTTTATTATTATTATTCTATTCACTATTTCTATTTTTTTTTATCTTTTTCTCCCTCCGGTGCTTCCGATCCATATATTCGTCTGAAATACTTATCCATAAATATTTCCTTTATTTAGATAACGTAAGAAAACTTCAATTCACCTAATAACTAAAATTTTCAATTTTTTTATACTACACTATTAATAATTTAATTATTTAACGCTTAATTTTATTTATATGTACCGATATTATTGCAACTACAATCGTTATATGTTTCTATAATAACGAAACGTGTTATTATTTATTGTAATCAAATTAATTATTTAATTAATTTTGCATCAACTTATGTAAAACTCCGTATGTTCAAATTGTAAAATATTATCATTATTATACACAACATGTTTCTAAAAATTATTCTTCATAAATAAATAAAAGATATTTATGCATCTCTTTATTCGCTTTTATATTTATATAAATACATATTATTTGCACATGCAAAACAATTTATTTTGTTTTCTTTTGGATAATAATATGCAAGATAAATATTATTTAATTCCTGAGTATGCAAAAAGAACCTTAAAATTTTTATATTGACCATTAAGTAATCTTTTTGAAATATTTTAAAGATACACAATAACTTTTAGTTATTCTTGTCGGAAAGGATAAGAAAAATGTTCAGGTTAAATGGATTTTATGAAGCTTACAGCACCTTATACAGATAAAAATATGAAATTTCACCCAGTGACTTTTATTTAAAAAATCTGTATAAACTTTTATGAAAAAATATATTGATAATAAAACGTAATAAGGTAAACATTTAATGTTGCAATTAACGAATTACAAAATATAAAAGATATTTGTTAATTACTGTATTAATTTAAAATATAATATATTAAATTCTAAAATATAATGCAATGATTTAACCTTTTGAATTTTAAAATAATAATTATGTATTATTAATATAATAATTAAAAAATTTTTGAATTACATATTATTATTTAAAAATTATTTGAAAAATTCATGGTAGAGTTTTATTTATTAAAATTCGTTAAGCCCATACAAAATCAAATTAAATAGACTAAATTTTTTTTTTACAAACAAAAAACTTTCAATACTTCATAGAAATTAAAGAGATTTATATCCCATTTTGTGAAATATTTTAACAAAAGGTATCTTATTTTTTGTTTTTGTTTTTTGTTTTTGAATACAAGTAAAGATTTAAAGGAATTTACTTTTTTAGTAATATGTAGTAGAATTCCATAATGTTTTTTTTATATTTTTTAAATAATCGTTTAATAATACTTTGAAATATTTTTTAATAAATAAAATAGATAGTATTTTTTTTAAAAAACTCTTTCATAAAAAAGTAATTTGTATATTACTAATCAATAATCAATAAAAAATATTATTTACGTGAAGAAACAATTGGCAATTTAATCTAAAAGCATCATCTCCAATTATAAGCATAAATTCTGAAAGTAAAAATATCTTCGTTTATAAATTTGCGAACTAAAATTACTATATTATTCTCCCGAACTATAACGATAAATAAGCTTCTATTTGTTCTATAAGATGGTAGGAGTAATATGAATTATATTGTCTGGTCGAAGATCCCGAGTATTCAGCTAAACTCTATCGTTAAAACAACTCTAGGTGTTTGAGTTATCTCGACACGTTTTATCGACATTAAAAAAGTTTAGCGTAAATATATAACTAAGTTCTTGTACTATACCACTTATAGTCGGTATAATAAAATTAACATAAATATCACATTTGCGTGTATTACCGACATTTTTCAACATTGTAGTTACTTGCAATTTGAATCGCAGTGACACTTTGCATACTTTCACTTTATATCATGAATTTGCACTATTACAAAATTAGGAATATAAGCACTTTCTTCACTTTAAACCTCAATATTTTTTGACATCTAACAGGGTAAATTTTCAAAACTGAATTGGAAAATTCTGAATTCTTTGGCTAGACGTCTCCTGGACTTTGTTCATTAGTTATGCCCTTATGGCACTTGATTTCTGAACTTATAGATAAGATGTTGAAGTTCAGTAACACTGAAGAACATGACGAAGCGACCGGTGCACCGAAGTAGAAGTCATTTATGGAAAACTCGAGGTTATAGAAATTCTGAGAAAAGGTTTTTTTTAAGTAATTGAAGATAATAATATCGAGACATTAATATGTCGTTTATATCCATATAAAATTTTATGAGTTTAGAAATATAGTTGCAATATTTATATTAATGTATTACAAATAGAAAATTATATTAAATTTGTAAAATTGAAACTTTAATAATAACTTGATATTTTTGTTAAAATTTAAATTTCCTTTGTGTAATACATATATTATCAATGAATATAAATATATTACGGTAATAATAGCATAAGAGAAATATTGAGATTTCATTATTTACATAAAAAATATTATCAACAAAATTATCAACCATGTATTTATTGCAAAACCCTTTATTGATTTACCGTATTTTTTTTCTTGTATACTCCTCTTATTTTATGATTTCCAACATCAATAAGAAATAATATGTAATCTTATGTAAACATCTAAATTTCCAAGCTAGCTTCAATTTTATTGAAAACATTTTTATGTTTTATGAATTTTTTACAGCATATTTATTTTTTTTAATATAAATAAACTCATAATTTTTTATTTTATACATTTTATCAAAATATTTAATAATTTTACCGGAACTAAAATTTTCCCGTAAAATCTTTGTAGATTAAAAATTATCCTCATCCGTATACAAAAACTTCAAATTTCACTTTGACATTGTTGTATTTAAATATCCAGTGAATTCCTAATGGCTTAAAGGAAATTTACACCAAGACAAGGATGATGATAAAACAACAGAAGCAGCATCACTGACGTCATTTGGTATCTCTCTACATCAATAATCCAACTTCCTAATTTTTCTTCTTCTTTCTTTATCCTTTTGTCGCTTCATTTCTGCTTCAATTGAAATACCTTTGCGATTTCTGATATCTGGCATCGTATAGTATTAAAAAATAAAAATGATAATAATAATGGAAACATCGAATAGAAGGAGAGAAATTCATAGATTACGTTAGAATCGGATGTTATGCTCGTGATTTTCTGTCGATGAACGTGACTTTTTACAAAAATAGATCTTACTACTCAAAACGACTTGAATTTTCTCCAACATACACATAGATATATCTATGTATATAAGCATGCATAACTTTATTCATGTACTTCTGTAACAAAAATTCCTCAAAAGTCGACAACGATATGTACCAACTTCTTTGTGCGGATAATATTTTTTTATCTTATACGCACCCTTTTCTTTCTCTTCTTCCCTCTCTATTGCACTGTCTGACTGTCTATCTGATTAGCATTTTTGATATATGGATATATAATTCAAAATAGAATTTTTTTTACTCTTACGTAATGAAAATTTAAAAAAAAATTTATTTACATACCATTGATAATTATAATAATTAAATTAAGAAATAAAGAATTGGTTCATGTATACTCATGCTTATTTTTTATCAAATCAATAAAATTTACAAATCACTTGATACAAAACCTTTTTCTATAATTATGAATTTTTTTATAAAAATTTTGAAGTTTCATACTAAAATTAATTTTGTTTCAGTTTACTAATTTATAGATACGTTAAATGTAAATCAAACATTCTAGAGATGAATTAAAAGTTTTATTTTATATTGCTAGTACTATCAATTATTATACTTGCAATAAAAAGATGTATTTAAATAACTGTACTCTTTTAATTATAAAAGAATCTTATTGAATTATGATTACTAAACATTTATGTAAATAAATTAAGAAAACTATATTAACTAATATAACAATAGAAATTATTCAATAACGATATATAAAATATTTTAGGTTTCAACAAAAAAAAAGCAATAATAGATTCACATGTAAAAAAAATATATATCTTAGCACAATATTGGTCTTACATTGACATAAAATAAAAAATATAAGCCAAATCTTACCAACAAAAATTTTTGAATAAAATTTTTCAATGAATACAAACTGAATAAAACGTACAATACAACTTTTGTGATAAATTTTATTTAGTAACTTTACTATCCGAAAATTGAATATAGAAAATCATTCGCAACAGAGAAAATAGTCTATTCTTGGATTCTAACTAAAAGAAATTAAATTTTCTGAAAACTAGAAGGAACTTGTCAAATTCAGTAGAATATACGGTCTCTTTTTACTAAAAACTTTTAGCATGATGATTTTCCATAAAATGCTGACGTAGCTGACATACGTATTTTGAGATGAATGTAAGTAGAATTTCACCTAAAATTTAATAAAATATTCTTTACGTTTTTATTCGTTGTAGCTGTACACATTAATAGTACCAGAGCTGCAAAAAACTTTACTTACATGACTCAGTGATTAAATAACAGTCGCAAAATATTACATTTTCATTACTTACAACGTCAAATCCTTCTACGCTCCGAAGAAAAACAGCAAAACAAGTACATGTTTTCTAATATTCTTTAATTGCACGTTTCTTTTTTGTTTATTTTTGTTTTTCCCTACATTGATCTCACGTTTTCTTCCTTAGTTTTTCTTTCTTGTAATTTTGACAATAAAGCAGATGGGAAATACTCGTTAGCTTTTTCATTTTCAGTTCTTTTTTCAATAAAATAATAAGAGAGATTAAAAAAAATTAGAAAAACTCATTACACTTTATCAAACCTGGCTGCTAATAAAACATTCTACACTCAAAAATTATGCTTTATATTCCTCCAAACAAATTTTTTAATAATTGTCCAATTATATTTATAAAAATTCATATGAGTATTAATATATAAATAGTGTATTTATTCAATTAATATTTTAATTTGTTTATTAATTACTTAGAATGTAAAATGTACAAATATTACAGAGTTATTAATTATTAAATTTTCATTCAAATTTATAGATTAATGTAAAGATATATTACATGTGTTTGTTTAAAAATGTGTATCAATCAATTAACATTTTTTATAAAACCTATTAGAACACATTTAACTTTTGTTATGATTAATTTAATTGCGCAATATTTGTAATTTTTTAAGCTACATGAATGAAAGTATTAACAAAATTTCATAAAAAGTTTTGTGAATATTGTAAAATCAAAAATGTATTTGAATTTTCAATTGCTGTTATTAATTTCATTTACAGTACAAAATATTCAATTTGAATTATTTTTTCTTAATAGTAGAATAAAAGTTATTTTAAAATCTATTTCATTATTATAATAAAATTAGTATTTTAATAGAAAGGCACACTTGTACATAAAATAAAAAAAATTGTATAGAAGCAGATATATCGATAAAATATTTTAAAATAGTATTCTTCTATTTGATACAGAAAAGAGAAGTTTAAATTCTCGTGAGCACCAGCATTTTTATACCCAAAAGACCAAATTTTTCATATGTCTACTCATTTCTTTACGTGCGATTACTATTCCGATAAAGTAAACTAAAGAATCAAATATTCTGAGAGCTGTATAAAAGTGTAAGTTGGCAGCATTCAAGCACAATTCCATTGAGAGAAATTTGCCAAAATCGACGATTTAAATCGTCGGTTGGCAAATTAAAATAAGGCACTGTAGTTTACATGGAAATTCAATAAAAATCATAAAGAGGAATTTCATTGAAAGATGATCTCGAGCATTGTTCGCCCA
This sequence comes from Eupristina koningsbergeri, assembly GCA_018907245.1. Classification (NCBI taxonomy): domain Eukaryota; kingdom Metazoa; phylum Arthropoda; class Insecta; order Hymenoptera; family Agaonidae; genus Eupristina; species Eupristina koningsbergeri. The sequence continues at coordinate 1,041,300 of JACCHV010002889.1, read as the reverse complement.
AATCAATTGCATTAAAATTGCGTGGTAAATTCATCATTTCATTTGCTATTTCTCCCTTTTTATCATCATATTTGTAATACAAGTTAACAATAATACAAGTTTAAAATTGAAAAAGGGGTATATCGAATTGAAATAACACTTAAATTGTTGAAAGCCTGACATTATTAAATCTGTGCAAAGCGCTTAAAATTCGCGAGATACTGTCCGGTAAAATTTTTAACGAGCATTTGAACGATCCTTTTTCATTCTCAACTGCCCTTTGCACTGCAAAATCGGTGGACATTTTATTTTTTAAATTGATTTCCGTTTCATTGATTCCCATATTATGGAAAAAACATAGTCTATATGGTCGAGGCGAGAAATTTTAAAGCGAACGTATAAAATTTCTATTAGATTTATCGATGTGCAATAAAAGTTAAAAAATTCAATTACACACGGATGAGTCAAAATACTATGCTGAAAAGATTTTGTAAATAGAAATTAAATAACATTTGACACATCATTATGAATTACACAATTATTTTTTAATAAGTCGCATTTAAATTGATCAAAATCAGATAATAATTAATCATTTGTATGATTGTTTTATCTACTATAATTTTAAATGCATTTTTTGTAAAATATTTATATTCAATAATTTTATTTTCACTAATTATTTATCTTATAAAAATTTATTCTTTTTTAGTAACCTGAATATCATAACTGAATATTTTCCAAAAATTATGATTTAATGTGTATAATTTAGTTTTCACGGCAACTTGGTATACAATTAGTATTTTTTAGTTTTTATTGAAACTTAAATTTTATTTCAATTTACATAATTTAACTCAAAAAATTTTCTACTAATCTTCCTAAAAAAATTGTAATCATAATTTAATGATTTAAAATTAAAAATGTATATTTTTTATTGCTATTAAAAAACTAATTTTCAATTTTTCTAATCAATTTTAAGAACATTAATTTTTTATATAAAAACATAATTAAGAATAATTTTACTTTCGTTTGAATTGATTAAAATTTACTTAACTAACGCAATGAATTTTATTTTATAATATACTCTAATATTGATTTATTAGTAAGTATCATAAATAATATATGTTAATTTAATTAATATTAGACAACATTAATGTTACTTGATATTAAAATAAATTACATGAAAATTTGAAATTATTTTTCATATACCGAATATTCTTAATATTAAAATTACATTATTTAAAAATAAATTATTTTTTAATTCATTATAGTATTAATAAGTATAATATGAATTGTATTATGTATCCTAGTTATTATATAATATAGTGTGAATACATATTTTCAAAAGATATATGTAATTATAGAAAAAAGAAAAAATCAAAAGAGAAAAGTATTTTTAAGAAAAATTATAATATTTTTAATATAAATTCAAGAAAAAATAATTCTTTAAATTTTAAATTATTAAAAAAAATTTAAACGTATGAAAATATTAAAATATTTATACTTGAAATTATTACTTGTACCTATTAGAATGAAACCATACTTATTTACTTGTGAATAAATCAATAATTTCACAGAGTTATATATTTTGTGGATAAATAACAGATATTTCTGTTGTATTTGTTAATTATTTTATTTCAAAATAAAAAATAATTGTGCTGCATATGAAGCAAAATAATATTAACAATTATCAATTAAATTCTTGTAATAGGAGTATCAATCGAGAATTTTCTTATTTTATTTATATTATCTGTATTTTACCTGTAATTATATTCAAAATGAAATATATAAATTCGTGAAAATTACTTACAGTACGTTCAAAATATTTTACTAAAAATATCATTTAATAAGTGTACTTATTTTAAATGTGTCAATAAATTATATTTATACTTTGATACAATATACTATTTTATTTCTTCAAAATATCTTAAAAATATTTAATTTTAATATCAATCCTATTATTTTATTTATTATTATTGTTACTATTTTGATGAAAATTCTTATTTATTTATTTTTAATTCATTGTTAAATTTAATAATAAGTTCATCGTATAGAATTTATATTATAAAACATAAATTATTGTATGCATAAAAAATTGCAATATGGTGAAAAATCCTCGAATACTATCGATCTACACATTTCGAAATATATATTGCGAGGATTTTCCTCGTTTGTGGTCTGTAGATAAGCCACAAATACAGCAGAGAACTCGGGTAGTAGACTCTGTATTCTTGCTAACAACATGGACCTTGACAGTCAACTCTACTCGATCTTAATCTGTGTTCTTAAGAATCATATCACTTAAAGTGATGATCAGCCTTATCTCTGTGAGAGCATCGGTATTCCGAATATTGATCAGACACAAATTTAAATAATACAAATAGATCAAGGAGGATTATTTGATAAAAGATTTATTAACGACCAATTACTGGCACATTCAAAAGATTAAAAGAATTAAAAACTCCCAGACTGAGATCATTACCGACAGCTGGTGCAGTGCCTGAAAACTGTAGGGAGATTATCCTGAGGACCAAAGTACTTTTCGAATAGAGCTATCGAAGGCTTTAGTTAATACGCACATAAAGCATGTAATGGCTGATCCAATGGTTACTATGTTTAGAATTTTTGTAATTCTCAGATTTTCATTGAACTCCGGAACATATAATTATCCCTTGGCAAATTTATAACGTGAACATAAAATTTGATTATTGAGTATCGCTTGATCATTATTAAAACATGATATCTGCTTCATGGGTCTCACATACATGAAATATGATATGTATAGCTGCAATTGAGACCGTCTTTATAGAGCTTCGCCATGAATTTCGTACTGAGATTTGATTTAATGTGTATATTATATAGTGACGCTGGGGCTAATATAGTTGATTACCTATTTTGATCCCAGTGAATCGACATACAGATTTAATTTTATAAATACATGTACAATAATAAACCTCTTGAAAATGATTCAATAGTACTTGAATGAAATCAAAGTTCAACAGAGAACACTAATACCTTGTTTATCAGATTGACAAATACTATAGCTTTATCCGTATCATAGAAATCTGTTTTAATTAATAATAATATTTGAAAACAAAGTATATTATGTATTGACATACTGTCAATAATAGTTTTTATCCTTTTGAATTTTAATTATTAATTACATTTTTGGCTCTTAATAGCATAAATGGAATAAAAACATCTCTTTTATGTTTTCTGTACTTTGATATTATCTCTTGAAATCTTATAGAGTTTTAAAATTGTTAAATAATTAGTAAAATTGAATGGAAAAGTTTTTCGTCTAATTAATATATGTAATTGTTCATTTTCTCATAATAAAAAGTGTATTAAAAAAGTATAATAACAAATTCTTTTATACCATTTATCTATGCTTAAAATATTTTCATAAATTGAGATTGTATTTATTTAAAATTTGAAATAATTGAATAAATAATTCCACGTTAATTTAAGATATATAGAAATACGGCAATTTAACTATAATTTTGACTAGGCATTACAAAGTATATTAAGTTAACGATATATTTTACTTATATTTTATATCATATCTTATTCTAATTTTTAAACTTTATTATATTTATAAATATGTAGGTCACCTAAAAATTCATCATATAAAATAATTTATACATAGGATATTTTTAGATTTTGTCGGCAATAAAAACCGATCCCCTTAAAACTGACTGAATAAGTTCAAAAGCAAGTATCTCCAGTAGCTAAGAACAAATATAAAATCTTGTAAGGTATTATATTTAATAATATTCCATTTAACAGTCTTCTGTGTATTTTTTACATGGGCTTCTTTGCTTTTGAGATTTTCATGTAACAGCTGTTTAATTTTGCCCAGATCAACAAAGGAATACTGGATTGCGTCACCCCCCACCCCATCCTCTAATTATAGTTAATTTCAAAGGCTGATTTTCGTAGTGATCTAAGAATGCTTTGAAAACTTAATCAAACGTATCTTGGGTTTGATATACAGTAGTTTGTTGGAAATCCAGGCATAATTGCGATCGCTATCTCCTAGCAATTGCCTGTCACTTTAAAGAAAAGATATATTCTGTCTGAATTCGAGCTATAGAAAAGTAAAGAGGGTTGTATAATCTTACACATTCAATTTAGCAAACCATTAATGTACTGTATCATTAATTAGCTAATTCTAAGACTACCGACCCTAAAAATGTTTGCGATAGCAACTGAATACCGCAATGCTTTGAATTAATACCCTTCGACATTCACTTGTAGCTATTTTTTCGTATCCAACTCTCATTCAAAACATTTCTAGCTTTAGTTACTCACAACTCACCTTCCCTTTCAGGAACCGTATCAGACTCTATCCTGACTAGCTCTTCGACAATTGCAAGGGTAGTCTGTCTTCCAATGTTCAGCATTTCTATGGCAGTAAAAAAGCGAAATCGACTTTTGGTATTTACTTCCTTTGTCGTTTCCCAAGTAGCCACGTCGATTTTCTCGAAAATACTCCGACAAGCTTAGGTTGTAGTACTTCACCTCAGCCATGCTTTTTTTCTCTGACTAACCTTTCCTCTTTTTCTTTTTCTTATGATCCGGTCGAACGAAGTAGTTGTAAACAACCGTTTAAGTCACCCATTACAATATCTTAAGTCTTATTTTCATATAAATTTGGAAAAAGTGGCTTTATATTTTAAGCTAACACCTCATGCATGTTAATTGTTTTTAAAGAACAAAAGCTCTTGTTGAATCACCTAAAAAAAGTATTGTGAAATTATAAATATTGTTGTTAAACCATAGGGATTCTTGTGAAACAAAAAATCTTATTATTAAATCATATATATTGTTTTTGAACCACAGATATTGTGGCCACCAAAATTTTTATTAAAAACTAGACTTTATGTTATGTACCACAAAAAAAATTGTTCAATCACAAATATTACTTCTAATATAAAAACGTTATAAATAAATGAAAGAAGTTATTCTCATCTCCGCAAAAAATTATCAACATTCTTTTTCACCAACAAAAATTGCTATTAAAGAATGCAAAATATTGTCAAGCTGCATACTTTTTAAGTTAAATCTCGTGCACCTCGAGCCTTAAATTATGCATTTTGCGAGTATCGAAGTTATTTTTTCGCCAGCTAAATTTTAAAAACGTTACACGTAGAAACACCTCGTTACATGCGAATGATCTCGTGTCCAACGATGTACGTTGATCCAAAGGTGGTATTGGTACGGAAAGAAAAAAACCACCCCCAAACTACAAAGCGCTCAGAGAGAAAAAGTTACGTCCGCGCAAGTCCGCATTCGCAATGATGCCTCGCCATTGTCGCCTTTTCTTTTCCTTCCTTCCCAAAACAAAGTAACGTGCTGCTAAAAAAAAAAAAAAAAAAAAAAAAAAAAAAAATTCAACGAATTCACGGTATTCGGTGCACGCGCGCCCCCAACGAAAGGTGGTGCACGCACATATCGAGGGGGTGGGAAGGACTGGAGTGAGGGGGGAGGGGGTAAACCACCCTTGATGCATCTTAGGTGAAAGTAGAGTCAGCCGGAAAGTGTGAGGGGGTGAAAAGTAAGAGAATCGGTATGGTAACTGCGAGAAAATAGTATCGTGTAGACGAGCGCGAAATTCCGGTGCTCGAGAGCGAATCTCCTTTGTAAACTACACACGGATGAAACCACTACATTTTTTGGGTGCCCGCATCCACTGCATCAAGTATTTTAGAGACGGTCGATACGGAAAGCGATTTAAATTTTTATGATTAGAATAGGAAACACGAGGAAAAAAAGTCACGTAAACAAGTTATCTTGTTTAAAAGCGAACAAGGAACAAATATAAATAAACATGGCAGTTTCCAGCGACGATTAATTAACTTGTTTAATAATTTGTGTAATAAAAAATTTATGAAAATATTTTTATGCTACTTTCGTTTTAAAAAGTTTTAATTTATTAAAGTCAATTCAAATTTTAAAGGAAAACATCAATTTTTAAGTGCTCTTAAATAATTTTTTAATGAAAAATTCGCGTTCTACATTTGCTGCGTATTTAAATCTTCTTAATAGAGGATAAAAATAAATTTCTATGCTATTAAGACAATAGTAATTTTAAATAAATTAATCTACAATGTTTTACTTTTTAAAACTTATTTTTTTTTTATCAATTTTTTATTTATATTTCAAACTTTTCTTCTATTTGCTATGGAAATGTAATTTTTTTGGAAAAAACCGTTACGCTATTCATTATAACTCACAAAGAATTAACAACGAAGCAGAGATGAATGAAATTTTTTGTATTTATTTAAATAACCATCAGCTGCACAAAGTTTTTTTCTAAAAAATTTTGACAAGTAGTTTCAGGATTCTGTCTTTACATCGGGTACATGCGCATCTACGGGTACACATTCACATTGTTGACAAAGATGAATTTCCAGTAGTAGGTTGTTCTCAAGAGATTGTATATAACATACTGTATATGTTCCAGCTGTCAACACAGTACACACACACGTATTTGTAAATATGGGGTAAGACGGACATTGTGCGTGTAAATGTGTTTTTCGCGTAATCCTACCCTGAGGTACGTAAGCGTGTTCGCTGATGCGAAGAGCTGATTTTCCACCTCTCCAGGCATAAATGAACGGAGAGGGTGAAAGTCCAGAATAGATGAGTGAAAAACAGAGAAAGTACGAGTGGGAGACAGATTTATAGGAATAAATATACAGAACAGAGATACGCAGAGAAATGATCCGCATAGTCTACTCCACAGTCCGAAAAAAAGAATATAAGATGATGAATAGACACTTCATTTTTTTCTTTTTGACAATTCATCCATTTTACTTTCTTAGAGTTAATTTAAATCTTTGAAAGGTTTTTTTATACAAAGGTGTAAATACGCAATATTATTGTTTAATACAATATTCTTAAATTTCCTTTTTATGCACTGCATTATTTTGAATAAAAGTATTACACGAGTAAAAACATTTTTTTCTTATCTTAATTTACATCTTAATTTTTAAATTAATATTTAGATATATATATATAAATATAGTACAACAGCAAAAAAATGACACAATAAATATGGTACAAGCATGACACAAGTTGGTTTAAAACAGCAAAATAAAAATATTTGGACAACAGAACACATTCCCACAATTAATATGTTGAGAAATTTAACCCAGTATTTGAATTATAAAAATGCATGTGTTTGATAATAAAAATATTTTAATAAGCTAAAAATAAAAAGCATTTTTATAAAAAAAACGTTGAAAATTTTTATTAAAAAATTTAAGAAAAATTTTAATTATTTTCGATTAAAATTACATATTTTAAAAGATTTAATTTATGGAATCAAAATTTTAGTACTTTAATTTATGTTTTAATTTTAAACTTTAAATAGTAAAATTTTCTTATTTTATATGTATTTATACTGTTCAGTACATTTAACATACACATGTATATATATCTACTTAAAATCAGGGGATACAGTAAAATCATTAAAAAAACATTTCGCGAAAAGTAAAAATGTGTTTTTTAACATTTTGCTTTAATATTAATATTATTTTAAATTTTAATATTAAGATATTTATAAAAAAGAAAATTATATTATAAAACTATTTAACCTTTTTTATCAATATCGTTCATAATTTTTATGAACGTAATATAAATAATATAAATTGAAAAAAAAATAAAAACCTTATGTTTAAAATTATAAAATATAATCAAAAGTTAATTAGAATTTTCATCTATAGGAATTAAAACAAATTTTTTAATTTTTTTTTTTTCTTAATTTTTAATTAAACATATTTTTTAAAAATGATTCTATTAATCACTAATAAAAAATAAATATTAAACTTATTTAACTTAATTTTAAATTTCAAAGTAAATCCTTTACTTTTGAAATTTAAATCAGTGTTTAACATAAATTAAAAGATGTTCAAAGTACATAGAATTCAAGTACTGACATACGATTGATTTTTATGATTAATAATTTTTTAAACAAACATATAATTTAAGTGTAGTTACAAATAAAAATATATATACAAAATTAGTTTATAATAAAAACCAATTCACTTTATTTTTAAATATTCATTTGAAATTTATTAGAAGTTTGCAATTGAATACAAAATTCACTTGAATTTGCAATATACAAAATTTTTTTAAACTAAGAGAAATTCACTCTGTACATTAATGTAATTACCTGAATTAAAGATTATAATTTTTTAATTATTAACTGTAACTATCAAGAAAGAAATATAGAAATAATTCATTAGAATATGTTTATTTATGATACTGTCACATAATTATAAAATTATGAAATATGAATTTTTTTAAATCTTCAAATTTGATTACAAGTTTAAAATGATAAGATACTAATTAGTTTGATATGCTGCATCTGTTTCATTAGTAAAGAATTATTAACTGATATTAAAAACAATTATTTAAAAATAAATACATGTATATTTAAAGATCTTAATTTGTTTCGATAAAAAATAGTTGATTAACTTATACGATCCATTATATTTCATTATATTTGACAGATCAGTCTGTTTTTAATTTTCTAAAATGAGTCGTATTTTATCAATGTTGACGTTGACGTGGTTGGACTAATAAAACCAAAATTATTAACTTTTTCAAATATTTGTCCAGTTACTAAATTTAAAATTTGCTACCAGAAAACCAATGAAACAATTATTTTAATTGATAAAAATTGATTTTATACAACATTTTATTATTAATTTTAGTTAAATTCAATCATTGTGTCATATCAACACAAGCGCATTAATATTAATTTAAAATCAATTTTAAACCAGAATTCATTATTATTGTATAAAAAAAATACGTAATAGATCTGAAATTATAATATATAAAGCATAATTTAAAAATGAATATACCAGTCATTAAAGTATTAAATTGTTCCATTTATTAGTATACATCAGTCATAAATGCAAGTTGATGTAAAAATTATTCTTGTGACCAGAGAAATCAAATTTTTTAAATTTAAAAAATAAATTTTATAAGGCTGTGTAATCCTTGAATAGTTTCAAAAATCGGAAAATCAATAGATAGTGGTCTGAAAATGAAAAAAGTTTTTTAAAATAAAAGAAAATAAATATGAAAAAATTTACGCTAACTCAATTTTTAAATTTATAAAAAATATTTGTTTAATGCTCCATAATGATATGAAAAAAGATTAAATTTTTGTAAAATCAATTTCATACTTTAAATTATATATTTTTAATAATTTGTTTTTAATTTAAAATATTTGTTTTCATTTAAAAAAGTATGTATTTCAAATTTTATTTCAGTTTAATAACATGTATCTTGAATATGTACAAAGTTAATTAATCGTATAAATTTTTTAAAAAATTAAACGTTACCAGAGTGCTTAAAAATAATATTCACTTCATGTCTGTATTTTCTTATTAAACGTTTCATCGCCAATTGAACTTCAAATAAATATTCAAACAATCCTCCCTTTTAGGAGCACCTTCATTAACCAGTCGCAATTTTCTTCTTTTCCTCCTTTGTGCTTAATCTCGCCTACGACCATCCCCAACAAAAAAAGCGTTAAATAACGATAAAAAAAAATAAAAGGAACAGAAAAAGTCAGTGTCAGTGTCTCCCCTCGCGAGACTCCACATCTTTGTGCAAAGGAACGACACCAATGGGTGTCGGTTCGCATTCGCATCCACTCGGAAAATGCTACCCACGCATACACCCGGGTGTCTCCTGGGGCAGACGGACTTGCGAAGATGCGCCTTTAAAAGTCTGGCAACTCCTTCGAGTGGCGCTTTGCCTTAAGGTCGTTATGTAGTTTCGCGACCCTCGGCAGTTCGTCGCATCGAGGAAAAGAGAATGGAGAAAGATGGGAAAAAGACGAGGAGGACCGCCAAAGGATCTCCATTTCCTTCTCAACGACGCGTAACGCATACGTTCTTGAGATGAGTAAAACAGCGTCTTATTCTCTCGTATTTTCTCTTTTTCTCTTCCTCGAGAGAGCCGCGCACTGCCAAGATTTGCCCTTTGCACTTAAAATGCGCGACGAGCGTTGTGAATGACGCGAATGGCACGAGCACTTTTCGATTCTATATCTATCACCCTATTTTTCTTTCAACTCAGATAGAAAGCTCCTCGAAACGTGCCTTATCACGTTATGAATCCAAATACAACTTCAACTCTTGATAACTTTCAGCTTGCTTCTAATGTTTTTATCCGTAATACTCGGCTAAGAAAATTTTCAAATAATCGAAAATCGGATTAAGCCAGGGGGCATGTATTGCTAACTCACGTACCTCGAGTTTTTAATTAAACCCTTTGTCCATTCACGGAACAATTGGGATAAGCTTTGAACGATAGAGCTAATAATGCACTTATAAATTCAAAATAGTTAATGTTAAATGTTAACAATGGGTACTCTTTGTAACTTTAAACAAGAAATTTTGTCATTTATTCTCAAGGAATACAATTTTCATTAGGAGCAACTCAAAATAACCATACTACTATATTATTTTGTTTAATCTTATTTGTGACTTTCAGAAGTTTAGCTAATTCCATTGTACAAATTTATCGTAATTAAATTAAATATCATCGCATTTGGTAAATTGCCATAATGAACTAAAAGTAAGATTTTTCGTAGTTATTTATTCGAAGTAAAGACCCCAAACTAAAAGTTACTTTCGTTTAATGAACAAAAATAAAAATCTGTGATAATTCCTCTTATATCCTGAGCACAAAATAATGTGCACAGGAAAAAAAGGTTCACTAAAATAAAATGTTACAAAGGCGAAAAAGAGGATTACGATTCACTTTATTGAAACAGTGTACGCCACTACCAAATCCTCGATGCATGTACCTACAGTCTCCGAATAAATGTCAAATCTATGCACCACTTTTGTATTTTACATATCGACGAATGTCCAATTGTCAATTCTCTCGGTTGATAGCATCAACATGTCCTTCAAGCCTTCAATCGAGCGTTGCTCTTTGAACTATCCGGGCACTTCACTAGAGCTTGGCCTTTTGAATATCGGATTTCTTATTTTTCGTCTCGTTTCTCGGCTTAGACGAAAGAACTGAAGGTCGTTATACATATACACACGCACGCACACACGCGCACGCTATGTATATACATATATATATATATACACACGTATATAGTTACAAATATATCTTTTGCAATTGAATCTTTCTTAATGGCTACCGGCGAAAGCCTCTGAGAGTAAAGTGGATTTTCGGGCTTGAATGCGCGTGCATATGCCTCCCTTATTTCGTTTATAAAATTCGAGATCTAGAGGCTTATTAAATGGAAAAAAACTTCGTTTTCATCTTTATCTTATTCTTCATTTCTACCTCGGCTTGTTCCCTTTTTGCTTCATAAAATTGAGGAATCCATTCTATGGGGTAAGTAAAAAAAAAAAACGTGATTATGCTACTTTCTTCTCATTATTCCGGCTGTAAATTTACATTTCTCGCTAAATTAAGCTTTCTAAAAAGCTTAATTTTGATACGAATGAAATTTTAACTAGTTTATTAGATTTTAAAGTATTTTTTCATATTATTTTTTTCGACTATATAATGTTTGTGTAAAGCCGAGTTGCCGGTTCTATTCAATGGTTCTATTAGTCTACAGTTTTATTCAAGAAAGAAACATTTTCGTCGATAAATTGTATCGTGTAATTTCAAATTATTCAACACATCTAATACTGATTATCTTGCACAACTTTACATTTAAATTCAAATTTTTTATTTTTCTCATTTTATCCATTATTTAAAAGTATTAGTATGTATTATTGTTCACCAGAATGAATCTTATTTAATCTACAAACAATTGTAACATGTAATTTCAAAATATATCTTCTACTAATTATTTTACATAACTTTACAGTTAAATGAAAATTCTCCATTTTTCTCATTTTCTCATCTATTTAAAAGCATTTTCATGTATTATTGGTTACTAAAATTAATCTTATTTCATTTATAAATTATTTTTATAAATATACTCCTACAAAATACAATATTGCGCACATTAATCTATTTCACGTTTCATAGAGATACATTTTATCGATAATTATGATAAATAAATAATTTATTCATCCAAAATATATTACCACATGCATATTTCTAAAATAGTTAAACTTTATTAATATATTTATATAATATCTATATCTATATCGACCATTATAATATTTAGATTATATCAAACATGTATATGTTTAAATTCATTATCATAATTAATTAAAGAAAAATAACTTTAATAATAATTTATTAAATTCTTTGTGTCATTTATGTAAGAGAAAAATAAACCATCTTTGGAATTTAAACTAAAATACATTTTATCATTTTTAAATGTACAATAAAATTTATGTACAGCACGTATTGTCTTGTTTGCTTGAGAAAATTACAAAAATTTATTAGAATTTTGACAATCGATATTTATTACTTATTTATTGTAACAAGTTGATAAGTTATTTATAAATTCAAATTTCAATATTCAATTATATATAAAAGAATTTTTTTGAAAGCTATATAAAAAGTTTAAATTACAATTTAAAAGTTAAATATAGTAAATGATATTATTTAATTTAGAGATATTTACTATTCGTTTTAATATACCTAAGTATTATTTATCATAAAATTTTTGTAAAATATGGGTTTTTTACAACGTATCTTGTTGGAAGCGTAAAAAAAAATTCTTTTAAAATATTCTTTAAAATTTTCAATAATATCTAGTAAAAATTGAAGAGGTTGGTAAAGTAAGAAATACTGATTTTATTAGGATTTAAAATAAAGTGAAAACTTAAAACGTGTTTTTGTGAAAATCATATTTTTTGAATAAATTCTTATGGGTGAGCAAGATATCTAGAAATCTATGGAATAGATTTGCATGAATTTTTGTACACTTATTTTATATACATAAAACTTGATACCGAACAAAGGCATTTCAATTTTATGAAAAAAATTTGTTCCAAAAATGTGACGAATAAATTTGATTTTACTCGAAATCAAAGTCATTTAACAAAAAATTGATTTTTCCTCAAAATGCTTCATTCAATACGTTAAAATAAAAAAAATTTGTTTTTTCTGCATTTAAAATCTATAACTGCTTGATGAAGATCTAATAAAATTGTAAAAATTATTTATATTTATTATATAAAATTTCAAATTGAAAACTATTAGCTTATTCATAAAAAATCACATTTGTACCTGCATTTAGTATTTAAAAAAAAAAGTAAAATTCCCTTATAGTGTAAATCATTTAATTCTCAGCTTGTAAAACTATTCAAAAACATAATTTAATATTGAATTGTTAGTTCTTAATAAAAAAATTTTACATTTTGATTTTTGACTTTCAACTTTGACTTTTAAAAATTATAATTTGGTTGAAATTTCCCATGAGTATTGAAAAAAATCTCGATTGAAAAATGTTAATTGTATTTGAATTTGTATTTAAATACAATTAAAATTTGTATAGACATAAGAAAAAGGATACCTTATGTATCACTTTCTAGCATCTGCCTTCTAATACACTGCTTCATAACTATTTTGACACCCTTCATCGAGTTTTAAAAGCGACATTCATTTTGAACAATGAATCCTATTTCTTTTGTAGTACTTAACTCTTTGCAAAATGATACCCCTCACTTTTTAAAATCGCATTTTAATATCCACATTAAAAATTTAATTAAGTATAGTACTACTCACGTAAGTCAATCAAATTAAAATATGTTTTATCTTAGTGAACAATCTAGAACACCTTGTCCATTTGCATAAAAGCTTTAGTGTCATTACTAAAAAGTATTTCTTAAAATGAATTTACATTATTAAACAAATTCAGAGTTGTATTAAAAATTATTCAATATGCGTATTTTAATGCAAACATTTATATTTTAATTAGATTTTTAATAAAAAATAAATTAAAAGTTTCGTTTATTTTTCTCTTAAAAACTATAACTAATTATTAAATTTATTATTAAGAAACTTTTATTATTATCTATATAATTACTGTAAATTAGGCATATAGCCTGTCTAGAAATTTTTTAATAAAGAATGTTCGTGCATTAATAATAAATATCATAGCATACTAAAATTTTATAATTATACAAATCTTTAAAAATTCCTAATATGGCTATTATTTACTAATATTTATATCTCATGATATTTAGATTCTTTTGGAGTATTAATAATAGAGCGTATTTGCACGTATAAATTTACATTGCTTAAAATAATAATATTAATAATAGAATTATATGCATTTATTTATTATAGGTGTATCAATTGATGTATAAATAACAAATGTAATAATGAACGAAGTTTTAAATAAAAGATTGAATTCTCTATTTTATAATTACAAAATAATTGAATTTTAGTAAATAATATACTTTTTGTTTGTTTCAACCATTTTGCAAGTTAATACGTTTCAAAATTTAACATTCATGAAAGTATAATTTCGTATGAAAATAAATGTATTGAATAAATGCATACAAACCTTCATTAAAATTTTATTTTTTGTGAAAAAGCACGTAATTTATGAAATTTAAAAAATGCTTTAAAGCCGATGTTTTGTTACAGGAGATTCTGCCACGATTCCCGGAATAGCAATTTAATTCAGTGGATCTGATTGTTGAATTATCTATGTCAGGGCAAAATTTAAACAAATGCCGCGGCGTGCAATAAAGCATAGGGTTGGAAATGAGACAATGAAAATTCCTAAAATAAAGGTTTAATTGGAGGAAGGAGGGATTTGTAAGAAGAGCGAAAACCTTTCAATTACACAAAAATGCTCTTATTCAGCGGGTCGTCTATTTCTAATGGCAAAAAAGAGGCTGGAGGAGAAAAGCGCCCTCATTGTCGGGAGAAAAGGTATCAGCAATGGGTGGATCTGGTTGTCCCCGTTGTCCCCGTTGTCGCGGGGCTTTGTATCGTAATCGTGAAAGGAGGTCGACCGCCCCATTAGCTTTAGTTAAGACGACATTTTATTATAATGCGTAACAGAAAACCCGAATCCACTTTTCGAGCACATGCCCCCGACGAATCGCGGCCAAGTGCCCAACGGCCCTTTCTTCGGGGACATTATTCAATATCTCGGGGACTTTGAATGTAAAATGTTCGAGGCACAAAGCCCGGTGCCTCTCGCTCTTTGGAGGATCTACCGCGCGTGCGCGCACGTGCGCATGGGACCAGCCGCGAGGAGCACGCAAACACCCCCTTTTGATAATCTCTGCCCGAGCCCATCCTCTGAGAAAGTGCAAATCAATTTTTTTATGTCCTCGGCAGTCCTTTGATTCTGCATGCATTTTTCAGTTGGTAATGGATGCATGGAGAACGAATTTTTCAACATTCAATCGGTGCGCGCATGTTTATTCTAGTATTTCGAGATGGAAATTATTATAAAAGGAATATAAAAGTAAGAATACGACTCTAATATTTCATGATTTCATAACATCAAACTTTGAAATTACACTTTCATACATGCCAACACTACATCATTTTTATACTGTACTTTCTCTGGAAAACGACTTTTGATGGAACGTATCTGTTCTAATATTTAAGCTACTTAGATTATTCGTCTAAGAATATTTTTCGGTTATGGTTCTAAATAAATAAACACTAAATTTTCATTGAATAATAAAATTGATAAAGTAATTAATTTTTAAAAAATCATTTTTAAATTACCAATCATTTTTATGCCCACAAATAAAGAATATATTTTTCAGGATTCATTTTTTAATATCAATTTAAACAAATTTCAATATTTCCATTAACTTTATTCAATTTCACTTTGATTTAAATAAAAAAAAAATGATTGTTTTTCATTGTATGAACATTGCTTTTTTACTTCAAAATAACCATTCTTATCTATATTAGTGCATATTATTTTTATTCTTTTATTAAAAAAAATTCTTTTTAATTGCATTACATTATTTGCAATTAAACATTTGCTAAAATATATATTTTCAAAAATACCTACGAAAATTTATGCCTTATATTGAAATGTTATATTCTATGTATCTATAAAATATTATGACTTCATATCTTTAGTATTAAAAATAAAAATATAAAATATTTTATTATTCTATGCACTCATCATTTGATATCCATGAAATTTAGGAAAATTTTATAAATCCCATTACTTTCTATACAAAATTAAAAATAATTATGAATCTAACTTTTATATGTAAATAAAAATTTAATTTTTTTTTTTTTTTTTCAAATAAACAAAGTTTAAAGTATTTTTACTTAAGTTAAATTGAGTATAATTAAAGCAATTTTTTAAAACGTAATACTTTATAATAAAATCATCCTATATTAAAAAACCAAATAATAGTAATACTATAACTATATCTATCCAGCGAAATTTTATAAATAATTTGTAGCATCCTTTCTAATTAAAATTTTATAACGTATATTTTAGTGTAGAAAAATTATTTTTATGATGCACAAAATTTTTTAATTTTAATTTTCAATTTTTGTTAAAAGTGCCTCTTTTGATTATTTAATTTTTCATTCAATGAATAATTATTTTTCCACAGACATTCACTTAAAATTTCTTTTACAAATTTTTCCATACAATACTCTAAATATAACTCACTCAATTATATTTCTTTATTAAAAACTTGAAGATTAAAACTGTTTCATATTTTTTAAAGCTTGTGCAAAAATTTTTTTAACTTATATCTTGGTAAACTTTGAAAAGCTATTCAACCCCCTATAGCAATTTTCATTACTCTTTACACGTTCAATAAATTGCAGAGATTTCTAAATATTCATAATAATAAGCAATTTTTCTCTCTGAATTTCCAAAGTAATGTAAATTATAAAATTATATAATCTATGAAAGTAGTAAGTATTATTAGGTTATATTTAATCTTACGTGGTAGAAAACTGCAAAATAGTATTTTGATAGCTCACCTGTAACAGAAAACAATTGAATATTAATTGATACAATGTATACCCTTATTTATAATGTATACGTGTATTAACATATATAAATATTTAATTAAAATTAAATTAAATTTAATTTTTTTTATGTGATATGTTAAAAAAAATGTGTTTTTTTATAATTGAACTTTGTACATAAATGTCAAAACATCAAAGAGTTGTTAATTCATCAATACGTTAATTATAAATATATGAAATCTACATATCATATAATTAATTAAAGTTGAAATATGTTACAGAATAATTCGATTATTTATAATTGAATAAAATTATAAAATTTGAAATATTCATAAACTGATAATAATGTTTATTGATCAAAATATATTATTGTCTTCGTTCTTGATTATATTAATTTGTAGTTATATATAATTTTATATCTCAAGTTCTATTTGACGTGAATCATTTATTAAAACCATAATTTTTTTTATTGTAAATTAATGTTCGAAAACTTCAAGTTAAATATCCAAGAACAAAAGAAAAATGATAGATTTAAGATTAAATTACAGAACATGTATATAATGTATTCTAATTTTCTATATAAATTTGAACTTAATCTTCTTACATATACCGCGTTGAACAATATTTAAATCTAATTCTCTTGTAAGTAGTTCATAATAAATTTATATTTCAATTTTCAATATTTATTATTAAAAGTTACAGAATTACCGAAATAATCTTTTATTCAACTTGTTCAAACTGTTAGATTTTAGTTTTTTTACATTTAGATACCGTATTAAAAGAGAAGCACTTGCATTGACGCAGAGTATGCAAATTGATGCAACAATATTACGTTTGAACATGTATGATAATGGCGTTTACTCATTATATCGTGAGAACCGCAAATATTATCGTCGAGTGATAATGAATGAGAATGAACATTTGCCCAAATGTTCCCTAAAATAGGAATGGAACGCTGAAACATGATTTTAACTTAGGCCGCATAACTAGGAAATGGCCTGGATGTGCATAAGGCTATTTGATAATTATCACCAAAAATTGCTTCAAATTCACTTTTTACGTAATTTTCTGGTTCTCTAAGCTTCTAAAAATATGATTATACTATAAAAATACTTTTAAATATAGAACGGTCAAAACAATAAAAAATATTGTAATTTTTCTCTTTAATTATCATGCTTTAAATAATGATAAGGAATGGGCGAAAATTTTATAGCGTAAATTGACAACACACATTAAAAATATAATTATAAATAATGAAAAAGTCTGTTTATCTGGTAAATTAATGTAAAAATAAAAGCCAATTTTAGTCAAGAGGGAAAAAATCATTCAAAGAATAAAAAAGTAATTAAAAAAATAAATATAACACGAATTTAAGCTTGAGGATAACAATTGACATTTATTGTAGAATAGTTAACACGTTGGTATAATGACAACCGCGGTTTTATAAAAGAGGATATCAAAAGATTCTCTGGTTTTATGCGGCTAACTTTGTGAAAAGATATGTTCAGCTTTTAGAGTGGCTGGGCGGTTTTTCCACTCGGAGGTTTTTCTCGCTTTTACTCTTCGACATTCTCTTGCAGACTTAATAGTTAACGCACTTGGGTGGTTTTGCAGGATCTCACACTGTATAGATTACAAGTTTCTTTGCTGTGATAAACCCGTCGGCGGAAAAACTAATTATTCTCACGTAGTATTTACGAATACTAACTACTCCGGGCCTTCGTTTCCACTTTTCCCTTGAGACTACCCTCATTTTACATTTTGCTGGAGGTTTCCATTTCCTCCTAATGATTACTACTTATGATTCGTATTTTTTATACTTTATACTCATAATAATACTTGTTGCTTTAAGTGGCAGTGGATCTAATGATAAATAGTGATGCTCAGCTTGAAAAATAAAAAATTTTTTAAATAAAATAAAGTGAAATATTAATAAATGCTCGTTTTAAATAGACAATTTAGACATTAGTTTATTAGTGTAATTATTAAATACGTTGTAAAAAGCACATTTTGAAAATTTATAATAAAAAATTACTCTTAAATCATACACAGCATATAAAAAAACATAGTTGAATAATTTCATTATAATTTATCATAGGAAGAATGTTATTTATTGCAAATTAGAATTTATATTTTTAAATTATTTGTTAAAAAATTATTAAAATTATTTTCAAATAAATTTGATACATAATAAATCATTGTTTTTAAATACAAATAGAAACAAATGATTTTTGTTACTAAAATTGCATTTTTAGAATATGCTATTGTAATCATATTCTATTTGAAAAAAAGAAAAATTAAATTACATTAGTTACAATTGCTAATTAATCGATATTATTGATGAATTGAATTAAATATATTTTCTTTTGAAAACCCACAGGAAATATGAATAGAATCATTTTAAATAGGTTTGGAGTGAATTAAAAAAGATAAATTACAGCATATGTTTTGTATGTACAAATAATAGTTGTGAAAATTTTTACACAAAAATATAATTAATCTTTAGAATTTCATGCATTGTTCAATTTATTGCGGTGAAATTTATAATTCAAGAATTTGCATAATAAATCTTTTAGAAGGGTCAGTTCTACCCCTTCTGATTGTCGGGGTGAATTGTGCGCCAATGATGTTGGGGTTAATTTTCATATGCAAGATAGGGTTAGATAAGCGTGATGAACATTAGCAGTGACTATTTCGACAAAACGTTTCGAAAAATTATTGGTGCAATATCTACCAATATTGCGATAACAATAATAACAATAATTATACAAACTGACATTAAATTTTGAACAAAGTTGATGCTTGAAAGATTAACATTGTTAACGTTTTGTACTCAAAAATATAATAGAAATACAACTGAATAAATAAAACTTTATTTGTGAAAAATGAAAATTTATAAACACAAGTCGCAATAATTTTGCAAAAGTTAATACATGAGTATAAAGATCATGAATGCATCAATAGAATAATAAATTAGATAGATACAGAAGCATTTTTCTTTTGTATGCATTGAATTTATTTCAAAATTTTCGTATTTTTCCATTAGAGAATGTGATTTGATAAGCGTTGTGCTTTTGAAAATATTTTCTTGTTAAATGTATTACTTTCTTTTATCGATAGTAAATACCATTATAAAAGTAACACTATCAATAATTCTTGATAATTTATATTTGGTTTAAGTTCTTTTTACGCACTTTTTAAGTGAGGCAATATATGAAGGAAACTCAAAAAGCCCTAGACCGTTACATAAAATAAAAAAAAAAAAAAAAAAACACGAGTACGTAGTTTAAAGAATACTTAATCGTACAATATATATATGATTTTTTATCGTAAAATAAAAACTCAAAACCCATTGCCACAAGAAATATCTCTCCATCGGTTATTAACTTGAAAAAATTCTGAACATCCGTACAATAATATTTAATTTGCAATTCTTGTACTTCAGAAAATTTCATTTCGAGAAATTTAGCGTTAAGAATCCATTTCATAACAAAATACCTTTTGATGTTGTCGCAGGTATTCCACTTATGCAGACGCCGAATTCTCACTCCAACTCTGCACCGGGAAATACGGCGATTAGAGTTCGTCAATGGCTCACATGCAAGAACGCGTGGTTAACGTATTCGCGGATGAGACAAACCCAAGTTCTGGTACTAATTTGACCTAATTGACGAGCTATATACAAGAGCATAAAATTCATTAACCCACGACGCATCTGCGCTTCGAGACTGGAATTCGAAATTTTCACAACTACTGCACCGAGCGATCCTTGTATCCAATAGCCGGGAAAATCGCGAGCTAAATGGAGGGCGGAAAAGAGACAGATATGCAGACGAATGAGACAAATAGAGGGAGGAGCGCGGATAAAGAAGACGGAAAATGAGAGAGAGTGAGTGAGAGGGTGGGTGGCAGGGGGTTGGAGAGGGTTGGAGGACGAAGACCTCGTCGCATTAGCACATTACAGCTATAGGGGCCAGAGATAAGCTTAAACGCTATCTCTCTTTCCTCTCTTTACCTCAGCTCCTCTCGCTCCCTCGAACGAGGGTGTATGCAGTGTTGGTGCTCGTGGAAAACGTTCTCGATTTCTCAACGGAGATTCCCGTGACGCGACGCTAGTCCCAGTGCGGACGATTGTTCGGAAAGTTCTGCTTTCCGTATATCCACTGAATATGGGAATGTGAAAAGCGGAGGATGGCAATAACTACGTAAAGAAGGAAGAGATCGGAAGGGCGGAGCGGTAAGAATTAATGGTAATAAAGAAAGAGAAAGGACCGGAATAGGTTTGCCTCCCCCTCCCCCCCTCACACCTCCCCCTCGCCCTCTCTCTCTCTCTCACGCGCGCCCGCCCGCCCGCGCTCCTACTCCGTTGGTGGTTCTTTAGAGTGGAAAATTTCACTTCTTACGCTCGAGTGAAGTGTGCGACGGCTTTTTAATGACGGAAGAAAGAAGATAGAGGGAGGAGACGTGGGATTTTTCTCTCCATTTTGCGCAGGTTCATCCACCTCGCGCACTTTGAACTACGTCCTCGCGATGCGCATTGGAAATTGCTCCATGAAGTGCATGTGATTCAACTACGGATCACTGATTTTACCTTCTCGTAATTATTGAGTTATAAAGAAATTCGCTCAAGACCTAACTTATTTTCCCAATACATGCTCGGGCTTTCCTCTTTTTTCTTCCTCCGTTTCGTACATTAAGGAAAGTGATTTTCGTTTTTTGAAACTAGACTGCACAATATATCTCTAAACGAGCTGATCGTGAACTAATTAATGGTTGCTTTTCGAGCGGAACCTGATTTTGACACAATTTTTTTATTTTGCGAAAGTTTAAAAATTTTTCTAAAAATAATGGTAATGCAATTTTACCCCCTCCCTCTCTCCCCACAATGGTGTTTACCGCAACCCACCAATTTCACGTTTACTAATTGATGCCCTCCGTAAAACTCTTTCAAATATTTTTTAAACGAAAAAAATGGTACTTTGTAAGAAAATAAAACTCGAAATGTATTACAGTAAATTTAATAATGCATCGTCTTCTATCATCATATATATAAAAGTTAAACGTGCAAAAAAAAATAAAAAAAAGTAGTGCATATCAACATAACACTATACCTCATTGCACCTCACCAACAATATACCACTGGCAATAATTGAAGATATCGATAATAAACTGTTATTCTGATATTTTCCAATGTAACAGTAAAAAGATAAGAAAAAGGGAGAAAAAATTATAGTTCAAAAGTACCGAGCTTATTTATTTTAACTCAATATATATATATATATAAATTATATTTTACATAACGTGGTTTGTGCAAAATCTGGAAAAACTTTTAAAAACTTTCTCAATAAATAATAGTTGTCAAAAGAATTACATAAATCTCGGTTAGAATAACATGTAATATCTTAAGTTAAGATTTGAGCTTTAATCACATTATCATTAGAAGATACCTTAGTTGGCGTTCTATAAAATATTAAGTTTTTTCTCAACACTTTTTCAAAATGTACAAGATAAATTACTTACAATGCAATTAAATGATAGTACTTACAACTAATCAATCAACATAGTTTATATCGCTTAAAATTTTCAACTTTTCCTTAGATAAAATAAGAAAAATCACAATATAACGATTATAAAATCATCCAATATTTACTGAAAACATTCTTAAAAAAAATTGTATTTCAGTTTAAATATAATTTTCGTGAAAAGCATGTACAAATACATAGAGTAGGACGTAAAATTGTAACATCTATGGCCGTCGGTAAGATTTTTCGTTCGTATAAGAGAAAGATTTTAAAATAGAAGGAAGGGAACATAAAGATCCCGCGGAACACAGATAGCAATAACAAAAAATGGAGATGAAAAAGCATTAAACAAGAAAAGTGAGGGATGTAGATAAAATAAGTCAAAGAAGAGATTATGTGGAAACTCCGGTAAATTTTCCCGGTGCACATCCTACGAGCAAGCTTTTGCGGTACACACAAACATACGTATGTTTATGCACACGTACAGGGGCGTTAGCTCTTTCCCTCTTCCACGACACCTCAAACTCCCAGAGTCAATTTCTGCCGCTCTCAAGTCATCTCCTTTAATGTATGAGTGAAATAGGATGAGGACAAAGCTCGCCTACACTCACACACTCGCAGAGATCCACCAATATCCAGATTGTGCGCACACCTCCTCCCACCCTCTCCCACCCTCTCTCTCCCGTTTCCTCTCCCTCTCGAGAACAGCTTCGACCCTTCACGTTCAAAAGCGCTTTGTCTTCCCTTTCCCTTGCCTCACGTTCCGTCCGTTCCCTAATTCTCTCCTAATATCACGGCACCAAACCAATAAGCGCATCGCGCCGCCACATTCCCGCCGCTCTTGTGCGTGCCCCACAATTTCCGGTGCGCGAAAAACCCCGAGTGCTGGTGTAGTAATCGATTAATCGATATTTTTCCCGCCCAACCCCCGATGAACCAACCAACCACTCGTTTGCTCGCCCTGCACACGCACGTGCGTACAATTTTTTTTTTTTTCCCTTTTGGCTTGTGAACACAATTCGTGCTCTGACATGACCATTGAGTGTTAACGGAACGAGGACTAGCGTGATTTTTTTTTTTTCTTTTTGTTGCTCTTGTTTTTTTTAAGCGGGCCATTGTTCGACACTTAGTTTTACAGAAGGGAACGTCGATGTTCCGGATCCTCGATTTCTAGGGGAAAGTAGTTTTTAACAATTACATAATGACAACCGGAAGTATCCGCCCTTCCCGATTGACTGGTTTTCCAGATAACTCCTGTTTTCCAATTAAACGATGTAACATAAGTAAACAAAGTTGAATCGAAATAAATAAATGAAGACTGAAAAATATTGATAAGGTCGATTTTCGATTGTTATTCAAGTAACTTCATTAAAAATTTACAAATGATTGAGAACAGCGTCAAACTGTTCATTGGAAATAAAATACACATATTTTTTTTTGCTTACGTTCACGAAATAATCATATCGTTTAATTTAAAAAATAAAAAATATTTTTATAATTGCATTTTCTATTCGTTTTAAAAATTTTACAAGTTACCATTTAATAATTATAATTTGTTTCATAAAATAATAATATTTCCAGTTTAATAATCACGTCTCAACTGTTAATTACATTATAATATATCATAAATACATAAATATTTTTTATATTGGTAAAATAAAAAATATGTCTTAAAATCAATATTAAAAACATTGTAATATTATGAAACTGAATTAATATATATATATAAACTAAATTAAAAATCTATAATCTGTTATAAATTACTTATTTTTTGTAATTTAATATAATACTTAAAATGATTAAAAAATTCATTTTATTTAATTTAAATTCTTTTTTCATATAATTTAATCTAAAATATACACTATTTTACATCATCGATACAACTATACAACAGATAAGAACAACAATTTTTCGAACATGTGATTAAAAACAATTTTCCATAAATATTTAAAATCTGTTATTTAAATAATCATTTCTATTTACTTTTAACTAAGATAATGAAAAAAAAAATTATGAATAATAAACAATAAGATGTCTTCATTTTTTACTAAATTATATTAAATTAGGACGATTGCATAAACTTCTTCCTATTCAACTTTTGATTCTTATTTTATACATTTTTTTACTTAAAGTACTCAAATATATTATATTATACTTTATCAGAAGCTTTATTATTATGATAAATTTTATTTTTACATTTCCTCAAACGAAATAAAATACAGCTAACAAAATTGTTACACCGTCAGTTAAATAATAAAACAACTTTCATTATATAATATACGAAAATATCTATTTGTATTTTATAAATGCAACAAAACGTATAAATTATAAATCTTTGATTAATTTACATTATCCTCAGAAAAAATACATATTGTTATTGTTTATTTTAATAAACTTAAAAAATTTATTTGATTTAAAAAACATAATTTTTTTTTTTATAAATGTTGATATAAATATTAAGCCTCTATGTAAATTGAAAATATTTTTCCACTAATTTTCTAATTTCAGAAAATTTGTACTAGTATTTCGCATGTAAGTGTAATTCAATATATAGGATAAATTTAAGATTAAAATATAAGAAAATGCAAAGAGCCGTATAAGAATTATTACATAAGTTATTAATTAATAATAATGAACAGTTTTAAGGATTTTGATTTCATTTAATTTTAAAAAATAATTATAAGAGTCTACGCGGTTAGTTATTTACTACGATATTTTAAAATGAAATTAATTTTTCCAGGAACGATTTTATACGTTAAATAAGTTCATAGTGTGAATCTCTATAACATAAACTATAAAAAAAATCACAATTTTTGATTATAAAAATATCAAGATTGGTAAAATTTATTATGCAATTTTTTTTATAACAAGTGAACCACATACATAGTATTATCGTTATAATTAATGGTTAATTAATATCAGGCATAATTACTAGTATTTAAATATCTCAAAGTTTTTATTTTAATACTTTATAAGCTTGATGTCTTATCAAATTGTATTTTCTAATAATTATATAAAAAAAATTTTTGAAAAAATCATTATTTTTTATTTTTGTATTTTTCAATTTTCGATAGTTTTTTTTTGTTCAATTACAACAAAAAATTTCGATAAAAATAAATATACAATTCAATGCAATCAAGAGATATTTGCTCGGAAAAATCTGCTGTAAAATAAGATAAAAATTCTGAACTTGAATTTTTACAGATCAGTTACCATTCTTTTTAAGAAACTTTCGACATTCTGCCGAATTACATTAGAATGGCGCTTTTCCTAGAAACTTTTACAAATTCATTCAACGCGAATTTTATCAAAATAGAATATGGCATAAAAGCTCAGTGTAGTTTTACCAAAAAACAAGGAAGATCCGTTGCACACGAGCCAAACGCACTTCGTAAAAGTTGTTCAAATTCCCGAATAGATTGTGCCGCAACATGTTTTCGTTCGGTCAATCACGCACTTCAAGCAAAAACTTTCAGACTACTCGGGCCAATATTTTGATTGCTCGACTCCAGGATCAACCTTTTGCACTCTAATCCCTGACATAAAGACGCTTATGGTTATAAGAGCCGAGATGAGTGGCTCTTCCCTATCATCGCGTAACCCCATCTACAGGGGTTATTCCTCTGGGAGGATACATTAACCTCCGATCCAGCGAATCCAGCATCCGAACTAGGGGTTGGCTAATACATGATACTCCGGGCTGGCCGAGTGAACCGAATGTTGTAAGTTGTTCAAGCTTTGCTAAATACATAAATACATGCCTCGAATAAACCAATTTTTCAAATTAATGTTTACAGGAGTTTACCCGTGTCTGCGTGATTTCAGCATTTGTGCCAACAAAAAAATTACCCACTTGCAATAATTGGCAATGTAACGAGCTTTGTTCTCTCATTCAAACTTTTGCAAAGTTAAAAGTTATCCATATTCTATAACGGCGGCAGATAATTTACTTAAATAAACAGAAATTTTCGGTAGTTGGTATTAGAAGCGTGTTTACAATTGTTTACTGAATTTATACTTCGTAATTTGTACGAACAATACTTTAGAGAAACATGCCATACTAACTTGCATTATTCAACAGGCGAAAAATAATTTAAATGAGTTTAAAAAAGGGAACTTTATGAATAAATATTGGATACAAATTAAGCATTCGTAGTAAATTTATACAATTTACTCTGCATATGCGATATAAAATCGAAGATAATAATATTTAAAAAAAAAGGACATAATTAAATAATGAATTAATGCATTTTTTATAAATAAATAAACATATATTTGAACAGATTATCTACATGTATCAATATGCCAATGAATAAAATTACTTTGATACATTATTTGTATAAAATAAATTTTTTATTGTAAATTATAACTACATTATTAAATTCTAAATATTTATAATAATTTAACGATAAAAAAAGATAAAAATGCATATTAATGAAAAAACAATTTAATAAATTAAAAATAATTTGCTGTTATTACTTCTACGAAATTCATCATATATCTAATGCCGGTAATACTTGATATCTGACATATAATAAAAGATTTAAAAACTATACTTTGTTTAAAGCACAGCACCATCAGATGAAATATTAGACTAGTTCATGCACATTATACTATAAAATATACTACGTGCAATGTTATTCATAGTCGGTTATTTGATAATTATTTTCTATTTCGACTGAAAATTTAATCAATGCTTCAAGAAAATAGATATAGTCGAGATGCATACTACGTCATCTTGTTATGTGTGCAAGCGAATTTCGATTTTTCTGTGCTGGTTCAAAATAAATGAAGCTTATAACATCGATCTCTTTAATAATGCAGTAATATATTTTCATGCCCAAAACCAATTAATTTTCTGAATTTATTATACTATGATAACGATATTTAAGCCATTAGTAATTTTGCAGTTATATAGTAAAATGATGATAAATAAAAATATAAAATTCGAAAATTATGGCAATCTTGTCTTACAAAAAAAAAAAAAAAGAAAAATTTAAGTTATTGGATTCTTCCAGCACATATTCTGTGTATAGTAAATAAACCGGAAAATATATCACAAACATTTGTTTTCTTACTTATCCACCCTATACGGAATATATCGTCTGTAAATATAAAAAAGAAGCATTGGACTACTGGGAATATCCCAAGAAGATAAATGCCATAAAACTTCTTGTGGTAAACAAAAAGTGCCTTAGTAGCTGATCAGGTTGATTCCGATTTTTCCCTCTGTGTTCGTTTGCAGAAATTTTTTTTAGCCTGAACCTCTGAAAACTACAGAGGGACTCGATCTTTCGATGTACAGTGTAGAGGCAAGTAATAGAAAAGAAAGTTTGTTTTCGGACAGTTGTAATGAAACGAGAACTCGTAGTCTCGTACACGAAATTCGCCTTCGCATTGTGATGAACGTGTACAAATCAATTGATTGAACGTGAAGTTTTCTATTGAGAATGCAGACAGAGAAAATTAGAGAGAACTGGCAAATTTATTTCTCGATATTGAAAAATTTCAAGAATTTTACATTTGGCATCTTTAAATCTATCAAAGCACATTGATCAAATTTCAGAAAATTCAGACCAACTGGTTCACTATTTCACGTGAGATTAAAAAAATTTAATTTTAATGTGTTAAAAGAGGCTTAGATATTTTATTGTGGAAGTGCACGCATGCATTTTTAAAGAAATAATACGTTATCGGTATTTGAAATACACCTCAATATTTTTAAAATTTAATTTCTTAAATACCATATATCAAAGAAAATATACTGGACCAATTTAGTTATGGATTTTATAGTAATTACGAGAAAAAAATGTCGAAATAAATCAAAAATAAAAAAAACTTGATTTTGAACTAGGTTAGTTGTTTTAAGGTACAATATTAACTATTTTACCTTATAAATCTTGTTAAATTTGTTCGATTTATCATATATATTTAATCTAATTGCGTATTCATCCCTTAATTACTTTTAGTAATATATTTTCAGAACGTTACATATTTTTAAAATTACATCAGAAAATAATAGTTCGAAAATTAGTGGTTTTAATCGAAGAGTGCATTAAAATTAATGTATATCTTAATATTATTTATTGAGTATTAAATAAATCGAAAAATCCAAAAATTAAATTACAAGTTAATTTAAAAACTTGTATTTCTTATTTCTTATGTTTGAAACTTAATCATTTATCATTTTCTCAATTACATTATTTTTAATTAATTCTTTAAAAGAAATTAATGACAGATTAAAAAATGTCATTATAAAACTAAATTAACCACATTAATGAACATTCATTTATATACCTTTAGAAAATCAAAGAAAATTTAAGAGTTTAAATTTATTTTAATTTTGGATTAGGAAATGCTCGAACGATTCATCAATGTCTTTTGCCGATTAAGTTATTATTTTTTTGTTAAAATTCATTTAATTCCATTATAAACTGGTAACATCACAAACTGCTCTTAGATAAACATGTATTTTGTATTTTCAATGATTCTAATTAATGAAGTTTAGGCTGTTGATGCAACTCGTTCTATCAAATTTACCTAGTGTCGGTAAAATGTTCAATTTGACAGGCGGATGCCCAATAGTTCAACTCCTTGCCTGCAATGTTACCATATTCAACAATAGTCTATTAAATGCGCAAGCTTTTCTAAATTAATACTTGACACACAAGATGAATAATAAATTAACCGAGCATCCGTTTGATATTTCGAAATGTAATTATTAACGCGTAAATCGATTAAACACAAAAATTACTCAACTGTACTTCATTTAATAA
Organism: Eupristina koningsbergeri; assembly: GCA_018907245.1. Classification (NCBI taxonomy): domain Eukaryota; kingdom Metazoa; phylum Arthropoda; class Insecta; order Hymenoptera; family Agaonidae; genus Eupristina; species Eupristina koningsbergeri. The sequence goes on along the minus strand of JACCHV010002889.1, from coordinate 1,012,148 downwards.
TAATGTTGCTGTGTACAACGTTACTAATGTTTATAAAGTAATATTTGTGTACTGCTATTTTTTATAATTAAAAAGCTTTCAGTCAATTATTAATATGACTTTGAGTAATTTACTTACAGGTAATTTTCACCTACGAATTTTAGGATGAACAAACAAACTTAATTTACAAAAATTAATTAAAGATTAATTAATTATTATTTTAACATTGAATATATTATTTTTAAATGAAAAGTGTATTTAAATTTTGTAAGTTTCATTTATATCAAGTTTTAAATTAATGCAACTCACCAGAATACAATGCTTGTTTTTAAGTACAAAAAATATAATTACTTGTGCTACAATAACCATAAAAATTATAAACTTTGATGTTGCATTATAAAATTCGAGTATACAAAAAATGAAAACAACCGGTGAAAACTTGATGAAAGTACATTTTTTAATATAAATATTAAATATTTTTCAATGTACCGTATTCTTCACTAATTTATCCGAATTGTTTGCTTTTCTGAATATTTAAACTTATATTACGTCGCGATTTGTTTACGTTGAAACGCGGCGGCGAGATTTCTATTTATTTGTTATTAATTGGAAAATGGTCCTCCCTTTTTAGCATATGCTTGCGCACAATAGTTCGGGACGGAGGAGTGATAAGGTTTGCGTTATAAAATAAACTGCGACAAAATTTCTAAATAAATTTTGTCAGATAAACAGGCGAATTATTCGTCGAGATTAGATCGGTAACCTCTTCACACGCACAAAAAAAATATTTTGAAACACTTTGAAAGGCAAAGAAAAAAAGGAAAAACACAATTAATATAAATAAATGAATTTATTCCTTACTTTTCCAGTTGTGGTTGAATTAGATTGATTACAGTGGTTTGATCAGTGACCTTGGCTGCTTACTTAGGAGGGAGAACTCAGTGAAGCAATAATAACTTTTAATTATGTAAAATTTGGAAAAAATAGAGCTTGACTGCTCGTAAAAAAAAACTGAATTTTGAGTGTGCTTCACCTGATTTTTCCTCCCTTTTTATACATTTTTTTTAGCACAGGGTGTATGGGCAAGTGGGAGAATTTTATGTGTTTTCATAGAAAACTTCAATAGATTTTCGTTTTTATATTTATTTGGTGTTAAATAATTAATTAATCCAAATTCTAATTTAGTGAAAACTTGCTCCATACCTCTGTTTACATGTGTATTTTTTATTTTTTCAAATTTCTTATTATTTAATGAGTTATTTAATGAGTTATTTGGTTTTGTTTAATTATTTCTTTAAATAACAATGAAGTGTAGTATTTTTATTTTACATATGTGAAGGAAAGTGTTTGTTCTAATGTTTTATAATTTTAGTTTGTGAATTTTGTGTAATACACAATGCTAAAAATTGTGAATTTATATAACAAAGGATATGCGACAATTGATTAATTTAGTGATTTACTTAATATAAAATTTTATTTTGACAATTTTGATGAATAAGATGGTTTTCTCATTTAGCTGAGGAGTGATTAGAATAAGTTTTATTAGTTTATATAATATTAATTAAAAGTTATGAATAAAAATGTGTTTGATTAATAGTTGGTATTATTATTTCATCATTTGACATATGCAAATGATGTGCGAGTCCCTTGGAAACATTTTAAAAAGGTTTGTTTTATTATTTATTAATTATTTAATATACTTTTCTATGTTTGTAGCTAATTTTCTTTGTCAAAAGTTGATTTAGATAGCCCTTTTTTTCCTTGTTTTTTTTGCTATACCTTTCACCGGTCACTTTCTGACTTTCTTGCCCAGTGACACTTTTTAGGCTCCTTAAAATTTTCCTATTAGTTAGAGAGAGAGAATAGATGGAAAATTTTATTTTATTTTAAAATTTCTATTTTTTTTTAAATTATACTGTTTTGTGATAATAGGGTTAGCGAGTATCTTTATTTGTTTTGTTATCTATATTTAGATTCAACTTCTTTATTGGAATTTTAACTAGTTTTGATTAATTTCTTATTATTCGACTTATTTTATATTTTCCTTTTTTTCTCTTTCTTCACCATTGTACTTGAAAAAGTACTATGGTAAACTTATTTGTAATTTTATTATATTTCTTTTTAATACTTTTTATCATTATTACTATTAATATTATTGCTTATTATTAACTAAATATTATTATTACTTATTATAACTATTTATTATTATTACTTAATATTAATTTAGTTATTATTATATTTACTTATATTACTATCTATTATTATTATCATTATTGTAATTATTAAAAATTTTTTGGTGCTAGATTATTAATACCTTTAAGATTTTTTTTCTTTTATATTAAAATATTATTATGAAATTATTATTATTTTAATTGTTTATTATTTTATTTATAATTATTAATAAGTATATTTAATTATCATTATTATTGTAAATATGACAATATAAAATTTTTTTATAAAAAAAAAAATTTTAAGTTTTTTTTATTATAATTTTTAATTTTTTTATTATAACTTTTTTTTCTTAAATTAAGTATTCAAAATTTTTTTGTTTAAATAAAAATAAAAGTTTTGTTCGGCTGCTGCCGTAACACTTAAATAGCCAGTTTTAATTATTATTTAATTCAATGGAATAAATTCGAAAAATATAATATTTAAGGAATGCATAATTTTAAAGATAAAAATATTAGAATTAAAAGTAATCTATACATTTTAATTTAAATTATATTCCCTTTTTTCGTATCATGAAAAATCACAATTTTTTTTTTTTTTTAACAGATTTTGAAAAATCATATTTCCATAAAATTGTATGAAAAATAAATTTTCTTTATTACATCGAAAACTCGTTGATTTAATTACGTTGTAAAAATTGATTGATTAAATAAGCATTAATTAGGAAATAATAATTTCTACATTATGGTAATGGGACTTTCGATAATTCATAATTTATTTTCAATTAATAAAGTAGTGCATATTGTAATTGACTTGCATCCTAATGCGAACATTATATATTATTCAAAGATTAAAAATTGAAAAACATAATAATAACGTTCCGGTAGCCCCACCCAAAACCCGAATACTTTTTTACAAGAAACTCAAATAATTAAATCTAAAATCGAATATCAATTTTACTTTCCATTTTTAACTGCATTCATTAGGACTCCATCTGTTTGGGTCAACGAGGCCTATTATTAAATATTCGGTTCACCCTTTTCCCCCGTAAATCCGCATCATTTTCAAGTATTTTGCTTAATCCCAGTCTATCTGCCGACTCTTCTTAAGCTGTATTCTCTTGTCATGGCTCAACTGTTGTTAGGCACTCGACCGCCCGTATTTCCACTCGAAATACTCGACTCCTATTTGTTTGACCTTCATTATTACTATAATTGTCATCCTGATCGACGTCGATGGTGTTGATTAGCTCAGTAATTTCGTATAAATTTAAGTGTAGGTGTATAATCAGAAGTTCGGCTGTTAATGATGGTATAATCTTCAGTCTGATAAATATGATGATTATGATTTTCAGGAAGGAGGTTTTTAGTCGAGATCTCCGAAATGGTATTATTGGGATAAATAACATTTTGGAGAATATTAAAGTGATTATCTTGAATGAATTGTTCTAAGAAAAAACTACTAAAATGTATTATTGAATAATCAATTAGATTGATTTAAATCTATTCTTGACTTTGAAAAGGGTGGGCTATAAATTTTAATTTACCTGTTAAATAAATCGGAATCTGATTCGATAATCAATCGTTGCAATACATATTATGTAAATATGATGATTATTAAAATTTAAAATCATCCTCTGTTTACAGAATCTGGTTATGTAAATATAAGTTATAGATAAATCTAAATTTTATTTATATTGCAAATATTTGCAATATAAATTGCGAATAAATCTCTACTTACATCAAAGAAAAATATTGATGACATCATTTTTAGTTCAAAAGATTGTGCAATTACAATATATAATTTGTATTCCAAATCTACAAATCATAATCGTATTTTTCTTACGGTATTTCATTGTTGGAAGGTGAATTTGAGATGTTGCATCTTTACAATTAATACTTATATAATTTAATTATTCATATTTGTGCAATCCACTTTTCTCTTAAATTAAATCTCGAACAATAAAATCAAAGTAAAAACTTGAACCAAGTATATTCATAAACGAAAATATTCATTTATTTACTTATAATATTTAAAGCCTTTTTACAATACAAAATAATTATACGATAAACATTACACGTTCTTTGTAATTATTGCACGATTACGATTAAACGGATTGTGTGAATTTGTATTTTCATGATTTAATATTCGCGATAGTTTTTCATTGAAAGAAATAGATTCATAAGCAAGTAAGCTGATTTCGCAAAAAACAAATAAACACAGGTTTCAACTGATTATGATTTCAAATAAATAAATAAAAAGACAGAGATGGTATATGGGGTATTCAATTTTCACAATATTATGCTGGCACTTTTCTGAAAAACGCTCTGCTTCAACGAATTCAAATCTGCAGTAATATTTGTACTTGTCGCGTTGATCACTGATTGAATGTGCTCGATTTGTTGTAAATATTGAATTTCCAGGATAAATTTGTATATGCGCTCGTATATGCGTTCGATCGAGTAATTTTTCCAGAGGCATATTCGTATAACAAACATAGCTCGGGGCTGACTATTTCCAATAATTAATTTATCATCAATAAAAATACAATAAGAAATGTAATAATCACAATTATAATTGAAGGTTAAATACTCAAAATATTCCCGTTACATTCACGTAAATTGCTGATTTGTGCATACATTCATTATTCCATGTAATAAATTATTTTATTATACATCAATTAACAATAAATTATAATTGCATATTCAATAATAATCGAATAATTTTTTATTTACAACAATGTAAGTCGAAATGTGAAATATACTTATTACATTTTATGAATTTCCATTGAATTTGTGCATTAATTTTATAAAATTTCATTAAAACGGGTAAATATATACTGAATGCAATATACACATAATTTATGCATAAATATGTTTGTACATGCATTTTAATATTTTTAAAAAATACCGTATATTTTTATTTTAACCAAGTAATTTAATGATCTAAATTTTTTTTTTGTATCAATATAGATCAGTAATGACATAAATAAACAATTAGACTTTTGGGAGACTTGCATGAGTATTTTTAGTTATATTTTATACTTTAAAAATCCATTATTATAAAAGAGGGAATATTAAAAGACTTCAAAAAGATCCATTTTTAAGTATTTTTTCAAACGTACAATAGTTTTATATATTATTCTTTTGCCAAATGTATCGTAATATAATTTATTAATATTATTTAATAAAGATGTATTTTAATATTCATTATTAATTAAGTACAATTTATTTGTTAAATTAAAGATTTACAATAATTAAAAATACTTGAAAAATTTTGTACTGTATTCATGAAATTCAATAATTTAGTCAATATTATAATTTTTGTTTTATAAAACAAAATAACTACATAATATAATTATCCCATTATGATCAAAAAAACTTTCAGACATAAAAGTGATACACAAAAACGTATTGCTTATAAATTAGTTTCACGAAAATTAGATAATTATTTTTATTCCATTGTTTCAAGTATACTACTTTTTATTATTATACACAGAGAGTGTTTGATTATATTGTGGCTACTAAAAATTTATGTTAATTATGTTATCTACTTTTTAATTTGATTATAACAATTGTATTATTTTTAATATTTTTAACAAAATCATATATGCTGTTTTTTCGATTATCATCATAATTATATATTAAAACGATCGTATTTTTTTTTATAATATTGCAAATTGTATGTACAATATTTTTAAAATTGCATAAATTGATTAATTTCTTCCTTCGATATTTAATCAAATTACTTAACATAAATATGAGAAATATTATATCTCATTCATGCATACACATAAACGTATGTATATTGTATTGTACAGATTTCTAAAACATGAGTTAAGTTAATTTTTTTATAATATACTATGCAATGCATATTTTATTTTATAAATATGTCATCTAATTAATCATTTATATGTTCTATAATTATTAATTTTTCTTTAATTTCTAGGAAAATTTATAGTCTAATTCAAAGCAAAGACGTCAGCTAGATCTACGTTTATTTTTAAAACATTTTTTACCGTCTATTATTGCAAAATAAGATTTATGACTTGAATAGAAATTTAAAATGTGAAAAAAAAAATTAACTGAAATTATTACAGTACTTGAAATTTCTTTTATTTAAATTATAAGTACATCTATATATATTTTATATCCACATCATTAGTAATTTAAAGTTACAATTATTATAAATTTTAAAGTTACATCTTATAAATAAATATAACACTCCTGACTTTTCTTCATCGTTCTTGCTTATTCAGATCATTTCCGTTATAATCCCATAGTTTGGATTTCACATATTTTAAATTAAAAAAATTAAATTCCCCATAAAACCGGAAAGGAGATAAAGTTTGACTTACAATTTGCTGGCACCTACAAAGTACAGGGGGAGAATATTGATTTTATGATGATCTTCGCGATTCTTTCAGCGGTAGCCAAAGATGAAAAAAGGAAATGGAAAAGGACAAGAAAAATACGATCTCTTCTTGCTCTTATGAATAATGAATGAATAACAGCGTCGGTTCGCTCTCGAATATCCGCGAAGTAAGTACTTAAAGAAGCGCATCTCGCAGCCGAGGCCACTCATCATTTCCCTCGTTGACATCCAAAAAATAATCGCTGTTTGTTCGCAGCTCGACTAATTCGCGGAGAAGACGATGAGAAATCTCGCAAAAGATGGATACACAGAATCCAGCATCCAAGGGAAGTGCTTTGCGGTGTTTCCGTTCGAAAAGGTAAAGCGCGGAGGCCTTCGTCGTTAAAAGGACATTAAATGCCGATTTCTCTCACTTTTTGCTGTCTTCGCCTGCACATAATCCATCTTGCTTCCTCCTCTTCCGGCCCCTTCCCTCCCACTTGTGTATCCACGTCAGTACCTCAACAACTCGCGAAAGGAGGAACGAGGAACTAGGAACGGCTTCTGTCGAGATGTCGCCTTTGATCCAGAATCGCTGTTAAGAGTTAATGAGATTAAAGTCCTACTTCGGAGTTTCCAATAAACGTGTCCTCGCTCGTCGCTTTTACTGTGGTTGCTTCGTTTTCGCAAAGAAAGAGAGAGAAAGAGAGAGAGAGAGAGAAAGAGAGAGAGAAATCCGAGATTCGCCATGTGACGACGTCTTCCTCAGCTTCTGCCTTTTTCTTTTGTTCTTTCTTTTTTCTTTCGTCTGTCCTTCATTTTCGTTTCCGTTTCTTGTTCTTACTTTTTCTTCTTTTTTTTTTCTTTTCTTTTTTTGAGAGTCGAGTTTACCGATTTAGTTGGCTTACCGTTCTTTCCTTTCGATTACAGCGAATTTCGCCACGAATGATTGTTACGTGTGCTGTGAACAACTTTTGTTTGAATTGAATAACCGTGAGTGCAATTGTTATAGATGTTTTATGAAAAATGAACAATGCAATGTTCTTTGTTTAGTAGCTTTTAAAAAGCAAACACTTTGAAATGTAATTAAAAGAAAAACACAAGCACGTCAAGTTTAAAATAGAATCAACCAAATGATTATCTATAAAAAAAATTTTTGAATTTTTAGTCAATTAGGATTATAATATTAAATTAGATTATCTTGAATCAAATATATTTAATTCAAACATTTTAATACTAAATGAAATTTATGGAAAAACATTATAATAATTTCAGATTAATAGTAATTTGGAAATACATTGACTTGATATTTATGCAAATTAACTTTTTATTGCTATAATTTAAGATAAGACGTAGAATTTTAAAGCTGTAATTTTATGTGAATAAATTGATAGAATATATTTAGATTTAAATATAGCTAAAAAATATATATGAATATAAAAAAATATTCTTTTTATAAGTAACCAACTGTTTTATTTTATTAATAATACATACGATATTCATTTATTATAATTATTGAATAAAATTAATCATTCTTATATTCATTATTATTTCACTAAAAATGTTTACAAATTACTCAAGATATTACTAACGAATATAATATATTTTTCAATTTTTATATACATATATATATCATAAAAAACTAAGTAGATATTTTATACTATATACAGTTTTTATCAGGAAAAAAAATAGTATATCATAAATATCTGTTCATTATTAAGTTAAAATTATTAAAATTCATTATTTTTATTTAAATTTTTTATTATACCGTATAATTGCATTTTTAATTATATTAGGATGATTAATATCATAAGTATATTTAAAGTAAGTAGAAACCTAGTCTAAAATATTTCAAATGTATTTTTTTAATGACATAAGTTTGTTAATGATCCTATATTTGTAATTGAAGTTTTATATTTAAAAAATTGTCATAAAAAATATTATTTACTATTTTTAATTTTTAATATCACACAAAATGATTTCTCATATTAATATTAAAATATACTGCTATGTAAAATTTATATTAAATCATGTGGATGACAAAATATTTTCCATAAAATAATAATACTTAAAAATTTTTAAAAATATATTTGTTAAGCTATTGTATTCAAATCGTTGTTAAGTTTATCGATATAAATTCAAAATTAAATTTTACAAAAGGAGATTTTAAAAATAATACATTTAATCTCATCAACGAAACGTATTTATAATAATACTACATATCAATAATTATATGAATTTTCATAAGCGCTTGACCACTCGGACAACGCGATTTCCAAAATCTGAAGAACAATGCATTCCTGTTAAAATATTTGATAAGTACAGCTACATTAGGTGCAACTCACATAAAAAATAAAACTACATTTACATATTCTCAACAGATATAAATTTTTAATTTTTGATAAGAGTAATAAACAATGTTATATTATTTGTGTACAAAAAATACCGTATTAGTTTTGAACTCTCAAGAAACCTACAAAAATGCTTCAGTCACGTCGCCTAAAAAGATTAAACTAAATTCAAACAAACGACCGCTGTAAATTACAAAGAATACAGCCAATCGACGTAAAACATTTGTTTTGTCCTTATTTCACAAGTTCCCGCGTCTAAACAGTGTAACATCCTAAAATCGAAGATAATTTCAGTATTAATGCCCGAAACGTGAAATTTTTACGGCCGGATGTAGGTTCGCAATTCTGTACGTACGTTACACCCTTCATTACATTTTTACGGTTGGCAAGGGATGAGACGCCGGCGCCATTGAGGATGGAGTCAGGTATTTCCGTTTAATCATGGCGACAAACTTTCCTCACCTCGAGTACGAGAGGCACGAGGCAAAGAAGGGAAAATTAATTCCTTCGGATAATTTTAATGTCCGTATCTCCGGGGCTTTTCCATGGTGGAGTAGCCGCGGGAAAATCGTTGGCAGTGACTTCACGTGTGTTTCATTATGGGTTACGTCGCGTCCCATTTATATCAAGTGAACTCTCGAAAAATGTTATATTTAAACCCCGGAAAATATTGCGTCTCGATATCTTTGACAATTTTAAAACTTGAAATGACTATTTGCTCTTTTGGATCTTTTGGCTTTGACGTTTAATCATTTGCTTTGATTACATTTAAATACCGTAAAACAAATGTCAGATCGATGATAATAATATAATTTATGTTCTTTTAAATTTGGTAACTGGTAAAAAAAACTGTATCGGGCTCGATGATAATATTTTTTGAATGATTGTGATGTTTTCATAATTTGTTAATAATACAGAGATACTAAAGTATAAATAATTTGTCTCCAAATGATTTCTCGTGACGCGATAACTTTGTTATCTGTTATTATTATTATTATTGTTATATGTTATAATGAAAAATTAATATTTATGAGGATCACCCGAATTGCATTTGCAAATAAAACCAATGATATGCGCATTCCCTGATAATTGGGTTGTCGGATCTACTTCCTTTATTTAATATAATCTAAAATTTAATTACATCAGTCATTAAAAAAAAAGAAAAAAAAAAATAGTTAAGCTTTAACTGTAAAGTTTTAAATTCATTATCGTCTACTTTTAAAGCAATTAAAATTATTAGTGTTATACTTCCACTACATATAAAACAAGTACAATTTATAACGTTGGCATTGATAAAAATATAAGCTTAATCCAATGTAAAAGTTTACAATGTTCGTAGTGCCATTCTGCCAAATGTTCAAAATTGCTTTAATATCACTGCCAAAAACTTAAGTAAATAAGCAAAATAATTGCATTAATTTTGTTATAATACTCGCAATAACAAATGCATTACTTGTTATAATAATTATTCACAAAAAATTATTATTAATCTTCGTCGCAATTTATCTTTTCAAACCTTATTGTTATTATTATTATGGTTTATGTATAATGTAAACTTAACTCCTCACTTCATATTTCCTAGCAATTGTAATAAGTAATACATTATGAATTGCATAAATTTTACTCATAAAATAACCAGATTCTCATAAAAAAATTCCATTCAAATTTTAATTGAATTTCGATCGTTATATTTAATTATTCTTGCTAAAAGAAGCTTCTTTCTGATAGTTACATATTTATCTGAAACTATAAAAAGCCTATAATATTCTTTTAATTAAAGTACGTAATATAAATCTAAGTATTTTAACCATTAAACAATAATTAATTAAGCACAATCAATATGTATGAGATTTATTAATCGATTTCAATAATTGTTTTCAAGCCTTTCAAAATTTCTAATAAAAAAAAAATTAATACGTAACATACTCGGCGTAAATCAGTATTTCGTTAAATTAATGTTTAAATTATGGATTTTATTTAAATTTACGTATTTTTTATTCGTATGTAGAATGAATAATTTAGGACAATAATGATTGTCCCTATTTTTAAGCAATAAATATTGAATCATGTATTGAAACTACTTAAAATTCATCATAAAAATAAAGAAAGATTTTATCAGAAAATTGTATAATTTTCTTTTCAAATTTAAAGAGTAACCCGAAAGATATAAAGTTTTGTGTAATAGAAATGTATTTTTGATGACATAATATTATGTTCGAGGATGATAATTTTGTAGGAAAGTAAGTATAAATGTAGCATTTGAAATTACCATGTCATCAGAAAATAATTTTATTAAAATGAGGAGTGATTTATTCGAGTAATATAAAAGATGTCCGTTAATCACAATGGAAGTATTAGATGGTAGGTTAACTTGCACAATCCCAGAACGAATGCACATATGATTCACAATAAAAAAGTTTGTTCCCCAAATTGCCATATAAAACACAAGGTCACCACCCTCCGCTCTCGGAAATATTCCAAATATTATATCGTCATTATCTCGGGGTCACGTAACGCCGGAGTTATTTGGTTAAATACCGCGTAAAAAACATTGGCATCGGAGGTCGTAAAGTCCTCCACATCGGGACAAAAGAAACAAAGTTGAAAGACAATTTAACGCCGATCTAGCGTTTAATAGGCAAAAGGATTAGCGGAAAGGAACGATGGAGAGCGATGGAAAAAGTTGCGTAGACAGAGAGGAATCGCGGAATTAACGAGTATCCCATTTTGAAAATCACGGAAAGCCAATAATTTAAAAAGCCCGGGCAAAGAAAAGCTTTCAGCGGGGGTGTGTGTGTGTCGGAGAGGGGCTAGGGAGGGAGGGAGGGAGGGAGAGCAGGAAAAGTCCGCGGAAAAGCTTTTGACGCGAACGATATCTGTGGAGCGTTTTGGAATAAAGCGTGAAACGGAAAAGAGCCAATCTCTCTTTACGCTTACGCCACTCTTGTTTCCGCACCAGTTAATATTGCCAGGATATCCTGGCGTCAATCAAAAGGGGATTTTTCCCTCTTCCTCCCACTCGCACACACGCTTTTCCCCATCTTCTATCGATCATCTTTTTCCAGTCTCTACATCACAGTATTACCTCTTTCTCCCACTAAACTTTACACACATATATTCACTCGCTTTCTGTCTCTCCTCTCTCTCTCTCTCTCTCTCTCTCTCTTGCGCTCTTTGAGTTGCAACCGCATCCTTACTCTCTCTTTGGTCTGATTTCCACATTTCAGAACGTTATATACCAGTAATTCCACACAAAATCAACGATCCGTTTCTTGAGCATTTTATGAAATTAGATCAAGATTTGTTCATGTAATGCTTTAATAGGCTCAATATTGCCATTAAAATAATTGCTTGGCTTTCATTAAATATATCACTTATCTCCGATATTTTGTGCTATACAGCTGATTTATTAATTTTAAATTAAACTCTTATTTATCAACCGTAATTTTATTTTATCTACGAATTTTAATAAAAAAAAACTTATGAAAAAATATTGAATATTTATTGTAGTTAAGTATAAAATATTAATGACTTTTTAAAATAATTTTATGTTTTACAAGATGAAATCAATTTATTCCTCCATAAATATTATATTAACACGCTAATATTATAACAATGCTAGACAATTAAATTATCATTAGAACTGTTAATAATTGTTCATTGCCCGTCGGACAATTAAACGATACAATATATATTTTGACTCTCAAATATGAGTTAAAATTAGAATTCATATTAAAATTATCAATTTTAAAAATTCAAGTGCTTTGTAGCTTTCCTACTCAGTTATGTCCAATTAAAACTAACAAATTAAATTGATATTCAAGTCAACTTAATTTTAATTCGATGCTACATCGAAATAATGAAAGTAGCTGAAAAAATTTTATTATTTTTTTATAATCATTAAATATAAATGTTTAAAAATTAAATAAATAATTTTATATTTACTGAAATATAACAATTTGCTTCAAATTCATACATGAGTAAAGATAAATTTTTGTAGCCTTTACTCGGTCATGCAAAAATTTTTAATCCACAACATGTACATGCATAAATACTATTAATTTTTTTATTTAAAAAGTACCTTATATTTAAAAAAAAGAAACTGTAATACATAATAATTCTTAATGCTTTATTATTTTCATTATTATTTTTTAATTTCAATGCTACCATAAGTATAAATTAAAAAATAATAATGAATAGTATACAATAAAGTTCTAATGATAACAAGACCCATTTTTTTTAAAATTGTTAAGTATTTTTGAAGATTCTGTAAATCTCAAAATTTCTTTAAAATTTCTTTTAATATATTTGTTATGTCGATTATTAATGGAAAAAGTGAAGGACAATCGAGCAAAGCGGAATGCGGTTTTTTTTTAAGCCATAATTAGAAGCCGAGAGTTTCGGTTTTCGCAACGAAAACTAATTCTGTTTAGTTATCGATTATCAGTTAATTATAAGTTATTGATCTATTCAGTTAAGATATTTTTTTAATTTTTTACGTTTCTTTCTTTGTATTGTTCTTTTAAATTTTATAACAATTAATACTCATAATGAAATTCGTGTATTACGCAAAATACGTGCAAATATATAATATACTTTCATTATTTGTTTATAAAGATTTAAATTTTTTACAGAGTATATTGTTTATTATACGTTTTTATTGTAATAATACTTATATTAACAATACAAAATTATGAATTCTGCATATTAAAACAAAAAGTTAAAATAAAACGAATTTATTAATAATTAATCAGTTCGCCCATGTAAATTTATGGTTTATTCATTCTTTTTAAAAGTTTTATACAATATTTTTATAATTTTTGATTTAACCAATATTTTTAAAATATATGCAAATATTTTAATGTCATTAATTTCGTTAAAAATTTACTTTCTTCCATTATATTCATGTTTTATACATGTTTAAAAAAATATTATGCAAAATAAAAGTATAAAGAAATATTTTTTTAAGCTTAAAAAATTTAAAAAAATTTGAATGAAAAAAAATAACATATACGTATAAATGTTGAGCCTGATTTTTTCTCAATATTCAGTAGAACAAATCGATCATATGGAGCCTGGAAACCGAGAATTTCTCTTCCTCTCTAACTCCAGAATTTCTTCACAGACATGTATATACATCCTTAGAGTATATCACAGAAAACAAAATCATTATTTCAACGAGTTTGAATTATTGATGGAGCTATGAATTATTAAGGACTTCCACATACTAAGTTGTCGAAAAGGAAGGAAAGCGATGTCATCGACAAATAAAAGTGCACATTGTGAGAATGTCGAGTTTGGTTGTAGCAATTGCTGCAATTATTATTACATTCTGCTAAAAATATAAAAACTTGAAATAATGCTTGTATAATGGATAAAAAAATCTTTTTTTTATTTATTCTAAAAATGTAAATACGAACTTGATAATACATTAAATACTGTTGAATTCTAGTTAAACTAGATTACACTCCTTGTGCTAATATATATTTTAGAACTAATTATAGTATCCTAGATCTTCATAATTATTTCAAACTGTTCGCTTTCTATAAATAAAACTTGACGTGTAAAAAATGTTAAAAACTGCTTTCGCATGTTATAAATTTAAGAGTTGAAATTATAATTATATATAGTAATCTAATATTAATGTTTTGTGGATAAAGGAAAAATTAAATGTAGATTTTTATTATTTTTAAATAAAAAAGAATCAAAAAAGGAAAATTGTGTAGTTTTTAGTAAACATTTCGAGCTACTATAATATTTTTATTATTTGAAAATATTTAAATCTCAAGAAATGAGAATTATAAATATATTAATACTATGTTTTTTCTATTCATTATAATCATACTAATTATAATTAATTACAATGTAATACTTTGTATCATTATTTAAATAATATAAAATAAAAAATTTTTAAAAAATTGAATATGGATTAAATATTGTACAGCATTAGGCTTTGTAAAACTTCATTAAATTTGTTATACCACAATCACTTTTAATATTCATACATGTCTGGAAACTGAATATTATACTGATCTTTAAAAAACATAAAATTTAGTTTTTTTCTATTATATAGAAATATAAAAAATTTCAATAATATTGATAATAATCTATAAAAAAAAGTTTAATCTGGATAAATTATTATATTGAAAAACAAATACCTCAATAGAACGGTGGGATTTGAAATTAAATTAAGAATATATTTACAAAAATATAAATGTTGACAACTGAATTACATATTTAACATAAAAAATAAGTGATGAATAAACCATAATGCCTTTTAATTAATTTCGAAACACGAAAAAGCTTAGCTTGCTTATGGATTCTGATTTACATATTGTCATACGAGATAAGCGAAAAACACGCGCACATTGAACAGAATCACTTTTATTTACTCCGACAATCTTTTAGCTCTACACAAACACATGTATATTTATATCAGATATTAAATGAAACTCATCATTGAATCTTTACAACTAACGACCCCTATCTACAGAAATAACTTCATCGAAGGGTAGAAATATATCGGGATTGGATTTTCTTTAGGTACTGAAATATACAGGACTGTCAGTCGCGACTACTTAAGAAACAATTTTCCCAGCGATAATCCGCAGCCCCGATAAAAGGATAATAATAAAAACGATCTTAAAAATAGAGACGAAAGAAAGAAAGAAAGAGCTCGTCATTCTGTTAACGAGTTTGCAGAGCTTTTGCCGCCCCATATCTCTAGCAGATGATGCGCATGACTATTTTCCTGGACTTGTGACTTGGGAGGTGGTTCGCGAAAATGCCTGCGGGTATTCCTCTGTTATAAAAAGGAGCAATAATGCATTGGATTCGTGCGTTAGTTTAACTTTCACAATATTCATTCTGGATTTAATTATCGGATTTTATGTTTTTTCTCTAAGAATTCAATTGAATCCATTTTAATTTCAAAGCGAAATTATTTATTCGTAACCTTGAACATTACTACTTTTTATCGAACAATCCTTCGACTGATTCTTCGTAATATTTCTATATTGTAAATAGTAAAAAATATATATCTCCTACTTTAATATTTTTTAATTGACCATTTTTAAGCCGTTTTTTGAGTTAAGTATGTGGGTTCGTTTGAAAAAATACAGATAATTATTTTTCGATAAATAATAATTCATTGAGCACAAAGTCTATTTTATTAGAAACTCAGTTTAGTTTATGATATGTAACGTTCAACTTTCTTTTCTTTTTTATGAATTAGTAATCGTACTTGTATAAACGTAGCTAACAATAATGTTCAATAAAAGCTTTGATTTCATTCATTCTCGGATTACAACCTATTGAATATACTCCAAAATCCGAAAAAGTCCTGTAATTCAGAATACATAAAATAACCAAACGATATAGAAAAAGAAGAAAGGCGGATCACTTGAAAAAGTATTTTTAATTTTTATTTTCATTGTGATAATCGTTTGTGGTTCGTCATAAATTCAAAATATATAAGAATGAAAAGAATGTATAAAAATAAGAGAAAAAGAGGAAAAATAATAAAATTGAGTGCGAAAGAGAGTGTCACAGAAAATATGCTTAATGCGACGAAGAATACTATAGCAGGATTCGTATGGATACAAAGAGTAAGAGGAAGAGAGAAAAAGGGAAATACAGAACGAGGTACAGAGACAAATAGAGTGACAAAGACAGTGAGAGGAGCTTCACGCATTAGAGATAGCTGAAGTTCGCTCCGATTATTCGATTGTCGTGTTTTCTGACCATAGAAATGATGGGTATGCCAGTACATGCAAAAGAGAGAGAGAGAGAGAATATTTATATATATATATATACATATATATATATATATGTATGTACATGTATATATATGTATATATATGTATATATACAAGGAAAGAGAGAAAAATAGAAACAGAAGAACTACTGCGAATGATATACCACCAAAGCCTCTAGGCATTTATCCGATTGTCTCATATTTCGATTGTTGAAGTATTACTAATGAAGTACAGGTAAACCTTGCATGCGTGTGCAATTATTTTGATCTCTTTCTCTATTTTTATCTGTGCTTTATTTTTTAACAGTATACTGCCGATTATTTATAAAATGTTTATCGTTGAATTGTGTACATAAGATAAAGACAAGTTTTGCAATTCATATTGAATAATGTAATTTACATGTAGAGGTATATGGACGGTATTTATTCTTGATTATGGATATTATTTAAAAATTAATATTTTATTTATTAAATATTTCTACTTTTAATATTTTATTGCAATAATTAGTGAATATTTAATATTAGCCATTAATTATGGATTTCCATTGTATTCTATTTATTTGATGTAAATCGTTATATAGATAATTCAATTTTTCAATTTTCTAATTTAGAGATTTTATAATTAATATTATTTGTAAATAAATATATGCTAACATAATTTTCTTGTTATTGTAATATGAAGATAAATATAATGTTTTATTAAATTATTTCTTTATTAAAATCTGACTAAATTTAATAATCTAATTTTAGCTAATTACATTATGCTATTATATTTTGTACCATATCACTCGATAGAAATATTTTAAGAAACATCTTCAAGTGACTGCAGGGTTCCTTACACAAATATTTAATCAAATTCGCTTTAAAACATATTGATAATCTTGAATTATTTATTCTAATTACTTTTCATTCATTATTTAAATATTCATTAAAATTTAAATATAATCAATAGGATACGCCGAGAAAATCTTTAGTACCGATATATTTTTTAATAATTCCTCCTATCCCTTTAATTTTCCTTTCTCCCCTTCTTCCCATTCTTATTTTTTCTTTAACCTTTTGCTACCAAATAGAAAAGATAATAAAAATTTTCCTTTACTTCTAAAGGAATTTTTTACTTGGGCTTGATTAAGGTACCTTTCGCAAAAAGTCAACATAAGCAAAGGAAAGGACAAAGTTATACGTTGCAAATGGCGAGCAATTTTCTCTGCTTATGCCTCTCTTGCTATGCCCGTATATTTCTTTCTCCTCCACTGCCTCCTTATCCTCAACGAGCATGGTATAAAGCTTTTAACGTCAGTCAATTTCGACTTTTTGCTTGTATTTCTTACTTGGAAGCTATTTGGGTGTGGGCACACACAGCCTGTATGTGCATTACGTGATTCTTATAAAGTTTTCTCTATCTCACGTCTAATCGCATCAAAAGAAAAGTCTTGAGGAAAAATTTGTATTCGTTACGATATATGTAAATTATATACATTCGCTTATGCATCAGAACTTGCAAATGAAAGAGTCATGAGAAATTTCGATTCATTTTTTATATTATGACAGGCAACACACGTCGTAAAAGTCGAAATAAGGATTAAAATTCTGTGTGCATATTCGAATGAATTATATATGTATCATAAATTCATGTTATTTCATTATAAAAACTTGTACATGTGTATTATTTTTATACGTTGGTAATTCACATGTATTTGTTAATAGATGTTGATATAATTGTATTGATTGAAATTGGAATCTGCTTGTATTTACTATATTATAAAAAATAATTTTTGTTGTTTATAACAAGGCTCATGGTTATTTACAAGAGAAATATCAAATATTGAAAATCATTATATACAAATGTTAACAAGATTCAGTAAATAAATTAAAAAATTTCTTAAAACTACATACATTCCAAATAAAAAAAAAATAGTTCATACAACACAAATTATAAATGCATAGTTATTTTATCCACTTGGATAATTCAATGATTTGTTATTGATCAGCATATACCAGTTGTGATTCTTCAATTCATAAATTCCAGAGATGTGACAAAGAAATAAAGATTTATTTATTATATATTCAATGTTTAATTTTGAATGCTTGTATCTTTACGCATATATATAAAAATATACCAAAACATATATCCTAGACACTTTAAAAGTGTCCCAATTGTAATTGTATCTATGAAATAGTGCAACAGTAAATAAACCGAGAACTATCGTATAAATCAGTGCTTACCTCGTGCATCTACACCTGCCTCACGGCCACAGGTGTTGCGGGGGTGGTGGAGGCGTAGGCAGCGAAGGCGGCCTCTCAAGTACCGGCGGTATTGGCGGCACCTCCGGCATGGCAAACCTGAGTTTTTGCCAAAAAAGTTTGTCACCCCAGACGAGAACTGTATGCGTCGACACCCGCCTCCTCAAGTCACTGTCGAGATCCCGAGGGCAAACACCCCCCACAAGTAGAAGTATGACGTTGCGGCCACGGCCCTTAAGGGCTTCCCTCAATGCGGCCTTGAATTCAAACCTCGACCACTCTCCGTGGAGAAAGTTGCGCGAAAGCACGAGAATCGTGCGTCTGGAGGAGTCAGCTGCTTCGGCCACTGCATCCGCAACGTTCGAGCCGGCGCCAAGGTCCCGGTAATGCAAGCAGAGTCTGTAATTCGTCTCGAGACCGGGCACCAGGACACGGGACACAAAGGCTTCGTCAACCGCGGAGTATGAAATGTAGGCGTCGAAGGGCTTTTCAAGGTCCTCGAAAGCAGCGGTTTTGTAACAGGCCCGTAATCCGCAGCGACTCGAAGCCCAGGCCCTTATGGCGCGACGATGCCTCACAGCACCGCATAACAGGGCAAATGTTACCAGTAACAGAACTGCCGTAGCCAATAAAACTGGTAAGTAAGTTTCAAAGTGTCGCTCACGGATACTCGAGGTGACACTGCTGAGAGCTGCACAATTAACCAAGGAACCGTTTACAGGCGCCAATAAAGGCATCCCCAAACTGCAAGTAACACGTTTCCAATCTGATATTTTTTCCTTGTTAGCCAACATCCACTCTCGTACACGTTCGACGTAGATGCACTCACAATTCCAAGGATTGCCCGACAAGTTTATCTCCACGATGTAAGGATTCCGCGCTAACTGCCAAAGTGCGAAACTCCCGAGACGATTATTGTCTAAGCGCAATATCTCAAGCTTGTGCAGTGGCAGGAAAGTGCTATTGTCGATGTAGGCAAGTCGGTTGTTCTGAAGATAGAGTTCCTGGAGTGCCTCGAGAGGTGCCAACTCGATTCCATGTAAAACTCCGATGCGATTATTCTCGAGATGTAACACGGTGAGCCTTTTCAAACCACTGAAAGTAAAGTTACGTATGGAGACGATATTGCTATCGTTGGCATAGAGGATTTCGAGATTTTTGCGACCTATAAATGAATGTGAATTGAGCTCGCCAAGATCATTGCCATCGAGATACACTTCTGTTGCATCCATAGGCAAACGACCTGGTAGCTTTTCATAATCGGAATTGGAGCAATCGACTACGTTGGCAGCCCACGATTGATCGTGATAGCAAGTGCAATTTATGGGACAAGTCATTTCACAGTCACAAGCATCAAAGTCGCAGCAATGGCAAAGAGCAAAGCAATGAGTTACATAAGTACAGAGGAATTGCGACGACTTGGCATCTAAAAGAGGTATGAATGAACGTCGACGATCATATGGTAGTCTGCAATATACCGACTCTAGGTCCATAACTCGTGGGTGCTGCCGCAGCATTAAGTAATTGATTCGCTGGAGCCATTCTGTAGTACAATCGCAGACAAAAGGATTACCGCCAATATAAAACTCTGGGAGTATTCTGTCAGTTGGTACTTGCGTTAATTGGAAAGCCGATAAATCCATACGTACTATTTGATTAGCATAGAGGACAACTCGGGTTAAATTCTTTTTGGCTACGAAAGTTTGAGGCTCTACAGTATGGATTTGATTATCATTCAAAAATAACATCTCCACTGAATCAGGCACCATTCGTGCATTTATTCGCGTGAGTCTATTGTAGGATGCAATGAGTGTTCGAAGTTGTGAATGAGGCTGTGCTATGCCTAGATCTGTTATATCATTTTTATGGAGATCCATCCACTGAAGTTGCAAAGGCAAGTAGCTATAATCGAAGCGCTCAATCATATTGTCAGAAATGTTCAGCCATAAGAGGCTCGAAATGTTAGCAAAAGACGTTGACACATCTTGAAGTAAATTCGAGTCCAGTCGTATCGCCTGAAGCATTAGATTGCCTCTAAATGCCTCACTTTCTACGTGCTCGATCTTATTCCGTGCAAGATTTAATATCTGGAGACCGGACAATTCAGCAAATACATCTCGTGTCACGTTGCTTATGTAGTTATTCATCAATCTTAGTCCGTATAGACCTGTCATTCCCTCAAAATTCGATCTTTCCAAGATTTCGATACGATTCTCACCAAGATCTAGCATTTTTAAAATTCCCATATCCCTTAACGCGCTCGGAATGATATCTAAATTATTTCCCGATAATTGAAGATCTTGAATACTTGAACAATTTTTAAAAGCATCTGGGCTAATACCTTCTAATAAATTGTAATTCATTGCAAGTAACGACAATGCAAAAAGACCATTAAGAGACTGAGCATCTAGGTATGTGAGACGATTATGCGACATTTCTAAGGTATGTAAATTACTCATAGGTGCAAAAGTATCTGCTGCAATTATCTCAATCTCGTTGTATTTTAAATTTAAAATTTGTAATGTGTATAAATCCTTAAATAATGCAGGATCAAGCTTGCTGATACGATTGAAAGATAAATCTAGAAGTACAAGACGTATCAATCCAGCGAATGTAGCTGAATTCATCCAGGAACTCGTCAATAAATTTCGGGATAAATCCAATGATACAAGTTGATTCATATTGGTAATGAGACCTGGTGCTAAAACCCCTATTGAATTATTTTGTAACTTGAGCTCCTTGAGCGAGTTCACTACTTCTCGGAAAAGCTCCGTTGGTAGAGCAACGATTTTATTGTCCGACAAGTCAATAATTTTTAAGGATCTTAAACCATAAAAGGCTTCGTCTTCTACAACTGTTATTCCGTTTCCAGCTAGATTGAGTGCATTCAACCGACGAAGTGATGAACACACACGAGATGGTAGTACTGAAATACGATTATGAGATACATCGAGAGTACGAATATCCAGAGAACAGGGTAAAGTAGAAACTGTCGAAAATTTTATCTGATATCTTTGCTGTTGATCTACGCGTCTTAGCTTCCTTTCGGTATACAACCCAAAGTCCAGTTCGCTAAGATCTTCCAATAAATTGTGGGACAAATTTAAATTAACGAGATTACCAAGTGGACAAAATGTGTGACTTGGAATGCGCCAAATATTGTTGTAAGACAGATCTATCTTCTCCAATTGAGTGGCGGCTTCAAAAGCATCATCCTCCAATTCTAACGCATACTTGGGACTGGTTTTCTGGGTACTACTCCAGCTACTGTGCACCATCGTATCGGCATCTGTGGTAATCGTCAAGTTTCTCAAGTCACGAAGTCCACTCAAGGATTTTGAAGCCAGTTGTACAACTCTACATCCTGTTATCTGTACAGCTCGTAGTCTCCACAAATGCGAGAGCTCCCCCGTATTAAAAGGGATTCGTACATCTCCACGACTTCCTAAGTTTGCATCTCCTAGGTCGTCTACTTCATCCAGTCCTATGTCCTTGTCATCCTCAAGACAGATAAGAGTCAATGATGTAAGCGACTCGCCGGGCAATGCACTGAGATTTACACGGCTTTCAGCGGCTATTGTTGGTTCTTTTTGTACACAGATAAGACTGCCCTCGCTCATTGACTCCCATTCACAATGTCGTGGTACTTTTAGAGCAGTAATTGGTATACTAGTATTGGTAATTTTATTGCCGTTGATCATTGTCGGCATGTGACTGATGGTAATGATCGCCAACCGAAATATAAATAGCGATAGCCATTGTTTATGTGTTACCGTTCTATGCATCTTGAATAGTTTAATTTTTATTTGAGCAATTGTTGAAAATCATAGGCACATTAGACTACCGATAATAATACTACACGAACACCTACTACAGATTAACTTAAACTATACACAAAATATTTACGCAACATCGAATGAAACAAAACATCTACTCTCATATTAAAAATAAAATAATTAAACAATTAAATCGAGCGAGCATCTGGTAATATTAATATAGGCCAAGAGAAAGTCAATTTAAAACGAAGAAATCAAGGGTACGAGATTCATGAAAAATGCAGCATCGCATTATAAGGTTCTCTATGTGGCAGCAGCTGGCACCGTGAACCGGTGAATCATGAAAAAGGCCGTACAATATTCTACTTCGTCGTTGCAAACCGCACACTTATAAGTCCAAAATTACGTTTGGGCGTCGATGGAGACCTTGAAGACGTAACTCGACGCGTCCTCGTCGACATGAGATGCAATCTGAAAACACCCCCGAAGGTTCTTATCAAGAGCAGTCGTCATCGATTCATACATCCTAGCCAACGCATGGATGCTTCTCCTTTTCCTTATGCTCTATTCTCCATCGGTGCATTGTTCGCCAATTCCTTTATCGACTAATTTGCTCACGAGCTTCGGTCTCTTTATCTTCGGTTTCCACTCTCCCAGGTTTTCCTCGTTTTTTACAGCGTCGGCTTTCGCCGCACAACCTTTGACAAGAGTTAGCGATTAATGGGACACGCCGGTGTTCCGCCCATGGGTCACGTATCGCACCCCGAGTCTACCCTTTGTCGATGCTTCGCCGTTCCTCCTTTTTATTTTGGGACCCGTTCTTCCTCTCCAGTTACGCTCTCGGCATCGACGACGACAAAGAAAATCCGGCAAATCCCTCCACCTCGAGCTGCACTTTCCCAACGGTGTTGTGTTACTTATCGGTCTTTTCCCTCGACTTCCACTATCCTCGTGCTAGCGTACCCCGGATCCGAGGAACAGCTGCTCACGAGAACAGCCAACGCGAGACTGCCAGATCCGCTGGCGCGCCACGAGTGCGGAGCCCGACTGGCGCGCGCACTGGTGCTGATGCTGCGAGGGGTGAGTCTACGCGGGAGGAGGGAGGACGATCTTGTGGGCATCGCGCGCGCGTCAACCCTCGTTGCTCGGTACAACGGCGGCAAGTCTAACTTCAGCCAGACAGCGGCCACCAATCGCTTCCAACCCCTCCTGCTACCCCCGGTATCTATCTCCTGTCTTTGTCTGGTTCTGATTTAGCTAAGTCTGGTGCGACCAGCGCGTACCACCCTTTCACTCTCTCTCTCTCCAATTTTCCTGATGGCTGTGTCTCTCTTTCTAGCCTTTATGCTCGCTGGAATTTTCCTGATGGGTGTATCTGTTTCTTTCCTTTATACTCGTTGGAATTTCCTTGTTATTTCCTTTTTCTTCAAATAACGATACAATTGCCTTTTGTCTTTGTGCTCGCATGATGTTTTGGTCCTGGTACATTTACAATAGAGCTGCATATCTGTCTTACTTCGATATTGGAAATTGTTATAGTTCTCTGTCAATCATTCCTTAAAGTTTCATTTTTACTTTCAATTACACTTAACTGATGGCTTCAAGTTCTCTGCACTTTTTATCGCAAAAAACTGGATAGATTATATGCAAACTTATTTAAAAAATTTTGAAATACTGTAAATATCAACTTTGGTAAATTGCTTTATTTTGGTATCCATATTATGTTGCTAGCTATCAGAAAAATTATATAAATTATAAATTATTATTAAAAATTTAAATACATTGAAGAATCCATGCGTAAAAAGCAATAAATATTAAATTTGAATTTTCAATTCGAATTATAAAAAAAAAAAATTTTTTGAACTAATATGTGCGTCAATAAATAAATAATATTTTTCACAATAAATGTGCAGTAAAGATTATAAATAAATTAAATATTTTAAAACGTTTATCTTACATTGAAAAATTTTTTTATTATTAAATATAACTTATCTTTAATATTTACGTTTATTTTTTTTCCAAAAATTTAATTTATCTATAATATTTACTATGAAAATATATTTATTTATTGATTCAAAAATTTGTATGTAAATAATTAATCAAAACAATTATAAAATAAAAGATTGAATATATTTGGCTTGTATTGTACAAGTGGCGCAGTATGGTGGTAAAACTTGAAACCAATCTATCCTACAGAAGTTAAACTACGTGTTTTTAAAGTTAAATAAATGATTATTTCATTTTTCAATGCTATACTATTAAAAAGAAAAATTCAAAACATCAGAATATATTAAATACAAAATGGAATTAATTTTTGTTAATTAATGTTTTCAGTAATAAGTAAGTCCTAAGTAAAAATAATTATAAGTAAATTTTTTTTTAATAGTATAATAATTTAATAGTAAAATATTTTTTATATGATTGGTTTAATAGGCCTAGTTATCAATGAATAAATTTATGTTTTTATAAATAAATTTTCAACTACTATCTAACTTCTTATTGATTCTTTCTTAAATGTAAGGAATAATACACATAAAAAAATTTTACACTCATTGTCACATACAAAATTGATATTTGTAAATTTCTTCATTCATTAAAATTAAATAATATTAATTCTTTTATATTACATAGTTTTATTTATTATTTTATTTTATTTATTAATATTTAATTTAAAAATATTTTATTATAGTAATTTTTTTTATATTTTATTCTGTGTTATGTTAATTAAGTACTGGTAATTTTTAATATCTTTTTTATATACACTACGCTACTATAATATATTATTTTTAAAATAATATACTGAAGTTAACAAATATCTATTGTTAATATTGCACAATATATTGTATAGTTTGTATAATTTTTAAATTATAAAATAATTTACAGTATTTTAAGGAAAATTTTTAAGTATAATAACAATTTCCCATTATTAATTACATTAAAATATCTATAACAAATAAAAAGTAATGGAAAAATTATAAAAAATGTTTTTAATGATATCAATTTTTTTAAAAAGATTTTTAAAGTAACACATTTTTAAAGTTTCACATTTTTTTAATATTTAATACAACAAATATCTAATCGTAATTTTTTCTTATAAGATAGCTAGTTCACTTATACATTTAATTGTTGAACCATTTCGTGGTAAAATTACACGATTTGTTGTTCAAAGGGAATTTGCGTTTATCAGAACGAGTTTCTGACTACTGAACCACATTAAGTAATAGATGAGTTCTGGTTCGTAAAAATACCAATGTAAATGTTTCTTCTCGAGTTCTCTATCTTCGTCTTTCTTTTACTCCATCCTTTCTATATAACACCGAGAGAAATGTTAAAAGTTTCCATATTGGTTTTACATCTCTTCTTTACTTCGGATTACTAATTTTACATTTAAATATGCTAATTAACTTTATGATACAAGAATCAATTAGTATATATTAATGTTAAATGAACGCACAACTCTTCAAAATAGTAATGTAACGTCATTATATTCATTCATGTCATTTCCTTTTTATGTATATATTTATGTTCTACTCTTTTAGTACGTATTTTTTTCTTTATTTCAACAAATGAATATTTTTAATTCTAATATCAATTTCTTAAGCACTACGCAAAGTTAAAGACACGCGTTCCTCTATTTTTCAAAAAATTATCCAAATGACAAACTATATTGAACAAATACAGCGACACATGACCATTTGTTAACTTAGACACTTGGAACTTAAACTTCATTGTACAAAGAGACTTCTGATTACCGAGGAAAATCCGGAAAGAAAAAAAAATGTTGAACGAAATTCACAAATTATACACTAACGAAACAAATCCAAAAGCTCTAATTGGCTGACTCTTGTTACGCTAACACTGTTTTCCACCCCATGTAATTTTGGCCGAACACGTTGAACTCAGTTCGTAGGTTGACGTCTTGTGGTGGTGCGATGTTCTATAAAGTCGATGGAACATTCCACCTCTTTGCAATAATCAGCATTATATTTTAACGCCACTGCGTAATTATGTTTCACTATAATAATACTTGTGTGTGTGTTTGCATAATTACTCTGTCTCTTCGAACAATTAACAAAGTTTTAATTATTTTTTAATGCTTAACGGGGGATTTTTACTGAAAAAATAGTTGTTTATGGTAAGGTCAATGATTAACGCATAATATCTTTCTTTTTCCCTTAAATTATATAATTTAAAGGAAGAATGTGTAAAAACAATTTACGGTAATTTTAAACTTGATAATGTAAATTAAATAAGTTTTAGTTCTGCTAAATTAAATTTTCTTTATTTTGTTGCTGATATATCTTTTTTAAATACAATAAAATTTTATTTCGAAATATTCAAAGCTTTTATTTTGCATTTCAATGAGACATTTTTCCCATTTTCAACAAGTCTTTATTGTTGTAAAAGCATTTATACGATATAAAAATATTAATCATAATAATTAATTTGAAAAAGAAAAAATTGTGCTGTTAAGAATGTGAACAAATTAGGATTGGAAAATAGTTACACCAAAACGTTCAAAATGTTGAATCCATATTAAATAAATAATATAGATGTGATTTATGCATTATAGATATTCAAATAATTAGTAGTGTTTTTTTAAAAATTAACTTCATTTTATAATTTTTAAAACAATATTGTTATTAATATTTAATGGATGTACAATGTGAACTGTTATGAATAAAAACAAAGCAATTTTATAATGCTAAACAATAAATTACTTAAAAAAATGTTGGCTCTAAATGTGACTAAAGAGCTGCCAGAAGATAGAAAATTATATAATTATTAAGGATAGAAACTCTATACTTCAGCAAATATTATCAGGATAATTAAATTATGTAGATTATGATGGACTAAGTACGTGACTAGAATGAAAAATAAAAGAATAGCATATATAACTGGTAGAAAAAACCTCAAAGTGAAAGATCTTTAAGTGGACCAAGACGAAGATGGGAAAATACTATTAAGCTGGATTTAAGAGAAATAGGGTAGGGTCAAGCACGTTGAATAGATTTAATGCGGAAAAGAAGAAATATAGTGCTCTTGTGATAGTAATTTAGTAAAGTTTCAAAAGTGTAAACCCAAATCAATAAAAATTACCGTTATTAATTTTAATAAATTTGTTAAAATGTATCATCTTACTAATAATTTTTTCATTGCCATAAATTATATGAATTATTTAATTTTTAAATTTGTAACACTATTTATTTTATTGTAATTGAATATAATATTACACAGAAAATTTTAAATTAATTTAATATCATATCGTGCAGTAAACAATAAACTCAATAAGTATAGAAAAAATTTAAATTCAAATAAACTTTATTATTCATAAGTTGCTATTTTATTTCAATTTATTTATAATTTTTTAATCTTTTATAAAATATGCTATTATATATGTATCACTAATAACAATTATAGTTTTAATATTAAAAGTTGAGTAAAGGTAATAGTATTCTGTTTTATATTTTACTATGCCTTGGAATAATTAAAAACAAATATTTTATAAAAATTAATATTGTAATATTAATATGGAAAAGTTGTAAATTTATTAAAATTATTTAGAATTATTTATTAATATTCAAACCTTTTCATAAATATTTATAAATTATTTTATTTTTTAAAGCTTAACTATTGAATTACTCAATAGCAAATTTACTATTAGACATCACTACAAAATTCATAATAGTTACTCATGACATGAGTTCTGCATCTAATATATTTATAAATGTTTATTAATCAAATATACTAATAATTTGTTATTTCATGTGGTATTAAAATTACAAAAAGAATATATTTCTTGTTAATAACTTAAAAAATATAAATTAAATTGAAAAAGAAGAAGTTGCGAAAATATGAAACTCAGTGTATTCTTTTAATGGGGTGCACCCATAAATTATTTAAGAATACAAATTTTCATTACAATTTATTTTTGTTTAGATTTTATAAGATTAGTAACATTTTTATAATTAAAATATTCATTACATATTATGTATAATAAAAATATCGTATTTCAAAACAATTCATTATTTCCACTCGAGTAATAAAATTTTGAAGATCTATTATTTAGATATTATTTGAATATACATAATAAATTAAATTTATTTTCATGTACAATTGCAGAGTTGACAATTTTTCAAGAAAATTCATTAAAATATAAACGCCTGGTGTAGAATACACTAAATGTTCTAAAACACCAAGTTCCTCTAAAGGAAAATATTAAAAGTTTAATATTTTTTAATTAATATTCGTGTTATTATGTCAAATGTCAACTTGTGTCAAAAGGCCTTTATGGTTAAAATAAACAACAAATGTAAAAGATAGAAATAAATACTGGAAATGCGCCCGACTATTGACTATTTACACTGAAATCTCGTTTTAATCAATTTAGAGAATGAGACATCAACGTTAAAGCGTTTGTAAATAAGAAACTCCGATATGATTTATGCAAGCTAATAATAATGATCTTACCCAAGTCAATAAAATTGAATGTATTTCCATAAGCAAAAGCCGAGGCCGTATTTTTATTCTCTGCGGTGGTTTGTGTCGCCACTGATGCGCATCCATGAACGTCACTGTTGATTTTCAATTTACTGTTACTCCAGTGGCTTTAGCTGCTTTGCTGAATTGACTCAATTTCCTTTAAAGCTCTGCCAATTATTTCCCACTCTTTTCTCGATGGCTCCATTCATCTATCCTACGCAAATAATAAAATATTTTTCAATAATTTACATTCGATTCTTCCCGGCGAACAATCGATAAAAGTCCCTGGAGTTGCGCGCCTTGTAAATATCCTCGCGGACCTCCACCCGGGTGGGTGAGCTTTAAATCGTCGATGAAATTTTCAGGATAATATACATTTTTCAGATGAGAGAGGCATAAAAACCATTATCATCAAATTTATTATACGTTAACATGAGTTACGTTTTAGTACTTTGGAGTTTTAATTTTGGAAGTTTTTAATTACACTTAATGAAAGTCTAATATTACAGAACACTGCCATTATGGAGTTACAACTTTTATAAAACACGCTTTAATATTTTTGATTTGCGTTCATTTTCGAACTGTATTAATTTTAAAATTGCATAAATTATCGATCTTCTCTACTGATGTAACGTTTCAACTGGTTTTTTTATTTCTATTTTCTACTTTCATGAAAAACCTTAAAAACACATTTTTATAACTATTTTTCAGAAATCTATAAGAGCATATAATATGCTACGTTACACTTATCTAAAAAAATTTAAAAAAATTATCGGTAAACTTAATCAAACTCATTGAATCATTTTTTTTTTTTTATGAATTTCGCATGTCTCTTTCAGTCGAACTGATTTTATTTTAACCACATATTTCTTTGTCTTTTTTCCGCATACATTACGAGTTGATTGTTGATTTTTATCTTTTTATCCATGAACTATCCCTTCTGTCTTTCATTCCTTCAATGTTTTTCTGGACGCAAAGGTATATAGTCGTATAATCTTACAATAACAGGATGCTTTCTTTAATTTTATCGAAAAAAATTAATTTACTTCACGAACAAGTTAACACATGCGACATCACACAAGAAAAACTTGACTTGGAACATGATTTTTCCAGTTATGCAAATTCTCTACTTCGTTCAGGTACCAAGTTTTTTTTCAATACACAATTTTTTCTCTCTATCTCTTTGTTACTCTTATTGTCCATCTCTCTTCTAATTTTTGTCACAACCTCCAGGGTTTTTCTCGTTATTCACATGATGCATAAAAGTCGTCCTTTTCTCTCTCTCTCTTTCTCTCATTGCTTTTCTGTTTTTCACATCTCTTTCTGGTTTTTGTTTTTCTTCATTCGCTTTATTGACTTCTTTTTATTTGTAAAGAAATGACTATGACGCAATTATGTAAACGATGGAATAATGAAGTATAAGAGATCCTGACGATGGACTGATGGAATGGATGTCGAAAGTGTGCTTATACTACTAACACTTAAGTACCATTCTTTCATCCAGTACAGACTCCTACTAATCCAATAATTCCACTCCTGCACGAAAGAATGAGTGAGTGAATGACTAAGTAGATGAGTAAATGAGTGAATAAGTACGTGAGTTACTGATTGAGGGAACGAGAGAAGAAAATAAAAACTGTAGAGAACTGAAAATTTTATTGATTTTACCTCGGAGATGATTTTTATTATTTTATTGAAAAATTTCTTTTTGATTACTATTTTATTAATTGACAGTACTTAAAAGTTAGTGAAATATTTCTAGAATAAATTAACATAAATCAAAAATTGATAGAATTTGTTATACTATTCTATATAATTGATTTTTTTAAATTTTTTTTTATGAGTTAAAAATCTCCATAAAGTTAAATCTCATAAAATTTATTTTTAGGTAATAAAATACTAAATTAAATAGTTTATTATTGATTAAAAAGCAAAAAAAGCTCATTTTTTAATAAAAAGAATCCTTTAAAGCTTTTATAAATCAATACATTTAATTATATTTTCAATAGTTTAGAAATTAAAATGTACTATTTTATATATATTTACAATATTATCGATGTATATCAACCCTTCCGAATTACAACAGCTATGTTACGTATTTAAAACTGTATTTATTTTATTTATATTATAAAAATATTTCAATGTTTATAATATATTGAAGAGTGCTTAAAAATCATTTAAAGGTTAAATAATTTTTATGTAACTTAAATGTCAACAAAAATATTTTTCTTTTTTATTATATTTAAAATTTTTATAACTTATTTAACTTATTAAAGAAAAATTTCAACTAAATAAATATTTTTGTTTGTTTTTCGCAAAACCATTTTTGGCAATAGATATTAAGAAAAGTTTAAATTTTTAAAATATAATATGTGATTGAACAATACTAATTGTTATTTTTCCTATACTTAAAATGGACCGAAGATGATAGTTTGGTTTTTCTATCTATCCCCCATATATATTTAAAAAAAACCTTACATAGAAGAATTAAATATATTTTTAAAGACCGAAAGAGAATATTTTAAATAATTCAAATACCTTATTAATGTTTATTCTGTAAAGGCTGATAATCTATTATGATATTATTAATAAAAAAAAATTAGTTTACACAAAAATTTATTTTTATTATATAAAATAAATTTATTCAACTAAAGTACTTTTAAAAATAATAGTTTTGAATATTATTTCATATTCATACATTAAGAGTGAAAGATTAAAAAATTACATTATTTCGAATTAATTTACTGAGATATACATATATGTATAGAAATAGAAGATTATTTTAAAAAATAATGGATAATAATATAAAACCAATTAATAAAGAACTTATATTAAATATTTTTTTTACATGTATTGAAACATGGAATATTTTTTAAGGCACATTATAATTTAATTAGCATATTATAAAAATTCATTTCAAGTACAAAACATATTTAGTTTAATTTTACAGAAAGTTATTTGTAATTTATCTTTCATCATTATGATTTGATATTCTCTTTTATATTTTTCACCTGATAATAATCTAGTTTCCTTTCTAAAGTGGGTGAATATTAATTCAAGTAATTTGATAAAGCGCCCATAAGGCTTTCAATAATAATTGGCTCTATTATTATGATACCAAAACTTTTATGGTCAACATGATACTTGTTGGATTATTATTACATATATGTATAAAATTTACAACAATATAAATAATATTTAGTATATATCTAACCATTTTTTGTAAATAATTGGAAAGTAAGAACTGAATGTAATAAATACCTTATAATTTTAATGGTTTTATTATTTTAAAAATTGAAACATAAATTATAATTAGTTTTCTAAACATACTTTCATCACAAGTATATTTTATGTGATATTTTATATGTTAAAAATTTGTGAAATACCAATACTTGTGTATTCTTGAATATACAACATTATCAAAATAGATACTAGAAACAAAAATTATAAATTCATAATCTTCTTTTTGAAATATTTTTTTATATAAATTTATAAGTCAAATTTCATTTCTCTTTTTATATTTTTTATTCCTATAAAATTATTTTGAACATTTTTAAATCAAGTTAAAATGCATAGTAAAAACAAAAAACATGTTCAAACGAATATAAGCCTACCTATACATATGTTCTAGAAAATATTCTACATACTTTTCTTTGAATTTCTTTTTTAACGAGCCAATTTAATCAATATATATATTGGATATATTGAAATATGAATGCTTAAACCTCTGTATAAAATCTAGAGATTTTTTATTGAAATGAATTATTACAAGTGTAATAAAGTTTATAGATTTATGCAAGACATCTTACACCTTGTTCCTTTGCCAAATATGAAATACACAGCATGATATTACAAAGAATTTAATATCGTCTCTTTGTAATTTCAGTTACTGTAGATTAAAATGATAAGTTGCTAACTCGGATGTAATAAATAAAAAATGAATAGAAACAATTCAAATATAAATTTATAAAAAAGTTATTATGAATAATTCATGTTTAAATATAATAATTACATTTCGAATTAAATAATTATAAATCTGAAATATAAATAATTGTAATATTACTTTCTATTTAATATATTAATTACAACTAAAGAGACTTTATTATCTTTTCAATTAAAAAATAGGAAATCAATTTAAAAAATGCAACTGCTATAATTTAATAGTTTAATAATAATAATAAATAAAAAAATATCTCTATTAACATCACTATTAAAAAATGTAAATAAAATTTATTCATAGAATTTATTGTTATACGTAAGATACATATACATTATTATAAAATACAAAGTTTTAAATTTTATTTGAAAACTAATAACATTTATAATAATAGTTGCTCAAGAATAAAAGAAAATTTGTTAGATCACCAAGTAGCTTTAGTTATATTTCAAAATAGACGATAATTTTATTAATATAAATAATTAAAAATTATTAAATAATATTTTTATTATTTCTATTATTAGTAATTTATAATATTTCACGAAAAATAATAACAATTTTTTATGATTTGTAATAAAATGTTATATCCGTATAACTAAATACAATCCAAGTGTTAATATTCTAATGAAATTATACTTAGAAAACTAAAAATAAATTCTCCATATTGAAGCTATTAAAGTGTAAGCATTTGAAGTTATTTTAAATGTAGAAAGTGATAGTGTAGAAGCAAATAATAATTATAAATAATTGGTATTTTCTACATTTTATTTGAAAGAAAATCTAAATTTACCATGCTTAAAATGTTATATTTAGATTATTAAGATAATAATATTAATTACCAACTAATATACATTGAACGATGTATTTAATAATTATATAATCGAACATATTAAAATAACAATCAATTAGGAAAATACATTGAAAAACTGCCCTATAATTTTACTTTTAAAATATTAAATATTAAAATTTTAATAATAAATGTAATATTTTGAAAATGTCTCAAGATATATCTATTTATAAATTTTCACAATTCATGTGTAAATAGAAGTTTGAAATATTTTAAGAATTATAAAAAAAGATTTATAAATATTAAAAATAATACTATATTTTTCAACTTTTTCAATAAATGTCGTATTATATTATGAACTATAGAAGTTTGATACAATTTTTCGAAGTATATTCTTTAAATTTTCTTATTTTATAGTTGATAAATCTATTTATATTATAAAAAAAAATCAATACAACAAAGCTTGTTGGAATTACATGAATTAAATATTAATTTTTAAAAAAAAATAAAGGTATAGTATATTTTTATTTCACATTAAACAAAAAAAAAATTTTCATGTTTTATAGTTGTTACATCTGTAAACGTACGAAACAGTATTTTTGTCTTTTGTACTTAAACTCACGTTGAAACTCACAAGTTCATGAAAGATTCGAACAATGAACGGCCATTTTTATTTTATCTGCTCTTGAGCCTATGACAATTGCACTAACCCTTGATAAAATTACCGCGTGTACGAAAATTTTCTCCATTTTGAATCTACGCTTTTTCACATTACCTATTAGGCAAAAAAATACAGTTGAAAATCGCAAATTTATCTTAAGAAATGAGGATGAATAAACGCGAGTAATAAGTTTTTTATTTTTTAAATGCGAAGAAATTGAATAAAAAATAAATAGGGAAAAAATAAAAGTTTGCATGTTCATACTAAAAATTGGCATTTAATGATCTTACTTGATCCTCTGAAATACAATCGCTGATTACTCACAATTTTGCGCAGGAGGGTGAAATAGAGAGAGAGAGAGAGAGAGAGAGAGAGAGAGAGAGAGAAAGAGAGAGAAAGTGAAGGGCGGCTGGTATAAACCTTCAAAAACACTAATTGACTCACGATGAATGAAATAATCTGAACTTCGAGTACAAAAATCACTGGGATAAAAATTTAAAAAGATTTGCATTCAAAATCTATTTCTTTTTATACTATTTCACATATACTAGATCATACTGAAGAAGAAGGGTTCTTATCAGTTTTCGTAAGTTAAGGTATATCAAAAGGTCGATCGTATTTCCTTTATTGTTCGCAGCTTACTCAATCGAGTTCTTTAATTTTAATAAAAATTGATTGTTGCTAAACGATTTCCTGAACTATAATAATTAATTAAGTACTAGTTATTTATTAATAATTTATTGTTTATGTGTTAACTATTAAATTTTGTCGATTCTTAGATGATTTATTAATTTGTTGGTTATAAATTTTATTTCTTTTATTATTAATTAATTAATTTAACATTTTTTTATTTATGTATTTCTTACTTAATTTGTTGGACAATTCATTATTTATTCATTTATGCATCATTCATGAAGTTATTGCTTAACAGTAGTTATTGAAAACTGTTTTGTTTCGAGCTGCAGGATTTGTTAAATAATCAATTTTTATCAAAATCTTAATTAGTATTGTTTCTTAAAATTGATTTCCTTATTAACGTTTCCCAGTTTATGAAAAATTAACGTCTGTACATTCTTCCGGTGGATATTTAGAGCATTTCAAAATTCGTCTTTATTCCAAAACGAATTTATAAATTTGTTATCGAGAAGGTTTTCACATTTTTGTTATTTTAAGAGAAAAATTAACACAATATAAATTTACTGTTTACTTATAAATATATATTTATTTATATTTGTACAAATGATTAATAAAAATACTTTTCTTAATCCAATATATTTTTTATAATAGTTCAACATTCAATTTTTATAATAATGAAACATAAATACTCCCTTTTAAACTAAATAATAAAATATACAATAAACAATATAACAAAATTATAATTCAAATACTTAATGCATCAGTTATCTAAATCGACTTATCGAAATGAGTTTCATTAATATTGCAATTTACTGAAGTATACATATAGTATAATAAAAATTACAATATGAGGCATTAATATTCATATGTTTTAATAAAATTATTAAATTTAATCTACGTTTATAGCACAATATACATATATAAGTATATATATATATATATTACTTTTTTTATTTATCTACTTTTCCATTACTTTATAATTGATAGTTTTTCTGTATCATCTATGTCTTTTATACACTATGTTACATTTTTTTCATCAATAACAGGAGAGATCAAATTGAGAGTAATTTTCTACATACTTGCTTCAACAGTTTTTCATTTTATGTGAACGCGTATTTATTTATGATAGTTATTGAATGATTTGATAACGATGTAAGCATATACCTTTGTCAAAGAATTTTTTCTACTTATATAATTTCGAAAAGCTCTAAACTTATTCTCAATTTATGGTAAATGAAACGGTAAATCGACTTCAGACTTTTAACCCCTGGTCTGCACTTACGAATTCTAGAAGCAATCTCATGTCATGTTGTTCCATGATTAATAATATTTCTTACATGGAGAGATTTATTAATATAGATGTCGATTTATTAAAAAATCTGAATTTTATAAAATAAATTTTTGAACAACATGCATTACTAAATAATAAAAAGTTTTACTATAAATAATGATGAATATTTTAAGTATAATTTTATTTACTATCATTAATTATTTTATTCAATAAACATAATTAAATTAACATTAGTAAGATAATTTAACTCAAATTAAATAATTAAAAATAATTAGTAATTATTGTTGTTATTATTATTATTATTATTATTATTATTATAGTTGAATATACTAAAATAATAAATGTTTATAAAATTAAAGTAATTGGAAATTATAATGTTAGTTAATATATTTTAAGTAATATTATTTCATTTGAGTTTATTTAAAACTTTACTGAAGAAACACATTTGCATATTAATTAATCTTTATGTAAAAATACTGGTTTGTTAATTTTAATCAACTTGAGTAATAGAAAAGTCGATTTTGTTTACGTTTTCATTATTCGACAGGTATTATTTTAATTACTTTATAAATACATCTATATATATATGTTTATAAATTTTATGTTTATTAAAAATGTACAATTTTAATCAAATCTACGTTATTAACATATAAATAGTTAAAATTATGTAAATCTATATTCGTCTAATTAATACTATTTTTTAAATAAATATCGGTTAATTTGCATATAAAATCACAAAATTTATTAAGTTATAACCTAATAAATTAAAATTTGAATATATTTATTGCAAAATATGACAGGTTGGATACTACGAAATTCAATAAGAACATCATTGTGATTAAACTATTTTTAAAAATGCATTGATTCTGTCTTTCACACTCAAATGCATAAATGTAACATGTATTTTTAATTTGCATTTAAACTCGTTCATTAAATAAGTGTCAGTCTAATGTAAAATTATTGTGAAATATTTGATAAATTTATGCAATTCATCCACAATCCTGAACATCTCAAAGTATTGTGAATATGTTGATAATAATTGTCTGTGCATTATATAAAATACTTGTAAATGTTAAATTACGAATAATATACTTGTAGAAATTCCTGTCTTTAAAATGCTTCAACTACTTGAAAGTGGAGCTATAGACCAGAAGATTTAACACAAAAGTAATAAAAAAAAAGAAAAAGAAAAAAACATTATGAGGCAGCTTATGATTTTATAATACCTTTTACCCTCCTGTTACTTACATGGTCTTAGGTGTGCAAAGAGCATTTGATGTCACTCGATACAAAAGAGTATTTTACAAAATACATGTGGCCTTATTATCGACAGGTATATCTGTAAGGCAACGCCGCCATCAAATATTTACAATGACCCACTCCTCAGATCAGGCTACATCACGCAATGACGAAAAATGAAAATCAAACTTTCAAAGAGCCTTTCGTCCTGGCGCAGGTATTATACGTAGCCAAAGTATATCCCTCGTCTTGGGTGTATAAAAAACGAGTTTATAAGCCGAAACCTTGTTTGCCCTTGCGTCTACCTTGCGAAAAAGTGCCTTCTCATGAACAGAAACTTTCTCTTTCTCACTCTCTTTCCCTTGTCCGCAGTGCTCCCCACAAAAGGTCCGTAATATTTAGTAAGGGAGCGGACAATCCGTTCGCGGGCTCACAAAAAAGCTCCTTCGCATCAATTTTTAAGCGGCGAGCTTTTATAAAGCCAGAGCCTTTCCTTTGTCGTCAAATGAACACTGGGGAGCTGTTCGTCGGCTCCTGTACACAAAAATACCCACACACACACACACGCGCGTACACCACCATCGCTATGCGGGGCTCGTCCGCTTTTGACTCCCACGCAGAGGTCCCTCGACTGCAGGATTCTGCATAAGGAAAGTCTTTCGCATGCGATTCGCGCCCCCGGAAAACCCTTTCCAACTGCTGACTAATTTATTTTTCTATCAAACTTTAAGTATTTCCCGAAGAGCGAGCGTGTCTTTGCTCTGGTCTCCTGCTTTTTCTTCCGGGTGTGAACCCCGGGATGTGGATGCACTCGTCACACACCTGCACCTCCCCGCCGAGGAACCACCGGAGCTCACTTTGATACTGTTAAATACCGTCTGATCCTTCTTGAAAGTATCCACGGGGGAAATTTATATGGATTTTCTATGTTTACTTTTAGAAGTCTGCGCGTGGTCCATTCCATATAAAATCCATTCCCAGATATAAATATCCATTTAGAAATTCATACTCTGCTTAAAATTCCACGTGATTCCCAAATGAAATCACGTAGAACACTCGTATGGGAGTTTTGAACTCCATGAACCGATGTCCCATCTCAG
Source organism: Eupristina koningsbergeri (assembly GCA_018907245.1). NCBI lineage: Eukaryota > Metazoa > Arthropoda > Insecta > Hymenoptera > Agaonidae > Eupristina > Eupristina koningsbergeri. The sequence goes on along the minus strand of JACCHV010002889.1, from coordinate 973,386 downwards.
TTCAATTCTTTACTAATGCAATGATAGAAATATTTCGATACCTCGATTTCTTGCAATTCACAATGTTGCTTTAATTAGTGTATGTTAATATTGTCAAAAATGATTTTATCAAAGAAATTATACGAAGAACGTACAAATTAAGATTTTAGTTTTTTTATTAATTTAATTAAAATACAAAATTCTTTGATATTTTAACTCAATTTACTATTAAATTTTAATACACATTCTCATCATTTTAAATTCTGTGAACATAATTCAATACATAGTTTTTACTACTTTTTATCACTTGCTAATATACTGAGAAATTTTGTTTCATATAATACTATATCTGTAGAATTTCTTAGCTATATAAATTCAGTATTATATTTAAGTCAAATAGTATTAAATATTATAATTGTATATAGATTATATAAGTATTATGATATATTGATCACCAAAGAAAAAGAGAGAGAGAGAGAGAGAGAGAAAAACAGCCCCCATATCGCGCGCGTGAATACAAGTCACTCGATTTTTCGAAGCTCGAAAAAGCCCACCCGAATTTCTTCTTGTCATTAGGTTTTGCGTCGAATCAGCAAGTTTCTATTGTTGTTCGAGAATCTTAGAAAGGAAAGAAAAGTAAAACACGTAAGCGTAGTTTCGTCGATCTCTCTCTCTCTCTCTCTCTCTCTCTCTCTCTCTCTCTCTCTTTCTTTATCTGCTATTTCGTTTTCACAGCTACTTAATTGTATGCGCAAATTTATTTCTAATCTTCTCTGTGGCCTAAATCTGTATTAGCAAAATTACCAGAATTGTTAGTATACCGAGGCGACGCATCAATCACGACAATTTTCTCCGTATTTCTCCTCCATTAAAATTCGATTAAGATGTACAGTGTTTGTCGTTTTCCCCTGGCGTTTTCCATTTTTCCCATTTTCAGTTAACGTGAGGAGAACCAGAAGAACAATTACAGGTACAATTGATATTTGGATAATTGGTTTCGAAACTGAGGATTATTGGAGGAAAATGTATTTATTCATTGGTAAACAATTAATAAATTGTTATAATACATTATAATTAATTTCAATTATTCCTGACACATTTCGTTGTTAATGTATTAACAAAAAGTAAATCTGCTGTATTAGACAAATCTATTGATATTAAATATTTTTACCAATTAGACTATTATAAATTATTTTAATCATCAATTTATTTATATTTAATTAATCAAACTAAATAATTTCTCCAAAATAAAATATGTACAAGTCTGATTATAAAAATTTTAAGATTAAATTTTTAATTATTCTCGTGAATTCAGCTTAATTATCAAATAAATTTCCAATAATTGTATTATCAATTAAAATTTTCCAAACAATGTATAAAGATGCACGAAATAAAAAATAATTATATTGCATATTTATAAATTTCTATTTATTTTACTTATATTATATATTTATAAGATTATAGATTCAACCATATCATTATACAATGAATTAACAATTTTTTTTTTTAATTATGTATTCTCCTATTTGCAGTAAAAAGTTTAATTTAATATATATAAAATTATTTTTTGTTCAACTAATTACGTACTCAGTAAAATAATTGAATAATTTAAAAAAAATTTTTTTTTATACATTCCACGGTGTATAAAATATCGATGAATTCAATTCCATGGATATAAAAGAATATTATGAATTGTATGATTAGTTACTATTTTTTAGAAAGAGTAAAACATGACTCGCAATCTACATTTTTCACAATTTAAACAATATTTATTTAATGTGTGATAATGGCTCTTATCTCCTGTGTTCATACTTCCTGCAGTTGCATTTCCACTTTCATCGTACTTCTCCAATTTCTTTTGTTCCTTAATAGATTCCATGCTTTACATTGTCTCTTCCGGGTGATTGCACAGTCACTTACTCTGCACTACCATTGCGGTGTCCAACGTCTCCTCGATGACCTTCTCTAACCTCTGGAGTCGTCTTTCAACCACTTATGGTTGCCCATTTGTTTCAGGTTATTGTAAAATTCTACATACCTAATCTTCCAATTGTACTCTTATCAGCTATCTTTTGGTTTATCTTCTGAACCATTCTATTGGTGTTCTTCACAGCTTCAAAGGAATCGATTATTTCATTCAATAAATTTTTCGGATAATTCTTGCTTTATCAATCACTTTTTAATCTATTCTTTCAAATATTTGATTCATAAATGGTTGTCACACTAACTCGATTGATATTTTTATCATTTTTCATATTTAAGTACTAGTTGACCAGCAATTTGAAAATAAAATCTTGTGTTGTTCTCCCCCACTAGTATTGTAATGGATTTGATGAATTGTGGTGCATTTGATTGAATGTTGTAAATAAAATTCTGATCTGTTCAAACAAGAAAAGATTAATCTTTTAAAATTTCATAATATCAACATTTATTCATATGTTATATGTGTATAACAGTAAAATAAAATGTATATATATATATGTACATATAGAAGCTTTTCTTTAAAAAAGGACAGATTTTCGTGTTAAATCTTTTGGATAACTGATTTAGCAACACTGTATATAATTTACCGAATAAAATTTTAAATACTTTTGTTTCTTCGTTTCAAATCTTTAATTTATAAATCTCCACATTATTAAGATTCTCGTACAGGCCTAGCATAATAAAACGTTTTTAACCAATAACAAAGTGAAATTTTGCTTACAATAAAACAACTACTATTTTTGAAATCAATGAATAGTTTTATAGTTTAACAAGATTCGAATTTATAAATTATTATATTAAATTATCGTGAGTTTTGCAATGAATATTCAATTAAAATGACCCGGACATGTCCAGCACAAATTCTCTTTTCACATTCAAAAACAATATATGTTAATTTACAATGAGCATTCATTGTTTACTTGTTCATTTGAAGGCACAACCTTTACTTTTGACATCTTCATTATTGCATGTGGCGTGGTTTTTTAAGTTGCAATATTTATAAATTCACAGATTCGCTTTGTACATTCCATTAGGGATTCTGTTCATGAAGAATCTCAGTTGTAGGCTACTGCAATTTCTCTTTGCTTACTCAAGTTCCCATTCAGTGCACGTACTGCAACAGTAATTCATCTTGTTTAGGGCGCCTTATTATAAGGGCATCTAATATGCGAGGCATGTTTACCTTCTATTTGAAGGCGGACACTATTTCCTTTCTTATGGTCTCCCCTCTAATGCCATTGAACAAAGCTCAATGAGATGTTTCTCACCTGCTTTTATTAATACTTCATGTCAATAATCCACATATCTCTCATACTTCATTCATCCATTGAGCATGTTCATTCCATTATTTCGCAGGCTCACTTTTTTATGCATTCACCTTGAGTTTGAAAATTGATTAAAGCATTCATCCAAAATTAAAATGGAAAACAAAGGTACTCGATTTATTAGTAGAGGCTCTTACCTGCAAATTAGAACTCATTGGTGGAGTAATATTTAAAAACTAGTTGATTAGATCCTAATATTAATAATTAATATGGTCTGTTGCAAATACGCAATAAAATAAAATAAAATACAAAAAAATGTAAAATTTATTATCGGAGTAAAATGAAAATATTGCATGAATTTTATAATCATACGACTAAAAAATCTCCTTGAATTTCAAATAAATTCAACCAAGCACATGTAGGCTCACATTTATTATTAAAATTACAAATAATCCACAGATATAGATATGACGTAACACCGCAATAATTTCTTTAATTAAACATTCTTCTTACTTATTAAAAAAATGTTTATAATTTGTTGCTCTCTATCATTACATCGGCATATCTTTTATAGTATATTGTTCTCTTCTGAAAATTCTTTTAAATGTACATTTTTCTTGACAACCCTCTCTAAAATATTTCAATATCTATTCAGATTCATCTCACTCAAGTTAATATTTTATTTTTAATATGCTTTATTTTATATTAAATTTTCGGATTTTAGTCTTAACTCTCTACATATTAATATCACAAATTTCTTTCTTTTGGCTGTAATCCACTTTTATTACGTCTTAACTGTAATGCAATAATACTTTGTTTTTTTCAATAAATATAAGTATATAATATATTTAAAATAAAGCGTTATGAACACATCGAAATTTATAAACATGAATTGAAATAGATAAAAACTGTTTTTTGGGTAAAATTACTTCAATCATGAAAATTATAAAAATTTGTTGACGTCTTCGTAGAAGACTTAACCACCATAAGCAAACTGATTCCTCTAGTCCTTCCATGGTTTTATAGACCAATTACATGTGTTCTTCCTCATCTATTCTCATTATCAAAAATATATTAATTTTTCTCTTGTTCTTAAATATTACGTTAAAATAAAATTCTTATTTTAAAAGCATAATTATAACGTTCAAAAATATATAAAGTAAATCTTATATATGATTTTTAATAAAATAATATTAAATCAAAAAGTGTAATTACAAAATTATAGTTTTAAAAACGTATTGATTTCATGTATATTTTAGCAATTATATAGTATTGAAGTTGTATAATGAAATAATAAATAATTGTTCAGCATTTAAATAAATTTATTATATAAATTATTTTATTTATTTGAAATATTCAGCTTTTAAATACTTTTAATAGTAACAAATGATTCTTAATATTAGGTATATTAATTATTATTTAAAAATTAATATTAAATTAAAAACTTGACTTCAATAAGATATATATAATTTGATTCTTCACTTCATTTTGAACTAAATTCTTAACAGTTGCATTGTAAATTATTGATATTTACCAATTTCACAAAGTAAAAATTTCTTAGTATTTCAATATTTTATTAGAAAAAATATATTTTTCTTAAATTTCATTAATTTATAATTTAATATAAAATGTATAAATTATTCAATATCACTTATTCAATAAATTAAAAATTTTTATTTTTATCAAAATTGTTTATTCTTTAATGGGGGTGGTTACACGACGATTGTCAGTAGTCTAAAAATTCTTAAAAATGAAACTCGGCATGGCACCTCCACTAATGAATAAAGTCCAGTTGCAATTTCGATGCTTAATCGAAAAGACCAAAGCCCATATCTTCATCTTCAGACTCAGATTCTTCTTTGGCTGGTTTCTTCTCTTCTAAAATTATAAAAACAAAAAAAATAGTTACAGAAATTGAAAATTTACATATATTTGAACAAAAATTATAAGAAAATATATTAAGTTATTAACTTCCAAAATTACTTCATTTAGTGATAATAAATTATGAGTATTACAAAAGTTTACTGGAATATTTAACAAATTTTTAAAGAAACAATTGAAGAATACCAACCTTTCTTTTCTTCTGCAGCAGCACCACCACCTGCTGCACCAGCTGCGGCTGCTACAGGAGCTGCTGCACCACCAACTGGCATTGAGCAAAGTTTCTCACGACCTGGAATATTCATTAAATTAATAATTAAAGTAATTCTACTTTATTACGAATCGTACAGGAAAAGAAAACTTACCCTGAGCTATCAATTCATCAATGTTCTTTCCACTGAGTAAAGAGATAACTTTCTTGAGTTTCTCGGTATCAAATTCGATACCGACAGATGAGAGAATTTTCTCAATGTCAGTCTGGCCTGGCGAGGTTTTACCTCCCAAAACAGCTAAAAGGTAAGCGGCCACGTAACGCATTCTGTAAAGTATTACAAAAAAGGCTTTTAGGTTAAGTTATAAAAAATTGCTTTGGACATTAAATGCTATATTTAAAAAAAACATCAGTTAAAAGATAACCATCACAGCGTATCAGTCGAAAGATGGTGAAAATTGTAATCATCATTAAGTTGTAAATAATTTATACTTTAAATAAAAGCACGCGGCAAGTATTGAGGTACCGTGAAACATCCACGCATATCTCGATTTATTTTAATGCGATCCATTTATTTAACCAGTGATTCTAAGATTCAACTCATTGATTTAAATAAAAAAATAATTATTTTTTAATGATTTATTAAATTCATACTTACTTTTAAGTCTTGAATGACACGAAACGTGCAACTCGCCTGGACAACAAAGTGTGCTGTTCCCTCTTTGGGATACAAACGGCAGAGCCACTGGTGATCACTTGGCTCTTCATTGCTGACAATCCAAATGCACTAAAGATCTAGGCTAGTGATAATTTTGATGATTCTAGTTCTGGTTAATTTTAAAATTAGGTTTTTTACGTTAAAATAACAAATATTCAAATTTTTAATATTAAAACTGTATATTCTAACAATATTCACATTGTATTTAATTGATTTTGATTCATTTCTATAACCTTCAAATATAAGTTTTACAATATTTAAAAATTTTAATTAATAATTGTTTATAAAATCATTCTACATTGAAAAACATTAAATCTGATAAAAAATAATCTTCATTTAAATTTTAATAAGTTAAAAAGATTCCATTATCAATATAGATCACAATGTTCGACGTAGCAAACTCACTGCTAAATTCAATCTTTTCAATATAATTTAAATAAAAAATGTACAATTTAATTATAAAACAACTTTTTCATGATAAATTTCTGTAAACTACTCATGAATTGATTATTTTTGAATTTCTGTATTGGTAGACCTGCGTAAATAAAGCCCATAAATGAGAAGCGCTTCTTTTATCGGGAGTACGAATAATACGAACGATAACGGTTATTTGAAGTTTCAATTAACCATTGATATCTAGATTCCTGAATGAATCGTCAAAGAGTATTTTATAAATATAAATATAAACATTTTTTTATAGATTATAAAAACAAATGTGAGTGAAGTTGTTAATTATATTCAAGTGAATTGTGTAAGTAATTGACAAAATGAGAAAAAATTCAAATACAAGGCGTAGATCATCGTCGAACCCAGGAAGATTTTCTCAGCAAGAACATGAAAGACAATCTTTGCGAAATGATCCAAGGAGACCGCAAAATACAAAAACTAAGGATTCCAATTTTCCTTTACAAGATTCAATGATTCCAAGATCTCGTATACGTAGTTTTTCCAGTGATAGACTAAGTGGGATGCGAAAATCAAACTTAAGAACTACCACAGGTAATTGTGCATTTATTTTAGCTAAAATATAATTAGTTAATTATTTAGTATTAATGGAGTATTATTCTTGATAAATAATTGTATTATTATTTCAAAATTAAATGTTAACTATTGTTATTTGTGTTTACATACTGCTGTATTATTCATTACTTGAAAATATTTAACATTTTATTATTCATAGGTGCTAAAACATCGATTGGTCAATATACCACAGCTTCATCAGCAATTTCTCCAATGCCAAGTAATCGTTACACACATGTAATTGATAGTAGAATGAGATCATCACATGTTGATTTAGCTGCAAAAGGATTCCAAACTCCAATGGCAAGTGGTCCTAGACACATTATACCAACGAGTGATGGAAGAACTGTAAGAGCATCTTCTGCTGAAAGAGCAAGTGTACTTGCACCAAAATGTTCCAAAAAAGATACTCGACCACTTACTGATAAAAATTATCAAAATGAAATGTTAAGCAAAATAGACAATTACTTTCGTTCCATTGGTCAAAGTACAATTTTAAATAATAATGGAAGTTTGAAGCCTCTTACCTTAAAAATATTTATTGAAGCAACTAGTTTATTAATTAAACTTCTTGATATGAAGCAATCTTTAACTGCTGCTAATTATGTTGAAGAAATTCCAAAAACAGCAAAGAAACTACATTATCCAGGATTAATAAACAAGTCTTGGCTTAAAACTGCAAACACAATGCATTCTTGGCCTCATGCTATTGGTTGGATTTGCTGGCTTGTTGAATTATGTGAAATTAAAGATTTAGCTAGTGAAATATTTTCTCTTGAACGACTACCAATAATTGGGGAAACTGAAGAAGAAAAAGAAAATCAAAGGCGTAATTTTCTTGTAATGATTAAATGTTATAAGGCATGGAATGAAGAAAAACCAGAAGATGAAGAAAAAATAATACAAAATTTCTTGGAAGAAGAAGCTGAAAGACGAGGAATAAATCCTAAGAAATATGACCAAATACATTCCGAGTTTGAAAGAGCTCAAAAAAATTTAGAAACAGAACAAGAAAAAACTAGTAAAGTCGATAAAGAATTGCTCCAGTTACAAGATAAATTAATGAATCTTAGAAAAGACCAAGATAAATTGAAAAATCATATAATTGATCAAAAAAAACATATTGAGAAAGCTTCTAAAGATACTGAACAATTTAATAAAGAATCGGTATTATTTACTGAAGATATTAAAAAATTAGAGATTATTAAAGAACAATTATCAAGTGAAATAAAGGAACAGCCAATGTCTGTTACTGAACGAGATGAAATAGTGAAAGCTTGTTCTGAAAAACAAACATACATTCAAAATTTTGAAGCTCATTTGGAAGAAATTAAAAAGGAAGCATATTCTTTGGATATACGTTTAGTTTCATCTAATTCAATTCTTGTAAAAAGTATATTATCCTATAATCAAGCACTTTTTATACAACTTTCTGATTGTAATATTGATATTGATCAGTTATTGATGCCAGAAACTGGAATATGTGAACCTGATTTTATGAGTGTATTAGAGTCAAAGAAAAACTTAATGAACTCTTTTATGCAAGAAAGGTACAATGATTTACACCAAAAAATAACGTTGTTGGAATCTCAAAGTAGGGAATTAGAAACAATGCAAACAAAAAAAGAAACTCTTTCAAACAAAGTAGAAACAAAAAAAGCTTTAGATGAAAAACTAAAAAATGAATTAAAATATAAAGAAAATCAGAAACGTGAAGAAATTAAACGGTTATGCAATGCTATTACTAAATTAAATGAATCAGTTGTTGAAAAATCTAATGAATTAGATATGATAAATCAACAGTTGACAGAGTCTACTGATAAAAGAGAAGCCGTGCTTCGAAAAAATGTACATTTACACGAGTCTGCTAAAATATTTTTTATGGAAATGTACAGTATTTTAGATGAACATAGAGGAAAAATTAAAAAATCACTTGAAATGTATTTAAAAGCAAATGCTTAATGTCAATTGTATAAGATACTTGTAACATAGTTTGTAAAAATGTTTTAATAGATATAATTTTAGTCAAATATATTTAAATATAATCAGATAATTTTTATATTATAAATAATTTTACAATATTAAATAATTCTAAGATCTGTATAAATTTATAATAAAAATAAAGCACAAAATTTATGATAATGTGTATAATTTTTTAATTTTTAATTCAATGTTATTTTACACACATTTTGAAACAATTAAAAAATAATTTTAAATGCAATTTTGAAATAGTTTTTAAAATTTGAAATGTTTACTAATTGAATTTTAATTTTAATATGTCTATAAAATCTTGCTTTCAATTTACAAATTAGTCTTTATTACAAATACTTAAATTTTAGAAGTCTATAAACAATAAAATACATCTTTTATCTAATATTATGTACATAATTTTAACAGGATTTTGATCTTAATTCTTCAGTCAAGTTTAATATTTTATAAAATTGTGAAAAATCATAATTACTCAAAACATTACATAATATAGTTTACTAAACAATATTAATATTAAATGAAAATTTAAATATATATGAATGTATATATAAGTAGATACATACATATTTATATATAAACAATAGAGATTTTTTGAACAATTTAATTTTTATTATTGAATTATAATTGATAGTAAACTTTATTATAAAATAATCAGAACTAAAAAAATTTAGAAATATATTATGTAATATCCAGTATTCTTAATTTTTAATTGAAGAGGCTGGTATTTAAGAATTTCTACACATTTTGATTGTTTGTAAAATATAAAATATTCAAATTTTTAAATTCCTTAACAACTTATCAATGAATTAATTCACTATAAATATAAATTTAATTGTAAATTTTACACACTTGATTTTTGATTTTACTTATTAATAACTTTTTTAAAACTGCAATAAAGAAACTATATTAATTTACAAAAATTTATAAATTACATTTATTGTAGATACTTTCAGAATCTATATTCATAATTTAATTGACACCAGTATGCACAAAAATAATATTGAATAAAGAATTAAATACATTTAAAACTAAATGCATCTACATTAAATGTAAGTTTTTTGTTTAAAACTGAAACTTATTTTTCAATTTTATTACAATACTCAATTCATTAATAATGTACTAGCAATATATTACAAGTAATTCGTAATTTCAATGAAATCATCTAGCTGTACATACATTTGTTCCTTTACTAAACAAACAAAAAAAATCCGTAAAAATATATAAATTTTAACTTGTACTTAAAAAACAATGAAAATATTATATAAACACAGAACGCGAAGAAAAGACATTTGAATTTTAATAAACACTCGACTGAAGAACGGCCTTCTGCAGTAGGCACGAAAAAGTCGCATTGACTTCCTGGCAGAGAATCTCAGCAGACTCGTCACCGAGGGCAGCTTGTGCGGAACTGACTCTTCCAAGTTGCACAAGTAAATCAATAGCGCCATCCACGAGGGGTGGAAATGCAAAACCAATCCTCGTCATTGCAGGCAAAATTGGCATGAAAAGAGAAACACGGTCCTTCGAAGGTAGGGCGCCGAGAAGTGTACCCAGGGTATTTATAGCTAATCGGCAAACACACAAGGCTTTTGGTAATGCATACTGTACAGCTAAGTGTGAAGCAAGATCTACAGCAAAAACCTGCTTATCCAATTCTGGTTGGGCCATTAGTTCTGGTATCCAATCAAGACATATGTGCATAGATGGAATTCCTGCTACTGTAACTGGTATTAGCTCTCTCGGATAACCCTATTCAATTAAAATGATTTAGTTTTATTAATTATATTATAAACAGACCACTTTAACAAAAAAAATATTAATAATTTTAAAACATTATTTTTTAATTTTTTTCTATTTTTTGGTAGAAAATCAATTTTTGTTAGTAATGAATCAAAAACAAATTCTCTTTTCAAAATTTCTAAAAACTGAAATATTTTTCTTATATTTCAATTTTAAAAAATATAATCTAATTGTAAACTTGTGAATATATTAATTTATAAAAAAAATTACCATTGAAAAATATTTTAATTTTTTTTTTAATGATACAATGAGTTGTAATAAACTTAAATGTAAATTCATGTTTTTTAACTACTATTATTTATGAATAAATAAATTTATAATTTACCTGAAAATGAACTAATTTTGCAAGAGATGGGTCAGCAATAAAAACTTGATGAAGATAAGAACAAACTACACTTCTAATTTCTCTGAGAGACCACATTTGCCCAGGAATGGTTCTATCATCTTCTGTTTCTAGACATGCTTCCAATAAAATTTGTACAGCAGCACTTTCTTGTCCAGCAATAAGAGCGGTTTTAAGTTCCTCCCTTTCTACTTCACTAGTTAACTGTCCAATTTTCTCTGTCAAAGGTCTATCTTGCATATGCCTAGACAATTGAGACCTGGAAGCTGCTAAAGTTGCTTGTAAAATCCTACATCATGAATAAAAACAATATATATTACATTATTAAATACATTAAATTATGTATAAGTAAAAAAACGCATAATAATACAATCTAACTATTACCTAATTTATGATAAATATCAAATAGGTTGCTAAATTAAAACTTTGATTATACTACATTATATTTTGTAATTGTTGAATGAAATAAAAAATGCATATAAAAATATATGTCAGTTATGTATTATAAAATTACTTTTTATAGAATCTTGATAAAAATAAATAAATTATTATTAACAAAAAACAATTATAACTTTAAATATAATAGAATATACTTTACCTAAGTATCACAGATAAAACAGGTGCACAGCGAAATACCCTCATATCGCAACGTAAAACTTGAAGTGGATCCAGAACAATATTTTCTTGAGTAAGAAAAACAGTTGCTACTGCTGAATTTTCAATAAATAGTGCGTTTATTGAAAGTACCCATAAGCAGCGAGGTAGAACTGTATTTAACCTCAACCATACTTGCTGATAAAGTTCTAAACATAATAAAAATAAAATATTGTATTAAAACTTATAAAAAAAAAAATTATTTTTAAGATTATCTAAATAGTTAAATATTTTAAATATGTAGATTTGAATATAATTTATAAGTTTTACTTTAAATAAAATTATTATATGTAATCCACAATATTCACTTTTTAGAATCAATTATATAAAAATGAATTATTTACTGTATGAAAAAATTACTATTTATTAAATATAGGTTTTTAATTCTGACATTAAATTCTATTATTTAAATTCATTAAAATATATATAATAATTAATAATAAATAGAAAATATTAAAAATAAAAAAAACTGTTTTAATAAATAAAATATTTCAAACATATTCATTAATTCAGTAAAAAAGGAAAAGAAATATTACCTTGTATATATCTAGGTATCCTATCATCTAAAATCTTTTTAAAGAACTGCACAATAGTTTTAGCGTAAGGCCAAATATCAGTAGGTTTCATCAACATAAGTTGCCTCAGTAGCATTCCTGTTCGTGATGGACAACTCTGTATGTGATCAAATGCCTCTCTGATTGTCGACTCATTGATTACGATTGATTCATGATATTTAGAGCAAGTAACGACATTTATCGTTTCATCATCAAGCCAATCATCAACCAATGATAAATGAGGAAAATGCATTGCCAGCAACCTTAAAAGAGGCGAGAAGAGTCCTGCATAACTCATTTGGTCCCTTTGTACCTGCTGCAGCAAGTATTTTATTGGCAGTTCGGACAGGAATTCAGTTGAATATGATTTAACCTTCCTGCCTTGTGATATAAAACTATGCATATTTGCCAATCTTACATCCTCATATAACAATAAATAATACAAAAGTAATAATTGGGAAGTTAAAGATGGACGCGGTGCGTCAACTACTTTCATGCGTTCGATCTCTGATTCCGAATTATGTAAACCTTTTCTTTTTAAATCAAAATTTGCTCCAAATACACTGTTTTGGAAAACCCGCCTTATTTCATCCTCGGTTATAGGCTTGTTTGTGTGCTCGATAGCTTTATTGTTCGTCACAAGTATCGAATTGACATAGACTTCAACAAGAGCTGGTAACACAGGATGCAAAGGTGGTACACTGTCAGATATTTGTCGATAGATCCAATTTTTGATTGGTACTTTGTGTTTGGCAAAGGCTCTCGATTTGAGCAACTGGTGTATACAATGAACGGGTAAAAATCCAGGTATATTAGCGTTGAGATTAGCAGTCACGGGTACCTTAACCGCATGCGACGTTACTACCTGCTCCGTGAAAATCTCTTGCATGAAAATTTGTTTCATACGTGTTAAATTATTTGGTCGAATAGGTATCTTCATACCTAGAGTCGCACATACTAATTCGCAAATTGCTGAGAGCTGATTGCTGTGAAAGTGGATAGCCATAAGAAGAAGCATTTCACCAAAACTGGCAGATACGCCACTGGCACTTTCAAAATACGCTTCTTCACGAACTAACCACTGTACCCACTCAATACTTGGCTTTTCAAGATTATGATGTCCAATTAAAGATGGGCAAGCTATAAGCATGCATAAACCTAAGGAAACGAATCTTACCCCAGCAGGTGAGGGTGGTGGATGAGATGTTAATAATTTCACAATCATTGTAACTTCCTCATCCTGAAATTTTATTCCTCCAATACCTCGAAGAGCACAGTACAACCTTAATAGTGCACTTGCCTGTACTACTCGACATTCAGCTAATTGTCCATCTGAACTATGTGCTGTAATTGCTTGTAATCTTCTAAGTAATTCATCTCGCAATGCTTGTAAAGCAGTATGGGATTCCCATTTTCTTTTTTGACCATTTCTTATAAACATTATAATCCATGTCCTAACCTAAAATAAAAATATAAAAATTAATTTTAATTTTAATTAAAAAGATAATGAAAATTTTTATTAAATTTGTTGAATTTTTGTTTGAATTAATGAAAGATATTTGAATTTCTTTATAATACTTTTATTAAGACTGTTAAATACTAATGTTATTTAAAACTTTAAATTTATTTTAAACCAACAATTCTGACACAAAAGCATATATTTTTTTTAGCAATGCATTAAGCATTTTCTAATAACTATTATTAGAAAATTCTAAAAGTAAATATAGGATTAAATCTGCTAAAAGATATATTTTACCTGTTGATCGCTACCAAGCAGAAGGCCAGAAACAAAAGCAACTATATCATTTTCTGATACCGAACCATTTATACTATCATTTTCTAAACTTAAAGATATTGCTAAAGCTGGCATTCTACAAAGTTCAATACACTTTGCTCGAATTACCAGCGCCTGACTTGGATTCATTTGACACAACATTGTTAAAGTTTGAGTTCTTATACTGCTCAAGGCAGATTCTTCTTGACGTTCCCCATTTGCTATGAGGTGTGAACAAACTTCCATAAAACAATCTGGATTATTAGCAATGATCCAACATATAATTTCAGGTCCATGTTTTATGTGTAATAAAGTTTCAGATATGTTGGGTATTGATAAAAGATCGGGTAGTTCAGCCAATGCAATACATATAATATAACTAATTTCTTCCATATACACAACGCTATCAAATAAATCCGATTGTTTGATTTGAAATTCTTGGTTCTTTTGAAGTTCTTGAATTTGTGATGCTATAAATAATATTTCACTCAAAACTAAACGTATTCGTCGATTCGCATCACTACGTTCAAATTCTAAGATGAGTGCACTTTGAAGGGATTGTGCTAAAATACTATCTGCTTGTACATTGCCCTTCTTTTGTCTGAAAAGCAAACAATAATCATGATACAGAGGTTTATAAAATTTGCTCATAATAAAATATGGAAAAATGAGTATTGAGCTTAAAAATTGAAATGTTGTATGAAAATTTCAAAGCCAAACGACTTGGGTGCATTTTAACAAATGACTCGATATTCTTAATAACGTCTGTAGCAATAAAATCGGTGAATTGACTCAAATAGACAAATTATGCAGTAATAAAGAGTAGAAGCATTGACCTCTCGAACGAGACTCAACAAGTACTAGACCTACCGAAGTTGCTGTTCCCTCCTCACGTCGATCTCCAGACTATGGAAGTCAATCGACAAAAGTGCCACCATCGAGTTAACGGACTCGATCCCGGACAATATCGTGAGGATCTGCTTCCGGGCCTCGATGCACTCGTTCGTAGTGTCGAGCGGTGCTATCAGGCTCATCCTAACCAAACAAGGCAAAATCGGACGCACCTCGCGCTCGGTGCACTGGGCAAGCTCGTGCGTATTCACAGTCTGTATGGCCGCGAAGACCCGGGGCGAGACCGGCGGAGTGTTTTGCATCTTTCCTCCGATATTCATTGATATTTTCGGAAGAAAACGTGAAAACAACCCACCGCCCGCCGTACGCGCTCGTCTCTGTGTAGCTTGGACGCGGACATCTTTTCGCACCCACTGACGTCACAGCTCGGAGTTGCAGGGAGCGGTGCTAACGCTATCACAGGACACGCTATCCCAAGGCCCCGACGCCCGAGTCGCGTCGTCTGCAGCGGTGCCGGAGGTGCCACCCGACCTCGACACCCCCTGGCCTACCCGCGACCGTTTCAGAGACATTATGTTATTTCCAGAATGGCACTACTGCGAGACGCGGAACGCGGGTGCGAGACCAATTTTTTTTTCAGTTGGACCCGCGTGCTCGCGGTTTTTCCCTAGATGGTGGACAACGTGGAGCAAAATGCGGGGAATGTTGAACTAATTTTCGAGATTTTGTTTTTCTTCAAAACTATTACTACTACTACTACTACTACTACTACAATCGCTTTGTCATTCGAATGTGTAAACCGTTGTCACTCGTTTGGAATAAAGTCAATTGGCCATGTTTAATGTTTAAAATGAATTGCGCATAATTTATTTCATAATATTTTTTTTTTTTCTTTTTTCTTTAAATTTTTCGTGCTATTCATTCGCTTCTCTATCTCTATTAACAATAATTGTATCATTATTGTATTAAAAATTGTCGAAGCATGCTCGTAAAGGAAAAATATTATTATTATTGCTATTATTATTATTACGATATATCACGATTTATTTTCTTATATTAAAATAATAATTCGAGTTTCGAAAACTTTATAACGATTTTATTTAAATTTGCTCGTTATTTAAAGGTTAAATAAAATGACGTAAAACATATTCAAATTAACTATAAAGATCAAGAGAGATGATTGAAAAGTTAATAATCAGAAAATTACTTTTATTTTTCATTATGTTCTACTTATTCTTCACCTTGAATATAATCGAAACACGTTTACTCCAATTTAACAAATCATTTTGGTACTTTTAGTAGAGGCAAAATTTTTATTTAATTTTTTTATTCTTTATAATACAGTTTATAATTTTTTTTTTATTCCGTCTAAAAAATTAAATAAAAAAACAGTCAAATTTTGAAATTCATAAGAAGCGTTGAAATTATTTTATGATGATCATACTTTTTTTTAAAATTTAATTTAGATAATTAGCTTCTTCCGTTTTTTACAAAATCATTGATCAAAAGTAAATTTTTATTTTGTAAACGAGTCTTGATACAACATTGTATATAACTCAATTGTAAATAAATTAATTCATGCATAATTATTGATTTAATTTAAATATATTTGTTGTAAAAAAAAGAAAAAAATTATTATCGATATTTAATTATTTACTTGTTTAACCAATTCGTTCTAGTAATTCTGTGTTCAATACAGAATTGATTATAGTTAATTGAAATAGAATTGATTGTCATTTTATATTTCTGTATGCTAATATTCATAATTTAATATTTTATAAAAATTGTTAGGTATCCAGTGAATAACTCGCACGAGTTGTTAAGTTATCATTATTTTACGCTATACACAATGGAATTCGAAAATCACCTTCCATTAAGTTTACGCCTATGCATACGTAAGTTTTGCTTTATTTCTTTTTCATATATATATACACATATACATATATATATATATATATATGTATGTATGTATGTATGTATGAATGTATATATGTATATCTAGATTTTATTACACAATTTTTATTTGATTATCATTTTCAAATAATAATTCGTTATTTTCAATATCATAATAATACTGTAATTTAAACTTTGCTTTATTATTCCTTTACTTTACAAATCAATCCAACTTTTTTTTAACTTTTTCAATCGTACATTTAATAAAAATACTTATTGCCTTTTGTTTATCTGTATTTTCACAATCCACCAAGGCTCGAAACGAATTACACGTATTATTACTTTGATGCTTAAATCTGCATTTTTTAAATCGAGCACGTCAAATTCATTTACTATGATAATCTAACTTCAAATATTATTTATCATCGGCCGTGTTTTAATTACAATCGCCAATAAAAAATTATTAGAATTTCAATAAGCATTTCTAAATAATGCAATATGTTAAATATTTGAATGACGTCTCTCATTGACTACTAAACTGATCTGTATAAGTATGCATGACATCGTCTGGAAATGCCCAGCATATTTTACGTGTACATTTATGTGTAAAGCACATGCCTTTAACAATTAAATTTGGTGAACCAAAAAAGTTTATTACTCTTACAACGTTTTTATTATTGACGTCATGCAAAATTTCTTGTCTTATTATTGATCTTGACGACTTATTCCTTTCTGCCTTTCGCACTTGACTTATTTAAAATTACTCCAGCGTTAAATAAACTGAATATATTGAATAATTACAGGCAATTGTCATAAAATATCTCATTCCATTTCATGTACTCTCATTGTCTTTATCTTCATCGGGGCACCGAACAAATACGCATTATACCACTGACCCTCTGTAATAACAAACGATATCCTGTTATTCCCAAGCTTAAGCTCTCCAACCATAACATTAATTTTCTATCTAACATATTAAATTAGTCACGCTTTTATTTGTTCACCTACAAATCATAGATATTTACCGCAATACATCACACACGTCAATCAGCTTTTCATTTCTGAAAAATAATCCTAATTTTAAATTGCTTTTACTTTGCTTGACCTAATGTTTAGCTGAATTATTAATTTTTCATCTATTTACTTCAAAAGCAGTCAAACATTCAGCAATAGAATTTTAGTTTTTTTTATTGTGAAATCATGGAAAGATCTTGTTTTTTTGTTATTTTAACTATAAAATGCTCCAAGATTAATGTTAGTAATTGTCTATGTCAATTTAAGTTTGAACAGTTAACAAAAATGGAATGCTTATTACTTGTTGAAAAGAAGGGTTTTTTAATTTAAATTTTGCATTAATTTAAAAAAAAAAAAAAAATTTATTATTATATATGTTATAGAATATAAATAATTAAATTTAATAGAAAAAGGAAATTAATGAATTTGTACAATAAAAGAAACTTGATAAAATTTATTTATTAGAATTCAAGTTAAAATTGTTTTTAATTAATCAAAATAAATTTAATAAATTTTAATAAAAGTTAAGAAATAGTGTACTAAAAATCATAATTTATAAAAAATTTTAAATTGCGACCATGCAAAACATGCCATGCATATCAGTATTAAAATAAAAATTTATTAAAATAAGCTTTGACATGAATTTAATATTGATCAAACACCTTGTACCTATACATAACTCATATATCCAGAAATACGTTGTTCTAGTATTTATTTTATAAAATATTACGAATATAATTTTTATAAATATTTAAAGTCTTTAACAAATTTCTTGAACATATATGTATACTTTTTATTTTTACGTTTAACATTATTAGTTATATTATTATTTAATAAATTTTCTTTATCATTTTTAATTAAAAATAAACAATACTAATTAAAAGTTTTAGCATAATATTTAAAAATTCTTAATATTTTTATTTAATAAAAATATTTTATAAATTTTTATCGTACGCTTAGGCATTAAAAATTAATACTAATTTTAATTTCATGACATTATTTATTATGTAATTATTTTACGGTAAATTTAAAAACTTTTTAATTGATAATGTATTTATCGTATTTATAGACAAACTTTTTTTAAGCTGTAGATTCATTAATTTTCAGAGCTTCATACGTAAAATTATTGATTTTTTTTCACTTTAGTGTATTCAAATTCATGCCAACGTGAGCATAGACTATTAGATTTTTCGCAATGTTATCTCTTGAATGCACAATTTTTTAACCACGATTAATGATAAGATTTAATTTTCATATTATTTATCTCAAATTTCTTTCTTATCTTATTGCTACTATTCGCAAAATTGTATATAATCTTTTATTGACAGTTAGTCGATTATAAAGCTTTTCTTGTCTTTCCACTAAATGCAGGTGTTCCACATAACTATAATCTCTTAATTTCCACTTTAATATATTCGCTTCAATAACATTTATACTGAAAATATTATGATGCAATAAAAAAAAAAAAAAAAAACATTGCAATATAATATATCAATAATCTACATATCACAGACTATCGGTTCTTACCAATTCCATTATTGTACATAACTCTGCTATAAATTTTCAACAAGTTATCCACTCGGTTACTCGTATGAATCAATATATAATTGACCTGATAAGTAGGATGAGCAACAACTTAATCTCTGTTCTAAGAGCAACAATATATACTCAATAGAGATTAATGTCCTTTAGTCTTTTGGAATACGTCGACAAACAATTGGGCAGCATTAATTGCCAAATCATATCATTCTAATTCTTAAAATTTAACGTACTATTTGGTCATTGACAACAATTAAACGAGCTTCAGACCTTGTGGAATCTAACCGTAATTATTTCGTATATAATATGAATATAGAAAATAATTTTTCGTTTTTAAAAGTCTTAGAATATTTGAAATTACGAGTTCTACATTATTCGACGAACATGAATGATGTCTGTCAATGATTATTCGTAAAATATGCAAGACTAAAATTTATTTGTCAATTATATATAATATGAATTTTGACGAAAAATATGAAGGGATTTTATGGTCGAAGAAATTAGCACTCAGTTTCAAAAGATTGAGAATTTAAGCCAAATGTTTTAAATTTCAGCCCCGAACTCAAGTATATCGTTACCGTCAAATAAGAAAACAATTTTTTCATAAGGTACAAAGTAATAAAAGTATGGTAATTCCAATATCAGTATTAACATCACAAACCTGATGCTGAAAAATGATGTCTCGTTGACACGAATACTACAATCGAAAAAATTTTACGTCATAACCAAGTTATAGTATAATCGATTTATTGAGTACCTAGAAAAAAATTCCACAATAAAATATTTATAATATAAAAAACCTTATAAAATAAATAATATAAAAAAAAATATAAAACAAAGTAATTACAAATTCATTATGAAATGATAATGATATTGCAATATATGAAGTATTTTTTAAATAATTAGTCAAGTTCTTTTAACATTATAATTTATTGCTTTCTTAAGCATCAACAAGCAATTTAAATAACAGCGCACATATTTTTATCATTTACATTATTTATTTATAATATACATGGACGACATTTAACAATTTCTTATTATTTTAATGTATATATATATATATATATGTATATATATATATATAAGTACAATAGCATTTCAGGTATAAATTTATGTTTGAGAAGAACACACAATACATTTAATTATTCATATGTCGAAAAATGATTATCTGTATCAATAGAATAATCATATATATTATATAAATATATTAACATATAAAATATGAAAGTAGTTAATAAAATAATCTAAAGGAAATAAATAACATTGTCCTTAAAATTAGTCATTTCTTTTGTATATAGCTTAAGTTAATTCATATAAATAGTATTTACGTTAGACAGTCAAGTTATTTTAAATAAATTATAGTAAATTATAAAATACATTTAAACAAAGTTAATACAAATACTTATAGATAAATGTATAGATAAAATTCACTACAGAATAGCAAATTATAAAATTATTATATTTGAACAGTCATTGAAAAATAAAGTACTTAATATTATTAAAAAAAATATTGATTCCTTTTATTTTATGATTATAAATTCTTTTATGAAGTTAAAATTTTAAAATATCATACAGTTTATCTATGTAGAATTCTATAAGGCTTTTAAAATTTAATATTTTCGAATTTTATTATGTAATTAAATTAGAATTGTATTTAATCTTGCAGGTGTTGTCCAAATATATATTTTTCTGATCAAGTACAATATCATTAAATAGAAAAATATATATAATACTTTAAATATTAATTTAATTAGTATTTGGACAGCAATTATAGAAACATTTTTAAGAAAAAAATAGAAAATTGGTGAATAAAATGTTTTTTTTGTTTTTAAATTATTTGTTATTATTCGTGTATTGCAATATTATTATTTTATTTTTGCAAGTTATTTTCAATCTTCACTTAAAATATTTTTGAGTAAATTCATTGCTATAATAGAGTATTAACGTTTATTACATTTATTAACCATCTACATAGCAAAAATAAATATGTAAAAATATGCAACTATTTTTTTTCACGTTACACTTATAACTTCATATAATATATTGAAAGGATTTAAACATTTATATCGTAAACATTTTAACTGAAAAAAGTATTTTAAACATAAAATCTAAGATAAGATAAATGTAAAAATTTCTCTTTATTTTTAGCAATAACTTTTTGTTTGAAGATACCTTTTGTATATATTTGCACATACCTTATATAATGTGTATATGCAAAGTGCTTACTCAATGATAAATGCATTACAAAGCCTATTTTAATATTTATTTCCTGACACTGATATGTTTAGCACGTGTTGCAGGATCACAGTTTAAAATTTCTTTTACAAATTTCTGTTTCAAACATAATAATTCGTAACTTTCGTTATAATTTATAAAAATTTTTAAATTTATATTAAATATATAGTAATAAATTTAACCAAATTATTCAAATAATTTTTATAAAGCATAAAAACTTATAAAAAGATTTTATACTTTTCTTTTACACAAATGATTCGCTGTCTCTATTCGAAGTCTGATTTGATATAATTATATCTTAATTAGGAAAAATAGTGTAACCATCGATGCACTCGAATTAATTATTTGTGTGCATATTTTAAAACATAAGAAGAACATGATTTCTTTTCAAAATTTCTTTAAATCACTTATATATCACTTTAGCAAGAGAATTACATTCTTCCTAAAACTTGTAGATTCTTCATATTTTATATATATAAAATTTGTTAGTATAAAAACACATAAATATTATAATCTTCGTATTTGTATTAATATTAAATAATAATTGTACATCCTTGAAAAGATATTGATATTTATAACTGTTTCTTAAATACAATATGTATACAAAATTATAGTTCTAATTTATTATAGAATAATTTCATATGAATATTAATATTTTCTTAAATTTTTCAAGAGTCTAGACTTTTTTTGTCTATAAATAAATTTGCATTAATAGTTGTCAATGATTCGTTGTATAACGGTAATTTAAATGAATTTATTGTACATATGAATACAATAATTATAACTAATATTTTAATTTTATTTTATCTTTTAGTTATTTATGATTAATTGTCAGTTGTTTTTTTTATTTATTTGTGATTAAAAGTAATTTGGTACAATACGTTCTATTTATACAGTTGCATTTAGTAATCTATAATCTACAATAGGTAGAAATCTACATAAAAACTTTGTATTTTCAAATTAAATTTTATTGTGTAGTAAGTAAATTTAAAAAATATATATCAAACGATTAAAGTTTCATAGTATCGATGCATTATAATTCGTGCCAAGTTTATTAGTTTTTTTTTAAGAAAGTAAAATATCTAATTCAAACATTTTTCTCTTTGATAAATATTAATTATGTTATTGTTATTAAATATTTTGTATCTAATTAAAATAGACTTAAAACAAAATAGATAAATATTATATTAGTACAAGTTCCATCTGGGATCGCTGGAAATTAAAATGTATTTCACATGCTTATTCAATTAGACTTCTAACTTAATTTGCAATAAAAATTAATTTATTTTATCTCTCACTGAAACATTAAATGAAAATATAGTAAAGTAATGTAAATATTTTTTTTTATGTTAATGAAAAATATTTCATTTAAATTCTGAAAGAGTAAAGTTGTAGAACAATTTACATTTAATATTGATTTATATTATTTATCTTGAACGACGGATTCAATTTTTTCTGCTTTTCTAATATTTTTTACATTTAAAATAATTGTCTTCAATACTAGCATTGTGTTTAATGTCTAATGTACATTTATATTTTCATTCAAGAATTAGATAGAAAATTGTAAAGTAATAAATATATAGTTGGTAGACTATTTTTGTTAAATATTATGTATACTTTTATTATCCAGAATAGCTATTTTACATACAATTTTTAAACATTAGTGCAACTAAGCACAAGTGATATTTTATTAAAATAGAGATTTTATGGAATTAATCGTGGATACTTGTTATAGTGTAAGAATAGTGTAAGGCCTTCTTTTAAGTATATAATTGATATTTTACATTATTGAAGAACACTATAACACTTGAATATGTAAATTAATTTGTTGTTTAAGTTTTTCAAAATATATGTATCAACATTGTGTTTTAATAATGATTTTTTTTCTAAAAAAAAAAATTGAAATTTATAATCTTAAATGATAGCGCTAATAATTGCGATAGAAAACACAGTCGTAGCAGTGCCATAAATGCCGTTTAATTTAAAAACCTGTAAACCGATTTGGTATCCTCACAAATGATCGTGCAGATCCTACTTTTATTGTTGTATTTTATTGCGAACCCAGTACTAAATTAAGAATTGGATCAGTAAAATAAAACGATTGTAAATCTAAAACTAATTATTTAACAAAACCAGTTATTAGAGAAACCATTCATAATGAACGAGCGAGTGATTGATAGAATAATAATTCAAAGAGCGCATTCGCTCGAGTAAATTTTCACATCGATAAAATTAAAATCGAGCGCTCCGGCCAAACAAACAACCTCCTCGCCTCGGCGCTCGATAAAAAGAAAAAAGTAATAAATAATAATAATTATGAACAAGCTCTCCGAACTTGAATCGAGATCGAATAATTCATTTGTGACGAATTTTCGAGAAATGGAGCACACGCGCCAAGTCGCGGCTCTCACTTGAAGAATTGCTTCATCTGCGACGTCTGGTGCTTCATGCTGAACTGGGCGTTCTCCGCCTTTGTTATAAGAGAGTCGAGCTTCTCGAGGTGAGAGCCAACTTTGGAGTTGAGGTCGGCCTTCCTCGGAGTAGACGCGCGAGGTTCATCCTCGCTCTCCGCCTCGGCGACCTCGGGCTGCTCCTCGGGAGCCATCCCGTCCACCTCCTGCTGCTGCTCGTCCGCGGACTTCTGCGATTGCTCGGAGGAGCAACTGGATTGCGATGCCACGCGTGCTTTTAGCAACGTTCCTAAGCTGCCACAGACGTTCTAAAAAAAAGAAGAGATAGTCATCGCGCATATTAATTGCAGCAACACGACTTGATAGACTTTTATGTAGGTTTCGGATCTTGAGAGACGAGACAGTTTAACAACTGACTTTTCAGTTTACTCAAGCGCTCGAAATTGAATTTACGGTTCCATCTAGCCGTATCGAATTTACATTCTAATGTCAATCGTATTTCCATGTAATATATCGTGTTTAACATGATATTTGACGTGTATGAACTAGTTAGGAAATTTCTGTTAGATCTTGTAAAATATTATTCATAAATGATACGGGGAAAAAATTATTTCACAAGAAAAACTTTATGACCTTCGAATACACGATTTACCTGTTTGTATTTAATAAATAGTCGGCAAATTATTTTGAACAATTGATAATTCTTGAATCTGTAATTTGTAATTTAATTTTCTATCTAAAAATTAATTATCATAAAAAGTTTGCTGATTAATAAATTAACGATTTTTTTCATATATATTTCACTATAATTCTGATTTATTTATGCGATGGACTTTTCGATGAAACACACTAAATTTCCTTATTGTTGGTAATGAATTTTAATGACACCATTTTCCAATATTGCATTGCTAACATGTAAGATAAATTTGGTATTACATGTAAAAAAAAACAATTTCCATCAGCATTTAATTCCATATATTTATTCTATTGATGAACGCGAAGAAAAATAATATAACACTTCAACTGATATACTATATTAATTGTTAACTAAGATAGCGAGCACTAAATATCAAAAGCCTACATTTAACTATTCAAAAATTAATTTAATTTTGCATAAAATATTTTTTTGAGTAATCAAGGTAATATGGGTAAATAACTTAATTTGAAAATAAATGTAATTACTAAATTAAAAATTTTCATTATCATTTTCTAGCAATGTAATTTTTTGTATCAGTATTATATCTATGTATAATATTTATACACAAATTTATAATTTAAGTTTAAAAATAATATTTTCTAATAAAATTATTTTTTAAATACTTAAACTATATTATTTAATGAGAGATAGTAATAGTTAACTATGTTATCAACGAAAATAATAAATAAAAAAAATTCATTATTTATAATAAAACTATACAAAAATAAAATAATTATTGTTTTATTCAAATTTTGATTCATTATTATTACATATTTATTAATAATATGCCTCATAATACAAAGGAATAATTATATTTGATACAATAAAGTACAGAATTACCATCAATTATACATGCATTATCTATATCAAAGCTTTTATAAAGATTTTCTAACAAAATTTTCAGTATGTATTTACCATATTTTAGCTCTTTTGTTATCATAAATTTAAATATAAAAAATTCTTTATTTTATACAGAGGAAAAGTTTTGTGGAAAACAATAAAATATTGTTTTATGGAGTTATTTATAAAACCTATTAAAATAAATTGAAATTTGTAATTATTTCGAAATCAGTAAACAATACATTAAATTTTCTTTAGAAATAAAAATAATTATTTTTATTAAAACCTAATATAAATAAAAATATTATAAATAAAATATTTATTGATGAAATATAATTATAATTAAATTCTTGAATTTTGAAATATTTGATATTTCAACTTTTTGTTTAGATACAATAACCTATTTAAGATGTTTAATTTACAAAAATATTTTACAGTGTGTTATATATAAGTAAATGCATTGAAAAATATAAATTTTTAATGTATGAATTTAAATAATTGAATCTTATCTGATAACACTAAAAAAGTTTTTGGTCCCTAGTTACCTTAAAAGTTCACTTATATTTTATCAGTTTATATGTATTGTGCATCCAATTCATATATATACATATATATATTGTTTTACACAATATTTCAATTCCATTTTATTAAAAAACTAATTTATAATTTTATTACATTAGCTTCAAATATATTATGTTTATAATGTTATAAAATGAAAATATAAAGGGTTACAATATAAATTGATTAAATCTATAATTTAAAATTTATTATACTAAATAATTTAGTACTGTAAAGTAAAACTTAATTACATTTGTAAATATACCACCATAACAAATAAATAGAGAACATAAATTATTATAAATTATATCGATTATTTATAAAAATCCATATTATTAAATGTTTCTAATGATTTAATATTATTAGTCTTGCAGTTTATACATAACGATTAACATCAGAAAAAATATATATTATATAAATAAATCGAAACAATCTTCTAATTTCAAGAATATTTGAATTATTTAAAAAAATTATCTTTCAAATTCATTATAAAAATTTTTGAAATATTTTACAGTAAACCAATATTTTAAAATTAATAATTTTACTGCATATTATATTCGGAAGTGAATATACTTATATTGTTTTTTACATATTTTTTGTATGAGAATTATATGAAATACTAATTAAATGTGAATTTAATACTTCTTCAAGAATTATTTGCATTGAACAATAAAATATTGTTAAATTCATTAAAGCTTATAAATCTATTATAAACTTTATACAAAAATATTTTCAAAATAAATTAGTAATAAAAATACTGTATTGTACTATCATATTATTATTATTTATTTATTTGAAATTAAAAAATCCAATTGATACCTATGATTAATCCTGACTAATATATATATAAATATATATGTTTGTATGTGAATTTAAAATTTTCATTGTAGCGAACCAATTATTACTTACAGATTATTTATATTATTCATAAATATATTTTATTGATAATATTGAAAATTAAATAACAACGTTTTCTTCGATAACACACGTACATAAACATATGAAATTTAATATATATATATATAAATAATTTAATTTAAAGTTAATAAGCTGTATAAGAAATATTACTATAATAAATCAAAAATTTATATTTTTTTATAAATTAAAGATTTTTTGTCTAGTTTTATTAATCCAGTTATACATACGTATTAACCTTCGTAAATATATTTTTTCCGTAAAAATTCGAAAAAACTTTATATTAAATAATGGAATTCAACTTTATTTTAATATTTTATATTGCACAGTTTCATAACTAAATTTAATAGTAATAAATTACTAAAGATAGAAGTTTTAATATATTACGTTTCTAATCATAATATTTTAAAAATTACCTTAAATTTATTGATTTTCTTCTGTGTAGCACTTAAAATGGTATTTAGTTCATCTAATCCACCGGAGATTTGTGTCATACTTTCATCATTTTCAGTCAATTCCTGGAAAACGAAAAACAAGAAAGATCATGCAAATTGATATTCATTCTTTGTTATTCGTTTTTGTAATTTATATTATGTAGTAAAAAGTAAATCAATATACAATCACAAGAAATTTTATTAAAAAATATTGATTAATTGTGGAAGTATATTATAAATTATTGAGAAACCATTTCTAAAAATTCATTAATATAAAAAACTTTTAAAACTATAAAATAAAAATATATTGATTATCAGAAAAAGAAAAGTCGTATCTCGATGTACTTGAACTATAACTTTACGTTTAATTATTTTATATCAATATTTTATTGCATTGTTTTAAACTTCGAAAGTATCGTAAAGAGATTTAAATTCTTCAGGTATTTAATTTTTATTATAAATAAAAAATAAAAATAAAAAAATTGTTACAATATTGTATGTGACTAAATTCAAAAAGATTCTATCTCTAAAGACAAAGAGAACAATAAGTAGTTGAAACAATGTATGCACAGTTATGGTCTATATATTCTTATAATAACTAGTTGGTTTTGTTATAATAATACGCGTTAGAACAATTTATAAAACAATATGAAACTATTTTTCCTTACTATTACACTAATAGTTCAAATTTTAATATTATAGTATTCATTATAATTAAAATGCATGCGGTTGTTTATTTCGTTAGTTACGAATAATTATGTAGCCCTAGCTTTATTTTACCATAGTTTTACGAATTTACTAAATAAAATAAGAAAAACTTCATGCATTAATGAAATACTGTAAATAATATTTATAATAGGCAAGAGTAAAACAAAAAATCTTATATTATTAATGTTGAATATAAGTTCGACTTTAAAAATTGTCACGTAACATATGTCACGAAACAAAACGTAGTTTTCAAAACATGTATTAATGAATATAAAAAACTTAAAAACAATGCTTTTATCATTTTATACCATTGTAAAAACATAAATACAACATACATCGAGAAAATATCATTATCTTAGATAATGAATGAAAAAAATATTGGATAAACTTCAAGTAAAATAATAGTACTATTAACCATTAAAAATATACAAGATAAAAAAATACTTAAATTAATATTTAAATATATAAAAAACATGGTGGCTAAATAACAGTGCAAAATTTAATTTTTACTAAATACATTTACATGGTCATTTTTATGATTAAAAATTCTTGATTCCATTGCAATTATGTCGCTTTAGTTTTATTAGAATTTTAAATATACGTAGTATTGTGAACTTTATCATATATAAGTATAATCATTGGGTATTCATTAATTTTAATTTAAATATTTTTGCACTCCTGAATAAGGAGTTGAAGAAGTTGCAAAACAAAACTCTTCCTATAAATATATAAATTTGTGTTTTGTAATAAATAACAAACATTTAAATATTTAATAGTGTCTTATTGAAAGTATTCATTTTTATATTAATTTATTTATATTAATATACAATATATTTTATTGAATCAATATTATCTTTTTTATGAAAATTAATCTCTAAACAATAGCGTCAATAATTTTCAAATAATTATATTTAAAACGAAGCTATTATATGTGAATAAACTTCTTATACTTTTAAACATTTGATTAAATTTTTTATATATTAATATAATTTAATAATATAAATATTATGGTTAGTAAAAAATATAAAATTCATCAGATTAAGTATTTAAATATGAAATGTGTGGAAATTTCTTAATTATTCTAAAAATATTAAATACGTTAAAACTATAATACCACGTAAAATCAATAAAGCTAAACCTTAAAATACTTGCATTCATAATGTATTAAATAAATAGGTATTTATAAAATATGTTATTATAATTATTATATATCTATATTTATATAAAATTTGCTCGTTAAAAAACTAGATTTATCATACTCAAGCAACAGTTGTTAAGTAGCTACATTAGTTACTTTATATTCTCTTCAACATCATAATAATAATAATACTAAACTTTTTTCCAATAATTGTTGGTATTTATAAACTTTCGCTCTTTGTAAAAGAATGTTCAAGCGGGTTTTTCTATAAATATCAACTTATTTATGGTATTTTAATATTTAATAATATTAAAAATTAAATTAAATTTATCATTAATTTAATTTTGTATTTAATTTATAATTCAATTCATAAATTCATTTTTAATAAAAAAATATAATTAAAATAGTTTTTTAAGTATTTTTGTAGAAGTAATTTATTTTTTTCTAAATATACTAATAATAATATTTACAACGCAATTAATGGATAAGAATAAATGCATTTATTAATATTAGCATTAAATCAAGACTTTTAAACATTCAAGATAAAAAAAAATAAGTCGTCTTCCATAAAATGTAATTTTTCTTTTTTTCTTTTATAATGGACTATTCTTATTATGCAAAAAATCATAAAAAATGTTATAACGTTTTTTAAGAAAGATGTGAATAAAGAAGTAAATCTCAATTTTAATTCTGAAAACATATTGATTCCAAACTTTTTCTTTGAAACTTCAGTAAGAATTATAGTCTATCTCAACAATTACCATAATCATGTTTCCTCATAAAAAATCCAAGGGAAGAATACTGACATAGAATATAAATGGAGAATCAGATGCAAGAGTAATGGACGTTGAACCCAATAAACATCAGAAACATTGTTTCGTTAAATTACTCTTGTTAACAGTTTGTACAAATAGCAGATTACATATCTTGTAAAACAAGAGGAAAAGGAGAATGTGCCTGAGCAAGGATATTTGAAATTCGATTTTCGAAATTCCTGTGCTAACTACCAGTCCTCCTCTACCCAACCACCCTCTAACTCATAAAGAAACGCTGGGAATATCACCTCAGCAATAGCGTCGTCTTGGACCTCCTTTTCCTCCTCTTCCCTCTCCAAAGCCCGTTCCTTGCTTGTCAGCCATTCAGCCTCCGTAGGCTTGTCCAGGCCCAGCAATTCAGCCCTCTGGCACGCGTGCAGGTAACCCTTGGATGGCGTGGCCGTCGACTGGTCGGCCATCCCCTTGAGCGATCGTAGGGGCTGTTTGTGCGGTGATCAACCGTTGCTGGGAATCGCTGCTTGCGATTCTGTTTATTCCCTGCACTCGAGGTCCACCAGCTACTGTGGCGCCCGAGCACCAGATCAGGAACTTTGCGCACACTCCACGACTTTGCTGCGCCACCGTAGCTGCGCGGACATCGATACTCCATCATCCCTTCTGTTCATCCCCCTTCATCCCTTGCTTTCGCACCCCTTTTCCCTGTTTCACTTACCCTCTTGCTCGGGAGTTGATCGCAAATAGTGATTATGTAATCCAGATACACGTGAATCTTTGCTTACGTTGAAGTCCATCCCTCAAGATTTGACAAAGAATTTCGTATCTCGATCAATCACCCTCTCTTATTTCGAGCCGTTGAATTTATTTCTAGATGGAATAAAGAACTGAAACCTTGAGTTTTTTGGATATTGAAGATACAAAATTCTTTTCGAACTTTAGTGCCAGATCTCACTTAATTCTTGTAAAAAAAATATATCATATTTTGGACATAAAATTTGTAATAAGTCCAAATATGAAAAATTCATGAATTTTTCATAAAAACTTATAAAAGCTCAATCTATTCAAATTCATTTTTACAATTTTATGCGAAGATCAATTTGGAAAGTTTATGAATAAAAACTTTGGAAACTAAATTAAAGGTTCATACGGGTTTTAAATTTTCGTTTTTCGGTTTAAAGAATAAAATTTTTCAAAAAAATAAGAAGTATTAAAAATGATTTTAAATGATATTAAATGAGGAATTCATTATGGAAAGAAAGTTATTTCTATCGCGAACAAGGCTATTCTTTTTTAAGCCTGTCAAATTTCTTTTTGCGAAAGAACAATTTTAGCAAGTCAATACATTTGTAACGAAAAGGTTATTTTTCTGACTGCAGTTTATTTTCAAAAATCAAGAAAAACTTACCGAGACTCATTTGAGATGACATTCTTTTATCTATAATGTATTGAATTTTCATTTTAAGAACATACAATAATATTTTACTATTTTTAATATACTGAAACATATTTTAAAATGAATTTATCACCGTAAAATAAGAGTAATGTTTTCTACTAATTATAATACATATTTAATTTTCTATTTACTTTCATAATTTGAACTCATACCAATTTTAATAATAACTTATGAAATTTGTATTAAATTTATTAAATTAAAATGTAATTTATTTCTATTTATTATTAAACAAAATAAAGGAAGTATTTTGTTACTAAACAAAGAGTTTATTGCACCAATGACGTATTAAAGTAACAATAAACTAAATTTATACAATAATTTTTTCTTATTAGTCATTCAGCAACTACGTACTTAATTCAATGTAATAAAATATGCTATAAAATTTAGTATATATTTTTTTCTACATCTTTTTCCATCCATTATAAAATTATATTTTTAAATAAAATATTTTTATTTTATAATATGAAAGTACAATTTTTATATTTAATGTGGTTATTAATTAATGTAAAATATCACATCTAAATTCATAATAATTATTTGTACATTTTACATTAATAATGTTATATTTTATACATTTTACACTGTTCACTATTGTTTTAAATTTCACAGCCACTAAACTATGATTCATTAATATAATTGTTTGTATAGAAAATTATTCTTATAAATCTAATTAAATATAATAATTCTAAATTTATCAGTACAAATTTTACGAATCAGTTATAAAAACTTCCATTCTTTTATAAGAATAAATAATTTAACGAAATTATATTATTAAAAATGTATGTACTAAAAATAGTTTTTTAATATAAAAGTTAACAGATTAACCAATATTTCTTTTTATTTTTATAAAAAAATTTGTTATATTTAGATAAAAAATTCATAAAGTACTTTTTAAAAATCAATCAAATTAAAAAAGTTTAATACAATGTCCACTTTGTGTGGTAAAAAGATAAAATTATAAATTAGTTATATTTAAAAAAATACAATTAAATTTGCACAATTTCTTTGAAATTTTTTATGAAATTTATAAAAGCATTTTATTATCATCCATGTTTAACAATAATTTATAAATTTTATATGAAGTATAAATATATTTTATATAAGTAGGAGTACTTGATAATCAATAAAAATGTGCCTTTTAATATTATATAATAAAATTTAATTTCTATAAGTTTATTCATCTAATTTTAATTAATGTTCAACTAAAAATACAAATACTATAGGCGTATTCATAAAGTAGAATGAAAAATTTGTTTTAATATAATAAAACGAATAATATTGGATTTTAATTATCTTTATCACATGAGAAATAAAAGTATAATTAATTAAATTCAATTTAGTGATTTAATATTAAAATAGATTTGACTTATAATTAAAATATATATTTTGCAATATAATATTTATTGCGTTCTTTTCTTTTATATGGAATTTAATAAAATTATCTAAAATTAATTCAGGACAGTTATGACCAACAAACTTATTCATCACACTTTATGGCTATTTTAACAGAGTTAAAAATTCATCAAGTGTATTAATTAAGTCGATCAATATAAGTTTAGATAAAAATTGAATTATTTATTACATATTTTAAAATCGATTTATGCCGGAAGTTCTATACGGAAAGTTTTTGAATTATTGATTTTGCATAAGTTAATATTATGAAAATTTCTAAACACTTTCGAAAGTTATGGCAAAACTAATTTGTTCCTTGTTATTTCCTCAAATAAAATTTTTAATAGAGATTCTAGTTTACCAAAAGCGTCACGTCCTAATGCCGAACAATGCAGTGCTTCCTTTTGAATCTACACCCAGTATAACAAATCAAGATCCAACTTTACCATGTCTTCTGAGACTGAAAGAGGAGGCAAAGAGTCACTTCCCTTGATTAGAGAGGGTTATTGAGTCAATTGCTACCAGTCCTGACTGGCGCCTAGACAACTTTGAGGGGAAAGGTTGTTGACTCGGGAAATGTAAAAATAAGGAAATGTGACTTTACGCTCGAATAAAAGGAGGAACGTGTACTTTAGCACAACCTTCTAGAACTAAATCTGAAAAGGCCGGAAAGGATTATACAAACATCCTTAAATTAAAGTAGGAGTATGTACATTTTATGGAATACCCACGTTTGTAATTAGACTTTATTACTTAGAAGTAATAAAGGTAACGGCATAATCAATCTAAGATTAAAAGAAGAATATTTACTTTGTGTACAATTCTATAATGGAATGGGACTACGAAGATTTTAAGAATATTACTAAGACCATAATTATATAGTTCTTTAATTTTTATAAATATAACAAAGTTAATTTTTATATAAAAAATCGTCTATATTAATACTGAAATGATATCTTAAATATAGTCTTCGTGGAGATTTTATTGATGTGTCTAGACTAGTAACTAAGTCAATTAGTTACTAAACGACTTTTCACACCATTTTTCAACTCAGGGGTGTAACAAGCAAGCAGGAATTTTTATTGATTTTTAAAAAATTTACGAAGCACTTTCTATTGATCAAAGAGGTTCTTTTTAAATTTTTTCATTTTTTAATTTACAGTAAAAAATATTTGAGTAAATCATAAAGGTTTCAAAAAATATTATTTTTTTTTTTTTATAACAAATATAATTTATTAAAATTTTCATTTTTTATATTGACTTTTCATTATAAGTAACAAAAATAAATTAAAAATAAGTTAAATTTTATACAATATATATGTATATATATTATAATTTGTACAATGTTACGTTCAATATTCTTAATAAATATAAATGCTTAACCAATTCTATTATTAATGACATATTGCAATTTCAATATTTTATAATAATATAGTTTCATTTTTATAACTAATTTCATAGTTTATAATTTTGTTGTAAATAATAATTGTTAAATTTAATTTCAGTGCGTAATTTTTTTTATTACTATATTTGAGTCAAGCATTTCTATATTTCCTTTATTAACCAATTAAATTCATAGTTTCTTATGATTAGAATTTGATGCTAAATACTAATTTTGTAATTATTTATAACTGTTTTTACAAAACCTCGAGCTAGTTTTCAATGATTATTATGTATATGACTAATGACGTAAAGTACATTAGGTGTAAGTAGATAGTAACATATAAAAAAACCAAAAAATCGTAAAAATTACGATTCCTACTGTACCTAAAATTCTTTGGAACTAAATTTTATATCCTTTCACATTTTAAGGGTTCTAAAACTTTATTACTTTTGAGCAAGAAAAAAATTTCAACCACTATTTCTTTTTAAATGGCTATGAGCATATCTTGGAGTTGTGCAGTAAAAAAATTCGAGAATAAACAACACACATTTCAGTACCTAGTTAACTTTCGATAAAGTTAATCAAGAGTTTTATTTTTTAATGATAAATTCATTAAAGCATTTAATTTAAATATATTTTTTAATTTTTATTTTAGATTTACTTAATAAAAAAAATGGAACATGTTAATTAAAAAAATTTTATTTTATATCAAGAATAAAAAACATGCTCTGTTACTTAACATAAAAAAATTTATATAAATTTATATCCATATTGATTTTAATCTAATGATACTAATAAACTACAGCTAAAAAAAGAATCTTGATTTTTTGAAAAATTTAATTATAAAAAATACTATTTCATTACTAATTCAAATTCTTTTTACCTATTCTCTTTTATAATCAAATTGAGATAAAATATATAAAATTCTACATTAAAAAATTACTATTTTTTATTAATATGCTATTATATTTATGAACCCAAGTAGCTAGATAAAAAGTAAGTTTCATGATTCTATCTGATTTTTTTAAATTTTCTACGACTTTTTTAAGAGTATTATTTTAGAAAAATTTAAAAATGATTTAAATTTTTTTTAGAATGTAGAACTAAACATTATTTCTGAATGTTCTTTTTGGTAGTTAAAAATGTAAAAGCAGAGCTAAAATTATTTTGTTTGAGAGAAAATTTTTATTTTATTAAAAATAAATTATTATAAAAAAAAATACAATTTCATGCATATCAATTATTGAACAGTATTTTACATCGATTTATTGTTTAAAAACGCTGTTTCAGCAAAAGCATTGTTTCGAGTTATTACTTGAATACCATTTATAAGCACGTACGCACGTGCTTTGAGCTTTTTTTTGGTCTATATTGAGTGGTAAATGGTACGCTGAACTGAATGAAATGTAGCCCTTTTAGAATTATTACATTAAAGACTAGTTGTAAAAGATAATATTGGATTTATACAAACATTAATTGAATTCGAGTTACACGTTTTTTTTTAACAAAGAATTATCTAACACTTGAAAATTTAATGAATACTTTTTGGATCATGTAATTTAAAAAAATTATTTAGCTATAAATACATATAATTTTACGTTCAGTTAATAAAAATAAGTATTATTATTATAATAATTTATGTCGATACCGATCATGTTTTACTATTTAATAGATGTATATATTAATGAATATGAAATTATGTAAATTAATATATATTTGTTTGATGTAATTTTTAGAAATTTATTTTAAAGTTTATTAAACATAAAATTTTATTGAAAATAATGAAAATAATTTTATGGTATTTTGCCAAAACCATTACCAATAATAATTATTATTTTATGTTAAATTCATTATAGTTTCTTATTAAGTATGCGATTGTTTGAGACAAAAATTTTAATTAAAATTGAATTTCAATAGATACTTTTTACAAGTAAATACATTTAAATAATTTTAAAATATTAATGACAACTTTTCAATTAAATAATAAAAAATAAAAAAAAATGATTAAAACTTGATAAGATTAAAACAGATGATAAAATAAAATATTACGTAATATTTTACGTATTAAAAATTTATCAAAGATTAAAATGTGTAAAAAATTATACATCTGAAATGATGAATTCAATCATTAACTCAAATAGTAATTATTTCACGTCCTATAGCTACAATCCAATAAACATAAAAATGTTTCTTTATACTGAAGTTTATACTGCAAAATCTACTCAGTGTATTTATTGTTTACCAACCAATGTTGGTATCTAAATGATTGTGCATTATTATTGAACTATTATTTTCTTTTGTATTATTATTAGCTTACCGAAAATAACCAAATACTATTGTATGCATTCATTACACCTTTACTAAGCTTATTTAGAATGAAAAATACGAATAGAAATGAAAGCAAATTTTAAATAAAATGACAAAAAGATATTAGAATATTTTATATACAATTTTATTAATTCATTAATACAAATCAACTATTATGTACATTGTATCTTATTTCTCTGATATTGAAATAAAAATAATAATGAATATTAATAATGAATGAAATGATTTAAGAAACACTCTTCAAATCATAATTAAAAACACGGAGATATAGGTTAATCAATAACTTAAGTGACAATAGAGTAATATAAATGTATAAATGAATAGAAATTAAATATCTTTAAAGTAATTTTGTTACATTTTTAAATATACATAAAGTCAAATTTGTTAAGAAATAAAATAATTTAAAATAATTTATGAGTACATATTTTTAATCATAAATTTGAATAAGTAATAATAATATGAAAAATATTTAGCATAGAAAATAACTTCATTTAGCATTAGATTACTGATTGATTTTTAACTTATTAAACAAATGCTTATAATAGCTACTCAAATTATTTTAATATACCATGATGTTATTTATTTTTAAATATAACTATTAACTTAGAAGATATAATTTAATGTGTCAACGATGACTTTACGAAATTATGTTTATAATACTAATGCATTTAAATGAAACTAATTTAAATTTAATAAGTAAAATCATTATTTATCATTGATGTTATATCAAAATTATTTTTATTGATGCCGTATAATAAAATTAAATGCATTATTAATTTGTTCATAAAATTAATATACAATTATTAAAAGTAGTAATATTTATAAAATTATGAATGATTATATATGATGATAGTAAATTAAATACTTATGAATAAACTAAAACAGCATGTAGTGGTTTTATGTATACTAAATTTACATAAATAAAATATTAAATAACCAAGAACTTTAGTAATAAACTTTAATAAGGATATTTTTGTAATATATGTATTGATATATTAATATGAATATATTTTTTATATCAAACAAATACAATAAATAAAATTTCCTTTGCGATAATATAATGTATGTTTTTAGTATTCATACAAAATCTATTTCAAAGCTTATATCATGATCACGTTTTATTTGCTATTCATAATTACAGAATTCAAATATTTTTTAATCCACATAAATATATTATATAAATTTATGCATAAAAATAATACTAAATGTGGTTTTAACTACTATTTCCTTTAATATTATAAAAATAGCTTTTATATCGCCAAAAGAGATGATTTTAACTGCTTGTTAAGAAAGATGATTTACAATTTCTAGTTACTTTGAAGATAAAATTTTGGATTTGAGCTATTCATTTTAAAGTATTCTTACTTTTGTAAAAGAACGGATTAATATTTCTGTTCAGATAATCCTTAAGTTGATAATATTATTGTAAATCGACTTCATCCAAGAGGAAAATTTTACTATTCCCCGAGGATAATAAATATCATCTGTAGAGATGTAGAAATTGTTTGTCCCAATTTAGGAAGGGAACAGTATTCCATTTTAATTATACGCCTTGTTACGTTTGTACTTGTTTTTTGTTTCCTTTTGAAGAGGGTTAAAATTTACATTTATTATAAATTATAATAAATAATATTCATTTTAAAAGACTCTTTTTTTTATGTAATTATGTAATATTAAAAACATTCACTTATGTATGTTTTATTTTTATTTAATAAATAAAATATATTTTGATTGGTGTACAATAATATTAGTTTTAATAAAATTATTGTTTTTTTGTGGCAAAATGCCTTCGTTCTTTTTAAATAATATATTATTTATTCTATAAAATTTTAAATGAATTCATTTAGCTTGTATACTAATTATTTTTTAATTTATGAAAAAATAAATTTATAATAAAACGTAAAATTTTAGATTTAAAATCTGAATAATATTTCTAGCATATAAAATATCTGTGTTAAATAATATTTATTAATTATTATAAACTAACTATCAATACAAATTTAACTAATGTATTCTGAAGATATCCTTTAGTCGAATATACCATTAAATGATTCGACGATTTCAAGATAATACAATTATAAATGTGAAACTGAAATACTTTGGTCAAAATTACTGCAGTATTACTAATAATAATTAAATTATTGAATGGTTAAATATTTAATAAAAATACTAATAATTTCTTCAATAAATTATTTTATTATTTTAAAATTCGCATTTTTTTTTTTAATAATATTCAATTAGAATTTATGATACAATTTATGTCTTTAATAATAAAAAATATATTTATTTCTTACAATTTATGGAAATTTATTTATAGATATTTTGATTTTCTTACAACTCATGTTAAAGCTAAAGATTGTAATAATAATAAAATTAGTGAATCATTCTTTAGAAAGTAATAATTAATTTTATTTTATATCTAATTAATTAAGAGAACAATTAACTTTATCCGGTTTTGAAAGCGGGATTGTACTTTCGGTCCGATAACATTTATTCCATTGAGAGTTTGTCTTATTTCATTATTGATTCTCATTGTTCAAAATATATTCAACAATAAATTCTTTATTTTTAAACTTATGTGTTTTATATGATTTATATACATTTTCACTGTTATTTTTAATTTTTTTTACACTATTGATTGCAAATTATTCTAACAAGTAC
Organism: Eupristina koningsbergeri; assembly: GCA_018907245.1. Classification (NCBI taxonomy): domain Eukaryota; kingdom Metazoa; phylum Arthropoda; class Insecta; order Hymenoptera; family Agaonidae; genus Eupristina; species Eupristina koningsbergeri. Next base: position 933,990 of record JACCHV010002889.1, on the reverse strand, counting down.
TCTGCTTTGATTTCAAATCTTATTTTTCACAAAAATTCTTCATACTAAAATTAAAATTTAAATAATGTTTGTACTACTTTTAGCATTTATAATTAATTTAAAATTAATATTTTAACAATGAATTTTATAATAAATAAAAATTTTTATTTATAAATCTAATATTAATTCATATATTCTATAAAACTAAGAATGTAATTATTTATAAATAAAAAATAATTATATAAAACATAATGAGATTGATAAAAATATTATTACCATTATTAACTGATTTATAAAATATTATATGCATTATGATTTTACTATTTCGGATACTAAAGTCGGAGTTTAATCATTTAATTAGAACTGAAATCAAATAATAATATTTTAAAAGAAGTAGTGCAATATTTTAAATTATATTTGAGAAATCAATATAATAATACATACTTCTATTATGAATACGAATAATAGAAATATATTCAAATATTAATTCAAAAACTTCTGTTAATAATGCGACTTGACATTGTCTTAATAAATAATTCATTTAAAATTTTCATTTTTAACTAAAAAAAACTTAAATTTATAACGATTATATTCAAATATTCATTTCCTAAATTATATGGACTATGAAAATATTTGATTCCCATGTTGGATATTAAGTTGGAATACGAACACTGATATAATTATAAAAAAGAATAAACAAGCAAACTATTCAACAAATTTATAAATTTATTAATTATATTAAATTTAGTTTTTTATCATATTATAATTTAAAATATTATATAATAGGAGTTATTATTTTTTTCATATCTTTTATTTTTTACAATTAATGTTATATAACACATATTATTAAATATAAAAATCAAAATCAATTTTGGTATTGAGAAATTTATATTTAATTTGTTATATTCAAATTTAAAATATTTTTTTTTATAATAAATAATCAATTTTTTTTAATGGAAATAAAGGATGATGATTATATAAAAATTGTATTACGTCATTAATAATAAATATAATTAATTATTTAATTAGGACATTAATAAGATGTATGTATAAAAAAAAATGTTGGACATAACAAAATAATACACTTAACCACTGAATTATATCAATGTACAAAAATCATAAATTTTATTGGGTTTAACATTTTATTATTTAGCATTTTTTATGTTGTTTTTAAATAAATTTTATATTATTATTTATTATTCTGTATTTTTATCATAACTTTTTAAAAATAATATAATCATAATTTTGAAATAAGTATTTTTAATTTAAAATATATTTATTAATTGATGGTAGATTTAAAATAAATATTAAAGATTTCTTAAGATCAATATGGTATATTAAATTATAAACCCAACTGGTTTTTAATTTTTTTAATTTACCAGTGTGAAAGTGGAAAAATAAAAAAATATAATGATTTATTTTTATTTAGTAAATTATATTGTCAATCTTTTCATAATGATCTCTTATGATTTCCTTTTTCTTTACAAAAAGACTCTTCATTTTCATCACATTGAAAATTGTCTATTTTAATCTATTCACAAGGATTCCACTGCTGTATTTGTGATTTTTTAAATTAAAATTAATGTTTCTATGGTATTCATCATTGAATAAAATGCAATTTAATATTTAAAAAGCAGGTAAGTTTTAAATAACCACTTTTTTTATTGCTTTTTTAATTATTTTTCCTCTATCGTACAATTATATGCTTCGAAATCATTGGTATAGTTTGATTTTATATATACATCTATAAATGTATATATAGATGTGTATACATTTACACATGCTTTTAGTAGAATCATGAATAGATTGAAAGCCTTCATTAATAAATTTGATAGGTAAACGTCGCACTAAAAATTAATGATTTTATTTGAATAAAAATATTTACAAATATTCTTTTCAATAAATATACTTTTAAAATATACAACATCTATTGAAGGTTACGCTTAAATTTTTAAAAAATATTTTAAATGTTAAATAACAAATAACTATATATTTTATCCGTTATTAAAATTCTCATAAATTTTTTTTAATGAAATATTAATCTAAAAAAACAAGCAAATATAACAATTTATTACACAATGAATTAGCATTACGTTTATTAAATAATCGAAATTTTTATTTTATTAAATCCCTTCTATTTAAAAATTGAAAAGTATGAATATTTTATGATTAATAAATGTTTTCTTTTTTCTTTTCATCGTTTTCAATGCAAATCAGAAAAAATATGTATTAATGGATGTTTTGTAGAAAATTATGATTTTCAACATTTCATTGAAATATTTATCTATTTTAGCGAGTATTATATTATTCTGCGTATTTATCTAGCAATATTTTACTTTGATTAAAAGTTTGTCTTCTATATGGTACTCATATATTCAACATAGTAAATTGAATTGTTTCAATAACGTTTGAAACCAAAGTAATCTTTGACCAGCCAGCGACTTAACATGATTCAATTAATATAATGCTTCAACTTTTTAGAAAGAAAAAAAGTAATTAGTAGTTGTATTTATTGTTGGAAATTATTCGAATAATTCAAGAATATTAAGTTGAATAGTTTTTTAATTACTTTAGTACTACAACTGTACGTACTAATAATACAAAAGATTTTTAATCAATTATTAATTTCTAATTTAAGTAGAAAGTTCTGCTATTCTATTGTAAAAAAGAATGGTTGTAAAACAAAACTATTTAATTTATATTTTATAAATTTATTGTTAAAAAGATGAATAATGAATAGTCAATTTCGATTTGAAAATAAAAATTACTTTGATCAAATCTATTTATATTATGCATGAATTGAAATATTAGAGATACTTTGAAACCACAGAACAATAAAATGAATTGTTATTATTTACAAAACCTTTATTTGTGATAAATATTTGAAATAATCAAAATAAATGAAACATAATAGGGATTTAATTCTAATATTTAATTAAAATAGTCATAGTAGTCATAAAGTGAATATACAACTGCAAAATAAGCTATTGAATCATTGATTAATAGTGAAATGGAGAGAACATGAATATTAAACTAAGTACTTCTATAAAATCAAATTAAATTTATATAAAATTAAAGCTTTTGTAATTGAAACTCATCTTTAATAAAAGTATAAATTTTTTAATCACTTATAATTTTATCTATTTAATATATTTGTTGCTTTTTTAAATTTTTAAATGTAATTTATGATTATTTAATATTAAAATTATACATAGAAATATTTTACAAATAATTTCCCTAATCATATGTAATATTTATGTCAAAAAAGGATTTATTTTATATTTATGATACAAATTGTATTACAATTTTTAAATTTGTATTTTTTACTTTACCTGCTAAAATTCGATAAAAAATTCGATTATTTCATTCGATACTTTGTAAAGCAGTGAATCGTAATATGCATGAGTTTTTTACGAGTCAGAGAAAAGTAGAAATAGTATTTTTTAATTAAAGTCAATATTTGGTCGGTAAAACATTGTATGGTAAAGGTAATTAAAGTGTTGAGTGCAATAACAGTTTTATACTGATTACATAATTTATATATATATATTTTATTATTCATAAATTAATAAATCAATAGGAAGTCTTGATATTTGTTCCAAAATATGCAATTAAAATTAATAGAGACCAACCAAAATTCTCAGAACACATTCAATGACTGTAGTTCAATGATATATGCATACAATATATTTTAATTCAGAGTTATTGGATGGAAATGAAGTTGAAAAAAAAAATGTTTGAACATTGGCCACCGTGAAAACAGATACAACGAGATTATCTTTGTCGGCCAGAAACTAATAGAATGATGGACCTCATTTGGTTACGAGCTAGAAGCCGCATGGAAAATGTGGAAAACAGAGGCCTCGATGCGCATGGAAAAGTAGAGCAGCGTTTACCCCATGAAGTTTTAATGAAGTAGTCGCGTCTTTTAAAATGAAATTAGTTACATGTTAACCCAGTTTGACGTTGTTCGGGAAAAGTTAAAGGCGTAAACGGTTGTTGACCAGCACACCGAGATTAACCACATCGAGAGACCCGAATTTCCAGCCGAACTCAGCCTCGCGCACCTGGCGCAAAGCGGAAAAGCTGCTCGGTCGGGGGAGAAAATCACGATCGGAACATTATTCGGTAATCAGCATCGGCGTCCATCGCACCGTTTGACCAATTAATTTTCCGCATCACGTTTTCCACTCCCTCGCTCTCTCTCTCTCGCAGCCTCCCACGCAGGTGCCGCGCATAAAAGCTCGGGCGGTCCTCAATTTTTAACGAGCCGATATAAAAGAGTTGGCACCTCGGGGCGAAAGAGTCGCAGCCTCGTTTCCTCTGAGCTTCGACGTCGTCGATCGATCCGTCGATCGCGTAGGAACGTTCGAGCGAGCCCCTCGGGCCTCCGCGCTTAAGTCGAACTTTTCGGCGAGATGGCGAGTGACAGGAAGCTCCGCGCAATCCCGCAAGTCTTGGTGATTGTGTTGGCGCTTATTTTGGCGAGCGTCGATGAGGTTAGTCGGACGAATCGGTGATTAATAATGCACTGCGACCGAAAAGTGCGAAAATCGCTCGGTAATGCCTTTCTCGCGATTGGTAAATGTTTGGGTGAGGCCCAGGATTGGCGGTAAGCGAGCGATTCTTCTTGATCGCCGGAAGCGCGGGTGGAAAGTCAGCCGACGGAAATTCAGACCGTAACTCGCTTTCCCAGTCACGCATTTGGATTTTCTTTTTTTGCACCGAGTTTTTCCGCACACTCTTTTTGTTGTTCTCGCACTGTTCACCCATCACCTACTATTTATACGCATCTGTTAATTTTAATAACGTTTCAACTTCTCGCCATTGATATTTGATATTTAAGAGCAATCAGTTTCATTGAAAAGTTCTGTGCTAAATGAGTCTCGCCATTACTCAACATTGGACCAAGCAATTTTTCAGTAAAATCAAAAAAAGTAATCTCATGAATTTCCTTTCAGTTATGTTTGTCCCATTCGCTTATGGCATTACCAAGTTATTTTTTTTTTAGTCAAGTCTTTAATGCTAATGATATTGTACTATTTGCAAAGAATCAACAATTTTTTTTTTTTATATTTATCCATTATTTCACTTCATTTAGTATTTAATAGTAGGAAATAATAAAAATACAGTTGGATTCTATACTTTGTGCAAAAATTTCTAAAACCTTCTTTATACAACACTAAATATGTTCAAGAATAAATGTGAAATTCACCTTAATTATATGTACGTATATAAATAATAATATTTAGAAATAAAATAATAATACTTTTAAATATAAATATTAATACTTAAAATTATTTAAAGTAAATAATCCTATGTATTGTATTATAATTATATAGAAACACGTACATACACACAAGAACATATGTTTTTTTCCAACTATCTCCAAAATATATATTTACAATAAATTTTTTGCATATCAGTTCCGTGGATCATCTTTAAAAGCTTTCTAATGACATCAAAATTAAAATCTGTAAATATTCATATACTTAATCATTTCAATTTTATTAATTACAATTTTTAATCCAAATAAGGTACGTTATTTTTCATAATAGAATGTTAAATAAATTGTATGTTATGTTAAATAATTTATATTTCAAAATATTTGTAAAGAAAATTATAAAGAAATTTATAAATAAATTTTAACTAAATTTATTAAAGTCGATATCGATTGTGTTTTATTACAATTGTTTCTGGTAGGTGCAAGTCAATGTTTATTCCATTTCAATAAAGATAATTGATATAACAATACTTACAGCATTTGCTTCTAACGGATAGTGAAAATTTAAATTTATGGTGCTATAAAATTAGAGCAACGACTTTGATTGTAAAAATTATACATCTATATACACCCAATACAATTGCTAGCTGATTAATATTTATTTTAATATATTTAAAATTTTATTAGATATAATGTAACATATTTTCAAAAATTAACTATTCTTTGTGAAAAAATCCAAATAATTATTAATGTATAATATGTTTTTAATTTCATTTCTATAACTTTATTAATATAAAATCTATTCATTTTACCTTTAATTTGAAAACTCAGTCCACATTTATACTATAATATTTAAATTGACGTCAAAGGTAACCATCATAAACTAAAATTAAAACTTAAATGTTTCATTTTAATGTATATAAAGAAAAATTAAATTATATAAAATTCAGAAACTCATTTTTTTCTAAATTTTTTAAATTCAAAAATATACTAATAACGTAATCGGATAAATATTTATTTTTAAGTCAATTTTCGGAAGTTATTTTTTTAAAGTTTTGGATGAATATGTACCAACATGCATAAAAACATGTCCATACACACGTACAACTATATTCACAACAATATCATATATAATTATAATATTACACATAATTATAATATTTTTCGTAAAAGGATAAGCAGTATAATTTTATTTATATTATACCAAAATTTGTCTTATTTATTTAAGTAATATTTTAATAAAAGAACATTTATTTTCATACCTTACCTATAATTATTATTATTTATTTTCTGATAGGCTTATATACAGTGGTAAACATCTATGAAAAATAATATTTTTTGTTCAATATTTTGTAAAGCTTCTGCGCACAAAAAAGCTTAAAGCTAATCTATAAAATTAATTAAAATGCGTATAAACATGATTTAAAAATTTATATTTTCATGTACATTCGACGGAAAAATTTGTTAACCAAGTAAAATTTTATATTTTAAAAATAATTTCAAACTAAAATACAAAAAATACAGAAATAATCAAAACATTAAATATAATTAAAATTTTATAGATTTATGTCAGTATTTAGATATGAAACTCTTATTCTAATTATCACTTCACTCTAACCAAATACCGAAATAATATAATTAACTTCTTATAATGTAAGATATTTTGAAGCATTAACATTATAGTAATAATTAATAAAATTATTTTTATTGAGAATTATTAAATATAATATATTGACAGATAATGTATTTATTACAATTATTTTTTAAGTTTTCATAAAAAATTTAAAGTTCATAAAAAATGTAATTTATACATAATTATATTTACCTATGATTCTCAGATAAATTTTTAAGCCAGAAATACATTTGATCATACCATATTCTTTAATAGAAAAAAATATATAAATAATGACAAGTAATTATTCACAAATTTTATTTTAAAAATCTTGCCAAAAGAATGCATTAATTTAAGTAGAAAAATTTAATTAATAATTAAATTTAAACGTTCAGAATATTTTTTACAGCATATTTATAATAATTATGATTTTTATAATATTGAGTAAAAATAAAAAAGGTACGATATAAGAAATGAAAAATATTAGATAATATAATACTCATGTGTTTCAGTTCTAATTCTGAAATAAAAAAATTTCTGATCAAATTTTTTTCATTTATAAAGTAGAACGAAAAGTATTCATTTTTCTAACAAAAAATAATAAGCCATTCAAAAACTATTTATAAATAACAATATATACAATATAATAAAACATATGTAACATATTATGTGATAATAATTTAATTTATCATTTATGTTACATAATATGTCTATATTACTAACATTTTTTAGATTACTTTAATAACTAAAACTTAGAAAAACAAGGTAATATGAAATAAACTCTACTAATTAAAATATAAGTTATACGAAGATTTCAATATATAAATGTTATTTATTCGATCCTTCGCTTTTGTTTCTTTTTTTACAGCTTCATGGATATCATGAGGAGGATATAAATAGTAATTCTAATATCAATAGCAATGTTAATCATAGTCCACATCTGGCTGATTACAATAGTAATCTGAATATAAATAATAATGCAAACAGACGTACACTACATGACTTAAATACTAATATTAACACCAATGTCAATCGAAAAGCAAGTCTAGCAGAAGATAGTAATGTTAACTTAAATAACAATGTAAACAGACGTGGTCTGTATGATTCGAATACCAATATCAATACCAATCTTAATCGCAATGCTGCTGGTCTAGCTGAGGATAGCAACATTAACTTAAATACGAATGTTAATAGACGTGGTCTATCTGACTTAAATAGTAACACCAACATCAATAGCAATCGTAATGCTGCTGGTCTGGCTGAGGATAGTAATATTAATATGAATACCAACTCAAATAGACGTGGTTTAGATTCAAATACCAATATCAATACCAATTACAATCGTGCTGCTGGTCTAGCTGAGGATAGTAACATTAACTTAAATACGAATGTTAATAGACGTGGTCTATCTGATTTAAATAGTAATACGAACATGAATGCTAATCGCAATGCTGCTGGTTTAGCTGAGGATAGTAATATTAACATGAATACCAATTCAAATAGACGTGGTCTAGATTCAAATACTAATATCAATACCAATTTTAACCGTGCTGCTGGTCTAGCTGAGGATAGTAACATTAACTTAAATACGAATGTTAATAGACGTGGTCTGTCTGATTTGAATAGTAATACCAATATTAATACCAATCGCGCTGCATCCGCTTTAGAAGAGGATTCAAATCTCAACATAAATACCAATTCCAATCGAAGAGGTCTGGTTGATACCAATACGAATATTAATACTAATGTCAATCGTAGATCACCTGCCGCTTACGCAGAAGATAGTAATGTCAACATAAATAATAATGTAAACAGGCGCGGTTTATCTGATGTAAATAGTAACACAAATGTCAATTCCAATCGCAATGCTGCTGCACTGGCAGAGGATAGTAATATTAACATGAATACCAATTCAAATAGACGTGGTCTTGATTCAAATACCAATATCAATACCAATTATAACCGTGCTGCTGGTCTCGCTGAGGATAGCAATGTAAACTTAAATACAAATGTTAATAGGCGTGGCATGGATTCAAATACTAACATCAATAACAATTTTAATCGTGCTGCTGGTCTAGCTGAAGATAGCAACGTAAACTTAAATACAAATGTTAATAGACGTGGTTTAGATTCAAATACCAACATCAATAACAATTATAATCGTGCTGCTGGTCTAGCCGAGGATAGCAATGTAAACTTAAATACAAATGTTAATAGGCGTGGCATGGATTCAAATACCAACATCAATAACAATTATAATCGTGCTGCTGGTCTAGCTGAGGATAGCAATGTAAACTTAAATACAAATGTTAATAGGCGTGGCATGGATTCAAATACTAACATCAATAACAATTTTAATCGTGCTGCTGGTCTAGCTGAAGATAGCAACGTAAACTTAAATACAAATGTTAATAGACGTGGTTTAGATTCAAATACCAACATCAATAACAATTATAATCGTGCTGCTGGTCTAGCCGAGGATAGCAATGTAAACTTAAATACAAATGTTAATAGGCGTGGCATGGATTCAAATACCAACATCAATAACAATTATAATCGTGCTGCTGGTCTAGCTGAGGATAGCAATGTAAACTTAAATACAAATGTTAATAGGCGTGGCATGGATTCAAATACTAACATCAATAACAATTTTAATCGTGCTGCTGGTCTAGCTGAAGATAGCAACGTAAACTTAAATACGAATGTTAATAGACGTGGTCTGTATGATTTGAACAGTAATACTAATCTCAATAGCAATCATAATGCCGGCGTTGTTTCTGCAGAAGATACTAATTTCAACATGAATTCCAATTCAAACAGACGTGGTCTTATAGATTTGAATAGTAATACAAATATTAATAGTAATCGAGCAGCATCCATGGGATTAGAAGAGGACTCAAATCTGAACATAAACAATAATTCAAACCGACGTGGTCTGGATTCAAATACCAATATCAATACTAATGTTAACCGCCGAGGCTCCAGTCTTGCTGAAGATAGTAATGTGAACATAAATAATAATGTAAATAGACGTGGACTGTTAGATGTAAATAGTAACACAAACGTCAATTCTAATCGCAATGCTGCTGCACTGGCAGAAGATAGTAATATTAATATGAATACCAATTCAAATAGACGTGGCCTTTTTGATTTAAATACCAATATTAATACTAATGTAAATCGTAGATCACCTGCCGCTCTAGCAGAAGATAGTAATGTCAACATAAATAACAATGCCAACAGGCGTGGACTGTTAGATGTAAATAGTAACACAAACGTCAATTCTAATCGCAATGCTGCTGCACTGGCAGAAGATAGTAATATTAACATGAATACCAATTCAAATAGACGTGGTCTAGATTCAAATACCAACATCAATAACAATTATAACCGTGCTGCTGCTCTGGCAGAAGATAGTAACATCAATATGAATAGCAATAGTAATAGACGCAGGCGTAGTGTAACTGATTGGAATAGTAATTCAAATATTAATACCAATCGTAATGCTGCTGGTTTAGCGGAAGACAGCAATATTAATATGAACACTAATAATAACAGACGCGGTCTATATGATCTGAATAGTAATACCAATGTCAATAACAATCGCAATGGTCTAGTCGGTTTAGCAGAGGATAGTAATATTAATATGAACACTAATTCAAACAGACGTGGTCTAGATTCCAATACCAATATGAATTCTAATGTCAACCACCGAGGAGTTGGTTTAGCAGAAGATAATAATATGAACTTAAACAACAATGTAAACAGACGTAATCTGAATATCAATACCAATGTTAATCGCCGCACGGTCGGTCAAGCAGATAATGTTAACATAAACACTAATGTAAACAGGCGTGGCTTACACAATATGAACAGTAATTCCAATATTAATAGTAATCATCATGCTGGTTTAGCAGAGGATAGTAATGTTAATTTAAATAATAATGTGAATAGACGTAATTTAAATATCAATACTAATGTCAATCGTCGAGGATTATCTGATAATGTTAACATAAATAACAATGTAAACAGACGTGGCCTACACAATATGAACAGTAATTCCAATGTCAACAGTAATCATCATGCCGGTTTAGCAGAGGATAGTAATGTTAATATGAATACCAATGCAAATAGACGTGGACTTTTTGATTTAAATACCAATATTAATACTAATGTCAATCGTCGAGGTCTTTCAGATAATGTTAACATAAATAACAATGTAAACAGACGTGGGCTACATGATTTGAATAGTAATACAAACATTAATAGTAATCGCAATGCTGCTGGTTTAGCTGAGGATAGTAATATTAACATGAATACCAATTCAAACAGACGTGGTCTTACAGATTTGAATAGTAATACTAATATTAATAGCAACCGCGCTGCATCCTTGGGTTTAGAAGAGGATTCAAATATGAACATAAACACTAACTCAAACCGACGTGGTCTAGATTCAAATACTAATATCAATACTAATGTTAATCGTAGATCACCAGTCGGACTATCAGATAATGTTAACATAAACAATAATGTAAACAGACGTGGTCTTCATGATTTAAATAGTAATACCAACATCAACAGCAATCGCAATGCCCTCGGTCTAGCAGAAGACAGTAATGTGAACTTAAATTCGAATGTTAATAGACGTGGTTTATATGATTTGAATAGTAATACCAATGTCAACACCAATCGGAATGCCGCGGTTGGTCTAGCAGAGGACAGTAATGTTAACGTTAATACCAATTCAAACAGGCGTGGTCTTCATGATTTGAATAGTAATACCAATATCAATACCAATCGCAATGCACCGATGGCCTTAGAGGAGGATTCGAATGTCAACATAAACTCCAACTCAAATCGACGTGGTCTAGTTGATTCCAATGTCAACATCAATTCGAATGGCAATCGCAATCAACCGGTGAGTTTAGAGCATGATGCTAATATCAATATGAATAGCAATACCAATCAAAATAGGCGTTATCTATCTGATTTAAATCAAAATAGTAATACCAATGTCAATAGAAATCGGAATGGGCTGATGGAACTAGCGAAGGATACTAACATCAATATGAACGTCAATAGCAATAGAAATAAGCGTCATGTGACTTGGGTGGATCAAAATAGTAATACCAATATCAATAACAATGAGAATGGCAATCGCAATCAACTACTGGGACAACAGGAAGATGCTAACATAAATTTGAATAACAATTATAATCAAAATAGGCGCTTTCCTTCTGATTTGAATCAAAATAGTAATACCAATGTCAACAGCAATCGAAATGGCTATCGCAATCATCCGGTGGGTCTAGAGCACGATGCTAATATTAATATGAATAGTAATACTAATCAAAATAGGCATACTTTTTCTGATATTAATCAAAATAGTAATACTAATTGGAATGGCAATCTCAATCAACCGGTAGGTCTAGATCACAATGCTAATATCAATATGAATAGTAATATAAATAAAAATAGGCATAATCCATATGATTTGAATAGTAATATGAATATGAATACTAATCTCAATCGCAAATCACCGATAGGTCTAGCTGCGGATAGTAATATTAATGTAAATAAAAATATAAATCAAAACAGGGGTAGTTTGTATGATTTACATAAAAATACTAATACAAATGTCAACAATAATTGGAATGACAATCATTATCGAATAGTAGGTCATGAGCACAATACTAATACCAATTCGAATAATAATGAAAATATGCATTCTTTGAATGATTTGAATACAAATACTAATACTAATGTTAATATGAACAGCAATTCTAATCAACATAGGGGTTCTCTTTCTGATTTGAATCAAAACGTTAATACAAATTATAATAACAGACGAAGTAACATTTATAATGTTCCTATATATCCTGAAGTGGATCCTATTGGCCTTCGCGATAATAGAATGGTTTCAGACAACGATAATGATATACATAAGAATGATGTTCCCGAAGGACCAGTTCGCAGAAATTCAGTTCCTGAAGAACCAGTTTCTGAAGAACCAGTTCCTGAAGAACCAGTTCCTGAAGAACCAGTTCCTGAAGAACCAGTTCCTGAAGAACCAGTTCCTGAAGAACCAGTTCCTGAAGAACCAGTTCCTGAAGAAACAGTTCCTGAAGAACCAGTTCCTGAAGAATCAGTTCCTGAAGAAACAATTCCTGAAGAACCAGTTCCTGAAGAATCAGTTCCTGAAGAGCCAGTTCCTGAAGAGCCAGTTCCTGAAGAACCAGTTCCTGAAGAGCCAGTTCCCGCAGAACCAATTCCCGATGAAATTAATACGAATAGCAATGAAGATAAAATTCAGGAACCTATAGCTCATGATCTTCAAAAGGGAGTGGAAGAAGTAATGGACATCGTTTCTGACCTCCGTGCAAAAATCCTAGAAACACTGGGTACTCTTGTCTATGATCTCTATGACGAATTTACCATGGATCAGTTGGAAGCATTATATACAGTTTATCATGATACTCTCAGGCGTAAATATAATATTTTTGAAGTAGCAGCAAAACTTCCATTACATGGTGGTCTTCAAGCCAGTGAAGTTTGTAAAACTGTACTTGAAAATATTTGTTCATGCTTTAAGGATAGTTCGAAAGTTTGTACGAATATTAATACTCCATTAAGTCGTGCAGAATATTCACCACAAATATCAGAAAATGCAAAACTAGTTTTCAATCAAGAGTTTCCTAATGGACTTAGTTTACCAGTATTATTAAAAAAATTACAAAAAAATGAACTTAAAATTACACCAAAACTGATTGCAGGACTACTCCAGCATAATGCTTATGATAGTTTCAATAATGAAATACGTAGATCTGAAAAAGTATTGGTTGAATATTTAAATTCATTAGATAGTTCAGCATTTGACATAATTGATTTGCATTTGGGAAATTTGAATAGATTTAAGACTATTGATGATTTTTTAAAAGTTTTCTTAAAAAATTATGCTGAAAATTGCCCTCCTGCAGTAAATAGAGCTGCTTTATTTCTAGCTACTCATGTTCAACGTGATACAAATTCAATAAATGAAAATATTGAAAATTTTGGTATTACATATGAAAATAAAACAATTAACTTAAAATATCTATTTGAACTTATAATTCCTAATGATCTTGTCGATTTAGATATTAGTGAAGATAGAGATTACTTACAAGATGAAATGGAGAAAAATAATGTTCCTAAGCGCTATTTATTACTCGACAAATATGAACATGCAACTCCTGATCAATTATTATTAGAAATCCTTCGACAAATGAAAAAAGTTTCACATATTATAGGTTTTCCTTCAAATATTGTCAGGGCTTTACGTATGCATGCAGAATTTTGGCGAAAAGATCATATAATAGAAGATGTTTCTGACTTTTTAGCTCTTTTTACAGCATATGATAATTTGCTTAATAATCCAAAGTTTAAATTGTTTTTTGAATTATCTACTGCGGTTAAAGAAAAATTAAAGACATACAATAATGTGCATCTTGAATTAACTTGTACAATGCCTAGGCCTTGTCTACACAGAGTTCTTTTAAAAGTATTAGATTGTAATAATATTGATAGTGAAACAAAACATCTTGTTTCTAAATTCTTAGAACAACTTGATCAGAATGGTAAACCTTTGTTAATTGAAGATCCAGTGGATAAAATAAAAACTATTCAAAAAGTAGCAAATCAACAAATTACTGAAATTCCAGAACTAAGTAGTCCTGAAATACCAGAAGTACATATTCCTGAAATACCAGAAGTAAATATTCCACAAATTCCAGAACTAAATGTTCCTGAAATATACGATCCTGAATTACAAGAAACAAATGTTCCTGAATTACCAGAATTAAATGTTCCTGAAAATCCAGAAATAAATGTTCCTGAAATTCCAGAAGAAAATTTTCCTGAAATGCCAGATGTAAATGTTCCTGAAATGCCATTATCAAATATTTCTGAAATGTCAGAAGAAAGTATTTCTCAAATTCCAGAAGTAAATAATCCTGAAATTCCAGAATTAAATATTCCCGAATATCCAGAATTAAGCATTCCTGAAAATTCTTCAATTAATGATGATTATTCAAATCAGAATGAATTTGTACCTGAATCTGATTCTATGAATTATTCTGAGATGCCTCAAATAAATGGAATTGAAATTACAACACCAGATTCTTTTGTTGATGAAAGTATTATGACTACTGAAACAAATACAGATTATCTTCCAACAAATTTTTTACCTAGTATTTATCAGACTGAGGCAAGATTTACTACAGATATTCCGCAAACATATTCACACGAAGAACTTGAAACGAGTGATACGCCATTTACCATTACACCTTTTAATTTACCTACAACAAATAATTTAGATTCATCCATTGAAGATAAATCTAAAGAAGTTATAAAATTACAACCTTCAGGTAAAAGTAGTACAAGTTTTCCAAACTCAGATACAACAAATTTAAAGGATCTTAACGTAGAAAGTACTACAACTATAGAACCAATTGATACCTCCACAAATCTTCCAGTAGATACAGCATTAAATAATTCAGAAGAAACTTCTAGTCCTACGATTAGCAATGAAGAATCCCAACAAGAAATTGATACAAATTCAAATTTAACATTAGACGAAAGTACTACAACTTATCCTGCAATAGATACCGAGAATAACGAACCAATGATACAAGAATCGAATCAAGCAGAAGTTAATGAAAATTCTAATGTAACAACTGAATCTACCAGTGAAGAATGTCAAGACAATTGTATTCCAGATGAATGTGAAGGTCCAGAATGTCTTGATAACAATGTAAATAATAATACTACACCAAATGAATGTGTTGATATGAGTTGTGAACAGAATAATGAACAGCCGTGCAATGGCCCAGATTGTACAGCTTCAACTGTACCATCAGAATGCACAGATGACAAATGTAGTACAGAAACACCTTCGGAAAATTGTTCAGGGCCAGACTGTAATGCACTTGAAACATCTATGCCTACTGAATCCGCTGCTGGTTTATCTGATTCTAATACATCTAACGAAGATTGCAATGACCTCGATTGCTCAACACCAGAAAATTGTAATGATAATCTTTGTTCTACTGAAAAATGTGAGGGATCTAACTGCCCTGTAAAATCAACTAGCTGTGAAAACGATCTAGATTGTAACGAATCTACAACTCAAAACCCTAATCAAGATATTGTGGATACCACAGATCCTGTTTGCAATGATCCCGAATGTAAAAATGAATTAGAAGATTTCACAAAGCCTTGCACTGGCTCTGATTGTTTATCATCACCCACATTAGAAAGTGAACAAGAATGCAATGGAAAAGATTGCACAAATTCAGTTGAAAGTACATCTGATTTAGGATTATCAGAACAATATAAAACAGAAACTGCAGTAGATACAGCTGAAGAAGTAACTGAAAACAATAATAACACCACATTGTGCGAAGATAAAGATCCGCATCGCGCACGTAAGCTCAAACGCTTGCAAAACATAAGAAAATTAACGGCTTTACTTGCAGAAGAACAAGAGTCTGAAACTGAAAATACAAATAACCAAATGCAATCTCAACAATCAAGTAATGAATTGCCAGAGAATAGTATTCAGCGAAAAAGTAGAGTAACAATTATCAAAAAACCCCAACAGAAAAAGACGGTAAAAATTTATAGAATCCATAAGCACAAAATTCACAGGCGTAACAATTTTAGAAAAAACGCACAAGCTAGTGTAGAATCAGATTATTCAGAATCAGTCGAGGCACAACCACCGGTACATACAATGGCACATCCAGCGCCAATGCCAAATCGAATACCAAATTATAACCATGCAAAATTAATGGCAAGCCATAACAGACCGATAGCTCCGAGAATGCCGTTGAGATACGGACAACAAATGCATCCACAAATTGGTAGAAAAAACTTGAGAGTTGGACTGGGTAGGGTAGCATTCGCAAAGCAACGTTTGCCAATGAAAGTAGCAGCTATGAAAGTAGCCAAAATATATCCAATGAGATATGGTCCGCCTCGTTAGAATAATTACGTATAGCTTAGAAGAACAAGAAAAAATAAATTACACAAACTATGAATAATTTAGCGGACTTGCAAAGAAACAATTACTAAAATGTTGATTATCATGATAAGAGCTTAAATTAACAACATTATCAACACAGACGTTATGCATGTACTAAAAATAATACACGAATAATATTTATTGTTAAAAATTATTTAAATACTAAATGAAAGTTTTATTGAATGTGTTATAAAATTTTTAAGAATATTAATATTACATTATGTATATAATCTTGTCAAGATAAAATAATGCTTCAATTGTTACTTGTTCAATGAATAATATAATGTACTGTGTTTAATTGTAATTTAAATCATCTTACAATAAATTAATAACCAGAAAAATCACATATTTTGAATATAACTTTTAAAGACAGAATAAAAGAATTTTTACTATAAAAATAAACTATTAATAAGAAAGAATTTTATTTTAATAAATATTTTTATTTAGCAGATATTTTATTTTATAAAATAAATAGAAATTAGATGATTGTAAATAAAATTATAATAGTTAAAATTTCTTAATATTCGATATCGTTTTAAAATTCGGCAAATATAAATAATTGAAAATAATAAATATTAATGTATAATTGCTTTATTTTATAAGCAAAAAAAAATTTAAATAAAAGGTTTCATTTCACAATTTCAATATAGATTTTACCTGCAACTAAATAAAATTTTTACAATATTTTGTGAGATCAAATTCTTTTTAGTTCGATTACAATTCATTTAAAATCAATATTTTAAGAAATACGTTTAAGTATATAACAAGAGTATATTAAACGAAATGCATAAAATAAAAATATTAATATTGAAATTTATAAGTATTAATTTTATTGCTTTTATTTAATATTCAAATTATATTCTTAAAATTAAAATTAATAATATTGAAATGATAAAATTAAATAATAGTAATATATGTATTTAATAAATTTCATTTGTTTTTATATATTCCACAATTGATATATATCGTTACAATTCTATATGTTCTATTTATAAGACTATTTGCATGATATTTAAAGTTATAAAAGAAAATTATATTTTTTTTTTCATTTTCTAACTTCAAAATAAATATTAAAAGTATTTACACACTCACACATACACACACACACATATAATATATATATCATTTATAAAATTTTATATTTGTGTTTCATTTGTATTAAACATAATATTTTGAGTTCATACTTCCAGATATTACTACAATGATTGCTAAATGAATTTAATAATTTGAAAAAAATAAATAATTTTTTACTTGAATTAATTTTCCAACACTTTTTTATATCAATATAAAAAAAATAGAAATTCATAAAAAATGTTATATTTTATGAATTAAGAATAATCAATTTATTATTGTTAAAGAAATTATTTATTGTAATATAAGTTTTATATTATTTTTAATAATATAAAATAATAATTTAATATAATATAATTGATATGACTAGAATATAATCGAAGAAATAGTGCTTTATATTTCCAGACGCTATTAATTTGTTACAGAAAGAATAAAAAAATAATATTTATTTTATTCATTCATTATAAATATTTAAATCTAGCAATTGATATAATACTTAGGATTTATGAATGAATTTAATTGTGACACTGGAATTGGAATATAAATAACATGTATATATGCTATATTATTTTTTGGAAAATGTATTCTTAAATTCATCTTCAAAGTTCGAAACATATAAATATTCCCTAATTTTTTTTTTAAATTATAAAAAAATATACCTTTGATAAATATTCAATGATTAACATTAATACATTAAAAATATTCATTCTCATATTTTTCAAAAAAAAATTCATAAACATAAATATTTTCTTTTATTCGAAATGAAAAAATTTCACTAAACTTTAATTTTTTAAGAATCATTAAAAATTAATAAATTTTTTTTTCTAATTAAATATTTCTCATAAAACATTTAATAATTATTTGCAATCACATTAAAACGTTCGCTAGTTTAATAATCCCTAATTTCATTTTGTAAACAATTATTTTGTACAAAAATTTTGCATAGTAATTCGCATACATATTTTTTACTATTCATAATATTTTTTTTCTGCAAAATTAATATCTTTTTGGTATAAATTTTCTTCACCATAACCCCAATATTCTTTTATCATATCAGCAACTTTTTCGCCAATCATTATTACTGGAATATTCGTATGTCCTGTTATAATCGTTGGCATTATTGAAGCATCAGCTACTCGTAATCCTTGTATACCTTTAACCTGTAATATATATACAAATATTTGAAAATTAAATTACGATCATTTAGCATTTAAATTATCATATTTATATATTGCATTTAATTTTTATTTAATATTCATTACAGAAAAACTATTTCTAATATTAATTTTAAAATATAAATTTTGATATTGCAACTTTTTTACAATGTCTTGAATATATTATATAAAAAAATATTAAATAGAAACCTACTATATTTTGTTATAAGACAATTATAGTACATTGCATTTTTACTTTATTTTTTCTTTTGTGCCGTTAAAAACACATGAAATCTTTTACGAATGAAGTTTATTTAAAAAAATTATTTCAGTAAAAATGATGAATATAAAATAAAATTATGATAATAAGAAATTTGTCATTTACAGAAATGAACGAAATAAAATATTAATAGTTATTTGCATTTTCTTAAATATTATTACATAATTATTATATTATATTTATTTTATAAAAATAAATATGTGTGTGCATTTGTTGATTAATTGGTTGTTAACTAACTTGTAATTTTGGATTAACGACACTTGTTGGATCATATTCTGGTGCCATTTTACATGTTCCAGAATAATGGTAAATCGTAAAAGTAAATGTTCTTATGGCACATTCCCAATATTGATCCGAATCATATTCATAATCTTCGCATCCTGGTACAAGAAAATCATAAAATTGTGAACGAAATCTACGCATAGCTTTAGTTTTGCTTATTTCAATTGCTGCTCGTATTCCTTTTATCATAATTTTCACATCATTTGGATCATCTAGATAGTTAGCAAAAATTTTTGGTTTGGATGCTGGATCTTTATTTCTAAGCAAAATTTTACCTCTACTATTTGGTTGCATCAACATGGGAAAAATTGTCCATGAGTGATGACCAGCAATTTGAGAAAACATTTTCATCCAATGTTCCTTCGAAATACCTACATTATTTCGAAAAGAATTATCAGAAATGACAGAAGCTCCTATAAATAGTAACTCTATGTCTGGAGGTTTATCCGATGTTTCTTCATCATCAACTTTTAAAAAAGCTAATGCTTCACATCCACCAGGAACTGTATAGGGTCCTAATCTTCTATGAAAAAAATCATTTAAATAAGGTTTAAGAGGATTTGTCACATCTGCCACAGTAATACTAATTGGTTGATCCACTAAAAAGACTAAACCACCATACGCGATATGATCCATTAAATTTTCTCCAACTGGTGCATCTTGAATAACTTGGATATTCATTTCTTGTAAATGTTGTACTGGACCAACTCCTGACAACATTAATATTTGCGCTGAACCAATTGCACCAGCAGATAAAATAATTTCTTTTCTTGCTAGCACACGTCGATTTATTCCAATTTTCGTAAATTCTACACCATAAGCTCTTTTACTTAAAGGATCTATCAGTACTTTATTAACGTGGCTGAGTCTCGATACATATAGATTTTTTCTTTTACTCACAGGATACAAATATGCTCTATTCGTACTCATTCTCGTCCCATTTTTCATTGTGGTTTGAATGTACGAAAATCCAATGTCTTGATTAACATTGTAATCGATTATTGGAAAACCCATTTCAAGTCCTGCTTCAAGAAAACTTTCTGCTAATGGTGTGTGATAAGGTGGATAAGATATATGAACTGGACCTCTTACACTGTGCATCATCGTATCATATTTTAAGTCTTTAATCTCAATGTTTTCGAGTTTCTTAAAATACTTTAATAATTCCGCGTAAGACCACCCATGGTTACCCATAGCAGCCCATCTGTCATAATCCATGGCATTTCCTCTTGTTGCTATCATATAATTAAGAACACTACTTCCCCCCATTACCTTACCCCTTGGAAAATTACACTTTTGATTTTCCATTCCTTGGCAATAGTATCTTGATCGTTCGCTCTCATACTTCCAATTTAAATCATCGCTAAATTGTAAATAATTAACAATCAATGGTATATCCATAAAGAGATTTTCATTTGGACCAGCTTCGATGAGCAACACCGTAGCTTCTTTTATCTCACTCAGTCTTGAAGCGATTGTAGCACCTGCTGTACCTGCCCCAATAACAATAAAATCAAATTCCTGATTAAGTTGCGGTGTGCTGTCTTTCAGTTCATTCTTCATAAATTCCCTGTTTTCGTGCCAAAATTTGGAAGCACCACTGGCCAATGATGATAAAGTTTCTGTTACAGTGCTGCTGTCCTCTGCATACCCATAGAGATTACGATAGGTTAAACTCTTTCGTCTATAGCCAACACAAGCTTCTGTGATAGTAAGAATGATTATAATAACAAAAAAAAATCGAGTCATATTTTTAATTGACACTTTGGAGTATAATGTGTCAACCACGAAGAAATTGTAATATATTATTTATTTCACTTCACAATTTAAACACCTTTTTTTAAATATTTCTTTAAATAATAATCTAATTTATTGATCCTTTTGCACAATCATGCGAGATGAACAATCTTGGTGTAACTGTAAATCTTATTTTCGTACATTGAAAGAACTACAGTGCAATAAAAATTATGTAAATTATAATTACAGAATTTAAATAACCGATTAAATATTTAAAAAATATCAATTAATTTATTTTTTATGATATTTTTACTGATTTTTTCATTGTTTTTTTGTAGCAACCTACAGACCAACTAAATATATTTGAAAAATGAACATTTCTCCTGTTGGATATAAATCCAAAACTGATATTTCATACCTCACATTTCAGAAAAATGCGTATGTAGATTGCGTTTGCTGACGTGACATACTTATATAAGTGCTATATGAGCAAAAGTAAGAATTTGAGTACAAATAAGCGAATTTTAATTTATTATCAATATTAACCATACATTTATTCTAAATTTATTTTTAATATGTAATTTTGAGAAATTCAGTATTATGTATATTTTGATTGATTTATTAATATATTGCTTACATTTGTAGTTAAAATATTTATTTTTATATAATAACAAAATTGTCTTTATTATAAATTAACATTAATAAAACACTTACTAATTTGTACTAAATTACACAACAGATAAAAATACAAATAAACAAAAAATTTCTCAAAAAACCTAATATATTTAACTTTTTTCTTTATTAACTATAGTTTTTACTTTTTAGGAAAATTTTCAGTTAAATAAACTAAAATAATTATTAAATACCACTTAATCATACCTATAATAATCATCATATAAATTTATTTTATACGTATTTTCTGAGTTATAAAATTCAATTATTGTTGAGTTTAATTTTTTTTTTAAATAATTTAATTTTTCACCCTTGAAATACGTAAAAAATATTTATAAATTAAATAATAAAAAAAATTTGTTAAAAAAAATTTTTATTATCATTATTTTTTCTTCAATTAATGTATAACTTGCTTATTTTAGAATAAGAATTAAATTATTAAAGTTCAATAATAATGAATAAATAAAGAAAATATATTAAAGAAATGTATATACTTTTCTGATGTACAATTTAACAATTTAAACATAAATGCAAATTAATATTTTGAGTAATTATGTGTATACATATTATTTATACAAATTTTGTATTGTATATACAAATGATATATTTATATAAAATATAAATTTAATTCCAGATAATAAAAAAAGGTTCAATTCTAAAATTATATTCACAATTTAACTTAAAAATAATTATTTTATTTTAATTGATCGATATTGCTTATTTTTTAGATACCTCTTTATTTACCAAATCTAATTGTATGTTTATTATTTTCCATTTGTCTTTCAATACAAAAAAAATTTTACAAATTATTTGCAAGTTAATTTAATTATCACTAATGAAAATGTTCTATATTTAAAGACTAAGTAGTTTTATTAAATGAGAAAAAATCACATTCATATCTGTCAAATCAAAATACAGACTTTATATTTTTATTTCATATTCTATAAGTACATATATTAAGATAATAACTTTCTTGCTACGAGAAACTTATAGAAAAGTAAAATAAACGAAAAAGTAAAATTGAAAAGTAAAATTAAAGTTTCTATTTTATTTGTAAAAAAAATTTAAAATTAATAAAAACTTGTTATATAAGATTAATATTTAAATAAAAAATGATTTTATAACTTTGATTGACAAAGAAAGATTCATTCGCACGTTATTATAATTTAACGAGAAGAAAATAATTTTTATAACTTTCCACTCTTCGAGATAATTATTAAATTTATAATATACATTTTATCAATTAGTATGCAGATTAGTTATAATAAATTTTATATTACGAACAAACATATTTACATTTCTTGCTGATTCAAACTGAAAATGCTGTAAATGATTATCAAAAATGTTAAGAATCGAATTGGAATTTTTTTTTTTATTACGGATGTAGAAGTGATTCTATTAATCTTAATAAATGTAATTCTCATTATTCTGATACAAACAGATAATTAATCAACATATAATATACACTAATTATAATATTAAGCCTGAATTGTATTGACGGAAGGAAATTACTCAAGTTTCATATAAATCTCAATAAAACATTGCTTATTAGATGAAAAAAGAAAAAAGAAAG
Organism: Eupristina koningsbergeri; assembly: GCA_018907245.1. Taxonomy (NCBI): domain Eukaryota; kingdom Metazoa; phylum Arthropoda; class Insecta; order Hymenoptera; family Agaonidae; genus Eupristina; species Eupristina koningsbergeri. The sequence continues at coordinate 910,346 of JACCHV010002889.1, read as the reverse complement.
AAAGAAAGAAGGAAAGAAAGAAAGAAAGAAAGAAAAGGGGAAATCTTTTACGCGATAAAATTGATTGGTGCTAAATTGCACCGGTGTCAAAGCCTTATAAATACCACAAAAATTACAGTTTTATTCCAAGCAATAAATTATCAAACAATCATAACACTCTGGTGGACTCGAGGGGAGGAGAGCAGGAAAACATATTTAAGAGTTCGACTAAAAGCCGCGATGCAATAATCGTAAAAAACCAGGTAACAAGCCACTCGACACACAGGTAGGAGAGGTTAATTGTGTGAGTGGAGGCGTCGTCGTCCGTGCATAAACAGAAATGTCGTGCACCTCTCATTAAATGCGGAGTGTCAATACTGAAATCGCATTAGAAGACGATATCAGTTGTAATTAATTCTGCAGTAACACCAGTGGAAAAGTTTATCGCGCCAAACAGCAATAATGTCATTTTGTTTTAAGCCTTGTTTTGTTTCACAAGTGCGGGAACCTGGAGCTCGTGCCTCTCCACACACACACACACACACGTGTTGATTTTATTCAGGAACGTGCCGACGTTCGACTGCGGACGCGTGTAGACGTAATTATACGTTTGTATTCATTAGTTTAGATGTGCATGTGCATGTCCGTATCTAGGGGCATCACTTTCAATCTTTTACATGATCTCGATGAGAATCTCGAGTAAATCTTGTAGCGACAGCACCGGGATTAGTTCATTTATATTCTTGTTTTCTCCTTGGATATTTGATATATGTTTACCCAATTATCAATGCAACTTATTCAAATGTTGACATAATCACAATGTGTCGATATAATAATCAATGTGATGAAAAAGAAATATTGTACTCTACAAAATTAAATATATTCTTAAGATAAGGATTTTTATAACTTTTTAACATGAATGTCTTTCCGACAACGATGATTATAATCCAGATATCGGGAAAAAAATCACGATCTCATTCAGAATAATATCCCTAAATTTTCAAGAGTACTTTACTTCCGAAAATAATTGCACATTTTTTTTTTTAAATAATATTTGTTCTAAAATAATTATTAAAAATTTCTGGTATAAATTAAAAAATACATTTTTTATAGTATTTATATTTTACAAATATGTAATAATTTAAAATATAATTATAAATAATTTTTTAAAAATTACATATTTAATAAAAATACATAAATTTAATAATTATTATATTAAACCATTGCATTAAAGACGTAATAAACATGTTTTGTGTATAAATATACATACATACATGTATTTATTATTTTTTTATACCGTACGTTTTTATTTATAAGTATTTTATCAATAATACTATATAATAATAAAGTAAACGTAAAATAATTAATTTAAGTTTCTTTACTGTTACTAAAAATTAGTTTATAAATATTAAAATTCATATATTTAAGCTACTAATAATATATGATTGTGTTTTTTATTAATTTTTTCTTTAAACAATACATTATTTATATTATTTTTTTAATTAATACATATAATGTGTACATTTTAGAAAAATTATTTTTATAAAAAACTGATGCACTATCTATGTTGAAAAAAAAATTGAATATTATAGAAAAATTGATAAAACTCGTAGTCTTGTGTTTCAATAAATGTATCTTTTGTATTTAAATATAAAATATTCGAGAAATTAAAAATTTTATTTGAATTATTCAAATACATTTATGTGCTGATATATTATTTGTATATATATTTTATGTATTATATTGATATAAGCAAAAAATCGTGAATTTTAAATTAATCAATCATTTTTTCTATGAAATATAGTTAATTTATATGCAAATGGAATATTCGAGATTTTATAGCTGAACAATATTAATGTTATCTTAGCACTAAAAAAAACGTAAATCCAAGTTATTAACTTGTATAAAAAAGAAAAAAAAAAATTTTAGTAAAATTGGGTTTCAAAATAAGTGTATATCGGATTATATTTTTTTTCTTAGATAAAAAAATATAGAGTACGTGACCAGATATTATAAATTATCTAGTAAATAAAAAAATGGAGATTATTTTAAAGTTGATCTGATTTAGTTTTGTTAATTCTTTAATAAACATGTTTTAGTTTTAGATATTAAAGAGAATTAAAAGTTTTTTAATCAAACTTTTATTACTATTTTGGAGGCTTACCAAAAAATTTATCATACCAAAGAAAACCAAATTCATAATTCATAATTAATTTAAATTTATTCTAATTAATTATTTTGACTAAATAAGAGTATGTAATTATTGAAAGCAACAAAATTCCAATAAAATATATTTCCAAGATTGGTTATGATTGTAAACAAAAGAATAAATACATCCAATTACAGATAACACGAACAAATGAAAAACCAAATTAAATTTATACATGTATAAAACTACATATATATTAATAGTATTTTTCCAATATTTTTTACGTACGATAATTCTAAACAATTTATACAGGCACATTATCGATTCGTACTTGTAATCACATCAACTCATGTTTTCCCAATTTTTTTTTAAACAAAGAAAGCACGCTCGGAAAGAAAAAATTTAGATCGTGAAATTTCTGATTTTAAATTATTCGCAAATCTTTGGATTGTACGACTATTAAGAATCCGCAAGGCACAAATCTGAGATACTCGTTAAAAGCCGTTTTGACACAACGAGGACGAATTAGCGCCGATAACAGCACTTCCCTATCCCCCCTCCCCCTCCCCCCGTCCGCCTTTTCAAATGTCCAAGAGAATGAGCGTTCCGGCGAATAGTGATTCGAATTAATAAGCCGTTATGTGCGAGGGCGAGTTTGAAGCTAAAACGCGGACAAAGAGAGTAAAACAAGAGAATCCGCAATGCGGGTTTGAGTTGTCGTTAATCTCTTCGTCATTCAAATCGCGTTCGCACTTCCACGTCGACGAATTTTTCCTTTTTGTTCTTCCCTTCATTAATTTAGCACATCCTTCCCGAATTCGTCGGCCTGGGAGCTTCAGATTGCACATGTTGCGCTGACATTTATTGAGAGATAAAAGATTACAAGTATATTCGGATTTTGGTTTACCTCGAGTTGGACATTCCCGGTTATGGTTTACCGTTAAGCGGAGATTAACTGTTATTTGGCTATCAATAATTATATTTGCTTAATAATTTCACTGGAACTTGATTGATCCCTCCATCATTGCAGGATGATTGATATCGCTAAATTGTTTTTAAATAGCGAGTAGTTGTGTGTCAATTCAAAGAATAAATTTTTAATAAGTCATTTTGGCAAGACTATTCATATTACTGGATAATTTTTTTTTTTTTTAATCGTTTATTTAATATTTTGATAATGGAATGAGTTTTTTATTTATTTAAAATAGCTATTCAACCGTTGAATCCTGATAATTTCTTCGTCTCTTTAATTTTCTTTATCCATTATTATTATTATTATAATGAAAGGTAAAGTTTTGATATTAGAAAAGGTAAAATCATATCCGTGCATATATAGATATATGTAAATTTAAATAATATTTAATTATATTATTATTACCATGATAAGATTCTGTGTAATTAAGATTGTAATCATAATAAACAATTATTTGTCTACTCTATACTAATCTACAATCTGTTTAGTTAATTTACGTGACTTAAATTCATTTTTTACATATTAAATTATACATAGCAATTCTGATCATGAATGATTTAAATTCTAAAAACTGTTACTACTTAATTATGATTAAGACGAAAGCTTACATGTACACACAAAGTGCATCATAACATCAAATTTATGTTCATGGTAGTTCAATAAATAAATACATAAATAATGAATTAATTTGTGACTAATATATATAATTTTGTTACTGAATACTATGAATATAATACATATGCATAATAAATTTTATAGTCTCTTAATACTATTAAAAATTTTTTCTTTTATACATTAACTGTTAATATTTAAAAATAAAATAGTTGTAAAAATAAAAATTTTCTGATTAGCGTTAATTTAAATATCAAATAAATTCTTTACGGGACATTAACTATAATTTTATGTTCAAACGCATGCGGGTTAATTGTATATTTAAAATACAGCATTTTTAGGCATGATTTTTACAAGGAAGTGCCTTTTATTTTTGCTATCAAAATTTTTTTTTCGCATATACATTACATTGTTATTATGTATTTCCTGAAAGAAAACAAAAAAAAAATTATTTTCTAAACGATATAATGAATAATTAAGATAATTTAAAACTATTTACATGCTTCTAATAAAGATTAAACATTTCAAATTCTCATCGTAAAACGAAAATAACACATATTCACAGATTATTTAATCATGAAAGAGATGCTACGATATAATTTTGAAAATTGATTTTATAATGTAAATATTATAATAGAAGATTGCATTTCCTACTAATGATAAATACACTTATTTGGTCAATAAAAAAGAAAACACTTTTTTTTTAACAAATTCTCGTATTCATGTTCAATCTGAAAATGAAAAAATTTATTTATTGCAATTTTAAATCATTTTCAATGTACAGATCGAATTATTTCTATTTACTTTTATATCATTAAATATAAATTATTATAAATTTTATCATAAAGATTTTATATATATTATTGAAAATTAAAATATTATAGAGATAATACGAGAAAAAAATTTCCTTGACCGTTAAAGATTTTATTCTATCAAAACTATTTACACTAAGCTGAAGCTATTAAAATTGATTTAAATATTAATTAAGTTTATTAGAGACCTATATAAATCCAATCTTAATTTATTAGTTTTTTAATAATAATAATTTCCATTTTTGAAATATTACTTTATAATTCATTGTATAAACAATAAATTTTAAAATTAATCCTTCATCTTTATATTAATATTTACTTTTTCTATTAATATAATTAATTTTTTAATTTTTTTTTTAACTTTATAAATTTTAAAAATTTTAACGCAATATGCTTGTAAATATTTTCATTGAAAAATTAAAATCTTTTATTTTATTTGTTAAATAGAATATAAAATTTATCTTCATATGGACCATCTCGATGAATAAATAACAAGATAGATAAGATATAAAAATTTTAACTTGACTTTGATCTTTTGACAATAAAAAATAATATCATCTCTTATTTACTTTAAGTTATCACAATACATATTAAATAAATCAAAAAGATTATTTAAAAAAATAGCAAATCATAATATTTTTAACAAGATTTTTATAATACCCTAATATAGCTAAAAAGATGAGAATATTCTTACATAATAACAATTTCTACAAAAATGTGTAAATTATAATATAAAGTAAAGAACAAATTGACTTTTATCAACATCTTTTTTTTAATTGAGATAAAAACTGCTTTGACTTTTGTCGGTAACATTAGGTAAAATCAATGAATTATCTTTCATTTTTGTACTGCAATTTAGTAACGTTTTTGAATTCGTTTAAATAGAGGGCGATGATAAAAATGCACTTCAGAATAATAATTTTAAAAAATTACATTCTCCACCAATGAAAAAATTATACATACATTCAATTTTAGAGCACTTAATAACTCACGTAAAATTATCTTAAGCTAGTATTTTCTCGCAGTTTCATGAATATAGCTTTAGTATAAATATAATGATTACGCTAATTTTTCAAGTCACAAGTTAATATAAAAGATTATCTTCAGTTCTTCATGAGAATTCGTTTATAGGGTCGAATTGATTGATAAGACCTGTTAGCAATAATATTCATGTGTATTATATAATAAACTTAGCAGGTGGAGCATAAAAAATAAAATTAGCTTGTTAATAGTTTATAAGTCATGAATTTGAGGTACAGTAAAAGTTTTAGTAAGATATATGGATTATTAATTTTTGTTACAAAATATAAGATAATCAATTAAAAATAACGAAAAATAATTAAAATAGCAAATAATCATTACTTGATATGCATTAATTTAAAAAATCGAATGATAACAATATATAACATCAATGCTAGTTAATTAATTTATAAATTTTTAATATTATTAAAATCAGTTGCCATCGATGTTACGAATAAAAAGAAATTAAATTGAAAAATTTTTCACAGTGTTAATGATACTTTTTCAGGATTAAAATTGAAAATCTGATTATTTATTTCACATAAAGTTATAAAAAACAACATTTCTTGAAGGTTTTTCTAAACAGTAATCCTCGAATAATAAAAATGAAAATAAATTCAAAAATTTACGAGAATGGTAAACTATTGTAACAAATCTTTTTAAATTATCAAGATTATACGGTTAATGTTCGACACGCTAACGAAGAATTTTTAATCTTCGTGATAGTGCAAAAACTTTTTAATGTCCTTAAATTAATAATAAGCCAATTAGTGATTAAGCAACATTAGAGATTATCAATAATTCAGTAACTTTAACTATTCTTTGGATGAATAATTACAAAATAGATGCTTTTTGAGAGCAGATAAATTATATTAGTACTGCTGCTGTTACGGCGAAACATATTACACAATTTGTATGATTTATAAGATTATTTCTAAGATATGGAACTGAGAGATAAAGTTGAAGAAGTCATGCAATTACACGTTAGAAATTGTTTCATTAAAACACTTTAAAGTCATTTGTTAAATACGAACATTAAAATATATTTTTATTTTATTAACAATTTTTTTACTCAAAAACATTGTACTATTGTTAATATGTATGTTTATATTATATTCTTTAAAAAAAAATTTATATATATTTTTTCTATAAAAATAATTTAATAAAATAGGTATGAATATAAGATTTATATCAGAAAAGTACAGAAAATAGCTTTGAAATTCCTTTTTCTTTTCTGTAATAAAATTATTTAGGATAAAAATTTCCTTTGTAGTTTTAAAAATATGTAACCTATTTTAGAAACTATTCTCTCTAAATAAGCAAGAATTTAGATGAAATTTAAATGAAACAAAAATTCTATTATAAATAATTTATTATTATTAACATTATTTTATAATGTACCTTACGTATTTATATATATTAATTATTTTTCATCCATAGAATTTTAAGAATTATGATCCAAAAAACTTTGTTTGAAACTCTGAGCTCTATTTAAAAATTTTTTTTTATTCCACCTTAGAGCTTATGATTACATTATCAACAAATCGGAAATATGAAATAATTGAGGCTTAACTTGAGCAGAAAACTTTTTTGATACCATTAGGTAGCAAGATTTTACTTTAACCAATTATTCAAGAAACTCAACCAAATAATGTTTTAAACAAATTAGCTTGAAATATACCCTAAGAGAATCCCTTTGAAATTCTTGATTTATTATTGTTCTTATTAATTTTTACTACCTTTCCTGGAAAGACTTTCAAGGATTACTTCATTTTTTTTTCTGGAGAGGTTGTTTGCATTTATTAGTCATAACTTTTGCGAGAAGAATGAGAGAGAGCGAGAGAAAGAGAGAAATTATTACAGGGCGGAGCAAACATATACTGGTCCTGTAAAATACGCATGTGAATTTTCAGTAAAGTCCTTTGAACTTTACAAGTCTCACGGCCTTGATTTTTAAAATGTCAGGTGTGTACTTATTTAGATAAGTGTGATCAAATAATACGCTACGACTAAATAAACTACGACTTCTTTTAATTTTCTTTCAGAAAATTGTACTATTCAATAAAATAATATTCAACTGGTGTTCACCAGGGGTTATTCACATTTGCTTTGTACATATAGGTGATGGTCAAGTGCAGCGGAAATCACACCTTTTATTTGTTTGATTCTGATATCATAAGGAATTTGAGTGCCTAGTAATTCTTATCAGCAATTATCGCCATTCAAGAAAACAAATATATTGCAAACTCGATTGAATGGAAAGGAAGTTACAGTTTATTTGATATGCACCCCAGACATCAATAATATAATGTTTAAATGTATATTAGAAGTAAAAAAATGTATTAGTAAAAAATTTAATCATTTAAAAAATTAGGAAAATAAGAAATTTTAATTAATAAAACTTATGCATTACATGGAAATATATAATATATATATTATGATACTATATATTACAATTAATAATATAATACTGTATATTTGATTCTAATAAAATACAGAAAACGTAAAAGTTTAAAAATTTTCATGCTAAAAATAAGTTTTTATTTAAAAAGTTTAAAAATTACAACTATAAAAATTTTTTTCTTAAATTAATATTGAATAATATAAAAATATTCTTCACTTTATTACTTTATATACAACCATATTAGATTTTTTGTTACCTTAAAAGTATTTATATTTACTGATTAAAATGAGATTTTTAAAAATTATAAATGTTCATTGTTTGTTTTCATGTGTATACAATGATTATTTAAGAATTCAGTTGAATTGCTTACAGATATATTTGTGCATATAAGACTTATCATTATGTACTTTCATAAAAAATCTTTAAAAAATAAATTAAAAAATCTTTACTTTATATAATTACAAAACAATAATTTATTTTTACTTCAAGTGATTTTTCAATTTTATAATCATATAATGCATTTTTTAATGTATATTACTAAGTTATCGCATTAAAAAAATAAAATAGTTAAATGAAAAGATCATATATTTCAATCAGAAATTAAAAGTGTCGTTGGAAAAAAAAAACTTTATATTGCACATTTAAAATTAAAATATAAATAACAAAGTACCTTCGTTAAAATCTTATTTATTATTGCAAGAAAATTAACGATTACACCCTATAAAATTTTATGATCAAAACAAATTTTATTAAATGGCATGTAACATGAAATCAATTATTAATATTAGTCGATAAAAATCTGATTACATGCAGCTACCAGGAAAGTCCATAGAAGTAAGAGAAGAAGCAATAAATGCTTACAGAAGTAGAACAAAAGTAAACTTTGAATGCAATCTCTAGACCTAAATATAACTTAATATCTTGTATTTGAACAAAGAAATTCTAAATAAAAGAATATATTTATAAATGTACAAGAACTTTCATTGCTTAACATACTTATGTTAATGAATAATACATTTCGTATATATCAATCATGAAATTTTTTTTTTATCATAGATTTGTGCTAAATTTTATATGAAACAGAGTATATAAAATTACTAAATAAATTGTATTTTATAAATAGATAAATCATGTGATTTAAAGTTTGGTAATTATTACCTTTAAACTAAATTATTTAAAAACTATTTTTATTGAACATTAATGATTTAATTAATAATATCGGCCCTTCAAGTACGAAATATTTTTGTTGACATAGTTCAAGTTCACACCATTGCATTATCATTTATTGGTACCACACTACTTTTTATTCCAATGTTTAACAAACACGAGATGCATCCCTCACGTCCCCAAAAAATAATCATTATTAAATTGAGCTTTCATTTGATTAAAACACCTTTCAGAAAATCGAATGTTCGAAGCTCCGATAAAAGTATAATTAGGTCTCATGAATCTCCATAAACGTATATCTCCTTGAGTATCAGTACATCTCCGAAAATAGATTAGGCGAAGAATCATGTGAGTCTGGTTTTATCACGAACTGTTTTTGTTTATCGAAGAATGTATGTACAATTGCAAAGGCTCGTCTGTAAAAATGCCGATGACTGCTTTATAAATACACGAATCAGGGGACGAGATGTATTTTTAGATCAATTCGAACGCAATTATCATCCTGTTGTGATATCGAATATTTGCAGAGCAATAATGCATTACATTCGTGCGACTGCTTATTAGCGAAGTGAATGTGCATAACCTCTTTCGAGTGTTGCATTTGAATTCTATGACGCTCGCGTTTACGTGTGCTGTTGTTGTTGTGTTGACGTTGTTGTTGTACGGCGATGACGACCGTGCGGATGATTTCTGACGTGTTATTTGGCTCGACCTGTTGCGCATGCAATGTTGGCCTTTAAATTACGATTTTACAGCTACCGAGGCTCGTGATCCCTAATGAGAAAGTGAGTACGTGACCATACCGAAAGGCTCCCCTCGTGTTCAGCTGGGCACATAAAATTTATGTTGCCATTTTTTTTTTTTAAACGCACCGTGACATCTAGTCAGCACTTTCGCTTTGGACGAGAGTGAGTTGCGATCGAGCGATTTAAGTCTAGATCGATCGCGTCCTTAATGGAATGCGACATAAATTTGGTGGCAAGTTTTTGCATTGTAACGAATTCTGCGATGTGCGTTTTTTCGTTGGAGTTACTCTCTGGGATGACTGAGTCAATAATTCACGTATAATTTATTGCAAGAAAAATTTATGCCATTTCGTTCATGACAGCGATAAGCACCTGTTGATTCGCCGAAAAAACGTAATAATAAACAAGAATTCTTTAATAATCAAATCAAGAATATCTAGCTACTGCAAGAATATCTTCGCTGTGGCCATTTTACATTAACCTAAACGAAATTACCAATTTTTTATTTTAATAATAAAAAAATTACAAGGACTATTCATAAAAATATAAACAAAGTGGATATAGTTACTAAGAAAACAACTGACTCTAACCCTACTTTATTAATTCATTTCCATAGCTGAAGGTTGGTCGCATAATTTAAATCGGCATAAAAGCTTTATTAATCACAAAATCCATTATTTCACAATTATAAATACCATAACAATAGAACACTATTTTATAAAGTAGTGATTATTTTTTAAATTTATTCAAATTATTAAAGCTCAGTTTTTAAAATAAGCATAATATATTGACACGCGTAACGTATGTTAGCATTCTTTTTAGTTATAATATTTTTAATTAAAATTATAAATTGTGTAATATATTTGTTTCAATTACATTACTTAAGATAATTTTGATACGTGTCATGTATGGATTATATTAAACGGAGATAGAGATGGATAAATTCTCAGTAAATCAAATTTGTAACAATAACAGTACCCTTAGTGACTATCCCACTATTAAAAAATTTAGCACTGCGATATGAACACAATATCATTAAACGATAATTAATTACTGATTTTAATAACTTGTTAATTCTCAGAGTTATTGCTTACATGATATAACACTCTGCCTCTGTAAAACTATTCAGCCTATCATAACAGCCCTATATCATTAAAAAAGTTTTAATTATTAAGAATTTAATTGAGAAATAATCAAGATAATTTTTATATCAAAAATATATTTAACTTTACATATTATCTAAACCAGTAGCATAAAAATATAATGGTAAAAGTAGGGTTCGAAAAAAATACCTTTTTTTTAAAATATTTTCTTTAATAATTTGATATATTGAAATATAATTTGAAATTTATATGGAAAAAAAAATTCTTGAATAAATATTTATTGACTTTTAAGTTCTTGTCATTATAATTGCATAGAAAGCTTTTATACATTATATATTTTATCTTTGTATCTTGTATCAATAATAAGAATTCAATGTTATTTTAATGTGTAATTTCTACAACAATGTATACGTTGATACTTTGTATTCTTAAGACTTATAAAATTAAAATATTTGAATAAAACTATAGTTTAATTAATTAAAAAATATAGATAAAAGTTATCCCAGGTTAACTATAATTGAAATTATTGATTAAAAAGCAAAATAATTTTAAAAAAATAATAAAATTTACTATTTTAGTTTCATTGTTTTGATATTTCGAAAAATTATATCATAATTGTTATAATAGATTAAAATTTTATAAAATAATATCAATTATATACTTAAAAAGAAAATATTAAAATGTTTTCAATGATATTCTAGTACAAACTACTTTGTATAAATAATATTTTAATCGTTTATTAAATACTTGAAATATTATTTTCAATGTAATTAAAACGGTAAATTTTTTTTAACAAAAGTTAGAAATTCTTTACATTTTCATAGATAAAAAATATAATTTATTATACATGTATTTGAAATATTTTAACTATTCTTTTCTATCTATGACATATAAATACCATTTTTTTTAATTTTCGCTTGGTATTTACCATTCATTTTATTCAATGAATTAGCATATTAAATAAAATTTTATTTTTATCTATTTGTATCTATTTGCCGATCAGCTTTGTCTTTATATACAAAAAAAATTTTTATGAATTAAAATTTTTTTTTCCGCCAATCATGATCTTATTTTTGATATTAACTTAACCTTTCAAAATACATTTCTTACGTTTTTGTATAGATATTTGTTTTGCAAATTATAATATATCTTAATTGTTAAGTTTGAACATGAGTTCCGCATTTGAAATTCTTCGAAGAAACTTCAACACCTACACAATACGAGGTCAAGCTTAAGATTACATGAATCAGATAAATAATTGCCAGAAAGAAGTTTTTAATAAAAAGGATAATAAATTATGATATTATTAAGTAACTTTTTCTAGTAAATATCATTATTCATTTTAATTTTTATTTTTATAAATTTTTTTCATTTTTATGTTTTATTAAGTTTTATCCTGTATGAAAAAATAAATTATTAATTTATGTTGTTCATAATGCAAAAAATGTCATTATTAAAATTAAAAATTTCTTATATTTTAAAATTATAATGTAATTATTATTAATGACTTTTTAAATGGCTTAATAATAATCATGCTAAATGATATATAAATTAGAAGAGATCAGTATTATATCATTTAAAATTAATTGACAAAATTCTAAATTAGTTATAATGAAAAACTCACACGACAGTAAAATCATGTTTGGTATATAATCAATACAGAATTGTTAAGAGATTATTTATTGATTCTGACAATTTGTATACTTCTTTTATAGACTTTTCAATCAAAACAATCAAAAGGACAAATTATACATATTTTTGGAATAAATAAGATGTGCGAGTAAGTGTGAATTTTTATATTTATTGAACGAGTTCTCACTTTCGAAAATACGACAGCATGTGACTGTTTAGCAGGAAAATGAGTAAAGATTTAAGTGATGTAAAAATTTGGTTTTACAAACATGTTGATTATTTAAAACATCCACTGCAATTTCAAATAAAAAATATGTTGAAACAGGATCCACAAAAACACTATACTCTCAGAATTGCAGTTAATAAGAAGAGAAAATAAGTTTTAAATAATATCAAATTTTGAATTTTTATGTACTTGACACAAGGTATTTGTATTTTTCGCAACATATTATTAACATATAGAGTATAAAAATTTAAAGATATGGTTTAATAAAATATAAAAAAATGAAATTCCAAGCTCATCTCTATTTAAATATATTCATCTCATTTGATTGCATCATTGTATATTGTATTATCACCTCAATCACACAATGACATAAGCATTATTAAAATGAACACTTTTTTTTAAGTTCCCCTATTTACAAGGCATTAAATATAAAATATATTGACATTGTTATTTATTTCTGTATTGGTTATGAAATTATATAATATATATATTTCTAAATTCATAGGTATCGTCAAATTCTTATGCAATTCAATGTGTAGAATGAAATGGCATTCCTTCGATGACTTTCAATGTAGTCGCGTTCCAATAACGAGGATGATGATACAGAAACCAAAATTAAAGTAAGCGATTGAAATAAAGGAAATGATGTGAAAGCCACTCAATGCAGAAGCTCGAATCATCGATGAAAGACTGGGGCAGTAATTGAATGTGCCAAATCTGGCGGAATCGATTGCGGAAATTGACGTCCGGTGAGTTGGTGTTCGACAAACCTGACATCAAGACCTCCTCCCCCAATTTTCCGAGAATTATGTGCGCCTGCATCCTCTCAATGGATTTTAAAGGGAGACAGACGCTTCCGGGAATCACGGGGTGAGCGTTTATCCCAGATTCAGAAACGAGTGCGAGATGCTCGTCCGCCCCCGCAACCCCCACCCTAACCTTGAGATGTTTGCACAGAGATGCTGCGCTCCTTTATCACGAGGTCGAGGCGAGTCTGGACGTCAAGTGTAAGGAATTTCTCCCTGGGATACGTACAAAGGAAAGAGGAACAAAGGAAAAGCGGATGTTATTGTCAGAAGAAACGTGGAAGAGGTTACGCGTTTTATGTGTGAGATAAAGCCTCGTAAACGTCGGTCCACTTCTTAAGCCAAATTTATCCCAGTGACTCTAGATCGCATAATTAACGCTACGTTTTATTGAATAATCGGGGGATTAAGTTTGTAAATGTCGAGATATTTAATATTATTATGTTTTGGGTGTATCAAAAAATAGCCGTCATTTATATCTTTCAACATTTGTTAAAAAGTAATCTGTGACTACGAAAATGTGTGTAAATTCCTACTGCAATACGTGCAATCTTTCATTTCTTTATGCAACATCGATAAAAATGTTCGTACGATGTTATGTAACTGAATTGTTTCTAAAAACTGATAATGAAAATTTCAGACTACACGGCCTGTTTGAGAACAAAAATACCAGCTTTTGAAAAGGACATCGGGTAAATAACGAGTAGCAAATAAAAATATTTGAAATTTCAACAAAAATTATTAAATCGTTGTAATACTACACTACATTGCGTTTAAAAACTTCAAAAAATCTTATTTATTATCCACCTGGAGTATTTTCATTGAAAACTAGTTATTATTAATCTGTTGAACATTGGAGAAATAAATAATACATTTGAACAATTTATTGGACGCCGTAAAACTTTGACAAAATAAATTGAGGCAGCTTTAAAGCAAGCTTTCAATATTTTTATATAAATCTATAATTTTTTTTTTTATAATATATGTTTAAAAATTGCTATTGAGCACATTATTTATTGTCCTATCGATAGTCAGCAAAGGTCAACTGGCCCAAAGACGTTCAAGTCTTTCCAAACTTAGCAACATTTATTATACTCTGCAGGTACTTGAATAGAAATCGATTAGTTCGATATTTATGATCGTTGAAATGAAAATTACTAGTTATTATTTACTTGGACATTTAAAAATGATTTGCTCTTATAGAAACCGGCTCTGCAAAGTCTGCTCAGTTAGACATTGTATAAATAAAAAAATTTATCTAAAAATAAGTTAAAAATCACGATGAAAAAAATTATGCCTGAGTAAATAAAAAAAAATTAACAGTCATGATGTATTTATAAAGTGCAAAATACCTATAGAACTTTTGATAAGTCTTTGAAATATCGTCGATAAAAAATTAAATTTACTTGAATAAACTTTGGCTTATGTCTTAAATACATGACTCGCATTTTCAAAGAGATGACTCTCACTTTTATTTTAATATTTGTTTTAAAATAAGTTTAATATATTAACTTATATTGACACTTTCTATTCAAAACTGCTGATACAGTAGAAAGATGCATGATTGCGCCTCATACACACACACACATACCGAGTTTTAAGGTGAAAGAATGAGGGATTGACTATAATTTACTCATTCAAATAAAACTAGTTTTGCAATCAATTAAAAAGAGTTTATGGAAGAAAAAAATTACACAAGTAAAAGGAAAAATAAATTCTTTTCATAACTATTAAACATTATTGAATTATAAATAAATAGTTGAATTCTTTAATTAATAATATTTATTAGTTTTTAAATACATTCTTTATAATAATGCGTATAAAAAAAAATACTTGCGGTTAAATTTACCTCAAGATTTCTATTTGTATATCTATTATCAAGTATTGCATACATAACTCAAACATTCTGTATTTTATTTGTGCTCAATAGTATCTTGTAAATAATTATCACATAAAAGTTAATAAATTAGATAAATAACATTTAGTAAAGTAAAATTTATAGGTAACAAAAGAATATGAATGTATAGAATTGTATATAAAATAAATTAATTTAATTAAACATATTTCAATTTGTAGCAATTTGATTTAAATATATTTTTAATGACAATTGAATTTAATTTTACAATTTTTTTTTGTATTTACAATATCTTATAATACTTTCTTTAAATTTAGATTTAATCTAACAAATTGTTCTATTATTTTTATTTACTACGGTAAACTTTAATAAAATAGCATAATTAAAATTGATTGCATATGGAAATTATTAATAATTAATAACTACCGTCATTTAGTAGTGAAATTTATTGTTAATAGAAGAATATTTATATGCTGTTTTACATTATTATAAAATCAATTATAACTTTTTTCTAGTGTAATGAATAGAAATATATTCAATCGTTGTATCACAATATTGCATTTATAATAAAAATTTGTCCTCGTATTAGAGTTAACTACTTCATTAAATATGTTTATTATGATCAACAAAAGAGGTTTAAACCTTTCACGTGCAACAAAAATTTATTTTTTACATAAATTATTAAAAAAATCAATGATAATTAATTTATTTTATCTACTACTATTATACAATACATACTCAGAAACATAATTCTTGTATGTCAATATAATAATCATTTTTAAAATCATTGGAAATATATACGTTTGATAATAAACATTAATAACAAAATATGTATTTTACTATTAATAACATGAATAATAATAATTTGTCAATATTTATCAAATTTTACAAATAACTGTATTAAAAAAAACATTATTTGGCATTTATAAGCTATAAAACTTATTTATGAATTATTAAATTTCTTGATTATTTACGTTTTTTATATTTATGAAAAATTTAAAATATGTTGCATTTAAAAAATAAAATTGCTTTAATTCGAATAAAATATACTTTTATCTATAAAAAATTATATAGTCACTAATTATTATATTTCCATAATTTTTTAAACAATTCAGTAATTAAAAATAGCTATTTTAAATAAATATAAGGTACATTAATATTCCTCATTCTTATTCTTCAAAACACATTACAAAATTATTATTCTGAATTCTTATTTAAACTATAAAGACTTTATATCATAATCACAATATTCAATAAAATTCTTATAAAACAAAAATAGGAAGAAATAAACTTGATTTGAGACAAATTTAAGTTGTACAAAGTAAAAAAGTTAGAACATAATTACTTTAATACATCTATACGAAATTACATAAATATTTAAGAGAAAGTGATAAATTTCAGATAAATTTAATATATTAATAAATACTTAATCTAATAATTTTAAACTATACAATCGCTGAGAAAATACTATTTGCAATAAAAAGGATACAGCATAAAATAAATATGATCAGCACTTTTATATTTATTCATAAAATAAAATAAAAATTTTTTCTTCAAAATGATAATTTCACTGTGACTTACAGATTTTAAAAACAGCATTCCAAATTTAAGCATTAAGATTTAGTGCCTATTTTGCATTTATTTTCAGATTTTTCTTTGTATGGAAACTAAATGAGGTAATCATTAGTTGCGCACACGTTAAAATATTTTATCTACACATACTATACAGTCAAAATTTTTCATTTGAAAAAAAAATATGTATCAAAATCAAAAAAAATTGAAAGAAATAAAATATCATTCATCATTTCAATACTGATTAATCTCTTAAATAAAATGTATTTAAATAACTATTGTATAATACACAAAGTAATTAAAAAATTTTAAATTTCTTGCTTCGTACAAATGATTAGCAGAAAGATAAATTATAATTTTTCTAATATAAGTTAAAATAACTATAATACAGTTACAAATAACTATATGCGGTTAAGTAACTATCAAGACTAAATTTTTTTAACAATAAGAAATAAAATAAAATTCTTATTAATGATTCAATAAAACTCTTCTAATACAATATATTTATGTATTTAATAAATTTTGAAATATTTATTTTCAGTGTAATACATGATAATATACTATATGTAACTTTATGATATGGGAAATGCAACGCACAATAAAATCAAAATAAAATACACTATTAACTGTGAACTTTAATAAAAATAATTATAAACTATGATAAAATTTTCAATATAATTATTTTAATTCTTCCTGCATAATTAATAATTTAATACCGATAACAGAAAATGAGAGATAAAATAATTAATGATTTTTTTCATTTTTAGTTTAATGTAACGAAATATTAATAACAAAGTAATGGTTTGATTTCTTTTTGTATAAAAAAAAATTAATAAGTAAAAATAAATTAACATATGTATTTATAACTTGTGTTTTCAATAATTAAAAAAATAAAATATTTAATATATAATAACAAATTAGTTAACGTGTATAAAATTAATATTACAACTATTTCTGACTTTTGTACTCTTTCTGAATCTGCATATTTTTAAGCAATTGCAAATTTATGTAACGAAAAATATATTTTTATTCAAATATTAAAAAACTTTTTAAACATTTATCTCATAAAGTATATACACTTTTAGATTATTTAACATTGCTTTTTTTATTTATGTGTAGTTCTTAATACATGTATCATTAAAATAAAAACAAAATTATTTTATCAGCTTTTATAAAAGTTGTAATAATGGTTACACTCGTGTGTCATTGTTTATAAATCATTGTTAAAAATCGAGTAAATTTTTCTATAATTGTTGTACACAGTAAAATTTCAGACTTTTATAGTTATTAAATTTAAATATATTACTATTTGTGCTATTCGTAGTAACCAAAATTCATTTAACTATGAGTAAGACATAACCACTTTATTTAGCCAGCAAATTATGATTGTCGAGAAGAAATAAAAGGATTTTTGGTTGTGCCAATCGGCATACATATATGTATGATTTGTTGAGTGGGCAGAGTCAATGACAATTGATGGAAGATTAAATCAGAACTGGTTTTAGATTGAATAATATCATTTTGCGAAAACATAATATTTCCGCAAAAGCTTATAAATAATATTTTACAATATTTATCTTTTTGAGCATTTTAAGTGTAATAAATCGTAATTTAATGCAATGTATTTATTATGCGTCTCGGTAATATTTTAAATAGAAGACAATGACTAACTTCATTTATCTCATAATTTGCAGCGTACGTTTAAAAATAAATTTTTCAAAATTAGCTACTGAACTTTATTTGAAATGTTCAATTTTTTCTATTATTTAGTGCAACATTAATAAAAATAAATATATTTTTAAAAATGGCTTTTTTATCATATTTATTTATGTTTGTTTTAATTTTTTATTTCCTATGATTTTTTTAAAATTTATTTTCTATATTTTTCATAATATCTTGTAATATTTAATATGTACAAAATAAAGCAGATCTGACAATTCTTTTATCATAATTTTTGCTTTCTAATTATATTTTTTTAAGATTAATGACAATAATGAATAATCATATATGTGCATTATTTAATAAAAATTACAATCCAAATTTAAAATTTATAATATTTATAGGATTACATATGTACTCACTTTAACTATTCACATTATTACATACTTCTTTTAATTTCATAATAAAAATTTTTTTAAAGTATATATAAAATTTAATAGTTACATAGAAAGTAAAGTAAATCCAATAAAATAAGATAAATAAGATAAATAAATATTCCAAAATAAAATCATAAAAATATAATTTTATTGTATACTAACAAATTATTTTTTTTTTGTTTTTTGTACAAAACTGACAGAACAATTAAAATTTTCTTAAAATTACATAAAATTTAATCTATTTAGATACGTATTTTTTTTATTTTTATCTATCAATTTTATAGTTTATATATCTAAAAATGTAATATGTTATTTCAATAACTATAAGACATAATTTGATGGGTAGATAAAATATAATCATTTTTACAACCTTTTTATTGGTCTGTATGATTCAAATTCACATACAGTCATAATTAATTGTTGTATTTCAAATATTTTAAAATCAAATTTATAATTTATAACTAAAATTATCTTGCAAATCAAATAAATTACAAATGATTTATTCGTATCGCTATTGTACATAAAAAATTTGAACTGCAATACATCAAAATTTATATTGAGATCATCTTATGAAACGAAAAAAATTTATACGCATAATTTTTTGGAAATAAAATTTGAAGTATCTACAACTAGGATAATAAAAACAATATTTAAAGAGAATACTAGGCTTTTTTTATTAAAAATGTTTACATTTTTTCTTATTAAAATAAATTATTTAAAGAAAAAGTTTTGTGTTTGATAGATTTATTTAATACAAGTAATTAAATTTAAAGTAAATTTGCACGTGCTGATTCAGCAGTCCTTACACGACTCCAAATTTCCACTACCGGAAGAATACTTGGGAAATGGAAACTTCGATAAATATAATAGAAACTGAAATGGAATATGATAGCTCAATCGATATAGTACGCAGAGAAATATCAGACAAGAAAAAGTTTCCGAGAAATAAAATATTAATAATTTCTGATTTATCTATTTCAGTGAATGAATAATATAGAAATAGAACAATAAAAATGATAATAATAACGATATATACTATTTTTAAAATTCCCACGTAAATAACTAGTATTTTTTCGAAATTTTATTTTCTACTCATAAATCAGTATAAGTATTTGCTGTGTTGATTAATATTTAGCGAGTTTTTAAGGAATTTTTACCATATTTTCCTAATTATTTTTTTCACATTATAAATAGGTATATTTTTTATACAAATTCTGTTATAACTAAATTTCAATAACTCAATTTTATACAGGAAACGTTGTTGAATAATTAAAGGAAATGTCAGAATAAATATGCCGTTATTTTTCTTCGTATCTGTTTCTCGAGTAGCCAAGCGTTGATGAGAAATTGCTTGAACCTTTTCTCATGTCCTTTCCCTAAACGAAGAAAGGGTCCTTTCCTTCTACTTTCTCTTTTTGGGAACAGAATCTGATAAATCAGGCCTGTCATAAATTTTCTACTACAGCTTTTTCGTTAACTGAAATAAAATAAATATTCCACTCGAATGCGAATTTGTGTACGAATTGAAGTAGAAATTTCCCATCTACAAATTAAAAATCTATATTATGTTTTTAAATATTATAAATAATAATTAGAAAAGTTTATACGAACTTTCTTTTAACTTTTTTTTAATTTATCTTCTAAAGAAGGATGCTGCCACAGATAGAAGAGACTCTGTTGGAGAGATTGAAAATAGTAAACTAGAGTATCAAAGTTCTAAAAGTAATGGATACTTTATCATTGACAAAGACAAATACAAAGAAAATAAAAATTATGTGCGAGATAGTGCCTATAACATCTGAATTGTAATCAAATAATACGATATGGAAATGCAAGAATAGTCTATAGAAAAAAATGAAAAAATCTTCAACGACCAATTATTAAAGATTATGCAATATCAATATTTCTTTGAATTTTAAAGAAATTAATAGAGACAAAATATTCAGTCGTCATTTGTTCTTTGACAAGATATACTTTTTATATCATTTTTGAAAAATTTAAATAATTGCAAGTAGTTAGTTAATACTTATTAGGAAATAGTTACACATATTGTAAGAAGATAAATAAAAGGAATTATTTATTAAAACTTTATATTCACTATCATAAAAATTTTTTTTATAAAAACAATTTTTTATTATCTATTTTACAATGTTTGAATTGTAAAATTTATTTCAATAGGAACTTTGAATGGTATTATGTAATAAAATTGAAGTATTAATATTTAAGAATTATATGAATAATTATATCTACAATAAATCAAAAAAATGTAAAATTAATTGTAAATAAAAATTAATTTAAAAATATTTATTGTAATTATTGAACTGTTAAAATGTTTTCTTTAATTCAAAATAAAATTTTTGTTTTTAATAAAAATGTATTGACTGATAAGAAATGATTTTTAATTAAAAATAAAATAAAATTTAATTAAATCCATTATATTTTAATCCATTTTTAATTATGAATTACAAAAAAAAAAAAATTGTTCATTTTAAAATTAGATATAATAAATATATAAAAATATTATTGAAATTTAAAAAAATTAGATTATTAATAATATTAATAATGAAAATTGTTTTTAAAAAAAATATTGAAATAAAAATAGAACAATTAATAGAACATATTAAGAGATAATAATTATTATATTATATTATAATTATACTATTATATTTAATAAAATATAATATTTCTGATAAATGCAAATTTATGTACATTCGTTTGAACTTTTTATCATTGAGCAGATAAAACGATTTATTTCAATGATAATGAAAATGATTTTATAAATGATTAAAATTTTTAGTTGTTAGTTAATGTAATAAAACTTAAATTTTCATCTGAAATTAAAAAGAAAATTATATTTTTGAAATAAGTATTTACCAATTAATAAAAGTAAAATATAAGTTATACGAATAATTTAAATTCCAAATAAACCAATATAAAATATAAAAATATTTTGTATATATTAAATGCTAAATAATTAAAGCTTGAATTTCAATTATGGAATTTAATTTTTGTTTTTTCTTTAGCTTTAATAATAATTTAGGTCATTTTTTAAAAAAGTTTTCGTAAATAAATATATATAATAAAATATATAATAAAAAATGTTTGTTCAATTTTTTAACATAAATTCATATATACTTTATTTACCCATATTTGATTTCAATTACTTTTTTCTTACATTTTTCCATTAAAAGTATCAAATGAATGATACACCAAAATGAATTTTGTTCTAGATATTTTTTTTACATATTTTTAAAATTTACAAATGAATAAACCTAAATTTTGTAATTAATGCCTTGTAATTATTTAAATCCAGTCACATAAATGTCAAGATCCATTCTCCACTCAATATAAAATTCAGTAGATTTGTTCGTGATCTGAAAAACTAAATATCGTTGTTCTATTTGGCTCCGAGTTTGCCAATACTGGAGTTCTTCTGCTTCATAGATTGTCTTAATAAACTATAAATTTTTGAAACATTATCCGTACGGTGATCTTCGCAGCGGCCATTCCAATTGCACAACAAGATCCGTAAATTTAAAAAAAAAACTCCCTAAATTGTCCCTTATCCATATATCATGGACACTTTGATATCAATATATCAAATCAAATGCCATGGCAGTAAAATCACCGGTGCGGATGAGCAAACATTTCTTCCAGGACTGCAATTTTCGACATTGGCTAGGATCCAGACCAGAACCGTCACCACGGGTATCATTAAATATTCTGCAGTCCTCCTTCTTTGCTTTCAGAAGGTAAGTTTAAACTTGAGCATTACTTTCAGGTATTGAGTTGCAATCTTAACATTTTTCATTTGTATCGCGAGCGAAGGATGGGGTATTCTTTTTCAGTTAACACAATTTCCCTCGTGGTTGGTTTTGGATCGAGTTTACACCAGTTCATCGTCGGAAGAAGAGGAGGTATTATTTGATCGAGTTCTATGTAATCCATTTTTGCGCTTCTTGAAATAATGACAACAGCAGTGCGTCATCAGCATATTCAACGAAAAAGCTACCCCAGGGTAATTTCCATAAATAAATATTCCGAAAGAATAGAGTGGATATGTCGAGTGTTTGGATCTAATGATAGGAACAATATTCACTCGTGACTGTGATGACATTATTGTAGTTGACAGAGAGATCATAAATCATTCAATCGATCGTAGCTAAATTATTAATATAGAGATACAAAAGAGTTGAGCCTGATTAGAGATAAAGACGAGATGTAATTTTCATGGGCAGCACGTGTGGAATCGTTTTTCTTTTATCACTTATTCCAACCTTGTCTTTGTGTCGTAGGAATGTGCAGTCTGATGATAACGTCGAGATATCAATGGTGGATATAAAAATCGAAGAGTTTTTCAAAAATTATCTCTTTGTATTAAATGTTAAGTTCAGCGCACGTGCAAGAATGAAAACAATCTTTCATCTTATCTTTTATCGAAGAAACGCCACACGCATACCCTTTAGATTATTAAATTAAAAATCAATATATCTCTAAATAGATCATTGATTTAGTTTTTGGATTGCGTGTAGCTTATAAATTAATTATTATTTAAAAATAAATATCTATAAATAATAATTATATATAGATTTCAATTTGTATAAAAAAGAATATGCATGTATACAGGTATACCATACTGATTACTTAGATAATATATATCATATACAAATATTTAAAGATAATTGCTTAAAGAAACATAAATGTTACAAAATTATCTGTGAAGTCATGACATATACAAATTATGGTCAAATTTAATTTCGTAAAAATAAACGATCAGTTTTTAATTACAATTTTGGTACTGATAAACATTATACTTCTAAAAATATATTAATTTAAAAATTAATTAAATAATATATTTCTTTAAATTAAACTTCGGAAATTACTTCTTTGATCTATTTAAAATGTTATGAATATAAAATGTATCAAAATAAACTGTAATTTTTAAATTATTCTCTATTAAAAAAAGAATTTTTTATTTAATAATTGAAAACAAATATTTATTTTAAAATATTCAACATTTCAGTACATTACAAAATTTCTGATTGATTTATTTTTTTAAATTAGTAGATTTGATCAAAATTTTAATTTTGAAAAATATTGAATATATTATTTAATAAAATGAAATACTCTATGAATGAAAGTGTAATTTCATTTATAGATAATTTAAATATTGGAAAAAATATAAAATAAAATGGGAACAGCATGTTGCACTAAGATGTAATCTTAGGCTTAAATGTAATCTAAGTTTTTCCAGTAAATTTATATATTATTTTATTCTAATATAGTCATCAGATTCAAAAAGTAATTAAACTTAAAGCTTACAATTATTTTAAAATTTAAATTAATTTAAACAATGTACATGAATAAATAATTTAAATAAAACAAAGATTAAAAACTTTAATAAGTTTCATTTTTAATGCTATTAAACAAGAAAATAAAAATTAGATCAGTCTAACAATAGGTTCTAAAAATCAAATGAGTATTAAATTAAACATAGATCCTTAAAAAATAACCAACAATTAATCAAGAAAATTTGATATTTTAATAATTTAAAATATTATACATTTATGAGTATATGCGTAACAAAATATTTGTTATCAATTATAGAATATGCTTTAAAAAAAAAAAAATTAAATTATTAAATATTTAAAAGAATTTTAATATTCATTTGAAGAATTCTTTTTTTAATTAAATATATTCATGAAATATTACTAATGTCCAATGAAATGCATTCTAATATTATCTTTTAATGATAGTGTAAAATTATTTCATCAATTTTTTGTATTTACAAAATCAACTAAAAAACGTCAAAAAATGATTTATATATGGCTGTAAAATATCTGGAAACATCTGTAGATCTGATAAGTCTCTTAAACAATTTACAAACAAAGCATGACTTGTTGCGCGAGAAAAAGAAGAGTAACCAGAATTCGGATTTATTATCTGTTCTAAAAGACAACAATCACTGACGCGTTTGAAGTACATTTCATTTAGCACTTTACTCCTCAAATGAAGTTTAAGTTACTCGTGATTGTCTAAAAATTATTTCTTCAAATGTTTTTATACGCTGAATAAATGTTGATATGAATGATTGTACGAGCATTAAATACTCATATTTTCACGAATATACACTCAAAGTGTAAATAGGGATTAAGAAATAAAAAAAACTTTATAATTTTACATTGAGTGTAAGGTGTGTCCTACTGTAATCTTCATCCCGAGTGTGAAAATCGAAATTATTTTGCAAACGACGAGATCACAAGACTTTTTTCAATCGAGCATCTCATTTATCGCCCAAATATAAGAAAGAAAAAAAATAAGATAGTCTTTATGGCCTCTAAGTCCCGAGGCACGTCAACGCAAAGTGCAAAAACCTCTCAATTAAATTTCCGTCTTAATGATCTCGCTAAGCTTTCATTAAACTGGTTCAAATTAATAACACCAAAAACTCTAGGAGACATATCTCCCTAGATTAATCATCATCTGACTGTCTGGGGGAAGGGGTCGAACGTCTTGAGCACGCGCCGGCTATTTGCTCTTTAGCATTAAATCAACGCTAATTTCCAGAGTAATCGAACAATCGCATGTGACTCTTTTCCCATGAACCGTCCTTTCGAGACTTGAGTTATAAGTGGCACAAATTATGGAAGAATGCCTTAAGTAAAGTTACTAAAATTAAGTTGATATCATTTGTTATTTCCTTACAAGGCAAGGAATTTTAAGAATATTCTTTTAATTTTCTGGTATAACAGTAACTCGTGGAGTACTTTTCTTTGAATTAAATATATTCTTTCTCAATTGTTGGTTTTAATTAACTGATATTAATAGCAGAATGGGTAACAAATGTAAATTGAAAGTGTAATTTATAGAATAAATTTAAAAACTATATTTTAAGTATTTTTATTGTTTTCAATTTTAATGCATGTAACAGCACTTTTTACTTCAATTTATAATCTTCATCTCATAGTTTTTGAATTATTTTCTTGTAATTTAAATTGATAAGAAAATTTCCTATAAGAAATTATTTTTTCTTCTATATTTTCTTTTTAAAAATTATACTTTCTTTAAAAACAACGTATAATTTTCATAATGCTATAGATTATTTGCAATTGTATCTTATATATTTCAAATGAATTCATCATTTTTCTGTTTAACAAGTTTCATTATAAGCATATTATTTATAATTCCACTAATTTTGAGTACAGTTTCACTAAATACAGAACAACAGCATATATTAAATTACTAAGTATGTATTGTAATTCATGAGTATTTATTTTACATTTTTTTTTAGTCATTTTTTATTTATATCAAATACTATGTACGCGTAGTTTTTAAATTATATTCTCTTTCAATTGTATTGCTTCAATACAAAAACAAAATTAGATTGTTAAAAAGTTAATTGATCCACGAGTAACAACGATATTACATACAGATTGACATCATTTTTAGATTTGACACAATTAAATTTATTCTAAGAAATCGAAACTTTAAAGAATCATTATATTTTATTAATTCATAATTGCACGTGTTAAAAAAGGGAATTTTGAATTTTTTGTTAATACTATTATGAATAATACATTTAAGATAATATTAAATTAAATTATACATTTAAAGAAATAATTACATAAAATAATTATTATATAGCCTTAAATTAAAATTGCTTTACATTTATAAGTAATATTTATTTAATGATATTTATTTATGAACTTCTATTGGTATGTATTAGTAACAAAATTAAAATGAAATAAAAATTAATGAAAAAAATACACTTTAATGTTCTACTTATTTATATTGGTTAGTTTTATATATTTATAAATTAAAAAAATTTACTAATATAATTTTAATATAGTCTTATAATTAATTTATATTGTGTTAAAATTAATTAAAATATACATCTGTCCAATATTGCAAACAAAATCCAATCTTGTCAATTTCTTGTAACTTAATTTGTAAGTATATAAAATTTAGTACTAATGAAAAATATATGAAAATAATTTAAAATCAAATTTAATAGTCAATGAACTTTGATTGTATCTTTTAAATATTTTTAATTAAAAGCTAATATTGTAAATAACAATTTAATTATATTATCAAATATTCTATTGTATCCAAGTTATATTACTTTAATTGTAAGAAATTTATTCAATAAATATTTAAGATAGTCAATTAATTATTTTAAATTAAATTAAAAATTAATAAAAAAATTAAAAACGAATAAATATAATAAAGATAAATTTATTTAGCCTTGCAACAAGCTATAATTGCTTATATTTTATTTGATGAACCTCGCCTTAATTCGTCTGAAAATCCTCTTTTTACCCACATATTTTCCCTAATTATTTAATGCCTTATTTCACGCTCATAATTATTGTATTTTTGCAAAAAGTTAATTGTTTTTCTTTATTGGTGTAATTGTAATTGATAAGGATATCACCTGCAATTAAGCAAAGAGTAAAGTACGTAGCTCAAGTGCAAAAGTAAACACCCGATCGATTGGTCGCCTTCATATCCGCATACATTATCTCACGTGACGGGCAAACAAAAAAGAAATGACAAATAAAATAAGGAAGAAAAAGCAATAAAAAGATAATGACGAGTCATCGAGCGGTCCTTATCCGATTTTTCACGTCTCATCGCTCCACCGCGACTCAATTAATCAGATACGCATGATTCATCACATAATAAATTGGTAAACCGGAGGCACAAGTGCCGAACCACGATCAAAGTCTTCCCTCAACTGCAGATCCTCCTCTCCAGGAACCGGTTTTCCCCAGCTCAAAAGCGACATAATTCAACGGGGGAATCCGGTACGCGATCGAACGTGCGCCTACGCGGAGAACAAAAACACACAAGCGCGAATGACCGGGAGGAGGTTGTTCCTCGTCTTCGTTGTCGTCGTCGTCCTCCACCTCCTCTTCCTCCTCCTCCTCGTCGTCGTGTGTATTACGAGTTTCTCGGAGGATATGCCCAGGTTTAGCTTATTGGAAGTCATTTCACGGAATCGCCAGCCGTGCTCCTCGAGACTTTTTTCAATCGGTATCTCCGGGCGTCCGGATGCTGTGCGTTGGGTTTGCAACAAAGCAGCCGAGAACTTCCCAAGATCCATTTGTGGGATTTATCTTGTATGCGCATACTTTTGTCGTGGATTATGACGGATGAACATGAAAGAGTGGAAAATTATGAAATACAATGCAAAGTTGTATCTATTGTTGGGTGGAAACTTCGAAATTAATAATGGATTACCTGACAATTATGTGACTCACTCATTATGCTATTGTACAGATTTGTCCTTTCTTAAATTATGTAATACATTTCTACAGAGAAAAATAAAATCAGTGTTTATAAATAGAGTTCGATCAAACATTAGTAGGATATTTTATGTTTTTTCTTAGGTCTGAAATAACCTGTGAGTAAGAGTATCAATCATTACCAGTTACTATTCATTTAGATTTTTTATTATTGACATTGATAATTAAAAATTAAACTTTGGCATCGATATTTAATATGACAACTTTATTGTTGTCTGAATAAAAACCATATAATATTTAATAAAAATACAAAAAACTCAAATTTCCGTTATCTTTAAAATCTCACTTATAATTAAATTTTTCGTATATCATCAAAGATAAATAAAAGATCTTTGTTTTATTTAAATAAATATCTATTTACGATTAAAATTTTTATAATATACTTATATATAATTTTATCTACACCTAAAATAACCAAACATTAAAATCAATTCATAATTTATGTATATTTTTTTATTTAGAACCACAAACATTAAGTAATTAAATTTTTTAAATTATTACAAAATTCTTTTTAACCGCTAACTGAATCATATGTATTATTTAATTATATAATTAACACATTTTTTGTAAAAATATTGTGATAGTCAAGGTATGTTAATATAGTACTCTAAAATAATTTAAAAATCCTCATTTTTCGTTATATATTTGATTTTATATTATTGATTTGTAAATTTTTTTATTGTTCAAACTTATATACATGTATACATAATAGGAAACTAGTAAAATATTTTATATACTAATTTATTAAATAAAAGATGTTTGAAGTTAAAAACTATACGTTACTTATATTCTTGTAGATTAATAATATTGTTCTTAGAATGAAACACAATAGTGACCGTTATGCATTCTTTGCTCTCGTGGTATAATTTTGCATTATTAATTTAAAGGACATATATTAATTATCACGTAGTTTTCTTTAATATTTGAATAATATTTAACTAATTTACTTGAGAAATATAACTAAAAAATTAATATTAATGAAATTTAATGAATAAATGATCATTGTAACTAAATCCGTAGCATTATAGTTCCAATATTATGAAATATTTTTAGTATTTTTTAAGTATATTCGATGTAGATAATATGTATTTTATAAAATTTTTTATCAAATTATCATTAACAATAGAACTAATAATTTATACTCTTATATACAACTAGTTTGGATCTATTCTTATTGAACTTGGCATTAAATTCATTTTATTTTCAATTGTTTTAAACTTCTAAGAAAATCAGGTAATTAAATATACTGAAATTACAGAAAAAAATTTTATGGTTTTTGATAATCTCTACTAATAACAATAATTCTAAAAATAGATAAATTATAAAAATCGAAAAAAATATTCTACTTTATTGATATAAATTAAAATGTATTTTATTATGCTTAAATTTACAAAAATGCTGAATAATAAATACTGAAATTTATTGTATGTTCATGTAAAAAAAATTATAACATTAATTTTAATCTATATTTTTTAATTTAAAAATTGCTTTCTAAGAAAAATTTAAATGTAGTTTATTCATGAAGAAAATCTTTATTTTTAATTAACTTGTTCTGGCATATACATTTTATCTTTTAATATTTTTTTAATATTTTTAAACAAATATAATTTAAAAAAACATTTACGTTTAAGATTAAAATGAGTAAAATGCATTATAGTTAAATGAACTGGTTTTGGTCGATTTATTATTTATTATTTCATTACTTTGTAAAATTTATATCCTATACAATTGTGAAAAAATTTTCTTTATTTTTTTTTCTAAAATAAAATTTCTCGTTAATCTCCATTTATTTTCTTATCTTGTAACTATATATATTTTTACAGAAAAAATAATATAAAAACCAAATTTTTACTAACAATATATACTTATAAAAATCATTGACATAAATTTTATTCACTTTGGATTTAAGTAATATTGTAATTAAATCAAATTCAAATTGAAAAAATTTTAATATTTTCGATTATTAAATGATTAATATAATTATTTTCATAAATTTATTAATAAAACTTAAAAATCAAATATTATAAATCTCAATCTGTACATTACTATTAATTGTTTTATTTTTTTTTTTTTTATTAATACTTGATAAATAAAAATGCTTTACATATAAAATCCAAAAAATCCTTGCTCAAACAAATCTTATCACGAGTTACAGATATAATAATACCCAAGTTACATATCGTCATCATAATAATACATTAAAAAATTATTTTACGCTCCAATTCTACATGTTTTTATAATTAGTACTACTTCTTAATAATTATTAATTATAGTTCAAAAGCGAAAATAATTTATATTTGAAAAACTTTTGTATTTTATCAAATTAAAACATATTTTACAATATGATATGTTTATAAACTAATTCAGCAAAGTAAAATTATTTTATGAAATAATATCAGATAATTTAAATTACTCTACTAACAATTTAAGTAGTAAAATTATATTCATAATTGTGTAAATTATGTAATTATTTTTATAATTTAAAGTTTAAAAAAGTTAATAAGTTTGAAGTCAGAAATTCAGAAATATTAAAAAATATATTTGCATATCTTGAAGACAGCTAAAAATTTTCATGTATTTTAAATATTGCTAATGTACGTGACTAATCAATAAATGAAAGTGAAATGTTTGCAAATCTCCGAAGTTTTTTTGATGTAAATTACATGTATAATTATAATTGACCAAAAAACTTGTTTACAATAATTAAAAACATGAAATTGGTTGATATTATCTAAAATTAATAATTTACTGCTTTCAACAGGTGCAGATTTTCTAATTAAAATAATTTTATTATCGAAAGAACACCGAAAGCACTAATTATTATAATTAAAATTATGATTAAAAATATTTTTATATGTATAAATTAAAATTTTTTTTTTTTAAATTCTTTAGAAAAAAGAAATTTTTACATAAAAATCGTAGTCATAAATAAGTGTGTATAAAATATTTTAAATCTCAAGTTATATAATAAAACATCGTTATTTAAAAAAAAAAAAAAAAATTTGAATTCTTTTAAATTCATTATAAAAAGTAAAGTGAAAGCTATAAATTTCACAAAATGAATGAAAAATTAAATTCAATTTCATCGTAATGAGAGTTAAACTTCTCGGTGTCATGAGTCGCCAGGGAAATAAAGAGAAACACGTGTTATCTACGCGCGTAGGAAGGGTGAATGATTACTTTATTTCCGGGTTTTCTCAGGAGGGGACGTCGAAAATTATCGATAGAAAAAGTAAAAAGAGTTTTTTCACCTGTTACTTTACGAAAAAGCAAGATTATTATACCGGAAGCGAGGAATTGAATTAGAAGAAATTAATTTAAAGGCTATTAAATTAATTTTAATGTAAAAAGATGGACGATCATTAAATAAATCTATCGTGGGTGAGGTATACTATTATAAGCTTTACTTTATTACTCCATCGTCTTCGAGGAGTCCTTCGGATCTTGGAAACAACCAGAAAGGAAAACCATCCGCGATAACCCGAACATTCGCTACGTAACCACACAAGGTAAGTGAGCACTAATACTTTGACGACGGACAAGTGTAATTGGAAGCGCGAAGAATCGTCTCTACTTTCCGATGCAGGATACGCAATTTCATAATACAATATCAAAAATATATTATGTTATAAAAAAAAAAACGAAAACAATAAATATTATTCAAGCTTAATTATCGTCTAATTCAAATAAGATGAATACGACCGTTAAAATTTGTTCAAATAACAGTCAAAATGATACATTTATTTAAGGAATAAATACGAAAACATATAATCAAAATTGAATCTTCAAATATTATTGAAATTTCAACTCCACTACCTTCTCATTTTTAATCAAACTTGTTATTTCACAATTTTTTACCACCTGAGGCTTATTATTTTATTTAAATTTACCTAAGATCAGGTTTAATTAACCACAAAATCTTAGACATGATATGAAAATGAATTCGACTCTGTAATAATTCTTTCAAATAAACAAGATAGAAAGAAAGGGAAATATTCATGCGTCATACAAGTGACGAGGTACGAGACAGCTTGGCACTAGGCGATATTTTTCTTTTTTCATTTACTGGAAAAAAGGCATAAATAAAATTTAATAGTAACCCAACGCATAAGTGATTTATATAAATATTAAATGGCATAAAAAGAAAATGTTGCTTGATATTGCTAATAAATACATAATTAATTAGGAATTTTTAATGTTTATTTTATCTATGCGTGTTTCAGTTTAAGAATTTTAAACAATTTTATTTACAAATGCAAGCTAATATATATCTTTTATTTTATTTATTTAAAGCATAAATAAATCTATAGATATTAAAATATATTTTATGTTTTTATTAACTATGCTAATTATTAATTAAATTATTAAATTGAATATTAAATAATGTGTAATGTAATTATTGACATTTACTTCTATATATGAAATAGCAATATTTAGTATAAAAATTATCTGTCGAGTAAATTTCCTATATACCAATAATATTTATATTCAATCCTTTTTTTGAAATTTTAATAGATCGATTAATTTTATTCAATTAAAATTTATTAAATTTTTCCTCAAATTGAAAAGTTTTCGAATGATTAATTAAAGATAACTCAAAAAAACTAAATAAAATTTCCAAACTGGTTGATGAGATATTATTTTTAAATTCTCATTCATTAAATATAATATTTACTATTTTAATTTATTTAAAATGTTTTTTAATATACATTGTACCAGGATCCATAATGATAAAAAAGTTTTAATGATCACTTTATATTATTTTATTCCATAATATACATTTAAGTTTATGATATCATTCTCACCTCGTTATTCAAATAATTCAAAAGCTATTTACTAAAATAGTAGAATTATGAAATATCAATGAATTCTGAATACTCGAAAGCTTGGAATTAAACTTTTCGTACAACTACAATGCAACAATGTAACTAGTAATAAATACCACATTAAGATTTATAATACAGTAATAAGATAAATTTCGCCTGGTAATTAAATTTTTTCACTAATCAGAATATTAGATAACTTTAATTACTCGGATATTAAATATTATCATTCACTTGTAAGAAAAATAAAATTAACCAGAATTAACAATGACATACATTTGTAATAAAAGTTGATCTTAATAGTATAAATATTTCAAATTTCTGATAAATGCATTAATCATTATCGCCTTTTTTCATAAAGAATGCGTCCAAGGCTATATAATTTATGTAGGATAATAATATCAAACAAATATCAAAAAAAATTATTTTAACAAAAACTAAAAAAGTACTTCCTGAACTCCCGTGACGCAGCAAAAAACAGGTATTGAATAGCACAAATTTCATTGTCTCATTATTAAATGAATAATAGCAATTGATATCCCACTACAAAATTAATACTACCACAAAAACGTTCATCAATGAAATTATTTGAGAAATTCAGAAGTAAGGGAGCAACCCAAGCTTTAGCATAGATTAATCTTTTTTTTCTTTCATCAAATTGTGGTGGACGATACCGGTGTCTTGCCGCAGGCATTGATTTTCAATTATGCTCTTGTATTAAGCTCTTGCAACTCTCTCTCTCTCTCTCTCTACCTCTCCCTCCCCCTCTCTCTCTAATTAAGTTTTGTATATATATCCATTTATATGTTCTATATCATATTATAATTACTTTATAAATTTATAGTATTTTTTGTACAACACAATGTACAACAATAAAGTTTTATTTTTCCATACATCTATCTATCTATCTGTTTCTTTGTGTCTCCTTCTCTGTTGTCTCGCTCTCTCATTTTATGCAAAGGACATGTACGGATGGAACAAGTTCATCGTACCTACGTATTTTCGTGTATTGTTCCCCGTTGTTCAACGTCATAGGCAGGGATCATCGTCCCCTATTGTTCCTCCTTCCACATTGTGAAAAAGTCGTCGTTGTGAAGAAAATTTGGACTTTATCGACTTTTCATTTTTTGACTTGAACCTACATAATACACATTTTATTTATCACCGAGTGCCACATGTTAAAGTATAGGAAAAAATAAGGAGGATACTTAGGCTTCAATTTTATGACGGAGTTTAAGTGTTTCTTATGGACAGAAGATTAAAATCGCTGATTGATTCAGTACCTTTGAGTTTGGTCAAAGCTTGAATAAATTAAAATATCAGCTCAGAATAAAAATAGTCGTACATAAAACGAACTCTGAATGAAATGGGATTTAAAATATTAATTTTCATTTTAAAGTATAGGGATTGTGATAGAATGATTAAATATAATTATATTAAAATTTATATTTATGCTAAAGATTCGATAAATTTAAAGGTAGCAAAAAATTATTTCATTAAAAGGATTTTTTAATTAATAAGCACAACTTGTATTTGCAATAAAATAAATACATAATATTATCATGATATTGAATGGATGATGCATTTAATAGAATTTAATTTCAAATGAGAAATATTTAAAAAGTAATTGTATTTCATACGTTCGCATTATTTAAAATTTTGATTACTTACAATTTCACTTGATATATTTAAATTGGTTGTAAGAGTACTTAAAGTTTCGTTTGTAATATTAATTTAAAAATTTTAATTACACAAAAATATGATATATAAATAATATGAATCTACAGTACATATCTTTAATGTACTAAAACATAATGGAATAAAAATATACATACAATGAAATTTTAAGATACTTCAATAAATTTTAATTTGTTTATATGCGTACATAAAATATTTAATAGTTTTAAAAATTTATTTTAAAAACAAGATTAGCTTCAATCTTACATTTTATTTATAACGGAGTACTTAAACCACAAATATATCTAGAAAATCTCTAAATATTCTTAGATTATATTTACTTTATTGCATTCATAAAAATATTAACTCGTAATAACTATTCACTTATATATATTCTGTGGCCACATACTATGATTCTTTAATTTATGATACAGATTCATTTTTAAATTAAGGTTATGCAAACAAATAAATTAATAATAATAAAAAAAATTATTTTTAATTTTATTGCGAATTATTAAACAAAATACTAAAAATATTAAGAATGAAATTTTTTTTTTTAATATCACTTTACATACATCAGAAATAATAACAAATGAATAATAATAAACAAATTTTTTATACATTGAATCTTTCATAAAGTTGATTTTTCATTTATTTAAATTCATTAAATTATTTGAATACTACAACAATTGTGTGCAAAATTAAAATTAAAATATTAAATTATTATCATTCTCATATAAAATAAAAATAATAAATTTATACTAATTAAAAGAAAAATTTTCATATATTATATTCAAATATATAATCATAATTTTTCTTCCTTCGAATAGAATGACACGATGGTGCATTTCAACGAACAAAATAGAAAAAGGATACATTAATGAGAACGTAATTTATATGGAAGCACGATTCAAGGACAACAAAAAACGAAAATCAATTCAAACTGGTACTTCTCTCTTTAAAACGAATAAAAATTTACTTTATTTGTAGAAAAGCTGAAGAATATCGTTTAAAATATAGCAATTTTTATTCAATGAATAAATTTAGTGAGATAAAATTCTGCTGATTCATATGAGATAATCCTTTCGTAATTTGAAATTTTTTAATTAAATATCCTTATTTTAATAGAAGATTAGAATTAAAAAGTTTACTCGAATAAGAATATGTTAAACAAAATTTTAGTATTATTTATCTTGTGAAAATATCTTCTATAATAATATTTAATATATTTTTTCTTCATTTACTACGTGTTGATATGTTACATTCAACAAAATACTATTATCAATTTTTACATCTTACATACAATAAAATGCAATATAACATAAAATTCAATGATAATTCTGTTTGAAAATTTAATCAAGACGAAAAAAATACATTTAAAATTAAAATTAAAATAAATTTTTAATTAAATTTATGATTGAATGAACTTTTGATCATTTTTATTAATATTTTATACACAATACAAATATATGTATATATTTACTATGGGTCTATTTTTTAAATTGACAATAACTTATAATTTCATAAATAATTACTTAGCATAAATTACATGGCAAATAGTATAAACTTATAAATTAATAAATGATAAAATCTTCTGTCTGGATCTTTTACCGTGTTCATATTCAAACAAAAAAGTTTTAATGGATTTTTTATTTTCTTGATTTTACATCCGAGAAATAGAGAGTGAGATTTTTTGCATCACGTGTGACCATCTTCATTATGATGAAGAATGACGTGAGAGTAAATGATCTTTTCCGCTCTTTTTCATTGTTCAATCATCTAAATTACTGTTGGTATTTCACTAATATAACATTCTAACAAGATGTAAGCAAGTAAAAGAAGTCACATCATCTCTACATCAAAATGTATATAATAATACAATGTTGATGATTTCGATACCATAAATTTAATGTACACAATGATGACTAGCTAATTTTATCCGATGCTTTTAAGTATAATTTTATACATTTATTCATATATTATGTAAAGATAAATATTATGTCACCTCTTACAGCATAAGAATTATACAAACTCATTCCCTTTTTTTAATATATAGAATTAATTATAACCTATAAAATCAGCTGCATTAAAAAGACCAAGAGTTTCTGTTATGCATATCTAAAAATTTTTTATGAAAAACATAAATTATATTTTTGAAATTATTCGAATCCCTTATTTTGATTACTATTTATATGCAAACAATTCTTTTTTAAATCTCATATGAGAAATTAACTGTTACACAAATTATAAAATTATATCTTCTCTGTAGATAAAGTTGAAAAATAAAAAATTATTGAAATTAAAATGTATTTTTTCTTGTATGAATATTAATAAATAATATTTAGAAAAATAAATATGTACAAATTTAAAAATAGATTAATAATCATCAAATTTATTTGTAACAATATTATGCATAAAGTATAATTTTTAAGCTTATTCAATGTCTTCACACACCGTGACAAAGATTATAAGTTATTATTTCGTAGTATAAAACTAAAATTATTTAATTATTCCTTGTTCTAAATGTCATTTTTAAATACACATTTTATGTAGTATTTTACGTAAAATTTATTGCACATGATAACAGTCTTAGTACACAAATTTATTTTGCGACACTTATTGTATAGGTATGCTTTAATATACCAACAAACTTTTGTATATATGTAGTCATGTTGAATTACGGTATTGGAGTAATAAAATTTTACGTCGTATTTTATAAAAAATAGTACATATACTGTGTACGCGCGTGTTTCATATTTTAAGATAATATCCAATTTGTTAGCAGAAGTTATAAAGAATTTCGAGAAGTTTTTATTTTAATTTATTTACAATTAAAAAAATTTTATATTTTTTGGCATGTCTTAATCTTTTTTTAGATACATAATACTGATAATTAATTTCAACAATAATTTATTATATTGATATTGTTAATGCAATTATAAAATACAAATTTTAAATAAAAATTGTTTGCAAAATTTAAAATATACAAAAGATCAAAAACGAAAAATTAATCAATTTTATAAAATTGAAAAATAATAAATAATATAAAATGTTTAATAAAATAATTTTGTTACCCGAGTTTTTACATCTTAAGAAAAGATAAAGACATATAAGGAAAGAAAATGATAAGGCACTCTAATACATTACATTATATATTACATAAAAATAGAATCATTATTCTTTTATCAAAATTATTTAATCAATACATTGATGTTTTTTATGTTTTAATAAACATTGTACTTTAAAAAGATCAATATTGTGGATATATTATGAATATTATGGCATATTATAATTATATGCGATATTGCGTCTATGTATAGCAGTATCTATTAATAATAAAACGTCAATATGTTTGTAAAAGAAATTTTATTTAATTTATTAATTAATGCAAATAATTTATTTATAATATAAAAATTAAATACATGATTATTTATAGATTTAAAATATTTTTTATATAGTATTAATTACTAAAAACATGTAAACTTGAATAAATAAAAATTCAAGGTTTCTAAAGTGTATTTATTTTAAGAATTTACAATAATTAAAAATATAGATATTGATAAACTTTTAATAATAAAATACATTTTTTATACATAATTCGAAATTTATAATCAATTTAAATAGATATTAATCGATTTAAAACCTTAAATATTCATACGAAATTGAAGCAAAGCTTGCAGTTTAAAAGAATTATAATATGTAGACACATGTAATAATATCATCTATATATGGAGTTTTACCTTATGTTTCAAAATAAAATATTTAATCGGATTGATTTTCTCTTCATTTTATTATACTCAGTCGAGTACCATGAAAAGATATAAGCACATAATTAAAAAAATTGTATTGAAATAATCTTGACGGGATTAATTCACTTAAATAACTGTTGAATACCTATGAAAAGTCTGATTGTAACAAATAATCAAAAAGAATACAATTTTAACATTTTATACTTTCTGATAAAGTTTCTACAATTATTTCTGTCATTGAAACCGCCATAATATCTCTTTATGATAAAAGTCAGCAATAACCATTCAAAAAATGACCGCGTTCGGTTATGTAACAATCAAAGTGACAAGTATCAATGAAAATGATCCGAGTATCAATGAAAAGTTTAAAAAAATACGTTTAATGGGTTTGAATGAAAAACTGCCGAAGGTATTTGTAAAGTGAGTACCAGTGTTGCCATTTTGCGACACATATTACTCATGTACACACGCGAACTTATTATTGTAAATCGCAGACCGCCTGTCTCGTGATTCTTTTTAAATATTTTCTGTCAACTTGTTAAATTTTCACCTCGGTATTCATTGAATAAGTACGTCGACTTTACTTTTAAAGTATCTCTTTATTTAAACATCATATTAGCGAGTGATTTCTTCTGTTAGGCGTGTTTGTTTATGATTTTTTTTTTATGATACGGGATTATTAGGTTAAATCCGAAGGAATTAGTATTCGATTTTATTTATACCCTTAAAAGTGTTTATAATCTTCTCAATAACTTATGTGCTGGGATTAAAATTTAAGGAACAAACAAATTAACCATATCAAAGTAAATATTAAAGTTTTCTCGAAAAACAAACAAAGCTATGAAATTGATCACATGATTCTAGAATGACTGTTTAATTATTTAAAAATAAAATTACATAATTTTATGACATTTTCTTTCGTTAATGTAAGTACTCGACTAAAATTATATATTTAACATTTTTTATAATCGCAGCATTCTCTATTAAAACCTAAAATTTTTACTCAATTATTCGAAATAACGTTGGAATTATCATTGTCTGTTAATTTTGTACTTTACTGACTAATTATTCACAAAGTGAATGACTTTTTTTTTCTTTTTTTTTTTTCTTTTATTAGTCCCTCATCATATTGAATATACGTATTTCGTTTCCTCATACAATCAGATTATAAAATTTTGATTGATCGGAATGCCGATCTTTGCTCGACGAATATAATCTAGATTCTTTCTTTGATGGACATGCCACTGAGACTTGTAATGTCCAAGTAATAAGTATCGATCGTCGACAACATTCTCACTGACTACTTATTATACACTTTAATAGTGTGTATACATGCGTGCCTGCGGGCGTGCGTGCGGGCGTATTTGTGTTTGTGTGTGTGTAAAAAAGAGTTTTATAACGACTAGCCATTCTGGTTTTTGCGTACATCTACTTTAATATTTTATATACAGAAATTAACGTTTGACTTAT
Organism: Eupristina koningsbergeri; assembly: GCA_018907245.1. NCBI lineage: Eukaryota > Metazoa > Arthropoda > Insecta > Hymenoptera > Agaonidae > Eupristina > Eupristina koningsbergeri. The sequence continues at coordinate 870,167 of JACCHV010002889.1, read as the reverse complement.
TCCCGTGACTCACACGGAACAATACTAATTAGAAAACTCAAATATTCAGCTTTTAATGTATACCTTGTCTTGATATATAATTGTATTTACTTAATTTATCTGTCATGATCATTGTGACTGTTAGAAAAAATTATAATAAGTATTGGGTAAATATGTAATTAAATATTTATTACTGTACAAACTAAAAGTATTGAGTAGTTTGTGGCTCTAAGATAATCTACTGAGAACTTGGCTTCAATTTTATCTTTTACAACTACAATGTCATAGTTATAAATGTTATAAGTACTGTATTCCTAAACATTAATGAATATTATTTTATCGAGCTAGGAAAATATCATAAACACGAGTCTCTGTATTCTGAACTTGAAAAGGATGATCTTGAAACTACAAAATGGATTTACTTTGTGCAAGTGGAAAGTGGTTATACTCACAAAAGCATATAAAAATGTAAATAAAAGTTTTCGGAATAATGATTTCCACTTTTATTGTAGAAATATCTTGTATGCAAAAGAAGCAATAAAGAATTTCATTAATATTAGAAATAATATTTTTGAAAAATATACAATAGCAGTTTGACAAACAATTTTGTCCGACCTTGTAAATGATTTTCAATCAATTGCATAACATGAAAAGAATTCAGAATATTTTTCTTTGGATTGTGTGATTCTACTATACAATAAAACATAACCACATGCATTGAAAATAATCAAAATGTAAATTATTTCAACTGGGAAATGAATCCTATAGCTTATTGATTAAAAGTTGATGAAATTAGAATAATAATTGTAGAATTACTATTCATTAACGGTGCTGTATAATTTATACTGAATTTCAGTTTTTCAATAAACGCTCATTGAATTTCCTTGATTAACTGAATATTGTGCGGCGATATACTTTATTTGATTCACAAAAAAAAATGTTCTTAAATAATGCAGTACACAGTTCTATCAAGCTTCACTCGATTATCAGTTTTTACTTTATGAAACAATTAGAGTTAAAATGCAACTAAAAAATTGTACGATACACATTCGGATTAAATAAAAATCAACAGACTTTCTTTAAAAGCCGTGCAATAAAGTGCACATTCTTTTTTTTTTTTGTTTTTTTTTAAAAAAAAGAAAAAAACTATCCTCGCTTCATGACAAGAATGGACGAGCAATCCCTTCAAGTCGAACAATGAACAGCTCAATTTCGCAGCAGCCAGTCAGGCCAAATCACCGATAGTGAAAATAAAAATGATGAATATCTCTCGTCACGCTAAAGATGCGCAATAATGTATCTCAATACAATTAATTTCATACGTAGTTCGGATACTTGTATTCTGTTGGTAGAACACAACAGCTAAAGCTACAACACACGTTGCATACATATTATGGCTACCGCAAAGAGTGCAGAATGTTAAACGTTATTATACTCGGTAACTACCGCTACACATACTTGATTAATTTGCATAAATATAAGGTGATGGTTCTCGCAGATTTACACTTGACAAGGAGTCCCAGCCGGATGAATCATGCACACACGCGCACACGAGCACACGTGTGTTCGTGTACGTACGAACGCACACCTTGATCGTTTTGTTGGAGTTCTTCTTTTTCTTTTGGAGAAATGATGACTAGCATCATTTTTCCTTCTCATTCTTATATTTTATTAATAGCCTTGGGAATGGAGGGTCACCGTTTTTTTTTTTTTCAATGGATCTTTGTGGAGATTAACATAGGCTAAAATTTCACAGACGCGATTCCCTCCCTTCTTCTTCTCTTTTTTTTTTTAAATTCTCCTCAATTATATGCAATTAGGATGAAAGTTTAATTGTGGTGCTGGTAGAATCTATTTACGATGATTTTCACATAAAATATATTATAATTAACGTTTTCTTTTTATATTGTAGATATTTCTAAGGAGAAGTTGATAAATTATCTGTCTAACGAAATGTTGTATATACACAAATATGTAACTATAATATAAAAAGCGATCATCTAAATTATAATTTATTAGTACATAAGAGTTATTTGAATTAATTGACCTGTTTTAAACGTGTTTTTATTTTATTATTTAAAAAAAAATTTCGAGTATAAGAATTTTAAAAATATTTCAATTTTATATAAATTATCAAATTTAAATTGTCAAAATATGAAATTCGTCAAATTTAATTCTGTATGGAACTTGATTATTCAATTTGCAGTACAAAATTGTATAGCTTGAACATAAATAGTTGATTAAAAGCAATTATAAATATAGATTTAATTAAAAAAATTTTAAATGTTTGCATAAATATTAATAAAAAATCATTTAATTAACGTACATTTTATATTTTTTAATATATAAACATAATAATATTAATGAAAAGAGTATGATCCATATACAGCTAGGTGTGTTTAAAAATTTTGATTTATAATATCACAATACATATGTATTAATTGTTCTTCATATTTTATTATGAAGTTGTTTGTAACTGATATATTTTTTAAATTAAACTGATAATTTAACTATGTAATTATCTATTTTTATTTCTGTAAACCATTTAATATTTAATTATGAGCAAATATAATAATTCTAATTTATTTCGTTATTAATAATTAATTTTATATTTTACTTTAAAATGTATACTTATATATTTTTTTTAATATTGGATTTAATAACTAACTAATTAATAAATTCAGTAGTATAGATCCATCCTAATATTTTTAGTATTTCTTATTTGAAATTTTTAATGATTTTATATTTATATTATTTAAATGAATAACTATATCTTTTTTATTTATACAAAAGACGAGTAAATTATATTTCAAATTTTTAAACGTATTATTAATTTCTTAAAATTATTAATACTAACTAGTAATTTTGTCTAAATACGAATAAAAATTCAATAAATTACCATTTAAACATTTTATTTAAAAATTCACACGTAAATTATTTAAAATAAATTTATTAAAATCAAAGTATGTTAATTTTGTTGTCGTTGTTTATAAAGTGCTTATTTCATACTTGACTAAATTTCAGGAGATACTACTATTAAGGTATTTCAACGTTTAAATCAACATTGTTTAAAAATTAAACGTTAATATTTTTTAAGTAAAGTAAATTTTTAAATTTTGATAGAAGTAAATGTTATATATATATATATAAATTAATAAATTACCAAACACAAAGCTACAAATTAAAATTCTTTCTGAAATAACTGTACAAAGTAACATTAAATTTTCTTTAATACTTTTATGAGTATAGTTGAATGAGTCTAATAAAATCACAGAAAATGTAGCTTTTCTTTTTTTACATTAAATATCCAAATGAAATCAGAAGCTTTGAGAATATTATCATTTGAATAGAATTAAACATTCTTCGTTTACTGGAAGTCAATTCTAAAATACTTTACTGAATCTATTTTACTCTTCTAATAAATATAGTTTGACGAATAAAATGAATTCTAAGCATCTCTTGAATATGTAAGAGAAAGTAGAAAGATCAACTACTGAATTGCGCAGATTAAAAATAATTTATATATGAAAGAGTTTATTTATACATTTATAATTTTATGTATCATATTTACACCTAATAAAATTTATTCATACATTATTAACTGTAATGAACCATAAATTAATACGAAAATCTTTATAGTTATTAACATGTTAGGGAATTAATTACTCATATTTTTAAATTATATGTTTACACGTACGAGTCGATGATTTACTTATATGATATAATGTGTTAATATTATTACCAATTAAAATAGTTTACTCCATTATCATATCATATTATTTCTAACTTTAAATTTCAAATATCTTCTTATTGCTCTAAAATAAATTTAAATTTTGATGAAGGAAATATATTTGATCATAGGTATAAAAAATCAATTTATTTACACGCATTAGTTATTTTTTCAAGACTTAAAAAAGAAACATTACTATTTCTGTAGAACAAACTTAAAATCAAAAATTAAAAATCCAAAATAAATTATAATAAATTGAACTATTTTGTCAAATAGATAAATTAATATGTACACAATTTAAGCTCTTAAATATTTGCTACTGCAATTTTTGATGCATTGTTGTGTAAGGGTGAAATGTGTGTTTGTTAAGCTTGTTAAGGGAGACTATTTTGTGGTCTTTTTGGTTTAGAAGTTCGAATTTTGTATTGTCAACAAAGTAATACTGGAATTGTCCTTATTCACTTTTGTTCAAAACAGGTCAAGATAAACTCATGAACCGAATATTATTGTACTGAGATTAATTGTCATCTCGTCTATTTTCACAGACTAAAGCTCATTTGTGTCGTTGTATACACATAGTGATCATTGGCTTAATACCAGAACCGTAGAAATACACAAACACGAATAATCCGAATTGATTGTCTTACAGAAAAGTAACTAGGAAATGGTAAAGTTGACAATATTCCAGACTACTCGAGTTCATCCATCCCTTCTGACCTAGAAATAAAGGATCAATTTAATAAATGATTTTCTTTTCACATTTCCCTTTCTCATTTTATTACCTGAGATACAAAACACCCTTGGATCAATTTCAAATTTTCGAAAATTTACAAATACTTGACTTAACAGGTGAGAAATATACGGTATCTGTATGCAGGTCGAAATATATTGTAAAATAGGTTTATGTATATTCGTGTAAGTAGTCTAAACTCATTGAACTATAAAAAAATTTTTATCACATTTTTCTTAAGGAACTGTAGAATATTTTAGTGATATCTAAAGCAACATTATCTCTACATCTTATATTATTCTTCATCTGGTATGTAATTTTATACGAGTTTTGCAAAAATAAAATTTGAAAAATAAAGTATTTTTTATAAAAGAACTAACTAAAAATATTAATTATAATGAAATACATCAATTAACTTATTAAAAAATTATTATTAAGTAAATTAATTAAATCAATAACCATTCTAAAGCTTTGTTCCTTATTTTAAAATATTCTTATTTCGAATTCTTATTTCACAATCTTTTACTCAATATTTAATTATCACTTATATTTTTAATAGCGTATATATTTGATATGTTGTACTTAAATAAGAAATATTTTAAATGGTATTAAACTTAACTATTTAAAGCTATGAATATTAAATATCATTTTTAGTGTGCGAGAAGAAAATGTTGCAGAATAATTACAAAACTTCTAAACTAATACAAGAAATCTTTAAATAACAAAACATATTAAATTTAAGATTGTATATTTTTATGGGTCACATTCCCCACCATTTTTATAGTTATATTCAACATCAATATCGATAAAATAAAGATACTTGCTAAAGTATAAAGCCTGAGTAACTATAAAATCAGTAAAATTGTCTTTTTAAATAAAATAAAAAAAGCTATATTTCCTGTGATTAAACAATAATGTACTATAAATATTTCAATATAATTTCATAACATCAAGTTAATCATATTTAATCCAAGGCATTTTTTTCTAATTAGTGAAATGGATAAGACGACTTGAGAGTATAAATAATTTAAAGTTGTCAATATTTTGTACTGAAATATTGAAATGAAGTTCTTAGTTATATAGAGATTCTAAATAATATAAAATTCATACACGCTATTTCTTAGTACAGATATAAAAAAACAAGCTTTGAAAATTGAAAAAAATTTCAATATAAAACTAGCAACAATGATTGCCTTTTTACCTACTAGTTTATGTTTCTGCTTATTAGATTTTTGAACGTATGGGCGTAAATAATACATTTAATTTTAAAAAATAGAAAAAGCTTAATAAATAAAATAACATTACAAGAAAACTTCTATGCTGGAGAATTTCCATGCACGGATATGTAATAAAAATAAGAAGAATTTACCGTTATTTTCTCTTCGTAATGTATCTTTATTTCCCTTTTTTACTTTGTTATACGATTTTTTCCTTTCACGATGTGCTTACATCTACTTTAGTTTTAAAATTTTTATTGTGCTTTTGTATTTTAATGTAAATAGTATTTTTTTCTTTTTTCTTTATGAAATTAAATGTATTTATTTACCAAATAATTATTAAAATTAAAAACTTTAGGTTTATTTTCAAAAAGTTTTTATGAATTAAAAATGGTTTACAATTGTAAAAGATAATTTGAAAATAAATTTTAATTTATATTTTTTTGGAAGAAATATGTCAAATTGCTTAATCATATTTAAATTTTAATAAAAGATTAAAATTTTCTTTAAAATTTTTATTTTATAAAATGTTACATTTGTACATATTGTAGTATGATAATAAAGATAAATTATTATGAGAAAAATTATTTTCCTTTTTATACACAGCTTTAAAAAACCTCTTTCCATAATAATGGGTACATTTATACAAAAAGCAAAAAACTTTTTAAAATAAAATATATCATAAATGCAATAAATTAGATTATAAATTATTTTGTTTTAATTGCCCACAATGTTAAAGTATTTTAAAAAAATGTCTGTGTTACAAAATCCAAATTTCATATATCCATTAAGCAATAACTAAAACAAATATATATTTCGAAATAATTAATTTTGAAAAATTTTTTTATAATCATATATATAATTTAAGTTAATTTTTTTAATATATTTAAATCCATAAAATTATAGCTCGATTGTGATTATAATTATTTTTATTTCTTACTTATATTAAAAGCAAAAATACAAAATGTATATTACGTTGAAAAAATAATTTTTAGTTTTTTAAAATATTATTTATTAAATGAAAATCTAAGATAATAGTATTTGCAAATATTATATAATTTGTCAATGATTTTTAACCGAAACTTGACTTTAAACATTTTGATAAACTTATAGTTTTAATACGTCATCATAATATGTGACCATCAAATATTGAACATTTTTTAAATAGTAGTTTCATTAACAAATTAGAATGAATGTTTGAAATATTTTATAAAAAAATATTGCAGCATTAAAACAAAAATAAATATTAAACGTATTTAAATAAGAATTCTTTTTTAATTTATTCTAAATCATAATGCAGAATTTTGAAAAAAATTTTTATTTTAACATTAAGAAAAAATATATAAAACTACACATATATGAATTACGAATTCGTTTTGGTATAAGTGTGCAGATTAATTAGGCTTGGTAAAAAGATATAACTTTTATGTCATCAGAACTTTAATAATTAATAAAAAATAAAAAATTATAATTATTTAAAAAATTAATAATTTATTACTTAGCATAATTCAACTATTGTTATACAATAAAAACACACATTAGAAATAAAATATTAGCTATTTTATATTATTATATGTTAATAAAAATGTTTTTATTAAATTTGAAGTCATTTAACACTTTAGAAAAATATCGGGGAAAAATATAATTCTTTACTATTCACAGTCTTATATTAAAATGTAAGAGTATGTACTTATGAAATTTTATGCCGATGACAGGATATGTGAATTATATTATCTATCAGATAAAGTAAATAACATGTGATTGACATATTCTGGACACACTATTGTAAATGTAGATTATTTTAAAATCAATTAAAATGGTTATTGAGTTGACTATTTTCCTGGAGTTTAATTTACTAGATAATATTAATTTATTTGAATATAAAGTATTATTACAAGATTATAAAACCCGTTACACAAAAGTTTAAGAATTAATAAAATTTATATTTAAATTATTATGATGAAGGGAACTTCATAAAATATTTTATAGTAATTTATATAAATTTTTGCCCGAATTATTTAACAGGTTTATTCATTGATTTCATTATACTATTCTCTTATAATTCTTCATTCTAAATGTATAATTAATATTAATTTTTCCTTGAATAAATTTTCTAATGATTCATTGTATAAAATTTTCATAACCTGCTTTGCTAATATCATAAAATTGTAAAATGTTAGAAATTGATGCTATTTTCATTTTTAGGTTATAGGTAAACTAATAAAGCTGTAGGATTGTAGAATTGACAAGTTTTATTTATTACTAAAATTTCAATAATTTTAAAATTAATTTTTCGCTAAGACAAACTTGCAAAGTATTTCTAGAAAAAATAAATTTCTAATCATTAAACTATTTTATTATAAATGTATCTTCGAAACCACTTATTTTATGTTGTACCACTCGTACTTTCTCGAATTCTTTCTTTTACATTTTCTCCCTTTCATTCACTGTTGTTATATATTGATATACTTATTTTAATGAAAGATACAAAGAGAATAAATTATAATTCTTCTCATGATTTTTGTGTTCTTATAGAAGCATCATTAATTACGTTGATTGGCGAAATCGGTGTATATTACTAATTATTTTAATTGCAGATTCATTATTCTTTATATTTATTTACAGTTTATTTATCTCCACCTATTTAAATTTTTTATGATAAATAATAAAGAGTTTTATCCACCTTAATTAATAAATAAATTTCACGTGTTGCAGTAAAGAATACAGAAAAAAGTTTAAGAAAATAATGACGTACACATGTCATTAAAGCATTTATTAACTGAAAGTTGTATCTGAAGTATTAAAAGTCATTATTTTAAAAATAGCAATAATATCTACAATGTTGTCATAGGAACATTAATTTGTCGCTGATAGTACACGGAAAAACATGCAATTAGAGCAAAAGTTTTTAACGTTAAACATGATATTTTATATTCATTAAAAAAATTGTATTTAAGTAATATCATATTTCGGTAATAATTTGACCTTCTTATCCAATTATACAAATTCAGGAATTCTTTTTTTTGGGGTCAGTATAATAAAATTAAACATTCCAATTTACAGTAGTAAAAGAAAGAAAATGTTGATGATGCATATTTAATGTTTTGGTGAAGTCAATAATAAATTTGCTTAATTTAAGAAAAGTATCCATAATGTTGAAAAAGTGTCAACATTTACTGTAATTTTTAAAAACGATCATTTTGTTATTAAAGCAAAATTTTTAACTATTTAACAAAAGTTAATTAATAACACAAAAAATATTTAAGATAATTTATTTGGAAATCACAATTAAAAATTAAAAGAATGTATTGATCTAATATTTGTATTTTAAATCAAAATACCTTTCTAGTAATTACATTATTTAATAATTATAAATTCATGCAGTATATCAGGATTTGTATGTATTATTCAGCTCCAGTTAGACTTATTCAAAGTATTTTAATGTAATTGTTTTATGTGCTTTTAATGTACATAATTATTAGTAGATCTGAATTTAATATTTATTGTAATAAATTGATGTAAATAATTTCTGAATTGATTATAGTTGTTAACTCTTTTGATATTGAATAAATTCCGATAAATCTAAAAATCATGACGTTCGTATTTATGATTTAAGTAAAAGGTACAAATAAATCTAAATAAATGTTTTCTGTAAAGAATTGAAAGTTTTTGATTATAATATGAGAAAGCTGGAGATATTCATTCATTCAAAAGTACGAAATCGAAGAGTTGATTTCAAAATGATTGAATTCGCTTCGAAAACATATTCTTTCAAATTTTGATGCATAAAAAATCACCCTGTTTACACAGAAAATCCAAAGTCATGGATAGCTGTTGAGCATGAATTGCTGGGAGTAATCGATACTCCCACAATTAACACTTTCCTCGACAAAGATCGATTTATCCGAATCTCGGCTCAGCATCTCTCATCTCAAAAAAGAAAAAAATCCCATTTCGGGAGAGAAAACATTTCCCTAGGATTCCAATTCTCAAGAGACAGAGCCGAAGAGCACCGAGTCGAGGCGAACCTTCCCGATCGCGCGCTATGCCGCCGCTTGATTTCAAAGGCGCGCGAGAGGAACCGGAGGGGCGTAGCGCGGCAGGGGAAGGGAAGGGGAAGGGGGTAGGGACGAGGGGGGAGAAAAGCCGTGCAACGCGCCTGCACGAGAGGTTACGAGTGTGTGTGAGTCGGAGAGAGACTCAGTCGCACTCGAAAGCGCCGTACACTGCATAACAAACTATTTACGGAGCCAACAGTGCGCCCAGGTACACGTGCATGCATGTGGGCGCGGGTACCGCCCAGACACCAAGAGCAGCGGTTTCGGGGAAGAGAGGACCGTCCCGTCGGGAGAAACTGGTGCGATGCCGGAGTGAAATCTGCAGGATCGACACGGAAGAAGCGCTACTACACCCACGCGCGACCCGGTGCAACGAGACCCCGGGAGGTAGCGACGACGGGAGTCGCCCTCCTCTCGCTCGCACTCTAGGCTGTCAGCGTGGTGGTGTCTGTGTTTGTCCCGCCACCGCCCTCCCACGCGCCACGACTGGACCCACTTGTCGGTGAGTGCCCACACACACTTTTACACATACTATTGTCGAGCTCGTTCACGTGTAATTCCGTACACGTGTGCGCGCGGATTCCCATGCGCCCCCAACCCCCCACCATCGACTCTTTGCTGCTCGCGATCTGTTTTCGTCTGATCGCGCCAAGCAATTTGCAAGCGAAATTAAAGAGATAAAAATCTTTTCGTGTCAACCAATTTCTTTAGTGCTTTATTTACTGTTATTGTTTTGCTTTCTCTTTACTTTAGCGAATTGACGTTTAGCCTTGGCCCGGGGAAAGGGGAGGCTAAGGGCCATAAAGCGCTGCGCTTAGTTCGCAAAGCCACCGTTTCTGCAATGAAACGCTGCAGGCGCTTACTTCCCTTCTTTGTCCCTCTACCCTTCAAGCGACGGTTAACGGCGGGAAACTATGAAAAACCGTTACGCTCACGATAATTTAACGTGTGCGTTTTCCGAATTGCGGAGAGAGCGAATCGCTCGCTCGCTCATTCGCTCGTTCCCTCGTTTCGTTTGGTAGCGTTATTCGGTGCGAAGCGATTTGCGAAAGTTACGGGTTTTGAGTTATTGTCGATCGTAATTGCACTTTTACGCGAAATACGTGCGTTGTTGCAACTGATTGATTCATTTTGATTTCGCTAGCTAATGGCACGTGTTATCTTGACCGATTACATCATATCTGCGGAAATAAGAAATTGATAGGGATACATTAACTGTAGATCAATCCTGGGAGTACTGTAGTTAACGTGGAAAGTATCCTTTCTAATAGATTGCAACAACTTCTACATTTTTATACAATAACTGATATTACTACATTGATAGTATAATTGAAGAAAATATCTATTTTTAATAAATTGAGGGAATCTACGATTCTTTCAAATAATTTGTTTAATTGCATTTTTTAAATGATTTTTGGATATATTTCTTAAATTGAAATTGATTAGTTTGTTTATAATTAAAATATAATGATCATTCATGTTGCATTCGGTTATATAATCATACTATGCATTAATAGTTAAGAAATTTCATTGAAAATTGACAATAATAATAAAAGAGAGAAAATTCTATTCTTAGTATTCATGACTTGAGATAAATCATGCAAAAAATATACGTAGTTGTATAAATAAATTACGGGGATATTTATTAAATAATAAATTCTTTTTTAAAAAACTTATTCAATTTTTTTGGAATATTATAAGATCGTTGTAACCTTTACGTACAAACATTATTAAAAATATTATTTATTATTTGAAAATTAATTAACAGACAACTTGAGAGCCTTCTAAAATCTAACTCTCATTCAACAGTATAAGAATTATCATTATTCTACAATTACTTAACATATTTAATCAATATTTTTTAAAAGTTTGTTGAAAAAATTGCTTTATTTTTTTTAGAGTAAATTGTATTTTATTACGTGATTTAATAATATTAACTTAAAGTATTATGTATTTTACTTAACTATCTGAAATTAGATAAATTTATTATAAAACAATGCTATCAACTGTTTCAATATTGACATTGCATTTTCATTTTTTCCCTCGTATCAGTAGTGGTTCGTGCAATATTTATCAGAAATTATCTACAAATGCGAAATTATTGATCACATGCTTTAATTGGCACTATTACGTGTAGTTTTATTAATATAATTTCACAACAAGTATTGAAATATCATTGTTTCGATGCCCGTAAATTTCAGCAGTAAAATTGTTAATCAGAACAATAAAAATTTTTTTCCGTGTTTACGAATCGGACAGTGCTGCTTCATATTTGCAGTTGTACAAATTGATAGAGAGAATAGAAATGTGAGTGTCGTGCCTTGGCATAACGTGAAAAATAGGCGCCGGAATGTCATTCGTGATAAATAATATCTCGATCTAAACATGCCATCGCTGCAGTTGAAATTATTTTTAGGGGGGTTTTATTCATATGATTATTTTCAATCAATACTGCACCTCTACACATGCATGCAATTATACGTGCATGTGTTTACAATGTATGTTTGTATCGCGATAATGGATGATAAGACATGCATTTCACTATTAAAGGCTATTAGCATGTTAAAGATAAAAATCTTGAATGTCACCTACGACCTCGTACAATAGAATAACAATATTACTTTAATGACCAAGTTATAAGGGCAAATCAGCGCTCCTAATTAAATAAGACTTTCCCTTGTTCATAATAATTTTGTTTGTAATAAATTTTTAGTTACCGTGAAAGATAATTTCCTTTTACATTGTCTGAAATAATAGCATCTTGTAAAGATAAATTTTTATCGCTTTGCTTGTTTACGTGGACATGTTGAATATATATATATATATATATTAAGTTTTATTTCATAAATATTGGAAAAAAATTTAATAATTTTTTGTATTAAAGAAGGCTTAATCCGTTTAAATTTTATTTTATTTTACAAACATTATCGATATCACTTACTGATTTTATAATGCAATTAATAATTACAATTGAAAAAATAATACTTATATTGTTTTACAAATGCAAGTGTTATCTATTCATAATTAAAATATTTAAAAAATAATATTTGCTAGAATGTTCAATAATATTTATAAATACATTAATATTTCGATTAATGTCATGGGCATATGAACTAAAAATATTTTAAGGAAACCGAATTAAAATTGATGCAATAATGATAAAATCTTTTAATCTTGAGACGGCCAAGTATATTTTATTTTAAATCTCGTGTTATCAATATTATTTTTGAAAAAGCATATATAAAAATAAGATCAATCGAAGCACTTGGACAACCTCTTCAATGTAAATTCTTGTGCGGATGGAGCACAAGAAATGTAGTTGGCAATGCTGATAGATATTATACGTGTTTCGTCTCCGCACGAGAGTGCAATTTTTTTCATTTCTTTCTTTCTTCATTGGCGTTCGCTAATGCACAATTCCTATCATTTCTTCTCCGGTTACTTTTAAAGCAGCCATCACATTTTTCCCCTCACAGTACTCTATCTATTTACTTTGTGCAAAAAACGAGTACTAAAAAACATTTTATACAGTTCACATCCATATCTAAAGATTCATAACTGCATGATTCACGATTCTGTGTACAGAGTGTAAAAAATGCGCACGAGTGAGAATAAGATATTCCATAATTTTAAATCTAGATAAAAAAGAAACTATAAACATAGTGCACAAACCCGAAACTTACCAACATTGCGTTATAAAAAATAATTCAGTTTATTCAGTCAAATAAATTTTATGTAATGCAAGTTATTTCAGCAAGTAATTAATCTTCTTTCATCAGAATTCTATTTAAATATGTTTATACCCACGTATTTGGTCATCAATTCATTAATAATCATTATATCAATAATATTATAAGAAATATTTCTACTGTAAATAACCATCACATAGTTACTTTCCAATTACCACTTACGTTCAGCTATTTAAACGAATAACAGTGTGCTTATGGAGTAAAAAAAAAAAAAAAAAAAAAAAAAATAACTCAAACAATAATATTTAGAAATATAAACACATTTCGTAGTGAAGCAACGTTGAAAAATATAATAACATGCATTATGTAAAGCCCATTACTTGGGTCATCATGTGTCTATCTGTCGGGCTAAAGAATTAAAAGAGCTATAGACGAACGGCAGCTTAAGAAGAATCCATTTCCGAAACCTACTTTCATAATATTGTTTCGAGAGAAATCTCAATCTTATCGAACGTCATAATTCAGTGCAGGATTAATTGCGTAGTCTATAGGTATGTCACATTTTATTTATACTTGACATGTCGATATTCGTGGACGACTTTATCGTGGATTCGAAATGACAGAATTATAACAAATATTTATGCATCTGAGGTACCTCAAGGTTTGTGTCAAGTCATTAATATACTTTGCATAAAGATCGTTTTCGAAATCTTGAATATTCCGTAAATTTAGAAGAGTCTATAAGCTTAGGAAAGTTTGTAGATAAAAATACTCTCTTGTAAAAACTAAGGAAAAACTAGATTTGTTATTGTTGAATATTCTGAGGTGATGGGAAAAACAATGACAATTAAGATTAAAAATTCTTTAATCTGACTATTGTGCAAGTGTATTATAAATTTATTATTGAATTTTCAATATAATTTATTCCATAATAATTATTAATTTGAAGAAAATAAATCATTAAAAATATAAAATCATATTAATTTAAATTTAATGTATAAAGTTATTGATATAGTAAAGTGATTATTAGTTTCTCTACTAGAGCTATAGGATTTTTTAAAAAATAAATTTAAGTGGCCATTAGTTTTTCATGAAAATAGTAAATGTATCATTATATTTATTTTATAGAAATATATATATATATATAGGTCGTTGATTTTATAATGTAAACGAAGAATTCTTTGTGAAATAAAGATTTTTTTACACGATAATAAATGATGTAATAAAGTAAAGTGAAGTTGATTATCATATATTTATTTTTGTTTTTTTAATGTTTAATTTTCACTTTTCATAGTAAACTAAATTGAATTGGCTATTGCACTATACTTTTTAAGACTTTAAGTAATTTGAATTTAAAATTTTCTTGCCTTTAGATGGAAATCGTCTTTAAACTTTTAACGGTAATACCATTAGATTTACCATTCTTGATCACAAACATTGTCGAAAATTGATTTGATCGAACTACTATATTTATATACGAATAATTGATTAATAATAATTTAAATAAATGAATTATATGTCAATCGCATACTTTCATTTATACGTGAAATTATGAAATTTTTCAATCTCTCTATCTTGGAAAAACTTTTTATAATTATGTCGATTTGAAATGTAGTTCATCAGGAGTTTTTTTAAATACAATGAAATAATATCGTATTAGTTATTCTATTATTTTTTACAAATTATTACAAATTCTTAAAAAATTCAGAGTAATATTCTGACAAAAAGGATCTTATGATATTAATCGAGCTAAATAAGTTAAATATTTTGTAAGCTATGTAATTAAAAAAAAGAATATCACAGTAAATGATTAAAATATTCAACAAGATTATTTAAATATTCAAAATTTTCAATTGTAAAATTAATCAAATGTATTCATAAGATTTAAAGATTATAATTCAGATATATTCTTATTAAAATTCTATTCTGTCTGGATATAAAATCTTATCGATTAAACATTTTTTTTCTTGACTTGTCGGAACTTTGCACTAGCTCTAGTTATCTAACCGTCGATGAAAGTTCAAATGCATTGCTAATTCAGAAAAAAAATATGTACGTAATCTTCAAGTGTATAACAGCTTCTAAATATATATAACAAAAATAACATGTAATTAATGAGTATATTGCATTCCTTTTCTTATAATTTAAATAATATTTGAGAAAAAAATAATAGTTTTATTCTAGTATTTATTCTAAAGAAATTAATAATCAACTCGTTTTGAATTAAGATATATAAATAAGTTACACGAATTTCATTTACTATGTGTATACCTAATTTTACTTTAATTAAGAAATGGCTAAAAAGATTAAAACAAATATATTCCAGAGTTTCAAAGATATCTTTTATTGCTGATTATATATTAAATGCAAATAAAATAAATGCACAGCTGTTTTATAATCGATTTCTTAACTTTTAAACCAATATCAACTGAGATGGATATGATTTTATAAAAAGAAAAATCAGTTTATTGTAATGTTCAAATATTTTTTAATTTTTGTAATCGAAAATTATTGTCATTAATCTAACCTAATGATCATTAAATATTTACTGTTACATAATCAATTTTTTTTTTGTTAAATTGATACATTATACGTTTATTATTCAGTGAAATTAATGTAAATAAGTTAAATTTTTTTATCAGAAACATTATATACACATTTAATAACTATACTTTTTTATGCTACAATATTTAAGAGAAAGCCATTACCATACTACGAATATTAATAATTTTAATTTTCTATAATTATGTAGATGAATATATTAAAATAAATAAAATTTATATAATATAATATATGTGTAATACAAAGAATTTAAAAAATACACTGACATTATAATTATAATATTGAATTCATTTATATTAATTTTAACAATGCTCTTTTTTTATATATCTCTATTTATAATAATTATATATTTCAAGATTTTTATATTTATTTATTTTTAAAAATTTATATTGATAGTTAAATTGACATTATCATAAATTTGCAACAATAATTTTTTTTATAAATTAATATAAATTAAAGTGAAACTTATATATCATTAAATACAAGTATTACATTAAAAAATATTGGAAAAATTTCTTAAATATTTTTTTTAACTTTTATCAATATATTCTAATATTATGAGTTTTTAACTTTATTTTTACAGTTGTATAAATCTCCCTATAATTTTTATGGTAACAATCAAATTAAATTCGTAAAATCTCAGTGAATTTATATATCTATACATCATATTTTTTCACTTGTAATGAAAATAGAAAAATTCTGTGATTTGTATTTGCAGACGGCATATGAATAGAATATAAATAAAAAATAAATATTGACACTCATCAAAAACATATAGGCAAGCGAATAAATTATATTTTGAAACACAAAGAAAATCATTTAAACCTTTGTATTTGCATTTTATGAGCAATTATCCAAAGGCATTTATTATTTTAAACATATAGTCACTTCGCATAAATATTTTTTACGAAATTGTATTATTAAATTATTATTCTATTAATTCAATGTTTAATTTCTTAAAAATTTCATTAATATGAATACAATATTTGTCAGAATTGATTTACTTATAAAATTATATTCCCCATTTTGATAAAAATTTAATTTCGTAATATCAGTATATTTTTAAGTGAATATCATAATAATATATAAATAACATTACATAGTAATGTAAAGAATAACATAAAAATAAATACTTCGCTTTTTAATTTAAATAAAAACATTTTCAAAAAAATTAAATAAAATAAGATTTCTTAATTTCTTGTTTCATTATATTTACTTAAAATTTTAAATTACTACAAGTGGCTTATTGAATTTAATTTTCTCAAATTTATTGATTATTCAATCGTTACATTCATTCAACTTAGTAATAATTAACAATCAGTTTATATTTCAATACTGGTTTTTATGTATTGATTATTATTATTTTATATATTTAGCACATGAATCGAGGGTATTTTTTTATAGTAATTATTAAAAAAACAAAAAAAGAAAAAAAGAAAATTGATACACAGAATAAAATTAAACTTAAATACTTTTTTATAATTTGGTTTAAGCTTACAGAATATAAAAATTTAAATTCTATCTGTTTTTAATTTAATTGTCTAACGGTGAATTTGATTTCAAATACTATAAATCGTTAGAACAAAATTATTTTTTTACACATCTACAAAATAAGATTTAATATACTAAATTATGACAAAATTCGGTCAATATTTCTGAAACCCTTTATTTATTTTTAATACATGTCAGCATTATAAATTACACGCATATTTTAAAAACACTGTCGAGATTCGAAGAAAAATGTAGCCAAAATAATTCCATATCTTTCACGCAAGGTGTTCGTATTTTTCTTATCTTTGTTTCGTCAAAATGACACGCGATCAGCCTCGAAAAGAAATTATGTCGGTACGAGTTTAAGGTATTGAAAAATTAATTAACACCGCTACATATACATGAATCATTTTCTAAAAATATCTATTGCCGTTTTAAATCCATGACAGATTTTGGGATCAAGGACCATAAAAGTGTTGGCCAACCCATGGGATTAGTTATAGATTTTGCAATACCTATATGAGCAATTATCCCGTATTCGAGGAATTATAGGTTAGGCTTAAGGAACGCACCGATCGTGTCCATAGAACCGTTGCTCGCTAATTCGTATCTAAAAATTTCCTCCAAGTTTCATATACATGTATTATAGGGAAATACTAATTGCGATTTCTTGGAATTTGGTCTGTAAAAATCCATAATTCCGGGAATGCTCGTCGTTTGTGAAAATATTTATCCGTTTTTCTCAATCGTTTTATTTATTAGTTCGGTAACACGCCATTTTGCTTTGCTGCGATGAAGAGTAATTGAGCGGTAAGAGCTTGTTTTAAATGATAATGCACTGGATTATATTTTGATAATGTATGCAAATGTATTACTGTGCGAAAATGTGTAAGCAAGTGTTAGTCCAATTAAAACCCGGAACGAGTCTAATGTCGACGTCCATTTTCTCCGATTTAAAATGCCGAATAAAAATAACGAATGTACGAAATTGCATTACGTATTCTTATTTCAATATCATCGAGAGGCAAAATTCCTCTCCATTAGAAAGTCTTTCTTTAAACAAATCTCGTCACGTTTAATCCTGTTACCGCGAATTGCGAGGGGGTGAGCTTAAGTAACATCGATGTTCCAGTGCGTTATCAATGCACCACCGGTGTTGAGTAGCGTATTACGAAGTCATAGGAGTGCCCAGGCGAGGATGAACTAGAGTTTCCATCGTGTGTGGCACTACGTGATTGCCGAGAAACCATCCGGGAAGTTAATCGCGAATTCCGGTGTGTGCGATAAGCCGTGCAGATGTCGGCAGACGCTATAATCGGTCAATAAAGTGTCGAAGAAAGTTATAGCGACAGTGATTGCACCATTTTTTTTTCTTTCTCTCTCTCTTTTTTTTATTATAACGTGCGAAGTGCGCGTATTTAGGATGGCAGGTCGGTCATTACGTACGCGGAAGCTTTCGTGTTTGGTGCATCGCCTATCTTCTGTCTTTGTCTAACTGTGATAATTAGTCATTCGGTTACGGGTCTTGATTGTCTATTAGCACTGATTCTCACGATCTTATGAAATCTTCCCCTACCCCGTATCGAATAATCGGGAAATGTTTTTGTTTTTTCAATTGGTCAGGATCTTAAACGGTAGTAATTAATTTGAGCATTGCGCAGATCAATTATATTTTGACTCATGATTCGAGCGACACTAAATAGTTTTCTGGAAATTCTGGATTTGTGAATGATCTGAATATCTGGAAATGCGGTCGGAAAATTTGTGGTACATTTGCATGAATAATACCACGAAAAACATTGCAATTCATTATAATCATAGGTTTATTATTTCTATGCACACAAATATTGTAACTTATTCATTCATCAGAATTTCAGACACGTATTGTTTTGTCACGGCTCTCAAATGCGTTTCGTGTTTACACGTTAGTTGATAATTGTTAATATAAAACGTTATATTATAATAATTCGTACAAATATGATTTACGATGTTAATTAATTATATGAAAAAATCAAATATTTATACCCAATACTTATAAAAATGCCGAATATTTTTTCTAAGTTTCTGAATTATTGCTCTACAATTTTTTATCATCCTTTTTGTTTCACACTTTGTTCTAGTTATCGATCGATAAATCTAATACTTCTAAGTAGTTTCTGCCAATGATACATCAATTAAGAACAATAATAAAAAAGAAGAAAAAAAAAAAATTAAAATACCATTTTTTTTCAAAACTCTCATTTCCAACGATTAGACAATCAGTTACTATTTATTGATTGTTCCAATCAATTCTTCAAAAGCCCATTGTACGTACAACTGTCAATTAGAGCATTCATAAATGAGCTCAATAAATTAAAAATTCACTTCTTTCAACTTACAGTCAATTCATATTTTATTCTTTATATTATCGATGATCATTTGTATTTAATACGAGTCGGAATAGTATGCAATATGTATATAAATGTAAGCACAACGATGCAACAAACATGTTTCTTATGCTAAATACGTTTTACTAATATAATAACAAAAAAGAAATTTTAATTTATTGTACAATGACATACAATGTAAATAATTTTACAATTTAGTTCATAAATAATAGAACATACTACTTTGATATAAACTCTTATTAAATTAAGAGACATTAAAAAATCTCAGGTATTTCAATAAAATTTATGAGAAATATTAAAAAACAAAATTATATAAAAGTCAGATTTTTTAAAGCAATAATAAAAATATTTAATGCTCTTTTTTTCTTATTTTGATGTTGTACATTAGATAACCGAAATAAAATAGTGCGCTGATCCATATTAAATTAGATTTTTTTTTTAAAGTTATCTTACCGAATCATAAAGCATTGTTATTATAGATATAGATATACTCGTTAATGATTTTAATTTATAATTTTTAAATTAAATACTTCAAATAAATACCCTTTATTGAAATAAAATAATATATTTCAAATAATATTCCTTTCATATAAAATATGTTACAAAAATATGCATTTAATTAAATTGCGATAATTAAAAGAAAGTAAATAATATAAAATATAAATATTTATCATCATTGTTTTGGAATAGTAAATTTAATTCAACCAGAACTTCAATGAAAAAGAGAGAAAATATATTTTCGTATAAATAAATTTTATAAGGGCATATCGTTTCTGGTTTAATTGGATCTGTTTGAAAACTTCAACAGCGATTCATTGAATGAATTGACAATACGACAGTTGAGCTCCGGGGGTCGTCAAAGTTTTTTCTCGTTTTTTTTTTGACATTTCCCAGGGTAGCTTCGAATTCCAGTCATGATGCAACATCCCCTGGGATAAATTCGTAATACGTAACATACTTTTATCTGGCTATCTATAAATTAACCTGGATCTAGATCTTTTCATCACGTGCGCCTATTTCTATGCACGAAGTATTTATTGAATTCACAACAACCCTATAAAGTTTTCTTTAACGATTTTTTCTTTGATTAAATGCACCATTTAATAACATTATGTTTTAATACAAATTTATATACAATTTTTAATTATATACACATTTTTTTGTTAATCAATTGGGTTAACATTTTAAGTTAATTAAGCTTTTTATTGTGTGCTTCGTAAGCCATTTAAGAATCATGAACAATATTACTGATTTATAGAAAGAAAATGATTATCTAAATATAAATTAAAATTTATGAAGTTACAGCCAGCAATGCCTATTACTTATAATTAAAAAATACAAAACTTCATTAGTCACCACAAATCTCATTTAATAACTAACTCCTACAAGAAGTAAGAATTATAATTTAAAAATTTTTAAATATTTTTAACGCTTACTCGATTTTACTAGAATTCAACATTATATTTTAAAAAAATTACTTTAATGTTTAGAATTATTTATTTACAGTTCAAAAAAAAATAAAACTATTTTAATAGTATATTAAATCAAATTATTAAAACTAGGCAAAATATCATGGTTTAAATATTTTTAGTACGATCACCAAATGTTTATTTTTAATAACATAATATGAATATTATTAATAAACGTAATTATTGCATACGTAAGTTCATTTTTTTTGAATTTTAATTAAAATTTAAATGATTAAATTTTTTTATGTACGAATAAAATGATGGCAAAATTATAATTAAGAACTTCATAGAAAGATAAATTTAAAAACTTTATATTATATATTTAAAATTTTTAAGATTATTCCAATATAATAACTAAGTAAATTATATACTTTTCTGTATAAAATACAAATATAATTGTAATCACTTATTTTTTTTACTTATTTTATATACACTTATATACATATATAATCAAGTTACTTTTATTTGATTTATGCAGACATTTTTAATTTTACGTTTTCAAATAATTAAATATGCTGAGATACTTTTTAATGTTTATTTTATAAACTGCATCTTCATTAAATTGATAATTTATTCAGTAAAAATACAGTGTTAAAGAAGAATGAAAAATATTGTAATACTTCAATACAAATACATATGCATTTTTGAAACATATTATAAATTAGTATTTAGTATAACAAAATAAGCTTTATGAAAATTTAACTTAAAATTATAATCTGAATTTTGAATAAAATCTTAATTAATGAAATTGAATATGAAATTAAAATTTAAAATTCAGTAATGTACCAGTTTTATTGAGCTTTATAAAATCCCAGCCACCGAAGAAATTGGCTAATTTACGACTAAATACATAAAGACACAAGTTTTATCAAATATCAAAATCAGTTCAATATATATACATATAATGCTATTAAATTTTCATATTATTTCCACTTCTTTTTTGAGCTTAATCATGACTATTATATTTGCTCAACGTAGCATTAAATGTGTCACTGACTCACATACCGTGTAATTCCATCATTAATTGTACGGATTTCGCCTGTCATTAAATCAATGGTAGTAGAATATACCACTTATCCATTATATTAAACATTTTCATGTAGAATTAGTTTTTTCTGGGTAATGTCAATTAGCTATCAAAATTCCACCTTCCGTAGTATTTTTCATTTCTTAAACTAATAACAAACCACATAACGTTCCACAGCAGAGTAATACCATGTACTTGCAAATGATTACATGAAGTGAAAAAGGATGAAACAAAATTAGTCTTTAGTATGCCTTCGATCGTTTAAAAGAAAACTTTTCTTTTACGATACCTAGTCTCATCATTTGTAGTATAAAACGACTGTTTTATACTTTCCTCGTTTATAACGACCGATGACTCGAAAGTTTTGGGTTCCTCAAAAATGAAAGAAAAAGCAAAATTCGTGTCATGATGAGGTGTCTTACGAATATGGTATTATCAGACAATCGTATAAAGAAACAGAAGACTCTCACTCACATTGAAATAGGTCAATCTATACGAAAAAGTGTGCTATTTACGCAAAAAATATTAATACACATTCACACAAAATGATATCACCGAAAATACGGATATGAGTTGAGATTACATGTATATGGCTATATCATATGACCCAATAATGTTGCTGATCCACTTATGTAAACACCGTATTTTATTTCGATAAGAATTTGACAAAACATCCTTTATTATCTTTAAACATGTAAATTAACACTTTCATGTCCAAGTTTGAAGATAACGTGCTACTTAATCTATCCAAGATCAAACATATCAATGTCAAATCCATTAGAATATCGTACTGCTCATGACAAGTCAAAAAGTATGGATAAACTCACACGAACTACTAAAATTTGTATTTGTGGAACTTTTATAAAACTACAAATTTAAATCATTTCTTAGAGCGTAAATTTATGCGGAGGTAAATAACAGTAATTAAATAATCAGAAAAAACTGTTGAGAATACCGTAATATTGTTGAATGCTCGAGGCTTACCTTATACCGAGAATGCAATGACTTAAGGAACGCATTTTTTAAAATAATGTGTCACACTCCAACTATAAACGCATTCGGTTAATTACAGTAAAAAGCTCATTTTCATTGTGAACTACGGCTGAAATGTTATATAATTAATCAAATACGTGATGTCTTTGACTAAATCCAGTAGCATCTTTTCGTAAATACTAAGTACCAGTCGACTATTCAATTAAAATCCTTCAAGTGTCATTAGTTGTATCATTACACTTCATACCACGAAGTACAAGTATCTTTCAACATTGAGAATCCGTTATATGTATGTGCGTTCGTTCACTTCCATGCGTGGGATTGCAATGTACTTTATCGTATATGGGTAGGAGAAAGAGAGAAAGACGAGGAGATAAAGAATGGAGTCGGCTCGAAAACTCAACACTCATTCTTGTATGCCTTTGATTGAATGACACTTCTTAATTATTATTGATATAGTAATTTAATTTTATATTTAAATTGCATCCTGTCGTAGCAATAAATACCATGGAATGATTTATATAATTTTAACTATTGCTATGGGAATCAACTGAAGGTTTACCGTGGAACTTCCATTAGATTTGGCTCTTTAATCTAACTTTCTAAATTTTTATGCCAGTGTAAAAAGCGAGGAATTATTTTAATTCTGGAATTCAAAATTAAGAAATAAACAAATCCATTGACTCATTGATTTACTTGATCAATTTTTCGAAAATTACAATCGATGCATGGAAAATTTACTTGTACAGTTATTAATTCTGTGATACAGCGATTTTCCAACAAAAAAAAAAAAAATCCCCATTCACACCAACGTTTTACCAAATTAAAAGTAACACCACACAGGTTATTAATATTGTACCTTCGAAATATAATATAAATAGTATCGTGTGTCGACAAACCATTTATTTTTTCTGTTACAATTAGCATTGAAAGATAAAAAAATATCATTCGTCCCATCAATCCACTAAATATCAATGGCAATATTTACAATTTTAACAGTTGGACAAGAAAAGTCCACAGCACCAACACGTCTATTGGTTTTATCGCAGGTGAAAAATGTTCCATTAACATGCCACCGATGAATACCTTTCATTAATTCAACGAACGCATTAGCGCCATACCCACGCATTATATCTTCGTTTAAAAAACTAGGTTTTTGTGAGAAAGGTGTAATGGTGCGTCCACCTTTTTTTTTTTTGCCTCCTTCGCACTCGTGATGCAATGGCGTCCGATGACCGAACTCTTGGCGTTTCATCACGAGACTTCCTTTGCTTATTTTACATTATACTTCACCTCTGCATTCTTTCGTTTGTTTATAATGTGTAAATTATAAATCTGAGAAGGTGGCACTCGGGTGACTAAATTTAACGACCCGCGGTATTTTGTGCTTCGATCGCCGGTTACCACATTCTAAATTTTTATTGCTCGGTAAGATTCGAGTGTGTGTGTGTGTGTGTTGTGAGCATGCAGTATATGTAAATACGGCCGTTGCAATTAATGATAGTCAAATTGAAAAAATTACCGTCGTAAATCTCTACAATAAAATAAATAATTTTTTGCATAATGCTCGGTTCTATTTGTCGCGCAGTATTATGTATGACAATATTTATATCTGTTGCAATAAAATACATAATACATAATAATAATAAATAAATTGAATGAGATCACTTAATGTCCAGTGAGATGTGCGCTTGTCAAGCATAAATAGAATTCGTTAAACAATCGAATAATCAGCTATAATTTATTATATAATTATATTATTGGATTTTATCAAGCGGATGACACCTTGTATTTTTTATACCTGCCTAATAGAAAAAACTAATCAATTTTTCAATACTTTCTTTCACCGTGAATCATTCTTTATAATGTCATAGTTTTTTTAATTAAATATCAAAACGATATTCTGAGTGCTGCATACTAAATGATAAAAGCCATAATCCGTTATGTGCAGTGAAAAAAGAAAGCACGATTTCCAACTTCCGAGACATTGAATATTTG
This sequence comes from Eupristina koningsbergeri, assembly GCA_018907245.1. Taxonomy (NCBI): domain Eukaryota; kingdom Metazoa; phylum Arthropoda; class Insecta; order Hymenoptera; family Agaonidae; genus Eupristina; species Eupristina koningsbergeri. The sequence continues at coordinate 844,837 of JACCHV010002889.1, read as the reverse complement.
AGTAAACTGTTCTTTTCACTTAACTGAAAAGCTTTCAAGAGTCACACTGATCTTGGGGATACAATGCGAATTTAAAAATAGATTTCGCATCCACGCCTTTAATGCCTTACTAGGGAAATCTTAACATCGCAATTGTCTCTTTTTCTATTCTGAATCTTTTGTTTAGTGCAATTAGAGTGTACTCGGTATTCGTAAGTATTTTGTGCAAACTCACATGTGCGTATGTGATATCTCATCTCTGTTTGATGTTTTTATCCCTCCTCTCTCTCTCTCTCTTTCTCTCTCTCTCTCTTTCATTCCGTGTTTCAGTTTTTTTTGCATTTCTTACATCTATAACAACCTCGGAGTTGCAATCCATTGAATGGACACATACGTTGTAATATACACATAAGTAATAAATAGGGCTTGAAAAGTTTCTTTGTTCATTATCTTATCATGCACAATAAGTAAAAACGGTAATTTGAAAAAATGGATTGTTTAAAACAAAGAAGAATATAAAGTAGAGAGTATATGCTTGTGGAATAAATTTTTTTTTTAATGTGTACAGTAGATATGAATACTAATGAAACTTACGAAAAATACCTTGTACAAATTATATCAACTAATTTTCACACTTATTAAAAGTAATAAATTTTTAATTTAAAATTATTCATAAACTAAGTCAGCTGAATTACAATATCTTACCCAAAGAACAAATATATGTTTAGTTAACTTTCCCGGATTATTTGGTGTCACTCATAAGATAATGTCAAGATGTAAAATTAAATTTGAATGAATTGCTTTAATCTTAAGTTAACCTTCATACGCATATTAGATAAAAAAATAATAATTTTATAGATGTAGCTTATACAGTTCTTTTATTGATAATTTTGTGCATTTGTCTATTAATTTAATGTGCTTTATCAATATTTCCTCTGAACCATTTTTAGTAAATGATTTATTAATTAGTTAACGATTTTTGTAAAAGTATTTTGAATGATGTTGAAATTTACATTAATATAGTAATATCAATATAATAGACAAATTTAAAAAATTTGAATACGTCAATAATAATTACAACACAAAATTATGGAAAATATATCTCAATCAAATCAATGTATTAATCAAATTTAGTAATTTAAAAAAAATTAATTATTAATTTACAATCTCTAGAAAATAATATTTATAATTAAATAGCTTAATAGATGTAGTGATAATAAATTTTTAATATTGGAAGTTACGAAATTTAATAAAAACTAACTTAAAATCCATTTTAATTTATAGTGAAAGGACACTATATATTGCAATATATTATCGATTTCAATTTTAGTGGTAATCAATAAATTAAAATTTCTGAATATGATCCAACAGAATTTTGAATTCTCCCCGCCGATTATTATTTTGTTAATTAATTTGAATTTTAATTTGATATGTTGTTAATATATTTAGCTTTTGTCAATTTGAAAAAATAATTAATTTAACATAAATTTCGCATGTTATAACAAATAGACAATTATTTATGCTGTAAATAAATTTTGTTTATGTCATGTTTCTGTCATAATTTCAAAATGTTTCATTTCAATTTAATTTTCTTTGGATCGCTTTTCAGTTGCTAAAGAACTCGTAAAGGTTCTCTCCTCTTAACTACACAGCCGTTTATAAAAAAAAAAAAAATGGGTACTTATTGATTTTTATTCAAATATCAAGTTCCAGAATTCATCAATTTCCCACAATCAACATGAATTTATCATACAAATATTTTTTTTTAACAATAATACCTGTACATAAATACATTTCCTTCCAAGTTTTTTCGACAGCTGCATTTAATTCGCGGCGATATCACAGAAAAAAAATTTTTATAATCGTCGGTACGGATTCATTATTACAAAAGTATTAGCGAATATGCGAGAAAATTCTGCACGTGCGACCTCACGCGCAGTAATCGCACACGTAAATACAAATACAACGGCAACTGTACCGCTAGCAATGAGAATCGCTGAGAAGAATGTCAAAACCAGCAAGTGTGAAATTTTTACGATTCATTGAGGTCCCATTATTATTGCCCTTATTATTACAATTATTCTTTTTACCATCATCATCATCATTATTATCATTATCATTGTTGTTGTTGTTGTTGTTGTTAGTTTTTGTTTCATTATTATTACGATCATTGATAAATACGTATTACGCTCATGGAAAACCCTGCCATAAATATCATTAACTTTTTCTTATTATTGGATTGTTATGTTATATATGAATAATGTCGCTAATTTGACCTTAAAAGCTTATTTCAATTTTAATATTTTCATCGAGAATGTTTTTTCAATAAGTATCAGTTGCACATTAGAACGTTATTCATATTTAAAATAGTATATTAATCTGTCTTAAAAATAACATGAAATCACAATAAATTATATTATGTTTGATTCTTTGGTTATTTTACTTTACTTTTAGATAAAAAAAACAATCTTATTACACATTTTCAAAAATAAATTAAAATTAATATTTAATAATTAATAACTGTTGTTATTTACGAATAATACAAAGTTTTGTGCAACCATGAAATTTTGCTAAAATAATCAATAATTAATAAAAAATAAAATAATATATTATTTTAATTCGTCTTATGAATTATTTTATTTTAATTCCTATTAAATTAATTTATGAGTCCATTGTCGTTTACATAATTACTATTAATTATTATTCTTATTTATATAAAAAACTACTTATGTTTCATAAACTTTCAAGAATAGAATTTTTAACTAAAATTTAAATTGTTAACCAAAGGATAAAAAGTAAACACTTCATAATTTATTCGTGTTAATTTTTATGAGGTGATCAAAATATTTTAGTGCACTGCGAGATGAAAAGTACAGTTTTTACTGACTCTAGAAAAAATTAAGAATCAATAAACACAATAGTTATACAATTGAAAACTAAGTTTAGTTTATGCAATAAAAAATATTCTAACAAGTAATATTTATTTTGTCAAGGATGATAAATAATACAATTAAACAGTAGTACAATGTTTTATTTTTTATTTTAAAGATAATATTTATTAGTAAAACATTTGAGGTCTTAAAGGTATTTCCATGTTAAGAAGAAATGTTGTAAGTATATGTATTACTGTGTATTTTATGTACTTATGAAGATTTTTACGACTTTGGTTATTAACGTAACACATTTTATATTGAAAATGAAAAGTGTGTATGGTAGTAAGGTAAACTAATGTGATCAGTGTTGTGAAATGGCAGTGAAAATCTCGAGGTAATCGAGTATGTGCAATTATGCGAGAACTTGACCAATCTCTAATTAGTCGACATTTCCTTATTTAATGAGCCACTGAGTAATTTTAATGTTTTAATTTTAAAGAAATTTTATTATTTGTTTTAGAAATAGTAGCTCTTTATTATATTTGCATTACACGTAATGGGCATTCAAATTTAATGTTTAACTCGGAAAAAATGTATCCTTAAATGAGGATAATTAATGTAGTTGTAAATTCTCAAGAGATATCATTCCTTATATGTAAGTCTATGTGTGATTAATTTACTAATCAAAGTTCAATGCAAACACGATAATAGAAACTTATTAATATAATTAAATATATTTGAGAGATAATAAGATATAATGTCAGTTGAAAATATTGGATCGTCATTGACTTTTTATAGTTTGTTCGTATTATTTCACTTTTACCAGTTGCCACCTATCTCTAAATTGAGTTTGGTAGTTAATTGGCCGACGATCAAAAACCCATGTTTTCATAATTAATGTTCGTCATTTTTTTCAAGAAAGCGGACAAATTGTCGTATCGTCTTTTCGCCTTTCCTCGCCTCACATTATTAAATTTTTCATATTCAACCCATTTTTATACAACCTAATAGACACGTGCATTTAATAATGTATTTCTGCGCCGCAGCGTATTTTTAATCTTTGCCTCGGCGATGCGGAAAAATTGCGTTTTAGGTACGTATTTAAATTTCTATGCTTTATTTTAAAATAATAGCGTAATGAAAAAAGAGTGCAGAATACAGAGAATAAAACATCTTTCTATTCTACGATGTTTTCTCCTGTGAGATCACACGCGTTGACTTTCTCTATTTTCGTCACAAGGTCCATCAAGTGTCCATGCGTGTGGAACTCTATACGACTATAGGTTTACTTTATTCTAATACTTCTTTAAATATTGCGCACCCAAGTTTTATGCGTTTGTCCCTTGATTTTATAAATGAAAGCGAAAATTAAAAACAATGTACGTTATTTCAATTATTATCACGTTAATTCAAATATATATATATATATGTATATATATCTACAAAGTATCGTAGGATTTTCATTGCTTTTAAATTAGAACAATGGCAAAAAATTTTAATTTCGTTTGTTTTAAATCTATGGCTTTAAATTTCGTTTTCTCATTTTTTTTAATTTAAATGAAATTATTCATTTAATTGCAATTTTTATCAGAAATTATGTACAATTGAATGCAATGTTTACATTTTTGCTTAAAATTTGTTAACATTGATATCATTTTTCATGCATTCCTTACACTTATTTTAATAAGTATATTTATTTTAATTTTAAAATATTTTAATTTTTCAGTGCATAGTAAAAGATACAAGAAATTTAATTTTCTCATTTCTTAGTTCGTTACTTTTTATAGCCTTTTTCACTCCTAATAATTTGACCGCAATTTTTCTTGGTAATAGGTATTTTTTTTTAAAGGTATAAATATACAGTAGAAAATAATTCTATACAAATTTTAAACTAATATTGAAAAATGCATGGAATAAAATGAATTTTCTAAAATTATAAAAGTAATTTAAAATGTAATAAATTTCAATTTCAGGTAATTGCGTACAAAATTTATTTCACAGGTTATAATAGGTATTTTTGACTGTTAAAAATTTCATTTTAAAAGTTCTAAATTTTTATTCGCATAAAATCCAAAGCATTTATTATGATTTTTAAATTTAGAGATTGTAAAAATAAATAAATATCTTTTATGAAAATTTATAAAGTTTTAATATAAAAAATCATGACCAATGCATGTGAAGCATTTTGTATGGTTTTCAAGAAGGCAGTGAAGTAATATATGTAAAGTGGCCTACGTGTACATCACTAGGAATAAATTCTCACCGTAAATCCTTTTTACCACCAGAGAAAGTAGTCACAATCCCCGAGTATTACGTTGGAGCCACTATTAAGTACGATAACAAGAACATATAAGAAAATTCCGGCAAGATGATAAACAGGAAATGAATGATTATCTATAAATGGCGCTTATTATTCGTTGTTTGCAATCGGGTTTCAATAAAAGAAAATGCATGCGATTTGACAGCGTGATTTCATATCTTTGAAATGAACGTTCGAAAAGATGAATTGAATAATCGAACTTTGTGAATAAATTATAAAACATACGCACAGTGTAAAGCAGCAGGAAAGATCGAAAAGCCGAGGATCAATACTTCATCTTTACTATATCGTATATGGCTCGATAGTTTGTCTATGTCAAAGTGTTATTCACCTCATTAAACCATATAGAATGAAGAAAAATAGTTTGCTATACATTAAGAAATTTTCTTCTATTCAATTTTGTTATGGCGCACAATTTTTTAATAAATATTTAATTTGAAAAATGAACAATAATTTGTTTCAATGTAATAGTTTAGTTAAATAAAATACTTGCAATTTTAAATATGTCGTATGCTTTGAATTCTTAAATTTTTATTTACCAAATTTCACGCTCTTACTGATCCACTCTATACCAAATATTTATAGAGTAAAGGAAAAAAAAAATTGCTTAAATTTCTTGTACGAAATTTATAAAAATGGCATAAAATGCATTAAGTTATCATAAATTTTCATAATACGTCACTTATTCCTTAACAGCCCTGAAATACATTCACTATCTTTTTTCAAAAAAGAGAATTTTCAGCAAATAAAATTGTAAACTGAAATTTCATTTATTGTGAGAAAATTGACATGATTTGAAAATATGCAGAGGTATCCCTGTACTATAAACTTTTTTGTATATTTCTTTACACAAATCGTTTATTTCTGATATATATAACGCAAAAACAGGTTTTGTGTTAGTTTTAAATTCAGTATTTTTAACTTAAAAATAAAGTACAATATACATATCTAATAAAAGATATTATTTTAGTTAATCACGAATTTTTTATGTCAGTCTATATAGTATAATTGGAGCATTTCGTGCACATATGTATATATTTATGATATAAAATTTACTAAAGTAATCTGGTCTATGATCAAAGTAGTTGATGAAAAACTACAATTTTATAAAAAAATATATATTTTCTTAAAGTTGGTAAATTTAATACTGAATCTTATCTTAGAATTTAAATGATTTCATTTTCCTTTAATTTAAATAGAAATTTATGATAAAATTTTTTTTCTTACAGGTGAGTTGAAACAACTAACGTTAAACTAAATCTTCTTTGAAATGTAAGTGCTACTATTATACCTCTATTTACTTTGATATATTGACTGTTTCTATACGGTGCTTTTTTAAAAGTAATATAATATCTAAATTAATTGAAGGTTTTATCGTAATCTTTTTAAAATTTTAATTACGTGTACCTAAGATTTTTAGATAAATGTTTATCAACAATAAATAATATTTTGTTAATGTTAAATATCAGAAAAACAATAATAATGATTTTTATGCTATTTAAATTACTCCAATACTGTAAATGTAATTTTTGCAAACAAATACTAAATTATTAGTTTTTGAATGAATTACCAAAAATATTCACCGTGTGTTTTATATAAACATTGTATACCAACTGTAAGAAGGTAAACAATACTATAGAATCTACACCGGTGTATAGCAAGAAATAACAATGGAAATCATAAAAAATAATATTAAACTAGGATTTTAAAAAATCACTAATGTATGGCAATGAGCTGCGCAAACACGCTTAACTGAATAAACGTTCCAGATACAGCAATGATAATAAAATCCAGGAATTATAAACTCAAGTATACTGATGATTCTTCTCTTGAAGTACCGTAAATATTCTTTTTCAAAGGGGAGGGGGGTTCTCAATTACGCAAAAATCTATTGTGTTATTTTATAATTTTTAAGTATTAGATAATTGAATGCCAACCTTTCGAACTATTCACTTAAAATGATTACCCTTGGTGGAATTGAGTTTATAATTAAATAATTCTTACAATTGTTTATTAATAATTGATATACTTTTTCTATATTTGTAATAATATATAAAACACTGAATGGATTCTTTTTATAGAATATTAGATTTTTTAATTGATTATTATCAATACATACATATATATATATATACTTGATAGATAAATTTAAAGTCCAGAAAAAGAAATTCGTATTTTTTACGAGGAACTCTCGAGAGTGATAAGGTCTGCTTCAGATTTGTATTATTAAGATTTTTATGCGCTGTAAAATTAAGTTGAAATTATATTTAAAGAAAAAACCAATTAAAAATTTGTACAACACAAGATATTTTGAGGAGAAACATTTTTTTATTTAATTATATTCTCTCTTTTTTTTCTTTTTTTTTTTAAAGTTGTCACGCAATGGTAATACAAGTTTTGGTAATTGGATCACGAATTAATGTCTTAAAATCTTTTGGAGCAATGTTATTGATTTTAGTATTACTGTCGAGTCAGTAAATTTTTTTTCAATTTATTCGCTTTACGTATGTACATATAAGTTGGGCCAAATTTATGCAGATATGTATGTATATAAAATATTTTATTCAAGCAATAAGTGCATAAAGTCAAACCTTACAAAATATGAGCTTCGACAAAACATTTATGCAATGCGATAAATATAAAGAACATTATATAGCTGTTAATATAAAAATTTGAGTGTACATTATGCAATGTTTGTGTTTAAAATATATTGCATTCAATATAAAAAATTTATGAACATCTTTGTGAGACCCGCGGGTGTTTTGTAATTCGAGCATAAAATTACAAATTTTTTTTTTTAAACAACAAAAAAAACAATACATTTTAATGTATATTTATGCTATGAATATTTATATATAAAAAAAAAAAAAAAAAAAACCAATGACTATTTATCGAGTACCATAATTAAAAACAATAGGGAATATTAATTATTATTTCTTAACTTTAAACCGGTGGAATTGTTGAATCTAAGCTCGGTTGTATGTTAATTCTTTCCTTATGAATTTATAAATACAGCATTACGAAAAAGTTTATCTGCTTATCGCTGTAGTTATCGCAATAAAAACACGAAATTAACTCTCAGCTCCTTTTCGAGTGCACACAAATGTTTTATCACATGTACCAGCGTTTCATAAGCGGATGTTATCTCGCGGCACTGGATCTCGATCTCATTAAAGCGTTCCGTTTACAACGGGAAAATCAAAGCAAAGCCCCGCAATCCCACATCATCATCCCGGTCGCTTACGCAAAATAATCGCCGAAACATCCGGAGAGCGGATTTTCGTGGGGTTGATCATCATCCACGTCGTCATCGACGGCTCCATCCGGTCGCCGCGAAAAGAAAAAACACGCGCATCGCATTCTCCATTTGTATTCTCCAGGGCACATGCGGCCAAGAGCGAGAGGGACGTGTATCGAATGTGGGAAAAGTCCGTGTCACTGAAGAGGAAGAGCGAGAGAGACTTTGGGATTCTTTCTTTCTTTTTTTTTTTTTTTTTGCGATGATAAGCGCCGTTCCAGATATTTTTGAATAGACGAGTTCGACATTTTTGAGGTTGCGCCTACTCACTTTTCCTTTGTTGCTGAATTTATGTAAATTGCCGCCGACGGGATCGTACGCCTTTTCGAATTCGTTTTTCTTTAATCTTTTTTTTTTCTGGTTTATTTTATGCTGCATGCGTTATTTTAATCTTAGCCGATTTCGCTTTTTTTCTTTGTGAGTGGAAAAAATACTTCACTTTACTTTTTTTCAACAAAGCTTACGTTCATTGATAATGCTCTTTCTGCTGCTGCTGAGCTTCTGGAATCTAAGTTTTTTTTTTTTTTAACGATACTTTTTTTCATTAACATCAGTAAAAGATGTCAGTTAATTTTATCTGTAATTTTTGCTGAAAAACAGGATATTGCAAAAATATGAGCAAGCGTCCAATTTGTGGGAAAGTATAGCAAAATTTTCCTTCTTTCATTTAAAACGGCGACATTTTAATTGCAGCTTTCATGCCGCTTTTTATTTTTTATTTAAAATAAAATGTAAAGCATTCTATGGAACGTAAAATATATATTATAAAAACAAACTTCTGTAATTATTTGCTGTGTTTATTTAATTAAAAGCTTTTTCATTCGACCGTAAAATTACCGGTGCGCAATAAAATATTAAACGGACACTTTTTGTCTTTAACCAATACCCAACATCAATCAATACTGTTTTACGAGTAAAAAAAATCTTGAAAATTATTCAAATGAGATGCAGTTTGGGGAAAAAATCAGATAAGTCATAGTTTAAGAATAATAACCTATTGGTATGTTGACAAATATAACTCTGAAAATCTAATAGAATTTCCCACATGCATTCATTTTCAATTAGACTACATGACACATTGTAAGTCATCTTTAGGTCCAGTTCACTGTTATCATAAATCCACACGTACTCTGACTCGTCATATAGCGATTTTGGTTGTTCGTGACACATCAACTCAGGAAATTTCTATTTTCGAAAAAAGAGAGTAAAAAAGAGAATGAGTGAGAAAAACGGAATTATTCATTGTTTCACTATCTCATCGTCATTACATTACCAACGCGTGGAACTTTTCAATGTCGATCATATACACATACAAACTGTAGACTTCAAATTTCATATTTAAGATACAAAAATACAATGTGTTTGATTGTTAACGATTCATGCATATAAAATTAAGAATTGATTTTTTATGTATTGTACTTTGTTCGTTAGCGAAATTAATCATATTTTTCTTTTTAATTAATATAATCAAGTTCTCATTAAATTAAAAAAAGACGATATTTTCTACTCAAATGTCTTTTATTAAAGTAATTATATTTTTTGTATAAAACTCAATAATAATATCTACATATTTATGAATTGTATCTAAATTGGATTTGATACAAATTTAAATTTAAATTACTGGCGTGCAACGCATTGTTTATTTTCATAATTTAAAAATTCTATTAAAACTCATCATTATATAAAATAAAGGATAATAAAATATTACCTATAAGTTCAATAATTTTTTTCAAACATACAAATTTAAATAAGAATTAAAACATGCTAATTTTTTTTCTAATTTACGTTGCGTTCATTCTCATTACCTAATAAAATTCGTTTAGCTATTTTAAATTGCTTCGTTAAATTAAAATATATTTATAGTTACTTATTTCTTTTAAAAGAATGAATTTGTATTGGTTAAGAAAACTATTTTTTCTTTCAGACTTTTTTGTTACTTCTCTGTTCTAATAATATATTTGAAAATCTAAGTAGATCAAAGTACACAATTATACGTGATATATTAATATTCATATTGACAAAATATTGAAATAATTTAAAGGTTATTATAAAATTAAGTATATATTAATCCCATTACCATACAATTATTTTATAATTATAAACATTTAAAATTGACCTTTTGCAACATGTTCAATTGTATTCGAGTACAATATAATTTTTAGATAGATTACCAATATTAAAAAAAAAATTCACCTTAAAATCATAGTTTTAATTGGAATCATATAATGAATTTACATATAAAAAATGGAACAGTTAAAAGCAACTTTAATAATTTTTATAATTATTCAACCTTCTTTTAAAATTGTTAAATAACAAATTAAGCCGTAAAAAATCTTAATTTATCATAATTGTTCTACTCTTGATACTATACTATTAAAAAGTGATATAGTAATGTGTTTTTGCCTCATCCAAGGGGATGTATAAATAAAATATAAAATATTCCACTTTTTTATTGTGTATTCAATTGGGATATAATCAGTTTCAGTTTGTTAAGTGAAATTCTATTGTTATATAATCGGTTTAGAAAAAATCACATAAAAGAGCGCCTAAAAAGAGCATAAAACACGTGTTTTGACATTTAAAGTAAAAAATCAAGATATCCCCAAGACGTTTCCACTCGTGCAATAAACTTTTCATACAAAAAATTATTTACATTAGAAATCTCATTAAGCTATTCATAGAAATCAGTTTCACTGCTCAGCCCGTATTTACAACAAAAGCCGGAGATATGGGAATCCCCCGCGTTGTTCGGATGTTGTTCGATTTCAGCTGAGTTCTCGTGACAAAAGAATCGACGTTGTTGGTTTTTTCCGGGTGGAAAGACCTTGTACCGAACGTTCCGTATCACTCGCTATTCGGGACGGTGCGAGAGCTAAAACGTTTTTTTTTTCTCCTTTTTTGCGTTGTATAAAATAGAGAGAGAGAGAGAGAGAGAGAGAGAGAGAGAGAGAGAGAGAGAGAGAGAGAGAGAGGGAAAGGGAGGAGCGATGGTATAACGGCGTGAGCTTTTCACCTTGGCTCGTCGATTATTGTTGATTTTTATGAAATTCTTATTGTTCGCACACCGGTTTTGTTTGGCGAAAATCTTTGGCGGATCGAAAATCACCGCACGGAAGTATAAATACGAATTGCATGTCTCGAAGATAAACAGCGAGTCAAAACATCTTATTTAAAAATGGTGATTTTGCTGGGAAACTGTATGTGCACGGAACTTCGTAAAAGGGGTTCTACTCTTTTTCGTTAACAAAGAAATTGAGGGAAATAGGCAATGTTTGTGTTGGCACTAGGATGTAGCACGAAAGGATCCACCGAATGGGGCCAAACATGTAAAGAAAACTTTCAAACAAAGCACATTCGCGTCGAAGAAATTTTACCACATAAATACCAATTGATAAATCTTTCCTCAGGAAGAGGTTAAAAATCTTGTTGGACAGGATATGAATTGCCAGTAGATCCTCTCTGGTGATTTTGCCCCTCGCAAAACACTCTGACGCAATGCGGTCGAATGTCGTGCCAATTAATTGGTGTGCGAATTTTCGGTCGAGTTGAATGCTTCTGGAGCCCTCCTTCTTTTTTTATTGTCTTAAAGGGCGGGCAAAGTTCAGAATGCAAAATTTTGCGAGTGACACAAACTTTGACCCACATTAGTAACGGCGCGACGAGCCGCGCGAGTATTTACTTTCTCCCGACGAAAATAACCTCGCAGTGCTCGTTTTACAAGCTACTTCTTCCACGTAAAATCTGAGAGATTGCAATGGGAAACAATGTGATTGTATTTAATGGCTGCTGCTTACGTTTTCCGCAGCAAAAGTAGTTTTGAAACCCCGGCCACATTTCAAAACGAGAAAAAGTGTTTGTGCTTCAACGCTGAAAACATATCCTCGATAGGGAAACTTCTTTAAACAATTTGTTTAATGGATTGAACAAATTTTTATTTTTGGAGATTGTTTGATTAGTGTTGTAACAAATTTTCAGTGCACGAGCTTTTGCAATTTTTACAGGAATAATTACAACATTTGAATTAACGGGAGATTTGATGTTTTATTTTTAAATTTGATTTTGGTAAAATGCACGATATTGAGTATCAAAAAAATCAATTGAATTCAATTTTTTTTTTACTATAATATTGATTTAAATATTTATACATATTTTTGTTTTATTTACATGAAAAATATTTCAAACATTTGAAAATTATTGAATCAACACCATTTGTATAAATTCATTTGATACTTTACTTTAATTTATATTTTATTATGTTTTTACGTTATAACAAAAACAACAACAAAACTAATTAGATGAATTTAATTTTATACAAAAATAAATTTATTTAGATATTAATTTTTAGATAAAATTTCATTCCGTATTAAATATTATGTAACTGAATACAATATAAATTGTTAAATATGCTAGATTTACCTACTTATATACTAAAATCTCTTTTTGATTCAATCGTTAAGAGTTTGTACAAAAAAATTTTGAAAATATTACTCGAAAAAAATATATATATATTTAATTTACATAAACAAAATACTTATAAAAATAATATGAAATGGGTTGATCAATTTGTAGTATTTGATTAATGAACAATCATAATAAATTGTTCCAGTATTATGAACATAGCGTATCAGTGGTCAAAGTGATTGATTGAATCGTTCAAAATCAATTTACGACAATAATTCGCTTGTCTGGGCAATACATTACTATCACTCCTCACCTCAACAAATAATTGTTACGGTTGTTTTGCATTATGTAACGAGCTAGCAATTACCAATCCGTAAAAAGTAAGTCCCCACAAAATTGCGCAACTGCACAATTGTTCGTTTGTCTGGATCTACCCTTTCGAGAATTTCGAAAGAAGAAAGTCCTCGCAGCCTCCGAGATCTGGGTCCAGATCCAGAAAAAAGCACCGGCGAGCCAAAGGCAGAAACCGCGGAAAAATAATGGGGTTCCTGGCGATCGGCGAACCGATTTCCTTCGGGTCCGAGTAGTCGCTGCTCGGTCGTCCATCACCGTCACATGCGCGCGAGAATTGAATGCGCGCGCACGCGCAGTCATGGGTCCGAACGTTAATTGCGATGACGTATGTACCATTTTACGCGTTCCCGGACTTTCAGAATTTCAAATGTCAACAATACATTCGTTTAACGCATGACGACGTGACGCCCGTGACACATGTGCACAAGGTATACGTGAAAAATAGGGAGACAAAGTTATCCTCTCCGGATCTTTTCAGCGGTGATACAATAATCACGCGCTTGAAATGTGTCAATTTTACAGGCTGTAATTGGAGAGTGTCAACATATTTTTCATTCCTCCTCCTCAGGAAGATCAGCTCATTCAAATATATTCATATTTTTTTGTCAAGATCATAAAAAAAGTACGTAATTAATAGAATAAATACAATAATAACTCATGGTTGAAACATGGTCTCTATTTTTCCGCTAATTAAAACAAGTATATACGAATGCATATCTCGGCAGCTGTTTAGTATCATCTCGGGATTACTCAATTCCATACAATTTAATTAATTTGTAATGTTTAAATGTGTTCCTTTTTTATTAATTATTGACGCAGCCACGTGTTCAAAGTTTATTCGACATACAGAATTGTGAATATTTTTGTTTTTTGCACATCGAGTTAATAAGTTGAGTTATCTCGGTATTATGGACGAATTGTCAAATAAAGGAATTACACCGAATGACAGTTATCACGCGATTTTAATTCATTTAGTATATTTATCTCGAACAATCGTAATTAATTATTTAAACTTAAACACTTGCAAATAATAAAAAGCAAAAAATCTTTGCAAGTGGATTTTATAATACCAAATTAGTAAATTGCGCATGCACTTATATAAATTTAATGATGTTGACATGGCCTAAGCAAATAAGTTATCTTAACTAAAGTTTTAAGAAAAAACCTAGGTTCTTTGACAAAGCCACATGGATCTTAAAAAAAATGTGCTACAGATTTTGCGGCAAAGAATGAATGCATCAACCGCGACCGCGAGTTGTATATAAATCTCTTTTGTCTTAGCCTACTCCTGATATTTCCGAGGGAGAAAGGAACAATAGAAAAATGCTTCTACGAAAAAAAAAAAATTTCCTGACTCAATAACTAATATGAGTAATGAATATTGTATTATCATATATCCGGAATTGCGAAGACGTTAATTTAAATCCACCAGCTCCGAAACCTTGAGAGTGTATAAATCTAGTTTGGTATATGTATTGGACATGTTTTATATCTTTTAGCGATGTTGCTTAATTGGGGTCAGATGAAAATTGTAATTGGTCCTCTTCTTGCATGAAAATCTGGGCTAAGCTGCACGCACGTGTTTTGGAATCACTGCAGAATGTTTTTCTAAATTGATGATCAAGGATACCTGAACGTCTTCTTCCTCTTTCTCCCCCTTCGTCTATTCTCTTTTCATCTTTGATTTCGAGTCGAAAAATCGCCTTGAGCGCGTTTACTCTAAAACCTTCGGTTCGATTCCGCAAAGTTCTTTGTAACGTAAAATGCGATGCTCATTTGTAGTACAGAGACTGACGTTTGAGGTTATCCAAAATGATATTTAGATCAATGAACAGTCGCTTTGCAAATTTTTGTTAGTATTTTAATTTTAAACTTTGATTTAGTAACACAGAAAAATGCGTAATTTTAAAACTTTTAAGAAAATACTTTCTTATTCGATAATTAATAATACGAGACATTGCGATTTAAATCATTTTTAGGAACATTCATGAAATAATTTTCACTGCTTTTAGAGATCATAACATTCATTTAATACGTCATTTAATACATCACTTTATTCATTTATAAATTCGATAGACATGACATTATTAGCTTAAAGAATTTTACAATAAATAATAATATTACAAATTTCATAATAATAAAATTTATTTTGTTTCTTTGTTATGAAAACAGGAATATCAATTTAATTTTATTAGTTGAATTATGATGTTAATCAATTCAATGAATATACTATTACAATATTTTCATTATTTATTAATTCAAACATTTTATTAGCATTTTCAGTCATACATTATTGAAAAAAAGTAAAAAATAATATCAAAAAACATCAGAGATATAAAGTAAATATTTTACTTTAATAGAAATGAAATTTTATTTATTTAAATGAAGTTTCAGAATGTATAAAACAAAAATTCCACTTATATTTTTTTAGTAAATCTAACCAAATATACTAAAATAAAAAACACATAAAAGTAATATTGAAATAAGAAAAAAAAGTAATTTTGTACTTTTCATAATTATAAAATCTCTACAATGTTTGCATTGTATATCAGATGTACGAAATTGAACATAATATTGATGTAGACTATTAATAATTAGAATGTAAAAAAAAAACTGAAAACAAATTTTTTAATGTACATCATAAAAAGAATAATCATATTAAACTTTAAATAGGCAAATTACATTAATAAAATTTAACTGATGAAATAAATATTTTATGCATTATAATATCATTATTATATTATGTAATTCCTGACCTTATCATATTAAATAATTTTTAATATATATATATATCTATATTATTTCCAAAAATTTTATCCAAATAGTTAATTATAGATTATTAATTTCTTATAATAGATTTTGGTATAAAATTTTATGGAAATGCAGGTACATTTGTTTTTATTAATACTAATAAGATAGCTTATCCTAAGTTCGTCAGGGGTCGAATGCTTAAGTGCAAAATGATTTACGAGCAAAGCTTTTAGAGCTTTGCAGCTCTGCATATGATGCAACGTTTTGAATTTAATATCCCTCATGGTGTGGATTCGGAGAGCTTTCGTTTAATAGTTGGGCTTAGTATTTTTAAAGTTTTGTCGAAACTCGGTACTTGAAACAATAGATGTACAGCGATTCAAATATTACTGCTGTTGGCACTGTTAAATTCGGTTAAGTACATCGAGACGGGCAGAACTAGACATTTTTGGAGACTTTTATGGACTCGGAATACCAGAAATAGAAATAAGTTATGAATCAAGGACATTGATGACTAGAATGACCCAGCGAAGATATCACCGAAGACTTCTACTCTGTGCCAAATTGAATAGCAAAATAAAACTCGATAAAAAGAAATGATCTGTGAAGTAGCTCGATCTCAATTTTATAATAATTTGTAAACAGTTATAGAGAATTGATAGACTCACGATAAAATACTGAAATTATTAACAAGAGGGGGAAAGTCTTCTCTCATATTAGAAGTTTCAAACCTTAATAACGTGGTTCAATGGAATTTGGAGATCTTGGTAATAGAAACAACTATGCCAAAACAACAATATTTCTCGATCCTTATTATTTTATTTTAGAAACTTTAATTCAATCTTTGAAAATTTCTATTCATCGCAATATCTTCTCCCAATTTTAAATTGGTTGTTTGTATAGAATCTAATTTCCGTTTTTTTACATTAAACATAAAAATTTATTTCGTATTAACAAATATTTGACGATATTTGAAGAGCTTTAATTATCCCACTAGTCTACGGGATTCAATACTATAGTCACTATAGAAAAGCCCGATATTGGATTCTGTTCAATGAACAAATTTAGAACTTAGAACCAACAATTCTCTTCGTTGAATATTTCTCATTATCAATGTATGCATCATTTACTAGAATTAAATGAAATAGTGAAATTTCTAAGCACCATCGAATTATGAAGATTACTTTTACCAACATTCTTTTATCCTCATCAGTCATAATAATAGACTAGTACATAATTTATGTTTTATATAAAAAAAACAGCTTTCTACAGTGATTTCAAAACAACCGTAAAAAATTCTATACTTCTTAAAATACTCAATCGAATCTCACATTGCTATCGAAGTTGTTACTCCAGTTGCGAGTAGTGCAAATTATCTCAAACAATAGATTCTGCCAAAAACTTAAAAATTCTACAGAATTCTTCGACTTGAATTATATGAATTTATATCTTAAGGTATAATAAGATCATAATTTTGATTTCCATATATACTTTCAAAAGCTTTGCATGCAAATCTTCTTGCACTTGGTCATTAGACTTTTAGTGAGTAGATGAAAAGTTACAATTGGAATTTCAGTATGAATTACATTTGCATTTCCACATTAATTATATTTTTTCTAAATTTATTGATGCACAAGAAAGGTAGAATATTGACAAATATTAGTAATATTGATTCATTCAAAAAATCATCTAATTTTTGTATTAAATTATAAAACATAAAAAACTTTTATATGATTTTAAATATAATACATCAATATTTTCATCTTTTTTAATACATCAATTTTATGAATTCAGTTGAGTAAAAATTAAGTTATTCGAACAATAGCTTTTATAACTATGTATTATAAAGTAATTTTTCCTGTACCCTAGTGAATTTAAATTTTTTAATTTATTAAAATTTATGAAATCACGTAACTTATAAATACAAAATATTTTAAAATTAATTACATAATATTTTAAATATTACTTATATTTTTTCCTATAATGATTATCACAAATCTAATAATTCAAAATTAAATTTAAATACTGTACATAAATAAAATAGTTCTAATATATATTATTTTGATATAATATTTAGTATGTTTACATTTATCATTTAGAATTATATTATTTACTTTTAAAAGATTTATATTATAATACTTCAAATGCTAAACATTTCGAAACTATTTCTTTTGATAATAGTATTTATTATTATTATTTTTTCATTTATTATATATTTTTTATTATAATAAAATATTAATTTAATTTAAAAATAAAAACTTTTGAATTAATAATTTTATATTAAAATATATGTTCTATAAATATTTTTATTCACTAAAATCCATTTGAAATACATGAGATAATTTAAGATAATAAAATTTATGAAATGATACGAAAGATTATTGATAATTATTTATTTATATTCAATTCAATAATAAATATTAAATGACACTCTCCTGTATCTGTAATTGTACGTTTAATCGACATAATTCTGAATACTTAAGTTAAATTAATTTTGTATTAGGGTTTGCTTAAATAAAAAAAAGAGACAAATTTATTCAATGAAGAAATTATAACACATAATTTAAGCTTCTATATTTTTATTGATTTATCAGAAATATTTTTTTGATAAAAAATCTATCCGCAGCAGCTCACGTAACTCGCATTTTTCAAATATTAAAATGCTAAATTAAATTTTCCTTAATCCTTTGTACTTATGCTTACATTTTCATTAAGTAATAATTAATTATTTAAATTAATTAAATTTTCAAGAAATTAATAATAGAAGCTCGATATGTATTTTACTAAATTAAATATAAATTTTGGATTCTTTATCAACATTTTCAAAATCAATATATATATATATATATATATTGTTTTCAATTAATTTAAATGTTAACAAGAATAAATAAATGAAAGTATCATTTTTTAATCTGAAAATATAATGTTTACGTAAAAATTAGGAAATTTGTGTTTATTATTTAAATACAGACTATACCATTTACTGAAAGGTTATTTTTTATTATTACTGATATATTTAATTTAAAATAATTAATCCATCACAATTTGCGTGATTAAATTTTTTGTGGATGGTTCTTAAACATATAATTTCAATGCATTATTACATTATTAAAGATTTTCCTTGATATACAAGGCTATAACTCTTGATATAAAGTTATAAATTATCAGAATTGGTTAGTCATTCTTCTAATTAGTACGAAAAGAAATAATAAAATACTATTAATAATAAGCATATGGGAAGAACTATGTGATTGTTGAACGAGGCATTTGTTGATGCAATTCAATTCATATGAATTCTTCTATTGAGTTATAGGATAGACTTATATATTTACTTCAATTGATCAATATTTTTCTTTAAAAATTCCTTTTATAATTTATAATTAAGAATGACTTAAAATGAAATCGTAATAATTCAGGAAATGCCGAATAAAAATATCTAAATGTAAATATACTTTTTTTATAATTATTATCTTTTGAATATGTTTTAATTACTTTTTAATGAAAACTTTCTGCAACATCTGTACGAACTTTATTAAATTTTTCTTTTAAACTATTCACCTAGATTTATTAAAAAATGCTTCATACTAAAATTGTATTCCCATTATTTATCTTTTTTGCACAAACAGCTTGATCATATTTTTTCATCATTTAAACCCCATTTAAGATGAATTGTCTATGTATCGTAACGATATATTCAGTTTTTAGATATCAGTATCAGTTTCTCGTATAACGTATAAAAATTACAAGTCAACACTTGTTCGTAATTACAGTCAACAATTTAGTATGAATGATGTTATTAATCGATATTTATTATTGTTATTATAAACTTGAGTATTTTAACAACAAAAATATTGTTGATGGGGTTTTGCTTATGATTTCTATTTATTTTATCTAATCATGCAATATAGCGTCTACAAAAATTTCTTATTAACGCTAAAATATCGTCAATTTCTTTTTGTTTTGACATGCGTATCTACGTCACTTGTCATTTAACATGTGGAAAATTTTATGTTATACGACAAACATGCATAATTTAAAGAATTTTATGTGCCGTAAATTTTTATTAGATAAAAAGATTTTTTATTACTTTTTAAATATTATTCAAAAATAAATTGTATTTTGCCTTTTCTGTTTAGTTTAAAAAAAAAAGTATTTCTTTTTTTAACAAATTTCTGAAACAACAAATTTCGTACAAAACTGATAGTGTTAATGTTTACCGTACTAGAATTAGGATAAAATTCAATAATCATTTTTTGTTATAATTTTTTAATAAAGTTATATCTTATTAATCAAATTATTCTTTATTGCAGATAATAATTTTAATACAAAAGTTAAAATATATTGAATTATGCACGGGTATGGTTAACATCATTATTAGTTGCAGTACACATTTAAAATTTAATCTAATAAACAATAGCAATTTTTATTTTACATTTTAGTAATTAAATTAAAATCTATAGACATAATCATTAAATAATAATGTAAATAATTAATTAAATACAAAAAATATTTTTTTAATATTAATAAAGAGTACAATAAAAGTTTTGAGAATAATTTATTAATTCTTGTTGAGTATTTTTAGTACAAAAATAAAATTTGATGATCAGCTATTGAAAATACAATACTGAAAATTTTAATAATAAAAATAGCATTTTTATTATATTAAATTATTGATTGGTAAATAATATAATGTATAATCAAGATACTCGAGAATTAAAACAAATTTTTGAAATTTTGTAAATTCAAATTTTGAATGTAAATAAAAAAATACTACTTATGTTTAATAATTATTCTATATAATTGTGAGTAATTACTAGTCGTTTATTGAACAATTTTTTTAAAAATATTTTTACTGTGTTACTGGTAATATAACATTTCACTATATTTAAGCTTGAATTACTTGAATTAATGTTTTATTTGCATATATATTATTTATTTGCATTGCGAAGTTTACTAAATTAAAAAATCTTAATAAATGGAAAATGTAAATTATTAAATAAATAAATTTTATTATTTTTTATGTGTATTTAAATTAAAATAAATTAAGTAAACAGTTTTAAAAATATATGTTAATGTTTGATTTGATTTTATAATCACCATAAATATTTATTATTCAATCGAATATTAAAGAACATGTAATTTATAATGATACGAGAATAAAGAAATTATGATAATAAAATATAAAAAATGTGTATAGAAAAATAAAAAATGATTGAAATTTCAAATAGTCGACACTTGTTTCATCAAACTTACAATTCATTTATCAACGTGAAGTTTTAGCCTGTAACATTCAATACTCCTTCATCTATAGTTGCGTTTGATCTTTTGCCAAATGACGTTCCTTTCAATGAAAGTACACAACATACATGTAAATATATAAATACCTATATTTATATATAAACAATGTCTAGTGAAACAAATGTGGTAGTTGAAAAGTGTCGATCAAAAGTCATAACAATCTCACGGTGGACTTTCTTTTTTTTTTTCTTACTAACCTTCGATCAGTTTTAGCGTCGACTAAGTGAGCAAGTACAAAGCTTTCGCCAAGGACTAATTGTATATTTAATGATTTTTGAAATTTTGCAAAAAATACATGCGTTTGTGAGCATAGATTTTAGGCTTCGACGTGCAAGTTTGATGAATTCGTAGAAATTACCTGCCATGTTATTTTTTTTAAAGAACATCTACGTTTTTGTAGTTCCAACGAATTGAAAAATATTATCAGCAATGTTTTGTAATTTTTTACTTAAATAAATTAGCTAAAAAATCATCGAAGGTATGTCAAAAAACAGAATCAATTATCTTTAAGGAAGCACAATGAAATTGGGTCATAAAAATACACAAATAATTATGCATTTGTTTAATTTAAGTACGTTAATATAATAATTATGATAAAAATATAATGAAGGAATGGATATAAATAAAAAAGATAGACCATAAGAATTAGGAAGGTTTTTAAAACATGTTTGCTTTTAATAAATAAAGAGAACTGGCTGTCACGATTAAAGTACTTTCGGAAAAATACAAGGCTTTGGAATTATTAATACGTATTTGTTAAATAAATATTTTTAATATAATCAAATTTGTAAAAATTCATAAGTTGGAATTTTTTTGCATTAATATTTCTACTAAATATGTTGAATTTTATTTCATTTTTTAATCAGTGACTTTGAACTCCTTTAAGATAAACTAATTAAATATTGAGAATATTGATTGATAACAAATAAAAAATTATTTTTAATGCATATTATTTTTAATTCTAAAAAGTGAAACGTGACTTTCGTTTTTGATGAATTTATTAAAACGCAAATTTAGGCACGTACGAATTTAATTGAACAAAATATTTATGAAAATGTAAATTTCTTGAGGAAATATGCAGTGTAATTATTAATAATAGAAGAAACCGAAGTTGTGGAAATTTTGTTTGCCACTTTCTAATTAAATTTTATTGTAATTGAAGACTTTACGACTCATTAATCGTAAAATAATTCAACCATCAATATTTTTTAATTAATCTTCATTCGTATAAAATATTTGGTTGTAATTTTCATTTTTAATAACAAATCAATAGAAATAGAAAATTTGATAGCGTATAACCTAATCAAAATAAAGATAAATATCTCTATGTCCAATTTTAAAAATTATGCACAAATTTTCTAACTGTTTAGAATTCTTTCTAATGATTATTCCGATCAAATTCAGTTCGCATGCTCAATGCTAAGAGTTTTAAATAGCCCAAACGTTGTGTATACATAGGTAGCCATTACCATTAAAAGGTTAGTCTCTTGGTCAAACGGAAGGTGTATTTGTTCAGTGACTGCAACTTCTGTTTCAACGATCCACCCAAGCTCTAGGAAATGTACCAATTTCCTATCAAAAAACGTTATCGTCTACTCGATGGTTTGCGAACTTCCATGATACTTTTTGTGTCGAGCCAGACACACAAATTTCATATTCACTTATCGATCGACTAATGCACGATTGAATATGAACTCGTACTACGCGCTTGAAAATTACGCTGTATATGTGTCTAAATAATAGTATGTTCTTTATTCGACTGACATGCAATTCTATAAATAATTTTTATGTAATTGCATTTTAATCAAATTCTCGTATAAATACTCGTAAGTGAATATATTGTAATTCGCTAATGCGCGTACCTTCCACAATTGTAAATGCGATAGTACTTGCAGACCGTATACCAATAATATATTCACATTAAACTCGTAATAATTTATATTATATGATTATATAAATTTATTACAGTCGGGTATTATACAATTAAAAAAAAAAATATCAAGAACCAACACCCAGACTTACAAAAGCCATTATTACTGATTTCTCATACACGATAAAGAAGTCCGGTTTTCATGGTTTAGTCCCAAGCTTTTAGATGGCTAATCGCGAATAAGTCGTATTATATCGTATATTGCATAAAAGATGGTATAAACCATTCATAAATAAAATTGAACCTGATCATTTATATGGAGAATCAAGATCAACGGTCGATTTATTTTGGCTTTCGCAAGTCTTTTATTATTGCATTATTGTCAATGAGTACTCGTCATATTAAAATGATTTTATTCTTTGCAATGACAGAATGATAAATGATAATGTACAGTTTCAACATTAATACAATCTTAAATAAATATATTATTATTGCTAAAACGGTATTTTCATATGAACTGTAATCATTATTATAATTTTCATTGCAAAATTATCTTTTTGATCATTAGTAAACGTAATTAATAAATGGTTGCGCTTGCATTTACTAGGTAGTTGGGGTCTGTATAAGATAAGTGGAATATGTATTTAAATTGCAAGTTTTTAATTAAAGATATACATGTTTATGTACTTATATAAAAACTATTTTATATTTAGATTATATAAATTCTATTTTAAGTCTTTAACGTGAATCTTCAATTATGGAAAACCAAAATTGTATTGTAACTGCTTGCTTTATGAAAATAATTAATAATAATATTAAAAAAAACTAATAGGTAGACAATATCTTCAATTTTAATGAGTATTTTGATAATGATATAAATTTTTTTGTAAAATTATGTATATCTATAATTACTATAAATTGTAGTGGCGCCTGGGATACCATATATCATGAATTAATGTCTGGAGATATGTTAATTATAGAATAATAATAAAAATCGATTACATTTTTATTATTGTTCTAATATCATTGTCATTATAATATTACAAAAATCTAATTTTATTAATGATTACGATGTTTGTAACGTTGCGTGTAATGAAAATTTTTTGAAAAAACCTATCAAATCCAATTTCAACTTGTCAATTATCAGACACAATGATATAATTGGACAAAAAAAGAACAGATAAACAAATAATACATATATTTTTAAAAGTTTCAATGATTTTTGAAAAACTTTTGGTTTCATGCAATGCATAAACACTAAAATTCATACTCACTTTTATTAAAATATACAAAATTTAGATATTTTAAACTGTGATACTGACTGTTCAGTGTGATAAACGAAATGACTATTTTATTATTAAACATTTTGATTATTCTGGCATTTTCTTCACTTTGGGGCAGGTAAAAAAGAAACCATGAATCAACCAATATCTTTGTCCTTGAATTTGGAGTTCAGTATCTTCAACATTTGAGTGCACAAAGCTTCTTATTTTACAAACTTAAATCAAAATATCACAATATTATAAATATTACCGAGTTTTAGAAAGACAAATTGCCTTACTGTCTGCTTTTTTTTTCTTAATAATCATTAACTTTGAACAAATACTTGAAAATGAGTCATACACTAGACAGACTTACATTATGCAATACTGGATCATGTATGATTAATTCGTACTGGCTACTTTGAGAGATACAAACTATTTAGCGTACAAACAGTTAGCATTTTTTTTATTATTTCACTCGATTACTTTGTTCCCTTCACTCTTTCTCTGTGTTCTGTATAATAAATGCAGAATAATAATTCGACTATTAATGTATAGAAGATTTAAGTTGATATTTGAGTATTTGAATGGAAATATTTTTACTGTTTTTTGTAAATAAATAAAACAAGTGTTATTAAACATGATTTTTTTACTTACATTTAAAATCCTACTTTTTATTTATCATGTATATATAGAGTGTTCGTTATAATTACTTATTTATCATAATTTTGTATTCTAATTTTTATAATTTTCATACATCTATTCATGGTATGCAAATTTAAAACACAATGAGAGAAAGTAAACAAAACACTTTTCTTCGAATTCATTATGTTATCTGTTGTTGAAAGTATTCCTTTATATAGAGCATTGTATATGCAAATACACGAGTAATTTTTATGTTTGTTTTGGCTTGTGATTATGTCCTTTGAGCATAAATATAGATATTCGACTTATTATATAAAGTATAATCTAAGGTGGATAAGAATTCGCAGTTAATAAAAGAAATTGCTTTGATCATACATTCTTTAATCACGAAAAAAAAGTGAAATACAGAGAACGTCTAATTATTAGAATTATTACTAAAAGAAAAGAGATCGATAAATTTAATTTTTTTATAATTTTGTGTACAGGCATATTTATTAACATTTAATGTGTTAAACCTGTATGAATCTATATTTAAGCAATAATACTAAAAACTTCATTATTTGCTAGGTCATTAGTAATTGTTATCAAGCAAATATTAATACATTACTCAATTTATGTTATATTAAAAAATTATTGTCATTATTAAAAATAAATCAATGGAATAAGATATTGACATTTTTTAACAAGCGCGTTCATATTTCAGAATTTTTACTAGTAGAATAATATAAAAAATTCTATTATGATTATATATATATAAATATTATAGTAAACCAAGTGATACAATAATATTTCTAATATTAAATTTCTATTATTAATAAAATTCAATTATAAATATTTTTTTTAAATTATGTATTCGGTAAATTTTTCAGAATTTGAAACAAAATAACAAAAAACTGAGTTATTTTAACGTATTGTTTAACTCTTATAAATTCCTAGATAAATGTTTTACTAAATAAACATTTTTATTTAACTTTTCATCTTTTATTAATATGGTTGAAGATAAATACAGAAAATGCTTTATTTACTTTAATTTGGAAAATATAAAAAAACTATAACATGCTCTAATATGGTGAATTTGTAAGAGTAAATTTAACTTTTTCCCCTAATTCAATTTCTTAGTTAAGAACTATTCATCTCTGCGCTCAAGTTTTAAATTCTCTAAAAAAAAAATTCATTGCTTCCACCATTGTTAAAGTATTTTCAGTTTAATTGGAAAAAATAGCTCAATATCAGGGAAGTTGAACTAACTGATTTCATTCGTAAATATCCAAGAGAAATTCAACCGTCCAAATGAATTCACAAGTTCAAATAAAGTTATAGTATTAATTAACATTATGCGCTCTTAAGTAAATTAAAAAAAATTCTATTAACTCATAAAAGTATACGAATATTTAGGAAGATATTTTTAGAAAAATTATATTTGGCGTTATTCTAACAAAAAATTATCTTACAGTTTAAAAAATTCTAAATCAAATAAAATAATTTACATGTCTATTACAGTAAATGTGTATACAATATATTACAATTTATAATTCGTGTATCTACGATAAAATTAATCGTACGTGTTTCATTACTATTATAGGTATTTATATTTCTTCCTTTTCAACCTTTAACTCTAAAATAGATGAATCATAATTCTTAATTATAGAACGAGAGTCGATAGTTTTCGGATTATCGGTTAGAACAAACTTGGAATAAAAACTAAAGAAATAGTTCAATGACTTGGTAATGAGGTGGATTTGGGAAAGGTAACGAAAATTTTTTTTAATGCATAATGCTCTCAAGTTGTTGCTTGATAATCAAGGTGGATAATCATACATAAGAAGCCTGTGCTCATTTATTTTTAACAATCTTATCAGCTCAGCAAACAAAAACCCACGATCTTGAATTCGCTCCACCACGTGCACATTTCCCAAAAAAGCTCAACGTCTCTTACCCCGCTCCCGCCGAGTGAAAATCCAAGGGACCAAAGGGCCGAGCCCGCAGTGGTCAGTGAAAGCTCCCGGGAAATTCGAGAAGCTCGGAGGAGGCGCTCGCGTCGTTTTATCTTGTCGGCGCCGTCGCCGCCGCAGCCGCACCCGGGAGGGGGAGGCGGAGGAGGAGGAAAGCCGCGGCGACCGAGACTCGGGAGGCGGCGCCGACGCGCCAACGATTTTATTGCATTGATGCCGTCGTCACCGACGAGTCGACCAAGTGTGCCGCTCTCGGAGTGCCGCGGTCCGAGTGTGAATCGGGCGCCGCGGGTGCGGGGGGTTGTTGTTGTTGTTATTGACACCGACGCCGATTGAGCCCAAATCGACCCCTGACCCCTGGACCACTATGGTGCGGATGCTGTGCCGGTGGGCACGTTAAGGACACGGAAAGCTCCGAGGAGGAATTGGCCGTTCGAGGTAAGATAAGAAGGTGCCGGCCGATGATCTCCGGGACCGATCGCGCGACGATTTCCTTTTGAAACTTGGCACCCGGACCGAGCCGATTGATAAGGACCGGATACTTATTTTAGATTAAGCTCTTTCTTTTCTTATCGATCGGGAAGTATTTTTGCGCCTCTTCGCGATCGGACTCTATCTCAATGCAATAAAGCCAATTGAATTTCCCTCTACAAAAGTACTTGAAATTAACTCCGCGTTTCTGAGAAATCGAATCAGATTTTTGATGAACCGATTGTAACAATATTTATTTATATCAGAACGGTAAATTTCATTAATAGTGATTGGAGTTTTATCCTTGAAAACTAGATTTTTAATCACTAAATAAAAAATCTATTTTAAATAAGCAATTAGGAATTCGACCACTTAAATATTGAGATCTCCAAAAATGTTTTGGAACATGTGATCGTAATTTCCTTTACGATACTTTTAATTGACCAGGATTAATGACTTATAGATAGTACTTTGGATTTCCTTACTTTCTTATTTATGAAAAATAATAAGTTTTTTATGACATTAGAATATTTAAAATAGAATGGAAAAAACAATCTTACGCGTGTTATTACTGTGGGTAAAAATGTAATCAAAATCTCGGCGAAAATTTTTTTATAAAATTTCCATTTATTTATTCAACACACCTGTACATAATTTCTTCACAGAAAAATCTATAAATCATGTTTGGTATTTCGCATTATTGTATTCAAATATATAATCAATTGTCTGAAGAGTTGAATTAAAATATGCCTTTCAATACTTTATGTCATTTAATTAGCAATATTTCAAAGAATATGTGATATCTTATTTTTCCAGTGTATGATGTTAACAAATTTATATGAAACTTAAAATTAATAGATATGAGTGATTTTAAGTACAAATTGAAGGCTTAAGAAACTTCCATGAAACCAAAGCATTCTTATCAGCGTTAAAATTTTGGGACAAAATTATTACGATTAATTTGTATAAAATTTAAAATGAGATACTTTTACGAAAATTTGCATAAAATAATTTTATATTATTCTAGTTTTTCAAATAATATTTAAAACTAATATATTAAACTTTATTGATAATTTTCAATTCACTTAATTTAAATTATTGATTTATCGTTATAAAAAAATTTACTTAAAAATGTTTGTCTACATTTTTCTATTCAAGTTTGTATTTATGTTTCATAAAAAACATTGGTAATTGAAAAATAGAAAGTATCAAATAGCTTCTGTTTGTATTAAGTCAGAATAAAAGTACACAAGTTATTCAATTTATAATCATTGTAACAAAAATTGTTTATTTAATTTATACTTGTTTTCTCCATTATGGATATTAGTCATTTAAGAAAAAAGCTACTCGAGGTCAATATAATTTTTTACTTTAAAAATAACTCAGATGGAAAAGATGTTATATATCAACAAATGTAACCCCGAGCGAAGAATAGTTATTAAAAATATGATAACTATCAATAATCCCATGGTTCACTTTTTATTAAATTAGATAAATATTTTTAAATTCATTGAATGTTTTAAAAAATATTATCAATTAAAATGCATGCAATGAAATTGTACATTATAAACATACAAACTTTCTTAGGAAAATTAAAAAAATTGATTGATTTATATTATTGTACAGTAATTTTTTATATAAAAAAATTGTTTTTTTTAACGTATTCAACTATTTCATAAATTTTTCGATTATAATTAACATAACTATTGCACAATATTATAATTTAGTTGCATATTCAATATAGTAGTACAAAAAAATATTTTTATATTTTTGTAACATTTTATCGTGATGTAACTTTGGGAAAATCCAGTCATAAAAATATACTTGTCAATAACTATTTCTGTTAATATAAAAAATTTATTATTTAAATATAAGAGTATAATGATCATAACATAGTGTATATTTTAAAAATACGATGTATAAAAAACAGATATTCGTGTATCGGCAACGCTCATAAAAAAAATAATAGCTTCCAAATCTAATTAAGGAATAAAAATTAATAACTTTATATGATACAATAGTATTACATACCTTGTAATAAAAGGGTAAAAATGGCTTTTTACTCTCATTCGCATACCTTTGTAAAAAATAAAACTATTAAAATTAAAAGAATCACTACCAGATCAGTGCATTATAGTTTTGACGATGTTCCAGACATAAAATTTATTGAATTTTATTTAAAGAAATATACTTTTAGAGTATTATTTATTTTAAAAGTGAATTATTGTCAAAGTTTACATTAAATTGGCTTTAATATACTATAAACTTATATTTAAAAAAAAATTTTCTACAATATTTATATTTATATTTGGAAAATTATGATTTAAAAATGCGTTTTGGAAATTATGTTGATTAATCAAAGGTAAATAATATTGCATCGAACTATCTGTCAGGTCAATACATTTAAATTTATTAGTTCTAATAGCACATCCATCAATAAAGCTCTTTTTGTTACTGTATGATTTAGTATTTATTGAAATTAATGTATTCGGAATAAATGATTTATTGACAATATTAATCATCGATTACACAGGTAATATGTAATACGAAAGTATTACATGCAATATGCATTATTAAAAATGATGACTCTCAAAGTTTTTTTAAAAGAAAGGTATTATACAAAAATAATTTTTAATTTTCTTGAAATTTATTCGCCGACGTTTACCTTTTAATGCAACATATTAAAATTTTGTAACACGTTTATATTATGAATATGAAATACACAAAAAAAAATTGGAAAATTTAATTACAAAATCATAAGAGATAAAGTGTTTTTTAACAGCTGTTTATAATCGTTTCTCAAGTTTTCACATTTCTTTGAACACCGATTCTTTTATTATCTCTTCTTTTTTTTAAAGTACTACCCATAAAGATGAAAGAAGGTTTCGCGTAAAAAAATATCATTTTCGTATTATGCAAATTTTAAATGATGCAGATATACTAGTTTATGAGGATTACGCACTAAACTCCAAAAGTCTCGTAACCTATGGATTCGTCCAATTTTTAAAAATTACACATACTCTCGTAAATTATAATGAAAAACTAATTGAAAATAATCGAAATTGCATAGGTCAGAGACAGAATAGCGATTCTCATCGGTTCTTCGTTAAAACTCGTTAGCATGTGGGTTTGTGGCCTTCAAACATGCGTTTGTGTCTCTTTTCTTCATTTCCCAGCATTTCGCGTTCCGAAATCCTTCGATCTCGAGCCAAAATGGGAAAATTGCGACAACGTTCTAACGGAATTTCACACGGAGATTAATCGATGTAATTGAGATGGAAGAGAGGCGGGCCTTTTGATTTAATGACACTCATATCAGTTATCTCCTTTTCTTCTGGACCCTTTTACAATCGGAACATAAAAACGAAACTGCTGCCTTCCTTCCTAAAAAAGAATTTTAGTTTCTATAAAAATGTCTTTTCTCGTTTTCTTTTTTGATGTGCACGTCCAATTTAATCTATAAAATTGTTTCGAGACTTGATAAATTTTGATTAGATAGTAATAAAATGTGCTAAAACCATCAAATTATAGATCTCCGTATTCATTTCGATATTTTATGATTATTTTTATGATGATGAGTGAAGCACAATTTAAATAATAATTTTCGTGGTGCAGAAATATTTTTCAGCAATTTATCTTTATCATTTTTAAATTTTGTCCTCAATTTATATTGAAACAGAGGAATCATTTATTTGCTAATTCTCAAGGTATAGGAATTATAAACAAGAAGAACATATTAAAGCACCAAATCCTATTTTAATACGCGGTTTAAATATATATATTTTTTTTACTCGTGCACCAGTTACATTATTTATTTTGCAAATCACAGATGAAATCGTCAATTAAGTGATGTACTATAATTTTTTATTTATTGCGTTTAAAAATAACTATACGGGCGCGACTCGTGTCACAATGAAAACACAGGTATACATCGTGGTGTGCCTACTCTTTTTATGACACCTCACGTCGAACTAGAAAAACTTGTGCATAATCATTCTCTCAAATGAGATACATAATTTTTGTACAAAGTATGTGTGTGTGTGTAAATGCACCACTAGAAATGCATACACATTATGGACATTAAGATAATAATATTCTAATTAAATCACTTGTTGATAAAATTATTTAAATATATTGTTTTGTTATTTTTATTCAGATATCATGTAACTTTATTTTAAAAGAATTTTCTGATTTAAATTCTATTTCGTGTTTTAGTATTTGATTGGATTTACGCTGATCGTTATCAGTATATTTTAATAAAATATTACAATGCATGCAACTGCACCATTTAGTTTTGAAGAATAATCTATTTGGATAGCCATGTTTTAAAATCTCTAAGCCAAAACATAAAATATTGCTACAACCATCATTAATTTCCAATTTAGAAAACGAATCCATGTTTTAGCAAATCAAGCATTTAATTCCTTCATTGATCGACCTACCCTCATATAAATAAAGAATAAAATATTTCGAAAAAGTAACGTTAAATTCAATGCTTATTCATGTAGAATATATGTCTGCTTTAGAAAAATATGTATTAGTCATTATCTGTATTGAGAACGGCAAACATTAAAGCGTGCATTCTCGCAACGCGTACATTTGGAAAAAAAACCACACATACAAATGTGAAATTCAGTTCATTTTGGTTCATCATCAAAGCTTTCCTATTATTATTCTGTTCACCACTCGACATTCGACATCCCCTGTTCCTCAGGCTTTTAATTTCGACGTGAATTATTCTCATTAACAACAACGAATATTATCTAGATGAGTGAAATTTGCATTTACATTAATATGGAAAATAACGTTAAAATCCATTGATTCAATGCGGATTATTAATTGATTCATTTTAAAGGTAACGAGTTCGCGAAACACGGGAAATATGTTGAAACGCTCGCGAAACAAATGCAAACAGTGATAATATACGCGCACACTTAATCGGACATAATTTCGTAAACCAGAATGAATGTTTTTCGAGTAATACAATATTAACATTAAAGTTGAAAGCTGAGAGTGCGTTTAACATAGTAGTTATTTTAGTGAAGGCTATATATTTCAAATTTATTTATAGGAATTTCAGAAAGTATCATGGAGAGTGTTAAAGCTCTGCCGCAGTGGCATCAGTTATCAAGAATTTTGTAAAATAATTCGCATTCACATTCGCTAAATGCTTTAATAAAACCTTCAATAATTGCTTGTAATGTTTAATCGTGAATTATTGGGCCAAGCATTCAATTGAATTAATAATTCAAATGCCGCGTGTTTGTTCCACTTTATTATCGAATATTGATTCCCTTTCAAAAATTAAGACAAAAGCACGAGAATCGCACTCAATAGTTTCGCACAAATGACGGACAGTCAATGTCCACTTGATAATTCCGCCTTCATTACGAATACGCACTTCAATGTACGTCCTCATTATTGTGTCCAACATTTAAAGCTAGCAGTGTTCTAGCGAAAAATAAAAATAAAGAAAAATTCCGTGCTTTTTCCACGCTGATAATAAAGCGACTCGCGCCGTTTTTGCGAGTTTCCGACTCGTATTGTTGTCAATGCGACGCTCGTTATTCCGCGAATGGCAGTCGTCACAAAACAAAGAAAAACGAGGAAAAAGGAGAGGAGACCCCTGCAAAACAAAAAAAAAAAAAAAAAAAAAAAAAAAAAAAAGGAGACTCGCACATCCGCGCGTCTTCGTCTTGCGAGGGTCCGGTTCAGTCCTTGATATCGTCGTCGTTTCTTTATTCGCTGATCGCGTCGCGGATAATTTTTCGCATAAAGCGATTGGCGCGAGTCTTTTTGTTGCGAGCGACGCGAAGATAAAAAGCCGCCATTGTTCAATAAACTTTTATGTAAGTTTGGTGAAATGGAGATTTGGTTTTCAGGAAATAAATGCTGGTTTGCGCAATGACCATCGCGAATAGATGGAGTCGTTGCATCGCAACGATTATTATTATTACGGTCGTTTCGTTACGAAATTAAGGTATTACATTGTGATGCGTTGTTTTGAAAATTAATCGATGGATCGCGTGCGACTCCTATAATTCTTTGGCCATCGATGGGGTTTCCTGTTGACCACAACAAAAAAAAAGAAAGAAAATATTACGGTAATATCAGAAAAATAGCCATTATGTCGGCTAATGCGAGGTTTTGCATGTTTACGAAACTATTAATTATTTCCAATGTTCTAGTTCTCTTTACATTTAATGGTGTAATGAAGAAAGTCATTACATGTCACTTTTAATACTCATTTGGGCTATTTAAAATTGAAATATTCGTTTTGATGGGAAATAAAAAATTGAAAAAATATTGAAAAATTAAAAAAAAAAATTCTGTAAAATATTAATAAAAGTATCGTTTATTTAAAGAAATTTCAAGACGAGTACGCATTCAAATTTTGTATCTAAAATATCACATTGCAGAAATATAAAACATGTCATGCCAAAATGCTTAATAATTAAAGATCCGTATGCCAAAACTTTAAATAACTAATAATAATAAATAGTTTGTTTTTAATTTAATCCAATTTACACTCATTAGTTATTAAGGAAATATCATACTTGGGTCGAAGAATTTTATTTAGAAATTTTGATTATTCATAAGTGAAACTGCCACACCTTTTTTT
Source organism: Eupristina koningsbergeri (assembly GCA_018907245.1). Classification (NCBI taxonomy): domain Eukaryota; kingdom Metazoa; phylum Arthropoda; class Insecta; order Hymenoptera; family Agaonidae; genus Eupristina; species Eupristina koningsbergeri. The sequence continues at coordinate 810,741 of JACCHV010002889.1, read as the reverse complement.
AAAAAAATTCTATAAAATACTCTAGTGCCTGTAAAATATATTTACACATGTGAAATATTTCATCAGTGCAAATAACAAGAAAAGTTTTCCTAATGCTTTTTTATTACGTGTTTGAAGTTGAGAAAAAATTTTTATAAAAATAAAGAAACACAAATTTTATTTCTGTAATATTAATACGATAAGATTATAGCAGTTTTTAAAGTCCGACAAATTACAAAGTAGTATTTAATTCCTTGTTTAATTTTTGGATGTAGCAGATAATTAACAAGTATATTCATTTCATAATTTCTATATTTAAAAGTAATAGTAAGCTCGGAAAATCACCATTTATAATTTTGCTGAGACTTGCCATTAAAGCGATGTAGATTAATAGATAAATCTAAAAGCAATTATTGCGCACAGTATTAATAAGTACTCTTGACACTATTTGCAATATTATATCCGTAATCTTCGTTGTTTTTTATAATTTAAAGGATTAATGTTTTTACTTGCATTGGGCTGAAAATTGAATATGAATACGGATTATTAATGAATTATTAAATAATTCAGTTGCTTTAATTTGTAGTAGTCTCGGTAATCAATTAGTGTTTGCATGAAAATTTGTAATGTTGTTTTTATGCTTAATATTTGTTAATGATGAGTTCGTCAACTACAAACTTTCTCTTAATTCATTTCATTGTCTCAATTAGAAATTTAACATTCAAATCTCCATTTTCGCTAACCAACACCAGCTCTTATTTTCATCAAACCAATTCGGCAATGGAGTTCGAATTGAGTTACGAATTCTGTTAACGTACAATTTAAACCCGCAATTGACTAACCGAATGTTCTTACACTTTATTCTCTTCCGCACTTTAGCAATTCACATGCATCATTCCCCTCCTCCCTCCGAGATTGCAGATGTCAAAAAAAAAAAAGAAAATAAGGAAAGGAAAAACGGCTCTCCTTGATTCCGATATCCCAAAGGCACTTGTCGATAGAGTTTTTCTCGTGTATCCTTGCCCCGGTTACCCTCCTCACCCCCATCTTCGCCTCTTTCTTCGCACTCGATGCGTAATTTTAGGTTTACGTCTCGTGCCACTCAAGGTCGTGACTTATAAAATTCTTTCTCCTGCGGGGGAGTCAACAGAAAGAGGAAGAGAGCTTTCGCTTCTATTATTTTTAAGGATCCCGCCGAGCTTTTAATGTGCACTTTGGCTTGAGTCGGATCTAATGACTTTTCCGCGAAACCGACATGGCGATTCGCCGAGTTTTCTTTTGTTAAGCTGCGAGCGCTAATATACGATCGCGATTTCGTGTAAATATTTACAAAAGGCTTATTCATTTCTTGTATTTCGAGTGGAGCATGCAATTTTTTTTTTATTTTTGCCATGTGTTTGAGATTTTCTGGAGTCGTGACTCGAGAACACAAGGTACAGTTCAAACTCCTGCATTAAAGATGGACAGTTATATGCAGAAAATGTTTGCTTCTGTTTTTTGCAGTTCACGCAGATCGTTTTGTTACTAACGTATAGCATTAAGATTGATATTATATTAGCATTTACCGAGAATTATGTATTTGTGAATTTTTTAAAAAGGATTTGACCTGGTATCGTTAAATATTTCTCTCGCGAAAAACGAAAACGTGGAGCTGTCATATGATACTTGTTGGTGGGATTTTGACAAGTTGTCATGCAAGTCAAAATCTCGACGTGACAATTCTTGTATCGTGTCAAAATTAAGATAATTTTGAGAGTGTAATTATCCGAAAAATGGTCGAATGAAATAGGATAGTTTACCTGGGCGACTTGCATCCCAAACCAGAGACGCGGATCGATTTTGTTATGTTTTCCCTTTATTTATTGCCGTGATAATTTATAAGAAATAGTTATTAAGCTGATATTTATTGTCAAACTGCGAGGCTTTTTCCTTTCGAATACCAGCGAGACGTTTTTTATGCCAACTAGAAATAAACAAATATGATTGTCAATTAACACTAAGTAATATTAAATTACTCGATAGATTTTAAGCGTAAAACGCGACTATTGATACGTTGAAAGCTCAAATAATTAAGATTATTGTTAAGCAGCGAAAGAATAATGCGGAATTGTTTGTAAGATTTGAAGGAAAGGAAGGGCAATGTCAAACAGATGGTAAAAAGATTGTAAAAATTTTCATTCTTTTTTAAACGCTCTCACTGTACGCACAACTTTCGTTTTCTACCATTTCAAAGGGAGTTTTAATTGTTTTAAAGATCGAATAAAAGTATCTGGTAAAGCATAATTTGTTCGCTGATTTAAATATTATCAACCCATAGATTATTCTATCCTTTTTATTATTGTATTCTGGATATTTTATAAATTATTTTTCCAGCAAGGAGAATTAACACGTTTTTCCGATTAAACAGAAGCAGGCAATCGCATCTATTGTTTCTAAATATGGTACATCTCGACCTCGACCTGAATCAGAACGGCCAACCACCATAAACAATTTCTTTAGTCGAATGCGAATAACTAAGCAAATAAGAATTGATAATGGTAACCCGTTTGTCATCGATATTAGTTCGATTTTCGGTACTCGTTCATTTATTTTATGAGAACAACTATTGTTGCCGAAAATTGGCGGATTTCTATGCTGTCGTGACGCCCACTCATAATGAAAGAGCGGTAGTCGCCGAAAAATCTGAGTTGCGGATACGAACAACTCAGCTGGACCGGGGGGAGTGGATCCGGTTTCGAATGGTGCAGATGTACAAATGAGGAGATATGAAGAGATTAAATGACCATTTATGGATGGTGGTAAAGGACCCGAAAATTCACCTGATTCTGCGAGACAAAAATGTTAATGGTGACAGCGTGATTTTCCCTCGCCTCGAAAACTTATTGTAATCCTTAAAATACCATTTAAGTTTAGCGTAATTTATTTTCGATAGTTTAAGATTCATTGTAGAGTTAATTTATTATTAAGAAATATTATTTTATTTTTATTGTATTATATTGTTTATTATTGAGTTAGCATGTAAAGGTTTTTTCTCTTTGCGCGCCCACAGAAGTTTTTGTAAACGGTTAAGCTAGACCCGACACGTCCGATCGTTAGGGATACGCCGCCCCGACTGACCCACCCGACTGGGCGCTTGAAGGCCCTCCGAACGGAAAGGGGCGGTGACCAATCAGGCGAAGTCGAAAAAGATAAGGCCCGCCTGGCTGACTCCGTTATGATATTTCACCAATGGAAAAGCTTGAAGGAGAAGGAGAGAGGTGAGAAAACAAAAAATAAAATAAGGGATGTAATCGTGGTTGGAGATACTTTTTTCAAAATTTTGAACGCATTCTCAACCTCGCTCCATCCCTTTTGAGTTTAGTGACAATTGCAGCGACGAGCGACAATAAATTTACTGAATTAAATTTCCGTTTTGTTTTTAATCAAAAACGGGCAAATTTTCCACGCACCTTCCCAAAACCTTTCCCACCGCAATTAACAACCATGTTGGAGTACCCTGACCTAGACGTTAAGTCCTTTCCATATGTAACAACTTTCACTATCGTTGCATACAAACAGATGATTTTAGCTGCATGTTTATTAAGGCATGACAAGTACAATCGACCTACCCCATCCTTCTTTGCTAACGCTTACCATAATGAGAGTACACGCCGTGACATTCTTAACTGTGTGGCTAACCCAACAGTCCCACCCCAGGTAGAAGTGCTCATTCTACAACTGGCAGGTATGTACGATGAACAACAGCAAAATGAGCTCTTTGTTCCTACTCTCGCTGATGCTAGGGTATCCTTATGACTTTGGAAGACTAATCGCGCTTGACATTATGTTTAGAGCATGCAATACTCTCGAAATATGTCGTCAAACAGCGATCCCACCACTGTCTTAAAGAACCTATACGCTGAAATATTTTATCAGCTCGATAATAATCACTTTAGAATTTCGAATCTATTGGGAGCAACTTTCTGTAATGGAGAATTAATCCAATACTACTCTAAATTTAGAATTCCAGAAAATGTTCAACCCACTTGAGGGCCGCGTTCTCTGCCAAAGGCACAATGTCCACTCACCGCCCCCAACGAAACTTCGATGTCGTGGTATCCCTACGCTACTCACTCGGCTTCTCTTACTCAAACGTCAATATCCTTACTGACGCCATCCAAAATATTGATGGATTTATGAAATCCGAACATGCAAACGCTCGAGTACTTGCTCAGGTTATGGACAAAGCATCCGGCTCGAATGACCAAAATATATTTATGTAATAGTGATTACTTATAATTCGGATAGCTCAACAGTAATGGTTAGGACTCGATCTTAAAAGGTTGATAAATTTAAGTAGCAAATTGTTAATTTAGATAATCAATGTGTCACCTAATTACCAAAAAAAAAATAGTTAGATAATGCGCACTTTATCTAACTTGAAAAGGAATGAAATGTTGAATCAGGGATTGAATAATGTATTTGTGTGCGTGGCACGACAAATCTTTGTTATATGTATAAATCTATGATATTGACTATATGGATGATATTTGAAAAATGCTATGGCTTTTACTCAATACTTTTACATGGAAAATAAAAGCTCCGGATATGAAATATCTTAGTATACTTATTTCCTCGAGAGATGTAAATTGATTCAGTATGTGCGCTCATCATCTAGTGACCGAATATTGAGATATAAACTCGATGTTCGACGACAGGAATTTGAATTGCGTAACCAAAAGGTGATATCTTGATACAATACGTAGGATTATTCGAGCTGAAGCATGTAAAAATTTCTCAGAAATTTTGAATAACTAAACCTAAATAAATTTGTACTAGAAACTGCAGGGTTTTTTGTTTTGTTCTCCTTTAGTATTGAAGATGAGAGATTTATTAATTGTAAACAATGAAGAGAATGCAATAATTTATAATAGTTTTAAAATTTTGGCAAATGAATTAGATTTGATGAGATGTATAATTTATACTAAAATATCTCACAATAGAATTAATTTTTTATTAAAATGTAAATTAATAAAAAATTTATATAACTTTTTTATTTTTATTTTGTGTAAATTGTGGATTGCATATAAAAATTCGAATAGTAATTAATGAAGGAAAAATGGTAATAAATGGTGGGGGGCAATGTCAACTGATTATACTTGAACATCTTCAAAATCCATAATGTTTTTAAAATAACAATTTCGATATATTAAATTATTATAACAAAATACTTTTTGAATATGTTTAAATATTTAATGCTGCGTTTAACCTAGTATTCTACATTTATTGCATTTTTTTAATTTGAAATTTTGATTCACTATCTATAATACAATTAATTTACTTTCAAAATAAGAAATTACCAACAATCTTAATGTACCTCAAGTAAAAGTGACTTTCGGATTTTTAAATTATAAGCAATTACTAGTTAGAAAAATGACAGGAAAAATTATTACCTCTTAAACATTATCTAATAATTGTTACGTAATCAGGAAATAATTGTATAAAATTTTGTAAAAAACAAAAATTTTATGTATTAAATAATATTAATTTATCGTATCGAATAATATATCAAAAGTGTATATAAAACTAAATTTCTCGTAATTAATTTATCGTGTAAATCTTATAAAATGTTAGAAAGTAAAGTAAATCATTTCTAATTAAACTGAAAAGTTTTTATATATACTGAATAATCGTATTTATTCGAAAAATATTTTATTTGAAAATTATTTACACTATTGGCTGAATTTTTATATTAGTTTTTAGAAGATAGATCTCGTTAGATTAATTATGTTTGATAGACGTTGTTATCAGATATTATGAATACTTATATTTTATATATGTATTTCGTAATGCAATAAATCTGTTGACTTTTTTATAAATAAAATTCAATTTTATTTCAGAATTATAAGTTTATATTTGTAGAATAACATTCGTACATTTTGTTGATAATATTACAATGTAATTATGAAAAAATATGTTAAAAGAAACCGTGGAATACAAAATTTAGATGAATGCAACAGACCCCTTACTTATCATTTCTTAAATTTTACAAATTAAGAAGTTTCTTGGCAAGTTCCTCGATTAAACTACTTATAAGTATTTTACGATTGTCGCTTAAGTAATTAAACATTTCTTCTTTGTCAAAACATTTTCATTTCAACAGCATTGGGTCATTGTTTCCATAATGGCAGTACATTACCAAGTTTTTCTTATTTTAAATATGTATCATTCCTGATCATATGCTAGATGCAATCATACCAATGCATCATAGTTTTCTCAGATATATTAATTGAAATTTAGATTTCTTTATTTTTTGTAGTATCTGGAAAGATAATTTATTACATTAAAGAAAATAAATCTTTGATTTTATTAAACTTTTTATCGACTTCTTCTGATAATTAAATAGTAATAAAATATTTATCAGAAAGTAATTCATGCGAAACATTTTTTAAGTTGAAAAGAAATAAATGGTTTAACTTACTGTTAAAAATTGCATGAAGTGTAAAAATACGTTCCTCGAATATTAACGAATTCAATTTTCTGTCGTCGAAAAAACAAAATTTACGTTCGGAATTAAAATCTATTGGAGATACACAGTAAAAATTAAAAAAAAGGTGATATTTCGATTCCATTAATTTAATATTCAGCATATTTTACAAGGTATAACTAAAATGTTTTCGAGTGCACGATGATCAAGAATAATTTTTTGCACATGTGCGAATTCGCACTAAGAGACGCATAATTGTTGAGTAATATGCTTATTATAATATCTGCATACCATTCCTCCTCCATACGTGCACGTGATTCCAGATAACTTAATGGTGATTATATCGGTGAAAGATATGTGCCAGAAAAATATTATGTGTGTGAGTTATGAGTTATTTAACCTTATAGATAATTATTAGCTTAATGTTTAATAAACGTACAATTGCATCAAATACTTTATAGATGTGAAATATATTACTAATAATAATTCTAATTATTTTGTCGATTAATTGAGAAATATTAGAAACAAGGAGTTTCTGTACCCCATTAGATTTTAAATGATCCTAATTTATTAACCCATAAAAATTGATATTTATTGATATTCGTTAAAATTAATGTGAGTGAAGGATACAACGCGGCATTTGTTACAAAGTACATTTAATAAGAAAAGACAAAAAGTAGAATCAATTATTTTGAGTACCCGTTTGCGTCTTGCTATGAAATTACATCAGAATTTTGAAACCGTGGCTTGTAATTATTCTTTGCGGTTTGTAGAGCCGAGCAATCTACCAAGACTTTTTCTCAAATAAAAAGAGATGAATTAAGACAGACACGTAAAAGTGTATTATTACCAACAAGTGTGAATCTTTTTTCAGCTTTCTTAATTTTTCAAGACAAAATTTTAAATCATCTTGAGTCTCTTGGCTCTATATAATTTCCTTGCTCTAATATTTCAAGTGTTGTAATTTTCTCTCTCTCTCTCCTTTTCTCTTTAATAAAATACTTAAAACTCAGTTTGAGAAAAGACGATATATTCGCAATTTGTCAAGCTTTACCCGAGAGCGGAAAGGCAGTTTACAAAAGACTTGTCAATTTTCTAATTAAATTCGGAGTGTATAAGTATTTTTGCATTTGCTTACTCACTTTGAAGTCAACTTGGTTAACTCGGAGATGTCGTCGAGCTGTCTACCACATTTTCGCCTACGGTTCATCCGGAATTTGACCTTACGCTCGTATATCGCGCTGAGCTCTGTTTGAGTAGCCCCGCGTGAGTGCTTCTCTCTCTCTCTCTCTCTCTCTCTCTCTCTCTCTCTCTCTTTCTCTCTCTTTCTCTCATTCTCCTTTTCCCTTTCTCTCAAGAGGCGCACGAGTTTTATTAAAAATTTTAATTTAAGTACCCGGATGCTGTCAATCTCTTTTTTCTTTGCAATGGAGAACATTTTAATGGATGTTACGCATTCTTTTATTCGTTTGCCGAGAAATATTTATTGGTCTTCTTAATGTATTGACAAACTAATCATAACATTGATGTAATTTGGAACATTATAAATGTTACGAAAATGATAAATCTTATGATTCAATGCAATTAGAAATACAAGTTGAGAATAAAAATGGTATCTGGTGCACTTGAACAAGATTGCATTAATGGCAGTTTTATAAGATGCAGAACATGTGATTAGCAATTAGATAGCCTTGTTGTGAGTATAAATTTTTTTTTTATTACATTTAAAGTGATAGTTGAATATTGATAGTAAAACAGCCATGAAAACTTATTTACTAAAAGAAGCATAAGGCTGTGGGTAGTGTAAAGAAAGATCCATACTCCAAATTTTCTTTATTTCTCAATGCACATGAGCTAATATGTAAATATAGCTTTTTTAATTTCTCAAACCAAATGTCTTATTCGAGAAAATTTTCAATAAACTATAAAAGCCTTTGTTTAAACCATTAATATTTTTTTACTTTTTGAAATATTAAAATAGTGAAATAGTTTTAATGCTTTAGCGAATATTGATAAAAAAGATATGTTGTCAAGTTTTAATATTACTGATAACTATAAAAATGTTTTTAATTCCATGAATTTAAGAAATATTTATTTATTATTATTGTTGTTGCAGATAAGAAAGATTCTTTAAATTCAAGCAATATATATAATTAACTTTCGATAAAACTATTGATCAGATACCAGTGATAATGATCGTACTTTGGTTTCTCTACATTATCAAAAAATAAATTTTTTTTATGAAGAATATTTAATGAGCATTGCAGTGGAATGAATTATATATTGATATTAAACATGATAAATTATCCGAATCAATTTGTAATGTTATGAAAACTATGACGCAAGAAAATCCATCAATATTATACGTAAAATCATCTTTCCTTAATCTGCTTATCGATCTCGCCAGATATAAAGTCATTCCGCTCCTCGCACACATTAATGTGATAATACAAAAGAGCTTCTCTCACGTAATATTGTTTTCTTTGCTGAAAAACTTACACCCCTCCGACTTTTTTGTGGCTTCTTATCTGGGCTCAGCTCGCGAGGAAAATTGCGATCTCCCGGCCAGATAATATATCCGACGATAGAATGTTATCTCTCTTTATTTCTGCAGTAACTTAAGTAATCGCGATAAATCGCTGGAAGAGCGCGGATTCCTTTGTCGGACACTCGTCAACTCGATATTTAATCCCAACAGCAAAATGTTGTAACGCGTGTACATCTCGGGTTGAAGGAAAAAGTCCTGTAAAGTAAAATCTGCACTGCTTTCTTCACTCTCACACTCGTAAACCGGTGTGTCTTTCGGCTGGGAATTAGTGTGTGAGACGTGCAAGTGAGTAATGTGGCAAATGTTCACGTACATGCCAATGAAGCTCACGTCCGCTTTTCGTACGTCAGAGGTAGTGTCATACGTTATTTCTTCTTCTTCTTCTTCTTCTTTTTTTTTATAGCGATCGTGCCGATCAACCGATGTGGCGAAGAATTAAAAAAGCTTAATGAAACATCTTTCCTCCGCTGGGGTTCGGTGGTGTAGGTAATTTCATTTTATTCCGGGTGACGTTTATCAAGTGCTGTTTGAAGAAATTGATATCGAGGTCTCTTTGTACACTTTATTTAATGTTAATTAATCTTGGGTCATATGATCGGACGATAATAAAAATTATTATCTTTACCTGTGAAAGCACGCACCTAAAGCTGGGTAAGTGACACTTTATTGGGTAAGGGTAAACGATCTAAAATTAGTTCCGATTTCAAGTTAACTCTTAACATTAAATCTCAAAGTTCTCTGTTATATTGAAATATTAACTCAATATTCAATCAAGAACTTTCGAGAGTATTGGTTGTTCCGAAATTCCGATTAAGTGCGCATTCCATGAATATATTTATAGAAATGTGATAAGTGCGAATGTAAACAAAGGCCGGTTTATCGGAATACTTTTCATTATTTTATAACATTTGTAATGGTAGATTTTTGTAATGCTTATTAAAAAAAACTGCTTACTACTGCAACTTGAATTACCCCAAGTTAAATTTTTGCGCATTGGAGATATTTTAAATGAATCTGCACGCAGCCTTTACATTTTATTTGATAAATAATATTTAAATATAAGTCAACCTTTTTTAATTGTCCTGCGATTTTCACTTTCTTGATGCAATAAATATGAATATTTAATATCAAAGAAAATTTCAAATTCGACCAATACTTAAAAAAATGAAGTAAACATTTAAAAACCGCCGGGGCGTAAATAAAAATTTATGTGTTTACTTAAAAATTTTATAACGTGAATTTTAAAAAATTATTCACACGAATAAAATTCTATTATTTATACCAGAAAGAAGAAAGATTTCGGTCATTCGTTACTTGCAAGAGTTGAATCAGCTGAAGCATTACGTCACATCATCACATCACCCAGTGATCATTGCTATACTAACCCTCAGTTTCAGCTACATCGACCACTTTTTAATGCCATAAGCTCGTGGTCTGACAATAAACTCGAAGAAAAGCTACGACTCCGATGTACTTTTAACATATTTTTGGAACGGTATCAGCTGAGGGTACTTTTATTATTTCCAAATAACAGTACAGTTTACTTTATAATAATTGAATTTTATTTCCAACAAATTAACTTTTATGTACAAAAACACTGTTTCGCAGCTCCGAAGTAATAAATATAAAATAAACACAATTGGCGATAAAGTTTTATCGTCTCATTCGTTTAAATAATCGTGACTTAAAAAATGTGAAATTGTACCGAATTTCTTCATTTCACTTAAAGCCATTTGACCGAATTTTAAAACGATACTCGAATTATTCAAATAACCCGCAGCGGTTCAAAAGCAAACATCAACTTATTTTCGTTAGCAATAATTTAGAAAGTCTCTGCACATAAAGGCTTATTGTGAGCGGAAAAAACGTAATCCAAAAGCCTCATAAATTACCGAGGATAAAAAATTGCTTGCATTATTTTTTCTCCTCTTTTCCAATTCTTAGTCACGATTATGTTATCAGCTGATACGTGATGTCTGTGTCCATCTTCTTGTTACAGGAACGTGGAATTATTTATGAATGGATGGCGGTTCGACGGAGGACGCGGGAGGTGGATCGTTGGCGGGCCTGGGAGGTCTGGAAAGATGGAGGACTCATCTAAGGATCGCGACTTGGTGCCTCGTCCTCTGCGGCTCGATGCTCCTGAACGCCACCCTCTTAGTCGCGTTCATCAGGAGGCCAGGATTAAGGACCATCTCCAACAGGTTGGTCACATTGTTTTTCTTCCTTCCTCCTTTTACAAACGAGCTGTCCGACGAGTTTGTTCCGTTAAGACGGGATTATTTGTTTAATGTCTTTCAATGACTCTCCGTCTATTTAACTTGTGAAATCCTTGAGACATATGTGCCTCTAAAATATCCCATTCAAGGTATCGAGTTTTAAAATTTTAAGATTCCGACCACTGACTGTCTACCAGAAAACTTTTGTCGCATATAAAAACACATAACGCATACCTGACCTGAAACACTTCAACTTATTCATTTTGATAACAGTTTTCAACCTTAAGATTTTTATTTGAATCTCATAAATAATGGACTATTTATTTGTGACAGATAATTATTACCTAATTGTCAATAAATAACCATTTCTCATTTTCAAAATCAGTACATTTATAAGTTTTTTTTTTTTACAAAGGTGCATTTAGATTTTGTATGATTTAAAGATTTTTTAATGAACCACTTAATTATCCGCATGTGATTGCATTATTTATCTGAGACGACACTGTAAATTTTAATTTTTTTCTTGACTGTTAGTATGATTGTGCACAGAAAAATTTATGTAACGAATGGTGCGAGTACGTAGTAGCATACGAGAGAAGGTAACGTGATTAGTAACAGTAATTATCCGAATTCACGAACAATTGAATTCACTTTCGATCTTTTCTTGCATACGACTGAACAAAAAGCTTTTCTCCAAATATTTTTTTTTCAGAGCCCCATAAAGTTTATCTTTAAAAATGTAAGACTACTTTAACTACTGCACTTACTTTCGTACAAAAAAAGTGCAGTAAAAGTGATCATTTCCATCTTGGTTTTTTTCTATCGTGAATAAGTAGACAATAGCTTTCATGAACTCCGTTGTTCCTTCAATCGGTTTAATAAATATAATGTATAAAAAAAAAAAAAACAGAAAACACAAAATCGCTCCTTTTATAATGCACATAACCTCCATTGTTGCTCGTGCACATCCCACGCCACATCGATCACAATTTGTTCGACATTCGTGAAACCGCGCTGCGTATTATTACATGCCCTTGTCCATCAAAAACAAAAATTAAAAAAAAAGAGTGGAGAAAAGTTATATAACATAACGATGATATTCGTTTTGGTGTTGCCTACCTTTTACACTTGCACACAACGAAGTAGCTTAACACGTTCCTTAACGGTTTTAGTCGGAAACCTGGCGGGGCCATAAAGTGCGCGAATAATTCTTTTTTTTTATACTTTGTGTGTGTGTATAAGTGTACATGGATAACATATGAAAATAGAAAACCCATGATTCAGGAAAATGTAACAGTACTCGAATGTTAAATAAAGAAAATTGTGCAAAATTGTTTCTGACCATAGAAAATACATTTTATGTTGTTTATTAAAAATTTATAATTAAAGCTTTTATTTTTATTGAATACACTTTTTGAAGAATAAACTTAAGTTACAAATTAAATATGAAGTATGAAAATTACTTCCTGAATTGGTTCATAAATTAAAAAGGAAATTAGTACAAAATCAAATCAACACCTCGAGACTTTAAAAATTAAAAATGATTTCAAGTGTTCTCAATTTTTATTAATTTTAATATAATTTATTATCAATATATTATTTTACTTATTGACATTTTTAAAATTAAGATTGTAGCTAGCATAGATGTTAGATGCATTTAAATTTTATTTTTTAAACAAAATTGAATAAATAAATTATGATAACTTTAATTAAATTTCAAAATATATTGCCACATTAATATGAAAAACAGTGCAACAGAATAGGAATTCAAAGTTAAATATGCGGTTCATGTGAATCATACTATCTGTACAAGGATTAAATGATCTTAATTTTTAATTATGACGTAAAGTATTAACTAAAATCAACTGTCAATACTTGAATTATAAAATTATAAATAAAATGATGTAATATGATTGAATGTAATATAATGTAAACTGTGTAGATTGGATGATCGATATTTGCATGTTCATTACTAATTCTTACAAATGACACGACTGGACGAATAATAAATGACAGTATTTATAAAAATATTCTTACATTAGATCAGCTTAAGGAAAATGATTGTTAATATTTAAAGATCAAACCGTGAAACTTGTACTTTTCATTATTGGACAATAATCATTACCTCTGTGCAAGGATAGATGATGATTAAGCAATTTGTCTATATATGAAAGTGTTTAGTTGAAGTTGTGCATATTTCTTTTTTTTTCTTTCTTTTTTTTTAAATCGTGAGTCGCGTCTAAAACACTACATAATCTAGTAGATACTAACATTATAGTATTAAACGAGTGTTTCTTTGTTTCTTTTATTGCCCTCAGTATTTTCTATAATTGAATTTTTTTTATTACAAATGTTTTGTACTCACTTTTTACCCGCATTATTTCAATAAGTAAAGGTATGATATTTATTATATTGTATAGTCATAAAAAAATAATATTTAAAAATTCTGAAGTTGTAAACTATTCTTAACATAAATAATAATTTAAAATTTTTAAATAATTAGCAAAAAATTACTGAATAACTAGATTTATTTTAATTTTTCAATAGTATCTTTTTGTATTGAATAAAAGAAATGCAGCAGTAAAATATGTAGATTATATTTTATAATTTTTTATTTTTTTTAATTTAAGTATATAATTTATTTTGTAGTTTTCAATAATGGGTATTTAAATTAATAACAATAACAAGCAGTTGTATATTGAATACATTTAAAATAAAGTACGTTATCCATTGAAAATGAAATTGAATTTTTATATTTATAAATAAACTTACATATTTTTTAAAACACAGGTTTATTTATATTCTGTAGTCAGTATAAAAAAATTACATGAATAAGTTTTGTGGCTTTTTTAAATAATAGATTATCAATATAATAATTATTAATTATAGAAATCACTTTTAAGTATTTTTTATTGAATTAAAATGACTTTAAAACTTGAGTTGTAATATAGTTAGTCAACAATCATTAAATAATTTTTTATAAAATTATTTTTCTCTAGGATTATCGACAAAGCAAGAAAATTTAAGTATGTCATGATTATTAACTGTAAAAAAGCAATAGTAGAATTTATTTTAAATTCAATAATGAGAATTGTGGCTTAAGAGCATGTAAGAATATAATGATTTGAATGTATATAAATATAAATAGTGGAATACACTAAAAATACTTTATTTTCCTCCTGAATCGTATAATTCTATTCTATAAATAGTGGTTTAAATCAATACATTAATTATTATAATTTTTAAATCATTCATAATAGAAATACTATTGATGAAGATAAAATATATTTTTTCTATACTGACTAATAAATTGTCAACAAAATGTTTAATCGAAGCAATTTTTTATGATAACATTGAATTGATGTAAATAAGAAGTAATTATAGCTCTAAAATATTTGATAATAATATTTATTGTTATTTCCGTGAAAGTTTTATATTGAACTAATAACGTTTTATTACAAAATAACATTTTCTAAAAATAATTAATTTTTATATGGACACAAGTCTAAAATATTATCTAATGACTAACTCCAATACAAAAGTATTATTTATTACGAAATTTAATAAAAATATAACTTACTTTCAATTTATATCTTAATCAATTTATAAACTAGAGAAATTTTTAATATTAGCTATTATTTATGTAGCAAATACTATTAAACTATCTATAATGATTTATCGAATTAGAATGCCTGTAAATCGACATAGTTTTAAATTACATATATATAATATATAATATTACAAATTAATAAAGTTAAATATAATCTTCTTTTCCCATCGCTATTCAATTACGCAAACATATTGATATCAAAATTGAGGACTAATAATATTCATAATTAATCTACTATTTAAAAAAAAACTAATTTTTTTCAATAAGTTTCATTTTTGAATGAATTTAGTCTAGGTGGTTTAATAAATGACTATTACACATTAATGTGAATTAGTCAATTGCACTACACTTAGAAACATTTTCTTGTTAGGGATAATAACTTTGTCCATGCTACTTTCTAGTACAAATATACATTTGTTCTTTAATAAGAACATTTTTACTCTTATTTAGAACAAAGTTTTATTTCTTCAATAAAATAATGAAGAATTTCAATACCCCTGTAGTACTAGACTTACAAATGTCAAATAGAAAAAAATGTTTTACTTTTATTAAAGGCGTTTTTTTCACGTTAATATAGTATTTCATTATAAAATGTATTACTCGTGCTCGTTAAAATTAAATAACTATCTGTTTGATGAAATAAAATTATTTTCCGGGTTTGCTTTCCTCTTATCTTAAATAAAAAATATCCATTAATTACTTTCAATAAGAACATTTCTTTAAAGAACATCTACTTATTTGAAACATCTGAATTATTAGTATCGTATTGAATGAAAAGCAGAAGAAGAAAGTAAAAAAGAAAAAAGAAGAAATACAAAGAAGAAAAATATATTGTCGCTCAAGTGAATCACAATTCACTGATTTACTTTCCCTATTTTCACCAACGAAAATAAGCCAGTAGTAGCAGAGGCTAAAACAATAACAATATGAATAACATGATATACATGAGATTGTAACTCGATAGCTCCTGCTCGAATTTGCGACTCTCGTTTCAGACATGCGTAAAGTGCGAATTTATGTGTGTCAAGTATATGTGTGTTGTATGTGTGTGTTTGTTTTATCTATGTGTTTGTGCATGTGTTTGTGTCTGTGCAGGGGGCACACAGCGTACACAAACATTGACTTCCCGTTTGTGCACCGCCCGGCGTTAATCACGAGTCATGGACTCGCTTTCACAATCTCGTAATTATTCCTGTAAAATCATGGGATATCAAGGCGTTTGTGCGAGCTTATGGACTCGTCCGAAATACGTTTATTTCTGAGGTTTGATATTTCAGAGTTTTTATGGGTAAGATTTCGGTAACGAGTCTTAAGGAGCGCCAGCCTCTTCGTGTGAGTTTATGTTTTGCAACCCAAAAATTTTAATGTTAAGAACACCCTAATACTTTCACTTTGTTTAAATTCATGTTGGTATTTTTATTGTTTTTTTATTTTTTTTTAATTTTTGTTAAAGATTGAAACAAATAATTTTTATTGAATGTTTTGCTCATGTTGCACTTCAATTTATAATTTGATACAATATTATATTGCTAGTACAATTTTTTTAAGTATCAATCTAAATTTAGAAAAGCAAATTAATAGATTTTGTTTTGTATCAAATAAAGTTTAACAAATCACAATCCAATACGGTGTATAAGCTTTATGCAATCCATATTATTAATTTAAAAATAAAATTTGATAAATTTTGTTATACGAAAATGATTATAAATTTCGTATTATTTGTTTAAAAAATCATTAATAACTATGACGTTATATTTGATAAATATACCGTTGAAAAAAGCACTGTATCGTAATACTGTGTAATACCATCAATAATGTTCTTATTTCTACGTAACTTGTTACAAAATAAAAAAAAAAAATTTATGAAAAACTAGACATATATAAAGTAGTCTTTAGTCTTCTTCAATACATTATTCATCGGATTTCACACATAAACAACAACAACAAAAAAACACTTGTTGTATTACAATTCTGTATTTACCTAGAATGAAGATGAAAAAGGAGACATAATAAATTACCCAAAACTCCAATTTTACGTGTGTGATCGTAAAAAAACAAATCCTAAACAAAAAATTACGCAAGTAGAGCGGGAAAGTAACAACCTATTCATTCAAATGACGCATTTCGCGAACAATTTTGACGGACAAGAATCTAAAATTAGAATTGACAGAAAACTTCATAGACTGTTGTTTCATTTTTTTCACCATAGAAAAACGGAAATTACGTATTAAGTTGAGTGATTACATTTGAAACTTCTAAGAATAACGTTTAACCTCGCAGGTTTTATTCTTAGAAGATTCAAACGCAGTAATCGAAATAGTTTTTTTTCGCAAATATCCATCCATTATTATAATTATGAAAACAAATTTAAATTTGTCTAATTAATGAATCTAGAAATTTGGTGTAAGTTTATTTGAATAATAGCCGCAATCATACTTAATAAACATTGTCATTATTCACATTTGAAATATATTACAAATTTTATTTTATTATGCCCTGCAAAAAATTTTTTTCTCTTTTTTAATAATGAACTTTAAATATTTTGAATTAAATTTATTGAAATATATAAAATTAAATAATAAACTTTTAGATTTTGTAATATAATTAGATTATGAAACGTATTTACAAATATTTTTGTATTTAAATTATCGAATTATATTTTTAAGTATTTAGATTGTTTATAAATTTAAAAAGTCAGTCGTACTAGATCAATCAAGTAATAAATGTATTTTCTAATAAAAGGTCAGTGTCTCTATGAAAGCACATGATAAAGAATAATTCGTCTGATTTGATGTTTACATAATATTTCATTTGAGAAACTATTGCTTAACTTTAAATAAATTTAACTGTAACATACCTAGAAATTTGTATTTTAATTCAATTATAAATGTCTTATATTTTATGAATATTTAATTAGTGTTTCGCTGCATGGCATGCCGTCACTGAACTCATATAATTTATAAACTTTTGTTAGTAACAACTTTTTTCCGTACAAGTTCCACTTGGGATGCGATTTTCAATAAAAATTAAAACTACAATTTGAAATATTAAAGCAATTGACAGTTAAAAATCAAAGTTAATTTGAATTTCAAATAGTTCTTGTATTAATTATAAATATTTCATCTTTTATTTTTATTCAATTAATACATAACAAATATAAAATTAAAAAATATATTAATATTTATGGCATTAAAGAATGAAAGAAGTTTTAGTTATAAAATACTATTAAGCACTATTATTATGCACTAAAACATACGTATTATTAAAAAATTAAAAATAAAAAATGTTACAAAATTTTTAAATAATTAAAAAATAAAAATTCCAAGTGAAGCAGATGTAAAATTTACAGATAAACTAAAAATAAATATTTTTTTCAAATTTTATTGAATATGCACATCAATAATTTTTTTTGCGTTTCATACCAATAAATATTTTACAATATAAAATATTTTTATATATTTCATATTTTTAATTTATAATATGTAAAAAATTTGCAATTTAAATATATCTTGTTTCACTAAATTCAGTAAACCTTAAAAATTATTTACATTGAAAACTTTTTTAACTTTTTTAAGCTACGAATAATAATGTTATCCAAAAAAGTAAAACAAGTATTCTTTATCTAATTCAATAATAATTTATTAAAATATTTATAAATAAATAAAGTTTGATAAAATTCTAGTTTTCTTTGTTATTATCAATATATGTTGCAACAGAGATAAATGTTAAGTGTAGTGAATGTAGTAAACCAGATCATTAATAAATAGCGGATATATACAAAGAAATCTGAAATGCAATTACACGATTTCGTAAGTTAAGATTATCGGATCATGTCTAATGCTCATCTCTTATTTCACAGATTCGTGATGAATTTGATAGCATCAAATTTACTTGCTGTGCTGGTACTTGCTGCTCTATTGATAATGGAGAGCTGGGGTGGACCGACGAGCCTCTGCAGACCGTCTGAGGGCGCCACAGCCCTTGTCACTACATCATCCATCCTCTCTGTGCTGCTGATAGGTGTCGACCAATATCTGGCGGTTGTCGACCCCCTGCGTTATCGTTCGCGCATAGATAAGCTCCGTTGTGGATTGCTGATCTTGGCCGCGTGGTTGGTAGCCCTAGCTTTTGGAGCAGTGGCCAGTCTCAATCCCCAGCCTCGCAGCATCTGGCAATTCTGCGCACTGAATGATGAGGAGGAAGAAACAACGAATGAAGTTAGGGTCCAGGCCAGCCTCATACTTGATGGGAATGCCACGGAGAGTGCCGATCTGGAAATCCTTAGCGAGATCAGCTTGCCGCGTGGCCCACCTATTTATGGTCGTGTCTACGCCCTTACCTATGCCCTCCTTGGATACCTTGCACCAGTATTTGCCATTATCTGGATTTATGTTAGCATCTACAAAGCAGCGAGGAACAATTCCGAGAGGACAAGGCGTACCGGTTCCCGACCGGTCCTGTCATCAGGCAGCTTTTGTGAGGATATTCCACCACCACTGCCTCCTCTACTGTCACATCCACTCGAAGATTCGAGACGAATGCCCAAGATATCTTCGCTTTCATCCATTGCCGAGAGTGTCGAGGCAAATTACAACAGTTTGATGGAGTCCCAAACCACAGGAGCTGTCGAAGCTTCCCAGACGGTTGTTTTTACCGTAGGTGATGCCAATCGTTGCCACGATGATGATGCTTATGATGACGCTGATGATAATGCCAAAGATAATATCGAGTCCACAGTTCCTATAATATCATCCGATCCTGGTTCCGACTTTCTAGCTCATACGGTAGACCAGGATCAAGAGTCTGCATATGGTCAGATGGTACTGAGCTGCGGAAAGCATCCTTATGAATACGACGATGAGCTCGAAGAATCCAGTGAAGAGGAAGAGGAAGAAACTCGAACAACCGGGAAACGAAACTCGGAAGATGTACTCAGTCCACCAACTGGCACTCTCAGCGTCAATTTTGATCTAAAAGAGAAACATCTAGGTCAGCATACTCCACATCCACCTATAGTCACGGTTACACCTCCTGGTCATAGAACAGGAGCATCTTTACACCGGACGGGAAGCACTAAAATCAGCCACAGTTACATCGAGCACTTACGGTACAGAATCAGTAATGGATCATTATTCAAGTATCGGGAAGAAACACGTGCAGCTCGCATCAGTGCACTCGTCATTGTTATGGGCTTGATCTGCTGGACACCTTACATCTACGTCCTAATCTATCGCAACCTGCTTGATCGAGACGACGAGAATGAGGAACAAGACCCAGAGGTAGACCCAAGCCTCGATGCCGGTGCTCTGGCTTTTCTTGTTTTGGCGACCTACATAAGCCCATTGCTCTTTGGATACAGATCGCGACGTGTCAAACGGGAATTACGTAAATTCTTCTGTTTCAAGCGTGAACTATCCTACAGGAATAATCGCAGTTTGATGGCCAAGAAAGTGTTGCGTCGACGACACAGTGGTATAACTATGTTAGGACAGTTGGGTGTTGGTGCTGAAAATACTATGGATAACACTCGTTACAATATTCTCAATTGTGTTTACGGTAGGGTCAGATGGCCCAAGGACAAAGTTCACTTTGTGCAGGTACCCGATACGGCCCTGGCCGTAGAGACTTGTAGAAGCAGTTTTAGTAGTGGTGCGAGTACCCAAATATCTAGTACGTCAACCGACGAATGTTGAATATGTCTTAATACTTGGATGTATTCGCGAGCACGTACATGTCGAGTAGAGGCTGTGCATTTCACGTAAACCGGTTGACGTTTAACAACTTAATGTCCGAAGAATGTTACCAGTTTGCGTATGTGGGAACATGAATGATTTCGATTCAGAGCACTAGTCTTACTCTTTTATCTCTAACTGATAAATAATGCACTGCAATTAAGGAGATTCATGCACATGGCAAATTATTAGATCAAACAATTTTTGTTACAACGATTGTATCATTGAAAATCATTTCAATCTCTTGTGTTCCTACATAGTACGATTTTTATTTGTTTTTTATATATAGAGTAGTAAATTTTTTTTCAACACAAACATAGTCAACTACATTATATTAAAATATTTTCATGGATATACTCTTTTGTTTGAAAGATAAAAGCATAATGCTGACGAGCTTATAGATACTGCACAATAAGGCATGATAGTCAAAGGAGTAAATGTCTCTATCTGATACAGGGTATCGCATTAATCTCCTTGATTCAAGAAGTTTCTAGATACTAGAAATATTAAAAATTAAAAAAAGAATAAACTAGAACAATATTCTCATCAATCAAAATTGTTACACAGTGATTAACTATGGTTAAAAATAATTCAATCGTTTCATCATAATATTGAAAATTCTGATGGTATTATAAATATCTTATTAAAGATGTTTTCTTGTATACGTATATGAGACTACTCATTAATTCAGAATTGTTGTTCTTCTCTGGTAATATGTACACTTAATGTAAATGTAAAAATTAAATGTGTAATTTTACA
Organism: Eupristina koningsbergeri; assembly: GCA_018907245.1. Lineage (NCBI taxonomy): Eukaryota > Metazoa > Arthropoda > Insecta > Hymenoptera > Agaonidae > Eupristina > Eupristina koningsbergeri. The sequence goes on along the minus strand of JACCHV010002889.1, from coordinate 789,428 downwards.
TTCAACATTAAATAGAAAATTATTTAGGATTAAATTTTACTTGAAGGACCAAAGTAACTGCATAAATGAGTCTATTTAAAGAAATATGCATAAAATGTATGTTAAAAAAAAAGAATAGGAAAAAATTTCAGTTTTTGAGTAAAATAATTTTCAATATATATTTTTTTTAATGCAACAGTAACTGTATTCTCATAACTTCAATTAACTTCAATTTATTATTTTTTTTTTGAGATAAATCAAAAATTTTCTAATACATATAATTGTTAAAGAATTAATCACTAATAATTTTTAAAAAATTTATAATAATATTGAATTAAAAAGTATACATTCAATAATATTATATTCAATAATATTCAATAATATTATCAAAGTTACAAAGTGCATACAAAAAATATTTATTGTATAAAATAATTAATCATTGTTGTTATTTTCTGTCGTCGAGATAATGCATTTTCGTATTTATAAACGAAGTATTTTCATAAATTTCAATTTAAATGAAATTACTTAGTGTTGTGCATCTAATAATTATATTGATTTATGCAACTATCTGTTCTATAGAAAATATTCAATAGATTAAAATTGTAAGGAAAAATAACGATGATATTACGAACGAAAATAAGCTTTGTATTTGACTACCGAATTTTCATTTTTCTACTACGTGACAAAAATATACTTTTTCTTAAATATGTTTGCATTGCGTGCAGATAAATTGCTTTGAATTGTCGATTTACCTCACGAAATTTCATTATCTAAACTATAACGTTAAGGAGCCAATTAAGAAAAGAAAAAAACATTTTTCAAAAACTTGACTCGTCACTGTCGTATTCTTTGCGTGCATTAAACTGTGAATATGAATCATCAGCCACTGCATTTACATCGAATGATAAAAAAAAAACTAAGAAAAGAATTCACATCATGAAAATTTTAGTATATAAGTTAGTTTTTTCTTCGATCTTGATGAATAAATGTTATTGTATTTATCATTGTATGAATATTGGTATGCTTCGAATAGATTCTTATTGAAAAATATTATGAAAATGACTTGAACTTTGGCTAATAAACACATTTCATACTTATCGATTAAAATTAAACAAATCATTGTGTTGTTAAGGAAATTGCGATTATGACTTAGTTTATATTGAGTTAATATAGTATTAGTGTTGTTACGGCAGAAAAGAACCTTCGAAATACTTTCCATGACAGTTAAGATACGATATTTTCTTTTACACTCAGAGAAAGACTTTTTTATCTAAAATTCAGCCGAAATAACACATGTATATAATTTTCGATAAGAAGAAAAGTTAAATATACTTCATTTAGTATATAGAAACTTTTAGCTTATAGTCACTAAATGTTTAAGAGTGTAGTTTATGTATACAACGCGAGTAAATTAAGAATTATGTAACAATGTAATTTGTGTATGAAGAATAACTGAAAAGTAAACTGAAAATAAGCAATTAATTGGGATAAAATCAAGAACATTCGTAAAACGCTCATTTTTTAACTTTATATGTAACGAGTAAATTAGCTTAATAAGACTAGTAGATTACCACATACTAGTCACATATCAAAATCATAATGAAAGCCAAAAATCGAGTACTTAAATGTGGCATTATTATAGACTAAAAGTTATATTAATTTACTATAATACTTGTCTTTATATTGCAGCATTTACAAAAGAATAATCTTACTTTTAATTTAAATATTATAATTGTGAGTGCCATATTCTATGCTTTCATTTTATTATAAATTTTTTGCAATTTTATTATAAACTTTCCTGTTTATAATTCAATTTTTGTTTATTTGTTTAAAAGTAAAAAACATTTCTGCAATCGAAATATAAATTAAACAGAAACTAATCTCACTTAATAAAATAAGAATCAAAAAGATAATTATTTTTCTTGATAAAACAAAAGAAAAAGAAAAATTATAATTAGGATAATTAAAAAACTTAATAAAATATATTAAATATATTTTATGAATAAGTAGTTATGAAAATTGAATCATGCGAAGTTACAATTATTACAATTACATAAATTACACTATTGTATTATTTTGATAAATAATAAATGTGAATACAAATATTTAAAAAATAATAATTTTGCCAATTTAAGATTTTTGGAAAATTATTAAAAATTTTATTTCATTGTTAAGAAAAAATAATGATATAATTTATATCAATAAGCTATTTTTCATGAAATTAGTATCATATTGTAACATTTTTGTAATTTGCATCATTCATTTTTAAATCAATTCAATGGAAAAATTATTTTTAATAAATTAGATAAATAGAAAATGTCTTTTAAACAAATTTGTGCATTTTTAATTTTATCAATATTAAAAGCGTTTTACGAAGTGTCTTGATTTTTTATCTTAAGTTAACACTCCATTATGATTCAAAGAAATTCTTTGGTTGTTTTTCGATATTTTCAAATCCAATATTTAAAGTATCGAAGATTAGCCATGATCACTCGTTATCACATATAGAACTGAATGATATTTAGTTTAAATTATTTATAAGAGGTTCACCTTAATTATTTTATTCAAAATTTTATAATTGATTTTTAATTTTAATCTATTGATTTAATGAATATGAAATTTAAGACAAAATTCATAAATTTTAAAAAAATATTTAATGTAATACGAATACATAAATTTAATTATACTGTACGATTTTTATAAACAAAATTATAAATTTATACAAAATAATTTTGCAATGAAAGTAGTGTTTTTTAAATTTTAAACAGTTCCATTCAAGTAAATAATATAGCAGAGATAAAATATAAAAGTGTGAAAAATTGTAATATGTTATCAATTTTAAATGTTCAAGAATATAAAAAATCAAAATATTGTTAAAAGAATAAAAATGTGAAGATTAAGAAATAAGTAATAGTATAAAAACATATTAAAATCAAATATTTGTAATAAATGTTTAGTATGTGTAGATATATATCAAAGATAAACGATAATATACAACTGTATTTTGTCGATCTTATATGAAAATCTTACATAAAAAGAAATGAAATATTTAAAATCACAATAAAAAAAATATTACAATTATTAAAACAAAAGTTGTTAGCTGTTTAAATGTAAAAGTGTTTAAATTTTAAGAATCATAATATTAGAGATTAAACTATTATCATTTATTGTAATTCAAATACAGAAATATATGTTTCGCATTAAATGATGTGATCATGGGTGTAAATATCAAAATTTCGATTTAAGCAATCGAACGAAAATACTGTAAATAGAAAATCCCACTGGCATTGTATACGTATTTTTTTTTCTTGCAAACTGAATGATAGAAAGAGAAGAGAGAGCGAGACTTTCTTCCGAAGAATAGACAAGCATTTCAAGCATTTTTTGCATTAGACTTATGAATCCGTTAATAAATAAAAACTGAATACTTTTTTCTTCCTTGCCCTCATAATATTGTTGTAAATATTTTGCATAAGTGCGTCTTTAAGTAATTTTTTAAACATTAAATTTCCTCTCTTTTCTTCACCAACTTTTTTGTACATTACAAGATGTCCGTTATAATTATTATTTATATTAAATAAGCGTAACGAGTGAATGAAAGGAGAAAAATGATGATAATTGTAAGCATGAATGAAGTTGAATACATATTTCAAATAGTCTATTCGTTTAAAAAACTTGTTGTAAAGTTTTTTTGCGTCTATTTATTACATTTTTTAATCGATGACCTGTCACGTCAATAAATTTTCTTAGTTATTCTACTGATAAACGAGTATTTTAAATATTTTTTCTTTACAATCTAGAACAATGACCCTTAAAACCTCATAATTTAAAATTAAAATATAATCTTTTATACTATTTTTTATTTTAGCTATTTTTAATTTGTACTCAGCTTTATATGTATTGAGTCAATAAATGAATTAAAGTAATCAAAATAATTATATAAATTACTATTAAATATGGAAATTTCTTATTGAGTGCTTACATATCATGGAAATGCAGTTTATTTTGTAAGCTTAAGAAGATAAACATCGAAAGATACGTTGCAGATTTCGATAATTTCGAAATCAATGGACAGTCTTGCAACTTGTGATATACTTTCATACATCAGCCAATTATCATAATGAGTCAGTCTTAATTTGTCTTAATTGTTAAATTAAGAAATCTTTAATTTATACAACTTAATTAATAAATTATATCTTCCAATAAAAAATGTTAGTTTTTTTCTATTTAAATTCCATAAACTTTCCTATTTCATACATTTAACTGGTATATTTATTGACAAATTTGTGAATTATATTTTTTTTAATATTGCATGCCTAGAATAACTAAAAATTTGTATTATATTCTATTAAAAATCAATAAATAATTACAGAAAAGTAGCAAAAAATATTTTTGATTTAAAGTAAATATTATTCGTTACATTGATAATATCACTATAATTTTAAACTTAAAGTTTTATAAATTTAACAAATGCTACAATATAAGACACGTTGTAATGATTTAAAAGTATAATTTGTATATAGATTTAAATAAGTTATCAAACTAAGTTTTTCGTGAACAATAATATAAAATACATTTTAATAGAAGTTAAATTCCCTCAATCTAATATAATTCAAATGGCATTATAAGAACATAATAAATACATTCAAATTAATGCATTAAATTTTTTGTCTCATATAAAAATCATATATTAATTAAAAAATACATAATTTTAAAAATACTATAAATAACTATTTTTTATATTAATATATAAATAACATTGTTATAAAATACTATGAAAATTAGAATTCACAAAATAAGTTTAGTTCAATATTTAATAATGTTGTTTATACTGAAATCGTAAAACGAATATAATATTCAATTTTACTATGCATTATCAGTTTATTACTTAAATTGAAATTAAAATTATTTTCTATATACAATTATAATTGAATAGTTTTTTATAAATTTAGTGTATGAATCACAATTTTTCTGATAAATTTTTATTTACCTTGTACATATCATACAACAAAAGTTTTTTTTTGAGTCATTTATCTTTGATATTGGACATCAATAAAGGCGTACATGAACACACATACATTTAGTTTTTGTAAAGTTTATAAGTTTTTCAATAAATATTCTTTGTATAAATATTAAAAACAAAATCAATTCTTTATTATTTATTAATAATGGTCAGAAAATATAAAAACAATTTTTTTATAGTTTTAGTTCTATTAAAATACAATATAACATCAATTATATATGATTTATAAGATTAATAAATATAAGGAATTTATTATATTTATTATCAATATCCTTTGAAATATGATTTCATTTAAAAAAACTTAAACAGAACTCTTAAATTATAGAATTTAATCTACGACAACGAATAACACTGTTTTATATTTGTCTGTATGCATCTATTCCAATATAACTCATAAATAAAAACTGTGCTAGCTAAATTTAATTATCTAAATGATATTTGTGAATAATAAATTTATCTAAAAATTTCTAACTTAAAATAAAAAAACTATTTATTTTATAATACATTATTAATTTAAGCCTACTAGAAAAAAACAAATAGTTTATTAATTTTGTAATAAAATTGTTATGAAAATATGGAAAAATTTAATAAAAAATACACGATTTAATTTTAATACTCGGCTTTTTATTATAATTATTGTTTATAATTTTGAACTTTTGTTGTATATTACAAAATTTTGTAATAATATAATCAGAAATATAAATTTAATTAAATATTGTTTAAATATTACGATAATAAGTAATAAGACAAAAAATTATGATTTTACACTCTTTACAAATTTGATTTAATTTCAGTTATAAAATATTTACAAGAATAATAAGTAGTAATGATTGACTGAATCTATTAACAACAAACTTTAATTTCAATATTATATCATAAAAAAAAACTATAATATAATTCTCAGAATGTACATTAACCAAATCATGAATAATACCATGTATTATTCTAGTAATTTAAAAATAACTTGTGCAGTAAAAGCTACTGTATAAATTTCATGTATAAATCATGTCAAAAACTTTAATTCCAATTTTCAATCTATTTAAACAATGTGTAATTTACAATATATTATTAAATACCATTATTTCAGAAAAGACAAAAGCATTTTTTAATCTTGAAATAAATCGAAGGAAGTAATTTAGTTTAGCTGTAAAGTTGTAAATTTATCTAAAAAAAAAAAAAAATAAAAATTATAAAGATTTATACGAAACTATTTAAATATATTCTATTAAAATATTTTTCTATTTTGATTTTTTAATTTCAATTTTTATTGAAATAATAAAAATAGTTATCGATTCATTTTAAAACATTTATATATTTATTAGTTTAATTAAAAATAAGTATTATTATTATTATTTATACAATATAAAACTTTTACACATGATATAAAGCGTTATATAAGGTGAGATTATATGTGAATACTTTTTCTTGAATCGTTGTGCTAACTTTGTTACTAGGGCGGTTTAGAATGATCCTTTTACGTGCACTTGGAAAAGACCATGAAAGATTCATCGATTTTGTAAGGTAAAAAACTTAGCTCAAGTTTTCTTATAAAAAAAAAAAAAAATTGGAATTCATCAGAACATATATATAAAGCGAAAAATATCAAATATTAAATAACAATATTTATATTGATAAAGATTTTTTTGTTTTATATGATACATGTTCAAAATTGTGAAAAGCAAATTTTTTAATAACCTTGTATTAAATATTGCATTACTACAGATTAAATATGTAGATATATTTATGAATTCAAATAATTTTTAACGAATGCTAATCGATATATTTAAATCTATAATAAATTAAAATTAAAATTGGAAAAAGATTAATAAATTAATAAAAACAAACAATTATATTTTATAATCTTTAGTTTTCGCATATAACAAAAAATTTTTATTCAATACCTTTACTTAAAATTTATTTATAATTTGCATTCATGTCATTATGTATAATAAGACATATCATCAAACCTGTATTTAGATTTATTTTTATTGAAAATTAAATAAACTTAAACAGAACTATCAATTAAAATCGATGAAAGTTAAATTTGTATCGGATTTAATAATAAACTAATTGTTAGGGATTTCTATCAAATATGCACGATGGGTGTCAATAATATAAATTAAGAATATCAACATTTCGTCATAACATTGAATATCTCATACAACCTTAAACTAAATATTTCATTTGCATGTTATCTTCAATAATTTTATTAGTATAATACTATCATTAATTATCTATTAGTTTTAATTATAAAGAATTCCTGGCAACGAGTCCCAAAGGATTATATTATAGCTTTACGTAACTTATGCAATATTTAAGAATATTTAATAAGTATTTGTATGGTCTTATTAATATAAAAATAGAATCTTAGTTTATAATATAATTTAAGACAATTATGAATTAAAAAATAAAATATTTAATGTAATATATATCTTAATTAATAATGCTGAATAATACCCCTGATTTATTCATTGCACTAATTCAATCAATTTTTGTTATTGATTTCAAATATATAATAGGATAATAAATTCATTTTGTTTATTAATATATTATTTATAACGAATTAGATATATTAATAATCTCAATAATTTTATTAATATTGAATATTTTTTACATTATATTCAATTTAATAAATTTTATTGCTCACAAATATTGTTATTCAAATTAAATACTTCAAAGATATGATAAATTAATTAAAAACTGTAATAAAAATTCGGATAAATAATTAGTTCGGTTCACAGTATTTTTATATTTTTATTGCAAATTTATTCACTAGCTAATCCATCAATTGATTACTTAATTATATTAAATATAATATAGTATTCGTAAATAAGAAAAATGATATTACTGCTTTTCTATTCAATAGTATTAAAGTGTTCGTATATGTATGTATGCAGTGGCCAGAATCCAAATATTTTTTGGACTAACTACTCAAGAAAGAGAATCATGTATATGTGAATGGCTGTATATGCCTATGTATGTGGGTTATATGTGTGTGAAGTATAAGTTCGCAAAGTAGCTTGGCTTTCATCCAAGAATTGTTAAGACAGGCTTGAATGGTATGTGTCAGTGCATTTTAATGTAAACCGTTTTGTTCATCCATATAACTTATTTGAACATTTTCATATGCATAAAGTTTAAAAAATATAGAGAATTTAAAATTTTTTATAATATTTACAAAAATGAGTAAGATAAAGTCTTCAGAGATAGTATGCTTACAATGTTGAAAAAGGTTCTTTTAAAAGTTAATAAATTTAATTAATTATCAAAAAATATGTAGTATTTTAATTCATACTTTGAGATTTTTAAGTTTTTAATTTTATTGTATTAAATATATTAAAATAATTAATGGAAAAATCTTGTGAAATAAGTATTAAATGAATATTCATACGCATTAAAAAGAAACATCAATACTTTAAATTTATTTAAAATAGATAATTTATTACAAAACTATGCGAATAAAAAAAAACATAATTTAGAAATTATAATTTTTAATATGGTAATGACCGCGCTCGTTATGTAAGAGAAAGAAAGAGAGAGAAAGAGAGCGAGAAAATGAGAGAGAGATCAATCGCATAAAACGGGATACAAAGACAGCAAAAAATCGACAAAATAAAATTTATTTCGATGTAGACTATCCCGAAATTGTTTGTATATTTTGAATTTCGATCGAGATGATTAAGCGAGAATAGCTTAAGCATTCGTATATTTAATTTATATTTCTTTCTTCCTCTGGACCAGCTAGTAGTGCATGCGATTTCTATGTTAGATTATTTTCTAGTTATGTTTTGATGTTTTTCCTGATTTAGAGAATGTGGGTGAAACCCCGAGGTGACCCGATAGTGCAGACACATTTTGTAAATTCCATATTACTGAAAATATTTCTTATATGAATGTATAATTTAATCTCTATATTTCTCATTATATTGTGTCCAAAGTGAGGCTGATATCGATTGAATACCATAAGAGGTTTTCTATGTATACATAATTCATAAAATTTAACTACCAGCTATTTAAAAAATAATTTTACTTTATAATTTTTTACTGATAAACTAGAGTATTAACATTTTTAGTTTATACTGTTTATATAAAAAAATATACAAAATTATAAATATAAGAAAATAAAATTAAGAAGTAAAAAATATAATTACTAGATACACACGAATAAGTAGAATAAGTACATAGAATAAGTAGATAATAATAAATAAATAATAAATAATATAATAGTAAATAATAATAGAATAATAGTAGAATAAATAATAATAAATAGAATAAGTAGAAATAATAGAATAAATAATATATATTAATAATAATATACATGAATAGTAGATAAAGAAATAAATAGCTTCAGATGATGTTTAGCTAAATAACATATTTGCAAAATTATACAAAATTAGTTTTTTGGACACTTTAGAAATTTGTATGTCTTCTAAAATGTCTTATTCTTGAAAAATTATATGCTGTTAAAAATTTGAAAACCCAACACTTAAATAATATATTATTCTAAAAATTATGAAAATAAAAAGTGAGCTTCAAGGCAATAAATTAATGGGACTATTCCATGGTGTATATGGAAAAGTACAAGATTGCAGATAATTCATAAAAGCGAAACAGCACCAGTGAGTAATACCGAAAAATCAAGAGTGCAAGGGTAAACCAGAAATGAGGAGAACGTGACGTCACAATGACATGATAAACAATCAGATAGGGATCATGTGGATTATATTGGTGCTCATATCAGGATGCTTGGGAAATCAGTACGTGAAGCGGATGTATGACGACTTCCTCTTCAACTACAACAAGCTCTTGCGGCTAGGCATGAAACTGACGGACGCCCTGACAGTAAAATCAACCTCAAACTATCCTAGCTAATCAACATGGTAAATCACTCAACCTGTACCCTTCGTCAACCACCAACACTGATTTCCAGAAGTATAATCAAGTCGATGTGTGATAAATGCCTCTGAAAAGTAGTATTATTTTACAATAGGTTTCCCGAGAGATCAACAATTTATATTATCTTCTTCCTACAGAAATTATTATCTTCTTTACACCCTTCATTCCCTTTTCTTCTATTATATCACGATATACCTTGATCCCCTATATTTTTATTATCACTTGTTGAAAGTAGAACTCGGTTTTCTTTATAAGACAAAATCAACAATATAAAGTATCATATGTTCTCTTAACCTAAAATACTTGAAAATTACAGTAAAAGAAAAATGAAATTGAAAAACTACTCATATATATGTACTGCTGATATGGAATCTGCATTAGGTTGTATGTTATCAATATCGACATATGCAAGCACTCAATTCTCAAAGGCTCAGAAAGTTATAACAAAGATGATCACTGTTGTTTAGATGTCGTTATTATTTTTAAAGTTAAATTACCCTGAACTTAATTCTTATCATGTTCAGCTGGTATATGCTGCCGTATTCTAAAAAGATATTAAATTTACCATGCAATAGTCAAGGCAAAAGTTGTAAAGATTATCCGATCAATTTAAGGTGTATAGAATACGTTTCCTACTAAAATCTCTCATATTAAAAACATATACATTAACAGAATGTATAGAATCTTCTATACACAGAAACTATCAAACTTATATGATTACGGGCAAATAACAATGTTATCTGATACCATTTGTACCAGAGTGAATTCTACTGCTTAAATGGCTTTACTTCTAGAAGGGTTTCAAAATAAGCTAGGGCCAAATAAATTAGAAAAGATATATGCAATATATGATGTACCTTTCTCAAAATATGGTAATCAACACTACTCTGGAATAAAGACTCTAGAATTTACTGTATATGGAAAAATTTTAACAGCCCATTCACCTCTGATCTAGATAGTTAAAGATAATTATGTACAAATACTCAGAAATCCTGTCTATATGTACAAGTATTTAGATTATATGGATAGCAAAAGTTGGAGGGTGAAACTGTCTAAGATCTAAGTATATGTAACAAGAACTGGTCATCCAATAGCTGAAACAGGATGCAGGAAAACTCAAGGTGTTGTCAAATCCAAACCTATACCAACAGAAACAAGTTTAAAACAGATACATAAGTGTAGTAGAAATCAGAATTGCAAACTTTATGTTACTTACTATTATTTACAAGATAAATTTACAAATTAGCATTGTTACATAACAACGATTGACGCTGAATGGTGGTTATAAAATTTACAATGTACAAGTTTCTGACTTTATGAACTAAAAAAGAGTACCTTATAACATTGGCAGCCAGTGACCTCAAAAGTTTGTTGCAAATTCTCTAAAATAACACAAAGTATTATAAACAGACTATAAACAGATGTATAAATCGTATAATAAGTTTGCAGGTAATACTTTTGTGAATTTTAAAATTAAATCTTTTGAATCTTATTTATTTATTTCAAATGAAAACAAAAAGTTAAAATTTACACTTATGTAAAATTTTATTCTATAACAAATTACTTTCAAAATTGTATTTTATGTATATAATTTTTCTTCTTAATCTTTTCTTTTCACTACATAAAATATTTACATAAATTAGGTATGTAATTTTAAATAAGTCTTTAAAACAAATTTTCAAACGAAATTTTGATTAATGTTTTAGAAGATTATATTTTTCCTATTAAAAATTTGTAAACATGTATCTAATTATGTAAAACTGAAATGACAATTAAATGAACGTTTAATTTCAAAATTATTATTTTTTACAAACTTTTAATAGATAATCTACATTGAAATACCTATTATCTTTTAATTTTATTTAAAATTCATAACTTACTACAAACTTTGTTAATTATAATTATCGCATTGCAGTTGTTAAATGCAAAATATAAATAATATATTTTTGTATTTAAATTCTTTAATTTCACAAGTGTAACATTCTTGTTTAATATTCCTCATATATTTAATTTTTATTATCATTTACATATATCTTTAGCTTTATTAAAATCTGCGAGTAATGATGTTACTATATAACATAATGTAATAAGAGAGATGCAGTAAAGAAACATAATGGTTTATCACAAAAAGTACCCCGACAGAATAAGAGAATTCTTGTAGTACTAAGTCTTGCGAAATAGTTAAATTAAATTTAGATGCAAAATAATAATCATATAGCATTACATTATGTCACATAGGAAAACAAGCTAATTACTTATTTTTTCATAAATAACAAAGTAAATACAAACATTAGTTATTCAATGATTAAATATTTAAATTTATTAGAAACAAGTATTTAATTTATAATATTGCTAAGATATTAAAAGTTATTACATAATAGAAACAGTTATAAAATATGGATGTTCAAAATTTAAATATTTAATAACCTCATATTTTGAGAATCTAACTCATTTTGATAAATATTGTAGAATATATTTAGAAGCATGTAAAATTTAAAAATAAAATTTTTTAATAAATTTTATTATTCGTACAATATCTAAAAATATTCTATTTATTATAATTTATGTAATTAATTAAAAATAGAAAAAAAATGTTTAAGATAAACTAATAACAAATTATTTAAGTCATAAAAAGAATTAAATTTAATTTTGTTTTATTTTATACAAACATACATAAATGTTTTGCATTTTATTTGCCACTTTTATTTGACAAGGACATAGAAAATTTATACTTTCAAAAATACGAAAATATTAATACAATGATTTAACCGAAAAATAATAGTTTATTTTCAAAACCAATATATCATTAATATTTAATGTTAAATCACTTTAATTACATTTATAATTAAATAGATAAACATAAATAATTTATCAAATTTGACTCATTTAAAATAATTTAGGCATTTGATTTATGTTTTAAAAAATATATTTATCATATTATAAGTGCAAATAATATCAAAATTTTTTTATTTTTATAATTACTTTTATAAATAAAATATTTTATATATTTAAAGCCAATGAAAAGAAATAGTTACACATTTTCTAAAATAAAATAATGTAGAGAATTGTTAAATTACAATGTAACTGTTTCGAGTATAATATGTTTAATAAAGTAGTTTCAGCTGAAATAAAAATTTTTTTACCATCGAAAAAAGTTTACTTACATATGTCATTTCATTTTTGTTTATTTTATAAAAAAAATTATTTACACTCTGATTAGCTTGAATTGCAGTAAGTGGTTCTTCTATTAATATGAGGTATATATCTATGTTATTGGAATTTATATGGAGAAAATTCATTAATATTTAATATATTTTTTAATTTTGAGGTAATGTATGAGTATAAATCATTTGATTATATATTTAACCAAATTAATTGTTTTTACATATTAATTATAAAATTAACATTATTTTTTAATAACTTAAATCATTTAATTTAAATAAATACAGGTGTTGAAATATGTACACGAACGATAAATAAAATAATCATTTTTAAAATAACTACAGAATAATATCAAATTAATTTTAAATCGAGAATAATTGAAGAAACTTGATTTTGTTTATAAAATACACTTCGATATTTTATAAATATAATAAATTTATATAATAACAAGTTAATAAATCTGTTAAAAAGATAAATATACTTCTAAGAATTATAAATATTACCTGTACAAATAAAATTTTGTCCACACAAGTGATTTATACTTTTTAAAATGAATAATTTTTTAGAACTTAGATTCTAAAATATAGTTAACTGATTATTTTATTATCATAGATAAAAATTAACTAATTGAAAACATATTTATTATGATAATAAGATAAAAAATATAAAATACATGAAACAAAAAACAATTTCTCGTACATGTTTTACCAAAAAAAAGCCATAAAGAATATATGAAACAAATAAATATTTTAACATTAATTTTCGTTTCTTATACTTACCAAAATTGAATGAGATCAAAGACTTTCTTTCTAATTATAGTTATCGTTATTGTGAAACTAAAACTGAATCCGGTATCCGGTTCATGAACTCTCATTTATTATTATCAGAAAGAAAAAATACCATTTTGCATATCTAAGATCATTTTCAAATGCTAATATTTTTATTTTTCCACTTCAGTATACCCTATTACTCTTACATATTTAAGTTATCATGTTTTTTTCTGATGATAATACGATTGTCATTATTCTTTCTCTTTGATCTTGTGCTAATAATAACAGAGGTGTATTACAAGACATGTTCTCATCAATTATGTCGATCTGTTTTTCAACATATTTTTTCATTTAAATAATTGAATGATATTAATCCAAAAAACATTATTTTTCATGTTTTTAAATATTATTTTTTAGATACAATGTAATTTATAAAATATTATATGTTTTTAAAAAACCAATGTATCATAATAAATTCATTGATTTTTCAAAATAATTTATTTTGATTGCTAAATTATTTTACTGTTTATATAAATGTTTAAAAATATATATTTATATTAAAAATATAAATTCATTCAATAAATAATAAAAGTAAAAACATAAAAAATTTCATTAAAAGAAATTAAAGTAAATGAATTATATATTTACAATCGTGAACCAATAGTATTCAAATGATTTAAATAATTATTATTTGGATATTTACTATTCGGTTTACATCAATTATTAATACTAATTCTTGTAAAAACTGTATACTCTTAAATACTTGATAAGTGTATGTTAATATATTAATAAATATATATTATATATTAAGAAATAATACCTTTATGATAGAAATTTGTCTGAATTATGGATTTAACAAGGTCTTATCAAAGTTTGTTGAAATTTAACAAGGTCTTATCAAAGTTTGTTGAAATAAAAGAAAAATACCTGTTTAATAGGAAGTGGATATATTTTTAAATAATATTAAAATAATTACATTGATATTTTTATTACAATATTTAATCTAATTGAATTAAAAAATATCCACTGTTGATTATAAACGAGCATTTAAATGGCAGTATTTGCCCGCAATAATATATAAAATATAAAATATTGTTAATTTTCAATACATTGTTTTCTATTTAAAAAGATGTTCTACGGTTAGAAATTTTAATGATTCTCTTTTTAATTTTTCTCAGTGAAACAACAATAATAATAATAATTTAATGATACGATTCAATTTAATCGCAATAAATATAACTTCAATTAATTTAAATCATAATAAACAGCAATAAATATTTACACTGAAAAGTTAAAAATCATTAAATCGTTCTGATATATTAAAGATTTTTTTCCATGATATTTATTTACACTCTACAGCATTCAAAAAAATTACACCACTGCTTACGTATTATTTAAATACGCTTATGAATCTTTTATTTATATAAATATAAATAAACATTATAGCAAAATCAATATTTTTTAATTTTATAAAAAAAGAAGTACAACAAATCTTTAACTACTTTAAATACTTTTCTTCTGAAAAAAGTAATTAAAATAGTAAACTTATTACAATAAAAATTCATAACATCAGTAGATAATACTAGTAGATTGAACATATATATAATTTAAGAACATAATTTTATATACGTCCACATACTTCATATAATACATTTAGTGTAACTCACAAATAAGGTCACGCGAAATCTCAGAAACAAAAGTCTGCGATTTTTCATTAAAGTTTAATGCAATAAAAGCCGTCCTAATAATCCTATAATAAAAATATAATATAATAGAGAAACATCGTTCAAAAACAATTATACTTCACTTAAATTTATTGAGATTCTAATGCGATCTACCGATTAAAATCCTATTCAATTTTTTTTTTTTATAATCACAATTTATAGAGCTGACGCAACCTTATACTGATATTATCCTACGTTCTTCGGTATCAGAGTGCCTTTCCGATAACGTATTTAAGGATCACGTTGAAAAATGTGCTCGAAAGGAAGAAAAGAAGAAAGGAAGGCATTTTATTCCAAGAGATAAGTCACTCGACCGCAGGATATGAGCCGCTCGGTGATTGATTGAGCTCAAACTCTTTGTCAGAGATTCTTCAGTCAGAGATTTCCTCAGAGGTTGGAATTATCGTAGCTGAAGGACGTCCTCGCGGGTAATCGGGGTAGTTCCAATGTCGACGTTTTACCCTCGTCGTCAATGTAGTTTCTGTTGTCGTGAGCTTCCCTATCGGCCGAGCGGTTGGTGTCCTTCTTTGGTCCGTCCATCAGGAACATCGTCGCCAGGAACATGAGCGAACCTGCATGATGGAATTTTTTTTAGGTATTTAAAGAATAGAACGATCAGAAGCTCATTGTGCAATTTGTGATTAATGTGTAGCCTTCGTTTCGGTTGCACAATATGCGGAAGTGAGTTGATGTTAAATTTGTAATTGTTATAAAGTTAATTTTGAGAAGAGCGTTGAATAAATAATTGATGTGTAAGCCTTTTTTAATGATAAATGAAAGTTGTGTCAAAATATTTGTTTTGAATGACCAATGCAATTTAATTGTTTATTTGCCTCTTCACGAGTAGGGTGAGTATTTATACACGGAATATTCAAATAAATAGAATTCATGCGGAGGATTCCATTGTAAGAAAATAACAAATGCATATTCAAAAAAGCTAAACAATAATTTATTATTATTATACTAATTGAAAAATAATTATTTGAGCAATTTTGAAAATGCAATGCGGGTAAGCATAATCAAATGTAATATATAAGTTAATACTTTATAAAGATTGTCAAATGATACAATACAGGTTAAAAAAATAAATTCAAATTTATATTTTGTATAAATTAAAATATTTTTAAAATAGAATTGATTTACGTATGTTACAGCAGGTGATTATTATTACACGCCTAATTATAGTAGGAAACAATTGTAATAGCGAAAAATATGAGGAAAATATGAAAAGACTTGAGTTTAAACGCATTTTCTAAGAAATGCAGGAAATTGATATTGTAATGAATTACAATCTTAAGAAAATATTCGCAGAAAAAATATTATAGTGATTTGTTCAAATTTTGTTTAAATAAGATTTTAAAAGTTACATTTTGATGAGATATAAAAAAACATTTAAACATATTTAAATAATACATATGATTAATAAAATTGATTAATAAGTTCATATTAATAATTTGCATATAATAAATGAGTTAAAGTAAAAATTATAAACGAAATTTGTAAGAATTTTAATGAATAAAAATTTGATTACAGTAATTTTTTTAATAATGCTAAATTTAAGCAAATTAAGTTATTTTTAGTCCAAATAAATTTAAGTAATAAAACTCTGCATAAAATGTAAATATTTATTTTTATTTGTATAGCGTACGACACACTTTAATTTATATTTTTTATAAAGAGAATTGTATTGTTATTTGTGATCATATTATGCACATGTTGAATTAAGTATAATATAGATTTAAGTAATAGAACATTTAGTGCTATAAAGGTGGATACAGAATTTTAAGAAACTAACAAAATTTATAACATGGTAAATATATTTTTAATTTGAAAAAAGTGTGTTTAAGTCAAGTAAGCCAAGCAATAAACTCAGTCCAAATATCTTGAATTAAATGCAGGGTAAACCTACTATTAGCTTTAAAAATTACTTAAAAAAAATATCTAGTTAATTACTTGTTTAAATAATAAATACATTAATTTATTTAATTGTTACAGATTTCAATTCTGTAAAAAAGTTAGACAAAAATTCCATAATATTATCAGCTAATATAGGTGACAATTTTTTTTCGTTTGCAAGCATAGATAAATACTTTTAAGAAATATTTTTTTAATATAACATAAATCCAAAAAAATGTGAGGAGTAAATCTTCTTGAGGTACTTTTAAACTTACTTATTCCATAAAATCCAGCGTAATAAATGTAAAGAGACTCTCGATATCCAATAGCTTTACTCGTTGGTTCCACGAGAATAGGCAAATTACCACCAATATTATTCATCACGAACAGAAAAATGCCAACTGTTGTCGATCTCATACTTAATGGGACGATCTCCACAAGAATTGCAAAGACGATACCAAACCACATCTCGGCTGTATAAAAAGTTTGATATTCGACAATTACTTTACTAAAATATCTTTTATCTCTACAATAATTACCGATGGCTTTAATTAATGGCAATAAATGAAAATAAAATTTTTTTAATTAAAAAATGAAGCATTCTTTTTATTTTAAGTAGTAGTTGACCATTTTTATGCTAATTTTTGATTCCCCAAATATGAGACTTTATTAACCATTATTAATATAATTGTATTTCCATTAGCAATGTACGTAACTTAAACTTTAATCAAAAATTTATAAAATAGTAATGCACAGGGAATAAACCAGTAATCATAAAGTTATTCGTAACAACTCAAACATGTGTTATTTGCCCCGAAATAAATGTCGCGAAATATGCGGAGGATGGTAAAGTTTTTCTCGGACCGATGTCGATATGGCTGTTGAATTATGGCTTTAATCGCAATTCTGCGCTTAAAAATAGAGCAACTGACGGATGAAAATGTATCATTTTTCTTTTCCTTTAATGTTTATTGCGAAAAAACATGTTTGCTCGGAGCATTTTCTTTTTTGTTTTGCATTGTTCTAGAATTTGATTTAGAACCCTAATAGCCCTGGTAATAATACACTCGTTTTTGAGAGAGACATTGTCCTATTTGCTACGAATATGACTGAGTGCACAAAATTTTTTAAAAGAGCATTTCACGTCACGTCTACTTTCGCAAAAGCCAAACTATCACTAGTAATTTAACTATTTATCAAAATTGCATTATAATTGAGTGCTTATTTTTTATTAATTAAATAAACTGTTGAACATTATTGTATTAATGTTGCTTCATTATTGAAAGATTGCAGAATAAATTGGTGTTTTAATGACCGTACATTGACTTTTTGCTAAATACTATGCATGTAATTAAAATATAAACAAGCGTATGGATTCAATCTAAATATAGTCTAATATTTATAAAAATAAAAAAAAAAATGCTTGATAAAATCTTTTTCTCTGTACGTATTTTTAATTAAAAGACTTTTTTAAATGGTTAATTAAGTGTGAATTATATTTTTCGCCTTTTATTTTAATTTGTAGGATAATGGTATAAGTGAACAGCGTTATTGAGGATTATTATTTTTTTTCATTTGGGTCACAGTTTATAACATTTTATTTGCTTATTTCATTTTAAAGCCATTAATTAAAGTAATTAAAGCACATTGAATCCATTATTATTGTTTATAGTATTTAAAATATTTTTAATTAAATTAGTAAAATTTTTATTTTTACCGCTTTAATGCCACAATATCCCCGGTAACTCTCGGCTCTCGGAGAAATTAAAAAATTTCCGCAACAAAACTTTGTGATAATATATTTGAAAACGCTACTCCCACGAATTAAAGAAAATGCTTCCACATCTTTCAAGATTTACTTAAATTTACTTCGCTCTAAGCCACTTAATACAATTTAATTACCCAACACGCCCGTTTTAATAAAAGTATACAGCCCTCGCGAGAAAAGCCAAAGTATCGCCATTTTTTCCAATTAACGCGTGTATACATCACCGAAAAAGTAGGAAATGCCAAGGGTGATCATGGCCCAGAGTGGAGTGAAGTAGACGGAGCCGAAGGCGAAGGGCGTGGCAATGAGCTGACTGATGACAAGGACAGCGACACGGGAACGGATGCCCATCTTCGCGACGAATTTGTCGCTAACAACCCCTCCGACAACAACCCCAATGCTCCCGATAACGATCGTCACTGCGAAGAGCCACCAGCCGAGGTCGTAATCGGGGAAATATTCCCGGTAGAAGAGGTCACAGTTGTATGCGAAGCACATGCCACCTGCAAATGTCAGGATTATTTCAATTTATTAATATTATCGTGTTCATAAATGCTAATCTTGTGCTGACATATTGGAACTTTGCTGATACATTTATAATGAGAACAGCCAAAATCACTGCACTACATTCTTTTCTTCAATCATTTTACAAAAAAAAAAACTAAAACGAACCGACAAAGTTTTTATCATCAGACGCATTTTAATTATGGTAATGACTAAAATTCTTTTGTTATTCGTATTTTTTGAAAGGAATCTTTTAATAATTGTTGGATTAAAACTTTAAAGAAAATTGGATTTGATGGATGTAAAGCAGAAATTGTCGTAAATTTTTAAAAACATTCACTTCCTAATGTAATAAAAATTAAGATCAATAATTTATCCTATTTAATACGTGTATTTCAACAAATTTTTTTAAAAGTTATAATTTAAGATTAAATCTTCAGAATAATTTTGAGCAAGTAAAATGAAACTACAAAATGAAAGCTTTGATGTAAGCTTTAATCTCAAATTACAAAAACATACACTTTCCAAATATGTAAAGAAATTTTTTTATTTTTTCAATTATTCGTAACATAAAATAGATTTAAAATACATATTTTTTTTTTCTTTTTTAACAAAAAATATTGCAGCTATAGTAGTTATTCTTCTTTTTTATTTTCATAGTTTTTATGACGTTATTTTACGTTATTCTAAAACAGCGATTACAAAAATAAAGAAAATTATGTTCTGAAAAATAAAAATTTTTAAATTATGCTATTTTACTTATGAAATTTATTTTTAGATTTTTATTAAAAGCATCCCTGAACTTTGAGTCACTACATTATTTAATTAATTAAGTTTACGTTGCACTGTAATAATTATATTTTCTATTAAACTGGAATTCAATATTTGAAGTAATAAACAAAATTTTATCAATATTATACACATTCTCATTATTATTTTACGTCGCAATAATAAACATATTATTTTCGTTTGTATTAAAAAATCAATAATACATTTTGTTGCATAAACTAATAAACATTTTGTGATAAAATGTAAAAATAAAAACAAATGGAAGACATAATTATATTTATGTGTACAGAGATACAATTTTTGCAGAAAAAATTCTTCGCAAAAATTTTAAAAAATAAAATTTCTTGGAAATTTTCAAATAAATTAAAATTTATTTTTGGCTAATGTTATATGAATTAATAAATTATACGTTAAACAATGGTGTTAAACAACCATTAATATCATAAACTGTCAAAGACACAGTATAAAATTCGTTTGATGATTATACAATTGTAAAATGTTAATGGATTCGTGGTATTCAAAAATTGTAGGTAAATTATGTCCTATCGTGAAATAATTATATTTATTTTATATTATAATAAAATATATGATATAATATGTGTTAATAATAATGAGATACTTTGTTCATAGCATTAAGTATATTATAAACCTGAAATAAAAATGACCACATTTATTTATTTCTACTGCTTTCTAAATAAAACTAGAATATAGATTTTTCAAAAATAATACACATTCATGAATGTATTCAGTTTTTTCATTCCCAAAAGTATCGAAGGGATTCGTTTTCCTTCTTATGTAGCCTTTCTTGATGTGAGGTATTGGCCAGCATTGCGGTTACCTGTGTTTTTCGGTCGAATTTATCATCCCCCACACGTCGACTTGATATTCATTCTCTCTCGAGACACCCGAACCTGCACTCGACCCTTTATCATTTTTTCTATTTTGCATTTTATATTTTTCCGCAAGAAAAACTTGTATTTGATCCGACCGCGGATCATCAGAGCCTCGACGTTGGCGAATCAGGGAATTTTATACACTGAAAAATTATATAACCAGGCTTTATTCGTCCTATAAATATATGCTTCACTCTGGCATAAATAAAAATTGCTTTGACGACAAAAAGCCTGGTCAAATACACACACACATATATGTATATATGTTATTCAGAAAGGTAGTATTTTAATAAACAATTTAATCGTCTTTTATAATAATTTGTGAACAATTACTTTTTACCCATGCAATAAGTCTAATTTTCCTTCACCTATAAAGTTGTAGTCTTTGTCATTTGCTCCATCTGTACTATTTCGAAACCTTTAAATTCTAATTTGAATAACTTGAACACGCTTTATAAGTTTGAATTAAAGGAGTAACAGATTTATTTATCGAATTAAAATTTTAGATACGGGGAAATACTTTTTAAACTTTGATTAACATTCATTTTCTCGAGGTTATATGTTCACCTTTTCTCAGAACTTTCAACTGAAAGTTAATTAACCTTCGTTATTTTTTAATCAACCGAATAAACTTGATTGATTCATTTTGATTCTTTCATCGTACATCTATATTTGAATTTCTTGTATTAATCAAATTTAGATTATTTATTCAGATACATAATTATTTACTCATCAATATTTTATTATATTCGATGCATAAATTTTAATTTATAACAAATATTTTTAACATTTTCATTATTACTTCAAGATATAATTCTTTATTATAAAATTTGAAATTATTTCAAATATTTTATTTTTACCAATTAATAATGACATATTTTCACTGTCAGTTACAAAAGTAGATCAATTATAAAAGTATTGACGAGTATTATGGTATTGATAAAACTATAGATATAAAACAGTGAAATTATATTATACGAAATTTAAACAATTGAATTATTTTATAATTTTATACATTTAGTTGTACAAGGTTTATTTAAATATTTATTTTCTTAAATTATATTTATAATTTAAAATCAACTAAATTTGAATTCATGAAATGTTAATTATAATAATTTAAAAATAATTCTATCATTATCATCATGTTTATCATTGCTATCATTATGATTGTTGTTATTATTGTTATTATTATCATCATAATTTTTGTATTTATATAGTTTATTCAAATAATACTGTACCGCAATGCCGAATACTAGCTGCAAGACACAATAGAACAATACGTGGTTGAAGAATCACTTTCCATAGAGGATCTTTTTTCCCTTCTTTTGTATTTTCCTCTCCGATGGTTGTTCTTTCAGGTTCCGTAAGTGTAAATCCAGTTAAAATTGCTAAAATAACTCCCACTATTCCAGCACCATAGTAACACACTCTCCAGCCCTATAAATTCAAGATATTACATTCTACATTGTTACTCTTCATACTTTTTAGGTTTAATCAATATTTAGATTTATAAAATAATTTTGTGTGGGTAACTTGGGAATTTTTAACATGTACCATTAAAATAATCTCATCTCTTTTTTTATAATCACTGCAAAATTTTCAAAATTTTCTTACCAAATCCCAAGCGTTCAATAGGGGAACGTATCTTCCGACCGGAAAAGCGATTCCGTAACCCCCATAGATTCCCCAATTAAAAATTGACATGACTAGACCTCTTTTTTCCTCAGCAAACCAATCAGATAGAAGACCGGTAGAAAGAGGATTACAACCAGCCTCCCTGTTAATTAATATATGGTGTGATTAATTTTCAGCTATTAAATTTATAAAAAAATTAAAATTTGACAATTTTTTTTTTTGTTCTTTTAAATTTATTTTAATATCATTTACGATATTAAAATTACTGAAGTTAATTTAAGTTAAAATAATTTAATTGATAATACGGTAATGTACAAGAGCATTATTAATTTTAAATAATTAAAATATTTGCTTTGTAAAAACAAAATGCTTTGATATTCCTGTCGGATTTTGTGTATATTGATAAAATATGTAGTAATATAATTCGAATACGATTCTTGAAATACCCATTTCTTGTTAATTATTAAAATTTACAAAATAGAATTAATTAAACAATTTAATTAACATTTTCAATTAAAATTTGTAATGAATTACTAATTTTTCAAAATAATTGATCAAGTCAAAATATTTATCAATACTGTAAATTAATCTAATTAAATATGTATGATATTTTAAGCTCAATAAAAAAAAACAACTTAACAATTATCATTTTCTTGACTGTTTTAGAGTATATACATCCCACGTTTTATATAGTATATATATTTATTTATTATGATAAGTAATAATTAATTATTCAATGTTTCATATCGATGAATAAATTTATATAATTTATAATGTTAATATCAATAATACAACATATAAACTTAGATTCCAATCACTCACTTGTGTAATCTAAGCATCAATATTGAATTAATAAATAAAAGAGGTGCGGCTATTTTAAAAGGAAAAAAAATATATCAATTAAGTTTACAAATATTTTTATACATCCGACATAACAGTAAAAAGTTATTTAAATACGCTAATACAAGATTATATAATAATTTTAATTTGCTTTCATTAGTACTTCAACTTTATTCTCAGAAAATATTTGATAAAATTTCTCATTATAAATAGTAATATAATATTACTATGAATAATAATATTTTGAATTACATTTGAATAGTAATGTTTGAAGTAAATTAGAAAGTTATGATTTTGTAGTAAAAAAATCATTTGTATTCCTCACCAGCTATGTAATCTTCTTTTCCATTATATGAAACATATTTTTATGTTAGAAGTAATAAATGACTGACGATGTAAAAATATTTTTCTGCATTTAATAAACTTATTTAAAATAAACAAAATAGTTTTTCAAAATGTGATTGATCAATTAATTAAATATATTTGTTACAAAATCTTTTAATAATAAATAACATTCATAATTAATTGATATGAAAAGTTTTATAATCGTTAACTTAAAAAAATTTTATGAAAAATGTAATGTATTCTTAGATCGAAAAAAACTGTTCAATATAAATAAAATCAACTATTTTCATTTTTATAAATTATTAAATTTGGTATCGATTTAACGTTACACAGTTTTTCAGTATCGATTCAACAAAAATAATATAAAATATAGCTCGAGTTTAAAATACGTTATACATTCAAAGATTGAAATCCATAGTCATGAAGACTAATTTTGACTTTAAAATTGGACGTTGTTAGAGATATAAAAGTGTCGATATTTTCGAATATTGGCAATTGTCGATGATAAACAATCGAAAAATTTCATTTTAACTCCGTGGTTTGTTCTGCCAGCAATCTCACGTAAAATGCAATTGTACCTCTGCAAATAAAAAACTCATTACAATGTTTACATACCCTGCAGCAGCCAACATCCGAAGGACGACCAATTGCCAATATTCCTTAACAGATCCCATTAGTATAATTGCGATGCTGAACACAAGAGTGCAAACTGCCAATAGTCGAACTCTGTAATAATAACATTTATACAGGATTAAGAAGTTGGAAAAATCAGCTGAAAAATCCCATGAGAGATTGAATTTCGCTCGGTGAAGAATAGAAATTTATTGCTGAATAACGATCGATGTGCTTGATAATCGATTGTTGGTTAAATTAATTTTCAGGCTTAATCATGCGTTTGCTCAGCGTAATCGTGCGTTTATTTTCTAACACTTTGTGATATTTAATTCCGTAAATTAATGACTGAGTAATTTTACTAAATATTGTAGGATTAACAGATATCTGAGTTATATACATGGGTGAATAATTAATAGGCTTGATAATCATTCGTTATCAGATGGTAGCCCTGCATCTGATGAAATCTGTGTATAACGGACAACATATTTGATTTTGATATCTTCTCTAATACTTTAATACGATTATACGGAGGCTAATCGATGTTGAAGAAAATACAGTAATTATAAGTAATTCATTATACTTTTTTCTATCTCAATAATACAAGAGCTAATTGATCTCTAAGAGAAAATTGTAATGTTAAAGAAACAAATATAATGATACAACATTAACTTTTATTTGAGTTCTCACTTATTATTGCATATAACAAGTAAAAAGTGATGATATGTAATAAGTAAATATAATTTCAAAAGAAAAATTCCTATTATAAATATATGTAATTATCATAATAATATATTTATTCAATTTAAATACATAGTAATTATCATTATTATTATATTGTAATATTATTTGTTTAAGATATTCTGTTTTTAAATAGTTGTATCTTTTAAGGTGTGCCTAGCGAAACAATAAATTTGAAAATTATGTAAACAATTTCAATGTTGTTGCTGCAGTAATGGTTAATTATTAAAAATTTTGAAAGCGTATGTATAAATCTCTAAGTAATACCTAAAAAATCTAGTATCAACCTTTCACTCGCATACCTATACCTTGACTTGAATATGTATCTTAATGTTTGCAATACTTATACACATTATCAAAGCTGAGAAATGTTGTTTGCATACTTTGTATTTCCCACTAATTGTTTTAAATGTAAATTAATGTACACTATTTTAAAATATTGAAATACTTATGATTAGATTGCTTTAATGCATGCTACTCAGTATGCAGATTACGTCAATAGATTTAATAATAATTTAATTATTCAATCAATGTATTAATGTAAAGGTAGTGAGATTTTTATCTTAATTAATTGTGACATTTAATTTGACAGAAAATAATCGAACATTGTATAGTAATATGAAACAATGTTCACAGATTATCGATGCATGCTACACCTGATATACATCTGTTAAAATGACAACCGTTAAAATAAAAAGTTAATGATAAAATGCCGATTGAAGTTGGCTACGATAAATGTTAATCCTTATCAGTTATCTTACGGAAATTTGAAACTGTTTCATCACATTCACAGTCGTGTACACGCTTTAAAAAAAATTTAAAAAATCAATTGACTCGATAATAAATAAAATGCTTACCTGTTGTATCGATCGGCAGCAATTCCAAGAATGACACCGACTATTGTAAAAACTGCAATGAAGCTGGGTCCAGCCAATATCTGATAATCCAGTCCCAGCCCATTGTAGTTCCATTCGCAATAACGCGTTCCGTTCAGTTCCAGTGACTCGCAACTATCAATACATGATAAAACAACAGTATCAAGCATCGATTCTCATAATATTTTATCTAATGGAGACCATTGCATTTCGAAAGAAATTCGAATCCACAATGGGAATTTATTCTATCGCCTTTAATGAGTTAACCGACATTGTAGTCTTGTAGTTTATTCAATTATTCAAATCTGTGTCACATTTTGTGCGACTGAAATATTTCATATTAAAAAAGTTTTTAAAAAATTATTGGAGCTTGTTAAAACAGATATTTAAAGAGATTTTGATGCTACTGCTAACAATCAAATGAGAAAAAGGTAAAACATTTTTAACCATGTTTAAAATGTAAAAATGTGACGTAAAAAAAATTCATTGAAAGAGAAAGTTAAATATCATATAAATTTAAAAGTAAAGTAAATTTGGACATTTAAATATAAATTAAATGCACTACTTATGTTCTAAATTTTTAAAATATAATTTCACTCATAAAATTTTCATTCAATTATTGAATGACAATTTATTAACATATTTAAGAATGTTATATACATTACTAAACAAAAATATTATTTGTATATAAATCTGCAATTATATATATAAACATAAAAATCTATATAATAAATATTTTAATGTATTTGAAAAAAATATTTATAGTAGCATTAAAAAAAACGGCAAATATTTATTATTAATATTTATTATGCAAATATTTAAGATAAACAAGTTTAAATTATATACAGAACAAAGTACATTATTATTAATTATTAATAAAATAAATTTTTTAAAAATAAAAATAAATGAATATATGTTTAACTTTCAATTAAATTTCTTTCATAATTTCTAATACAATTATAAAAATATTGCTTTTATATTTTATGAATCTGTAAAGAATTTACTCAATCTGAAAAGAAATTTATTTTATGAATAAAGTAGTAGATAAAGTAGTAGAGTAAATATAAATATAAATCTCTGTAGTAAGTATTAACAGTAAATTTTAATCTTTATCAAGATTTTAATACTTAAAATGAGATTTAATAGTTAATTTTTTGAATAGATGGTCATGGGTATTACATTATATCAATTATATTTATTTGAATGTGGATGTTAACCCAATATTTGTATATATTTTGATTAAATAAACAAGAATTTCAGGCTTTTTGCTTTGATTATAATTTATTAAATATTTAATTAATGCAGAATCTATTGCATGAAATATTTTTATATCATTACAGATTTATTGAGTGATATTAAAATTGATAGATTATAAAAATTGTCATAATAAAATAACCAATGCATTTTCAGTTTTTTTATTTAAATGCATTATAATCATATCTTATGTTATTTTTATGTTGTTGTTTTAAAAATAATAAAAAAAATTATCTAATATTTAATGAAAATTGTAATTTATGAAATTTCATTTTTTTACACACTTCCAGATATAATCGCTAAATAATATAAGAAACAAATCTTTTAATGTACCAAAGTTTAGCTAACATGTAAGATTTAAAACATAAATTTATTTTTAACACATCCTTCTGAGGGGGTCAGAAGTGGTAAGATGTAGCCTATGTGTGATTTACTTAAATTATTATTTACTATAAAAAATTATTGTAAATTATTTGAATATACATAGATATATAAATTTCAAATACACTATCTTACATTTCTGAACTATTTGCTGTTTCACATTGAACTGGTAGGTCAACAAGAGCTAATGTGGTGGAATTGAGTTGACATGTTATGTCACCATAATGCAAATCGATTGCAGTTGCTTTACTAGTAACACCTTAAAATCATTTGAAAGTGATATTACAAATTGAAAATTATATGTTGATAAAATAAATAATTGTAATATAAAATATTGCTTAAAAAAAACTTTAATAATTCAAAAATATTCAAGTTTGTGAAATTATGATTGATTAATTTTATTATTGAAAAATTATAAATTTATAATACAATTGATTATTTTTTAGAATTATTAAATGATAAAATAAAGATTTTTAGCAAATGTCACAATTAGTTTAACTTTATATTGTAAAACGAACTTACCGATTAAATAGTGACCTAATTCTCCCAGAACATATCCGAGAGATACGATAGCTAGGGCATAAGGCTTGTAGAAAAATTTCAACTTCTGTATCACAGTTGAGAACATTATTGGAACTGGAAGTATAAAACAAAATATCATTTTACTTAACTAAATTTTTGAAAAATAAATAGAAAATATAAAATATAAAATCAAAAATAAAAATTACTCTTAAAATAATTCTCCGAAGCAGTAATAAATCATTAATTTGAAATTTATAGATTTAATGCACGTTAAAAATCTGACAATATTTTTATTTCAAAGTATTAGAAAAGTTTTTATTGAAAATGTCAATATCAAGACTACATTGAATTAGATGAAATTTTAATTCTATCAGTTTCTTTAAATTTATATGATTAAAACTTACAATTATATATTAAATTATGATTTATTTATTATATAATAATACAAAATTTGAAATTGGTTAAAAAAAATATTTTATAGTAAAAATAATATTTTATTACATAAGGTAAATTAGATTTATTTGAATGGCATTAGTCATTTTCATTTTATTTTAATATATGTTTTAAATATAGAAAAAATATTTTTGAGATTAAAAACTAATATTTTTATTTTTATTCCAACATACATAATGAACAGATTAATTATAATAAATAAAGTTTTTATTACATAAAATTAACTTAAATTTATGATATTACATAATAATTTATTTAGATATTACGATAAAAGTAAGATTTTGAAAAAAATATACAAATATTTCATTTCAATTTCTAGTTTTAATAAAATTACATCTGCATTCGTGCAAAAAAGGATGGAATTAAAAATTTTTTCATTTTTCAGATTATTGTATAAAAATAACTGAATATTCTATTGAATATTCAGTACTTTATCCTAGTAAAAATTTATTATTATATTTGAAAAAAAATTACAACTGAAATGCGTTAAACGTTGCCATTAAAATAGTTATTCATTTACAGCACGGCATATAATTTATAGCAAGTTAAAATTTTTAGTAGAATAAATTCGAAAAGCTACATTTTCTGTGTTTTAAATGTGAGTCATGATTGATGAAATATTCGAATTTTTCAAAAGAAATATAATTTAATAATAAAAAATGAAACGGTAAAAGTTCATTTTATTTGATAAATTAATATTGCTCTGTAGAGTAATGTAAATAGCACTTTCTATGTAGTTCGATAATTGTTTCCTATCCAAAAGAGAGAAAAAACAAAGAGAGAAGAAAAATAACTAGCACAAAAAAACAGAAATCCACCGTCCATATCAGTGCTCTAGTTCCGTAAAAATTCCGTAAATTTCCACGAGCCCGTCCAAAATTGTTTAGCCATGTTTTTTTTATTCGCAAAAACTTTAAGCTGCAAAACAAAAAGAGGTGTGCGACATAAAAAGCGATGCTCGTGCTCTCGTCGCTCGTGTAATAGCACAAAAAGCTGAATATCAGAATATAAAACTGTCACATTTCAATATTCATGAACAGAGGCGAGGCGTTGGCTCCGTGCGGATGCTGCGATTGGCCAGATGACTCAAGATCCGACAATACGGTAGCGAGACGAGGGCTCACCTGCAGGAAATCCAATCGAATTCTAATTCGAGCGGCTCTTTAGCTCGACTTATTATTCTCGCATTCATGAGTCGCATGCGTCGCTCGCAATTAGACTTTTAGTCATGAGCTCATGATTCAGCCGACGAAGACACACCTCAATAAGACCGAGATGTAATATTCGTGTGAAGGACTGAAATTAATGTTGAATATGCAACGGAGCTGCATGTCCGCGCGCGTGTGTGTGTGTGTGTTGGTGCTTTATTGCCCGGCAAACTTGGCGCATAAATAAAAAATATCGGAATAAGCGCGATATTTCATTTCATTTAACACATCTGCGTACATCTTTGTACTTAAAAAAATGCACAGTTTTCAAAGAATAACCGATACATTTTAAGTATTGGTTGTGCAACGTTAATATTCATTACAGTTACACGTCTCACTGAATTATTGGCTTTTCATGCATAAAGATGCATTTGCAAATGGGAATAAAATCGTATCAACAGCATTTTATTTTTTTCTAGAAATTAATGATTGTAGCGAGCAATATTTTATTAAAGTTGTAAAGTCACCGAGGCTGATACGAACTCAAATTTTACTCGCATTGTCGTACCAGAAAAGAAAAATGAAGCATTTAATTTTTTTAAGCATCAATCTGTTCCACCCATAAATAACAAAAGATAGTTCATCGAATCCTTTTTACATTCCATTAGTTGTGCATTACGCAACGACTGCGGAGGTCGAGGACTGAGTCGACCGGGGCTCAGGGAAAGTTCAGAGTCCTGAAACACGGAAAAATTGTTCGGAAAATTTGGCCACAGCCGCAGAGGGAAACATCGAAGAAAGGCGACCCGCCCCACCGCAAAGCCCACCTTGAGCCAGAATCACTCGGGTGAAACGGGAATATCATTGTAATAACATTTATCCGCATTATGGTTTCGACAGGTTCATTTTCTATTGTTCTCGACAAGTGGTGACATATGCGGCATCGCCTACTCCAACATCTGATCTCTGTATCTTTGTAATAGAAGGAAATCTCGTTTTAGGTCTCACGTAAGCTAATTAATCAGATGTAATGAGAACGTGGTTAGCGGTTCTTACGGTGATACTCCCATTTTTTGTTTCGTGGCTCGGGTTACTTAATTGTTAAACAGAACGGGTTTGCAGGGAGAATCGAGTTTTAGAGAAACGTTACATGAGTTTGAAAGTGATATCGTTTTAATTGATAATCATTACAGCACTCGACGGGGAAATGTTGTTTGCGTAGGAAAACATAGTTTTCAAAATAGATTTCCTAGACATGCGCTGCTCATATATTTATTCATGTTTATTCGATGCAAAGTATTAACATTTTATATATGCTCTTAATAACAATGGTAATAACATTAATATCTGTCGTTTAGCATGACGTTAAATAATTTTAATTGGTCGATAAAACAGTTCAATTATTGATGTAAGTATATTCTATTTTGTTTATAACATAAAAAATGTAATGTGAAAATTTGATATTTCATGGGTTTTAAGAGGAGAAATTATGAGCAAAAATTTAACAGAGTATCAACAATATTCATGAAAGTTAAAAATCCATAAAATATCTAATATTAACGCTTTTTATGCTTAAATTCAATGAGTTTCACACGTGTTCGAACCAATATTTCTATTGATGTCATCGGCAATTCGGAGTAAAAAAATAATAAATGATTGCTATTACCTGAGATTTCTTACATAATTTCAGTGCTTAAAAGTTATAGTATATATGATTATAGATTATAAATTTCATTTTTTATCATTCAATAATTAATAATTAATTACCGTGTACGATGTGTATGATATTTTACGCTTCGATACATTTATAGTTAATCTAGGCTCGACTTAACTTTACATTGAATGCAATATGTAAAGCAATAAGAAAAACCTATATAAATCTCTGCGAATATGTGAAAATAGAACATAATAATCAAGATTATACAAAAAGTTTTCCAGAAGGAGAAAAAATCATTTGCCAATATCGTCTAAATTTTGCGGATATAAAATTTATCTTTGAGTATGGAAGATGAAGAATTTTCGAAAACTTCGCAGACACACTATCGGCGAGTAAGTGATAAAATTGAAAGGAACAAGATGCAATTCATGCACACGTGCAACTTTTACGCGTGCACGCTGTCATGGGAAAAAGAGATAGTAGATAGATAGAGAGAAAGAGAGAGAGAAAGTTCATGGACGGAAATTAGTTAAGAGCGGAAGGTGATAGCGTGAGCCCAAGGTCACGAGTACCAAGATTCACTCTCGTTTTATGCGAATAAACCAATGCAATCAAATCAAAAGTGCTAATTCCAGGTCATTCGCCACTATAATTGTACCTCACTTCCAGCCTGTAAATGTGTTTGTAATGATTGTGTTGATATTAATACTACTGACACGGTTCGAAAGGAAGTTTTCAGGGTTTCCTCCACCTGAATTCTTGGCGAATAGCAGTAATTGTTTTAGGTAGAGATTCTGATGAAGCTCTTAATATAATAAGCAAAGTTTAATTTGAGAAAAACTTTTGCTAATTCAATTAATTACCGTTATACAGTTATAAATCAATATTTTCTCTCGAACGCAATTTAAAGAATCTCATAAAAATAGTGTGATAAAAATCGAAGAATATTCCTATCAAATAAGTTGCAAACTTCATTATAAAACTCATCAAATGTAAAAAAAGTAATCGATTTTACTGGATTTACTTTTAAATTATATCATAAATTATAAGGAACTGAATTAAACTACAAGTCTGATACGAAAAAAAGATAAGAGTCCATAGTATTATCGGAAAATCCAAGAATTTTTTTAAAATAAAATTTGCTAGTCATGATCGACGAAATTTACGATAAACTGACAAATTTATCCAAAATCAATTTGTCACGAATCTATTTTACATTCAATTACCAAACCGGCAATCATCAATCACCTTTATTAAATTATTAAGTCCATTTTCAAATATTTAGCCAAAAAACAAATCATTAGGACACATAAGAAATCAAAAATAATTGAGTTTTAAGTAAATTATGTAGGTGCATACAGTCATATATTGTTAATTACAGTTTGTTACGAAATAAGGAAACAATTTTGTATAATTTATGAAGTACAAAAAATTATATGAAATTATATCAGTTAGTATTTCCAACCACTTTTATATGTATAAATTAGTTTGGACTTGAAACAATTGGAACTGTCAACGAAAAGTAATCAGAAACGATATAATGAAATATATTACACCGTCTGTTGCACTTCAGCGATTGCATTGCATGATTTACGTATTATGTAGTAGTTTGTAACCTTCCGTTGCAAAAATGTGAGTGACTTTTAAGTCATTGACCAGATTTCAATGAAAAATTTATTTTCACCTCAATATATTTAATTATATGTGGAATTTAAAGATTCGCATGAATTCCTGTATTAAATGAATAGAAACATTCTGAAATAATGATGAATTGATGCTGATGCGGACATTTTTTTCATGAAACCATTTAAATATTTTTTAAACCAAAATCAACTGCATATTATGAGTGTAAAATGTAATTACATATTTCAACCGAATTGCCTAATCGTAATTTTTATTTAAATCTACTTTTAATTTATTGCTAATTACAATTTTACATATGGGCACATCAAGGTGCCTACATATATGAATCCCTTTCGGAAAAACGTGTGAATACAAAGTAAGAATATAACATTGGAAATGAAAAAAATTACGGCATTAAGACATCAAAATGAATATATTTCAAATAAAGTTTATGCCTACGATTAAACACCTGATTCAAAGAATAATAAAAAAGAAACGGAAAGGAAATCATGGGCGGTACTCAAAGAAATGTATAAAAGCTATCGAAATAATATTTGCACAATAACAGTCAAATCGAATTTTCAATTAGCACTATTATAAATACATATGATCGAATGCACACAAAACCATACGATCGCGTGTAGAAAAGCGGAAAAAAGAAACTTGGCACAACGTAAATTTACAGTGAGAAGAGCGATGTTATCGAAGAAGCCCAGAGTGAACCAAATTGAGTCTGTCATGCTCTATGTGAACATAACTGTAATCAAAAGTTAATTCGAGGCTGTTGCAACATAAATAATAGAAGAAGAAATAATCACTCATTGCTAATCCTCGTCGGAATTTTCAATAACGCGTACCTAAATACTAACGAAGTCACATATGCGAAATTACGTAATGAGGTATCGTGTCTTAGAGTAACGCAAAAGTATCGGCTACTTTACCATTGATGATGTAAATTTATAGAACACGTTTGCATGTTTTAATTCAGTAAATGAAGATACCCTTAAAGTATAATTACTTTGCATTGAATTTTATGAGCTTGTAATTTTTGAATTCGACGCTTTGGCGTTAAAAGAAAACGCGTTGATTGTGATGAATTAAATTCATTAACAATTGCAGTAGAATTACAGATAAACATTCCATTCTTAAATAGCATTTGAATTATCTTCAATTCAGCGACACAAATAAAATTTATTGAATTGTAAAGAGAGTATTTTTTAATTACTTAACGATCCACGAGAGCATCTATAAATTTTACGATTAATGCATCGAAGATCGGAAATTTAAGTATTCAAATTTTTGTTTGCAAACTTGATATAATTAACAAGGTCTTGTTTACCCACATTCTGTGTAATGAGTCTGAAAAAAATTGTTCGAATTGCAGTTCAATCGTATGTCGCTGATTGGAACTGTAAAAAAGATTATACGCGTGTAAATCGTTATGTCGGTGTGCCATTATAATTTCCTATACGTGCAACGCGAATAGTTTTGTGGGACGAACTTAATTGTATTCTTTTATTAAAATAAAACACCAATCTGGTCCTTGAAAGATTTCAATCACAAGTTTTTCTTTACAATAATTACGTAATTAACTTTAAAAAATATATTTTTATAACTGTAGAATGCAATATTTTTAAGGAAATTACATAGAAAATTATATGAATTTTTGTCTATACACGTATTGTGACGATACTTGGCTGTGAATCAAAGTTTATATTTTAATCACGCATGGAATGACACAAAATCAAGTTTCATTAAAAAGCTATTATAAATATTTATTTCCACACATTAAATTCTTCTATAAAATGAAATTAAAAACATACATCATATAATCAAGATTTCAGATATGCATATTGTTGATAAAAAGTTTAACATCACTTATTAATTGTGTTCTTTCTATAATAAATTCTAAATACAAATATTAAACAAGTATTTATACTCTTAGAATTTATTCTATTTAAAATTGAAAAAACACTTTGAAATTTAAATTATATGTTTAAAAAAAATGAATATTTATTTTATTTAATTTTCCAGAACGTTATTACATTAACCTGATACTATATCTTATTTAAATATTATTTATAAAACTAGTTTAGAAAAATTTTATACAATTTATGTTTCATAGCTAAAAAAATATTAAGTATTGAACTTAATTATACGGTTCTTTCTATATAATATAGATTTTAATATATTTCAATATAAATATAGTTATACAATCTTATTTAAATGCATCTCATTTTATGAAGCTTGTTAAATCATATAAATATTGAATAGATACAAAGGAATTTCAAATTTAATAAATTCGGAATATATGGAATAATCATTATTCAAATTTTTCTAATAATATTGTCATAAAATTCTAAAACGAATTTATACAAAATAACGTTTTTTAGCTAATAATATTAGAAACATATGTATTGAATTCAATTCTATTTATACACACTTACTTTTATTATAATATTTCTATAATAATATTCTAATGCATATAATATAAAATACAATATATGTATCATGCTAAAAAATAAATTACTTTTAATGATCGATTTTTAAAAGTATTAATAATTGATATACTTTATTATTTCATATATATTGTATAATATTATTAATAATGTATGTGCATTATGTAAAATTGCTTAGTTACTTTTTGAATATTTAGTATATAAGAAATTTAATAAAAATGTATTAATAGACATAACAATTTAACCTAATAAATAAATTATCATATACATTTTTTTTACATTCATTTATTGTAGAATAAATTTAAATGAGTAAAAAAAGTATATTATTATAGATGGACTCAACTATTGCTCATTAAACATTTTTAATTTATTGGAGAAGATCCAAACGCATTTTTTAAGTGAAATATCATCCATATTTTTTAAATAAA
Source organism: Eupristina koningsbergeri (assembly GCA_018907245.1). Taxonomy (NCBI): domain Eukaryota; kingdom Metazoa; phylum Arthropoda; class Insecta; order Hymenoptera; family Agaonidae; genus Eupristina; species Eupristina koningsbergeri. The sequence goes on along the minus strand of JACCHV010002889.1, from coordinate 753,051 downwards.
TGTGTTTAAGAAATGGTACCAATCAGAAATTATGTTCCAATATATTCATATATACAAATAATAATTCTCTTCTTCTTTTAGATAAAAAAATTAAAATAACTTTCATTAAACAGAAAGAATTATATCTAAAAGATGGTTTTCTGTCTATTTTTTTTATTTATGTCTTTTCTTTTAAGTCTGTCTTTTAAGGAACGTACCAGATGTTTAGGATATTTTAATTAAAAATTGCTATAATTCACTATCTTTATTAGAAAATGATTAAATGCAAATATCTTGATGTTGAAGGAATAAATTTTTAATTCTTTATATGATTTAAAAAATAGATAAATCATGTCAATAAAATTTTGTTTTTAAATGAATAATTCGAATCATAACGAATATCAAATTCATGAACACTGATTACAGTATTGTACCCTAACATTTTAATAAGATATTTGATAAGATCTAATGATAATAAGTAAAGAAAAATATTAAAAAGTTCTGATCAAATACCAATATCTAATAAATATATTGAATTATAATGAAAATATGCTAGATGAATCAAATTGTATCCTTTTCCCAAGAACGTAACAAGACCTCGTGAAACTAAATAAACGAAAGACAAATAAAAGAAAAGCCAACACGCATATAAAAAAAAAGTCAAATTAGGGGCAATAAAAAAAGATCAAGGACGCCTTTGATGTCGAGTGTCTTTAAAAAAGAGAAAAGATAGAAGAATTCTCTCATGCTGGAAACAAGGTTATACATGCGCACAACGAAATATATCAACTTCTTTTCCAATTCTCCTTAGAATGGTGATGTGACTTGTAATAATGTTTTGTTTTGAAATTACTATTCCGATGGATTATAATCGAAAGATGTACGTGAACGGAACACCAATATTTGAATAAATTGCAGGACCATTTATCTCCTAATTGCGTATATCTTTATTTCGCTGCAATTATCGATATTTTGATAGTTAACTTTCCGATAACTCTGATTTCCGATAAAGTGTTTAAAGAAAAACTAATCTTAAAGAAATACTTTAAATTTTTGATGCTATTGCAGAAATTTATCAGAGCTCTTTTCAATATACTTCGTGTACATTTTTCATTAACAAAACATCCGGAGGTCAATATGAAATTTATTTTACAATCATATAACTATAAAATATATCGAATTCTCTAATTTACTAAATTTAATTAGAGTATATCCATTTTTAAATAATATTTAAAACATTTATTATCTATACCAAATATTTGAATAAAAATAAAATAAGATGAATGTAAATTATCGAAGGGGATGAAATGAATTAGACTCCTTCAAACATATTTTAGCAAAATTCAATATTTTTATGCATTTTATATAAATACCAAGATTCAATTAATTTTTTAAAATAATACTTATCTTAGATTTTATAAATGAGTAAAATATAATTCTTTTTAACTGAAATCTTTATTCATATCAAATCTCCATGCAACAAAGTGTAAAAATATCCAAGTTTTATGCATAGTAATGTTAAATAGAAGAAATGTCTTGATGAAAAACATCATATTTATTATGTTTATAATATAATACTTAATAATTTACATATATTTTCAACAAAAGAAAACATTAAAACTATCAAATTCTATTATGCATAATAGCATTTCATATTTATTTTATGTATTATTAAAACACGTTTCTATTTCAATCTTGAAGATATTATAAGTTTAATTTAAAATATTCAAACTATACTTTTTATCTATTTAACAAGTAGAATACCAAACTATTACCAATACTATAATAATATTATACTGTTAAATAATATTGATTTTTTTTTCAATTAATAATATAAATTACTATCTGAATATTTATTGTACATTGTATTTATAAATTATTATTGTATATTAAAATATGTAATTGATGAAACATGCAATAATTAATAATATGATAATTATATTAATGTAAGCTTATTATGATAAATCAATTTACAATGTATTATAAAGAAAATTTTATTATTCAATAATTACTCCTTGAATTATATGATTACATATGTCGATATTTCAAAGATGAAGAAATAATTAAGAGAAGTAATTTTAAAATAGCAAATGGTAAAAATGGGGTCAATAAAAACATGAAAATATAGAGTTATAAGTCTTATGTGTACGTGCCAATAAAATATTTCTAAACTTTTTAATTAATAACAATTTGTATGTGTATAAACTCTAAATATTTCAATATAACAAGATAAAGGGATAAAAATGTAAAATCTTCTACAAATAACTCTTTAAGCTTATAAAAAAGAATATAAAAAATGAATATTGATATGAATAAATATATAATATCTTTAATTATGAAATATTATGCATTACCAAGTTCTATAAATGTTAAAAACATTATTTATTATAAAGATTAACTAGTTTTCAACTATTATAAAGATTTTTGAACAGATAGCATATATTCAAATTCTATATTATATATTTGTAATTCATAAAATGAAATAATTGTGCATCAATAAACATATCATTTGTTTTTTATATAAGCCAGAGGAATCTAACCCTTTTAGTATTTTTATTTAAAAAATCTATTCACAACAAAGAATTATTATATTTAATCAAAATATTGTTCGTATTCTACTCATATAAAATTATTTACCACATATATTTTGAGATATTTTTTTGAAAAACCAAAATAAATTTAGAACCTTTTTAAATTAATGATCAAATGTCTTAAATCAAATAATTAATATTACACCTGTTCTGATTTTAAAAAATCATGATAATTAATAAGTAAAATGAAAATAAATTGAAAGTATAATACTATATATATAATACTATATATATATAATATCTAAAATACATTGATTAAACTAAGCTAATAATTCATTTCTTGAATGTCAAAAAATAAAAGTAGTATTTCATTTTATTATTAGTATAATAAAAAGAATAAAAAATTAATTGTCCATTACAAATTATTAATACTATTTAAAATTGTTTAAACTCAATTAAAAATTATTAAAATGCTTTAAATAAGCTATTTCAGAATCAATTTATTTTAATTTCTCAAATTTACTTCATAATTGTCATTTAAAATATAACAATTAACTGTTTTATAAAATAGATTAATATATATAGTTGATATATATTTTTAAATATAAAAACAATAATTTATTTTTTTTAAGCACTTGTAATAATATGTTTTTATTATATTATATATAATAAGCTTATATCACTTATACTTTATTATTTATTATATAATATTATTTATATTATACACTAATATTTTATTATGTATATGTAGTTAAATAAAAATATTAATTTGCAAAGCGTGTCCTTAATTTCTACATCTGCGAATTAACGAGTAGCTTAAAGCTCAATTAGTCTATTATTAAACTGATTGTATTTATTAGTAAAAAATAACATTATTAGACTTTTCTAAAAATAATACTATGACTATTTATTTTAGTTATAAATTGCTGTAAGTTAACGAACATTCATATAAATAGAGTTAAATGAGCTCCGTAGCCTTAAATTGAACATTTTTTTAGATTGAGTTCATTTTTTTTTATTTAATTAATGGCAATAAGATGACATTGTGTATTTACAAATATCTATTAAAGCATATTCAAGAACAATGCGGTGCTTCCAAGGAAAATTGCAATATTGTATGGGTGTAATGACGTGTGAGGTCCGCTGTGAACTCTTCAATTTAACTAGTTGAATTACATGGATACGTATCCTTTTGCTTTATCAAAGTTACCTAGTTAAATTCAGCAAGCATGTATTTAGCAAACAAACCAATTTTATTCCTCATACCTGAAATGAACTTTATACTCAGAGGACTTTATACCTTGACCAACACCTAATGTAAAATACAAGGTACAAAATTTGCAAGGATAATCACTAAAGGGATTTATAACATTTTTAATAAAAAATTTGTTAAAAATATATTCTTTACATGAACTATATGCAAAAAATATTATTTATAATTTTAAGTTGATATTTAATATATTTTTTGTAAAATCTAATCTAATGATCAATTCAAATTTTGCAAAGTATAAAAGAACATTACCTAAAATCATTTTTAAATATGATATAACATAAAAAATCTTTGCAAACATTCATTTTATATACAATTAAGTTATATAATAAATGTACATCATACAACTGTATATAATTTTTTTGATTTATCAATTAAAAATATAATATTTAAATTAGCCTGAAGTATCTATTGCTTTCCTATTTGCTGATTTCCTATTTAATAGATTGTTCTTAATATTTTATTAGGCTCTATGCGTAAATACCAAAACACAGAGTACGAATTATTTATGTGCTATATATAATATAAATAAAATGTATATTTTAATAAATGTAAAAATATTTTTAATTATATATCTCTTAATAATCTTTATTATCGTATTTTAAAAAAAAAATTTTTGATTTTAATTACGTATTTTAAAGTAAATTGCATTGCTTATGAATAATTTTACATTTCATACATAAAAATTTGTTGATACATTATATATGATAAATATATTCTATATGAAAAATTGAATGCACCAATTAATTAAAATAAAATAGTATTTTCACAATTTATAAACAGCGACAAACATATTCTTAAAAAAGTTGAGTAACCTACAATTTTTATTTATTTTGTAAACTGCTATCATATTCATGCATAAAAACGTACATAGCAATTATTTATCTATCTATCCACATATGTATACACTGCAATAAATTTTGTTTCAAATTATTCGGCATACTTATGCTGGTCTCGTTTATTTCAAGATTTGTAAATATATGTCAGCTATAAATTTTTAAAAGCTAGTTTATTTATAAGAGAGTTAATAGGTTTCTCGTACAATATTAAAAAGCATAAAAAGTTGATAGAAGGTGCTATACATAAATAATAAAATATTGAGACTTTAATAATCTATGAATTTTGTTAACAATGTTAAATTAGCCAGTAAATATAACAATAGGTCAAAAGCTTTAAAACTTTTTGACATTGTAAATTATTGTCAAAAAAAAAATCGTGTAAAGAAAGACTAATAATATTTTCAAAACAAACTATTAGGTAGTAAAACATATTGAGGCTCGATAAATCAACTACAGTAAAGAATTCATCAAAGCATTTGACCGCTGGATTGAATTATCTATCGACGGTGCACAAAGTTCAAATGATCAAGCAATGCACAATAATTCACACAAACAATTTGCAAAAAAGGCGACTTGGCTCGAGCGTGGAAAACTCGGCTTTCGTCTCCCATTGTCCGCGACCTGGAGAACGTAGATTTTCCAGGGCGATACACGATTTATCCCGAGATAAAACTAACTTGTCCACCTAGTGATTGTGAGCGTTCTGGTAAAAGGTCAATAAATCTTTTGCAGGTGTACGTCGGTGACGTGGTAGTTATTCCTTTCCCGGTTCGTGTGAAAAAATACGAAGAACGCGACCAGACGAGGCTAGAGCTGCCCTCGGCCTTGTCCACATCTATCTCTATCGTCCACTCCAGGAATTCACTTGAGTTTCTCTTGCAAATGTTTATTGCCAAGAATTTCTGACACGAGCGATAATATTTAGCGCACTTAATAAGTGTCTTATTTTTTTGCAGGGATGCAATATTTGGTCAATCAACGAAGTCAATCATACATCAAAGACACATTTTCCACTTTTTATTCATGATAAATTTGTAATACAGTGCATTTATAGTCTTGATTACATGATAAATGAGTTCCGCAACTTAAAAAACTAATAGCATGAAATATTTATATAAATATAAATAGCAATTTAATATACCAAAGAAACTATTCTTTAAATAGCGCATTTCCAATTGCAGTTGTACAAAGTTCGCACGATTTAAATATATTTTCTTTTTTAACTGATTTATTTGGCTTAAATTAACTCGAGTACACAAAAACTATTTCAATTACGTATTTGAATATCTTGACGTGATAAAGCATCCGTTGTTGATTATCCCCCAGAAGTTCTGTAACATTGCAATTGATCATCGTGTAATCGAATTTGCTATCTAACGTGTTACCTCTCCATTATATTCCAATGCATTGCACTTCAAATTCATTAATCATTATCTATATTTTTTTTTTGGTTTAAATATATTCATAATTAACTCTATTTTTTTAAACAACAAGTACTTTATACTTATCTCGAAAACAAGTAATTTACACTATTTGATATTACAAAAAATTTCATAATAGTATACTATCAAGATAGAATTAATCTGAATACATTTAAGTATAAAATTTAAAAGTATAAGTGTTTTGAAATTTATAAATAAAAACTATCATTACAGAAACTGAAAAAAAAACAATTTTAAATTAGTCTGGATTATTTTATCTTTACGAATATATACATTCGAATTAATTGAAAAATTTGCATTGCATTTTCTAATAGATATTTTTTTTAATACATGCTTTTTTACGCTAGTGTTTACTTATATTTTCAGTGCTTATATATACTTATATTTATTTTATTTATTAGAGTATTTTAATAAGTTCTAATATAGAATTGTATTTTTCTAGTTTATTAATTTTAAATTAATAAAATAAAAACAAATCAAGCGGCTTAATTTTTTCTAATTAATAATAACTAATAATGTACAATATTTTAATAAATAATATTTTATAGAAAAAATTTGTATTTTTAAATTAAATATTTAAGTAATTTATAAAATAAAAAAATCAAACTACTACCATCGAATATTTATCTATATTTTATAAATTTTTATTGTAACATCTATTTTCTATTAATATTAAAAGTATATTAACATTAAAAAATTTCTTTAATTAAAAATTTTATAAATCAACAATATGATTATATTATTGAGTATATTAAATACATATATATTATTGAATCGAGCTACATTCTTAAATATTGAAATTTTTAATATAATAGAGTATTGTAAATAACGAGAGTATAATGTAACTTATTGATATTGAAAACTAACGTGCTATATTTAGAACTATATTCATTATCATGTATAATTAATTGTGCGGTAAAAAAAATATTTACTTATAAAATTTACAAAACATATTCTACATATATAAGTCAATGAAATTTTTTATTTATGTAAAAAGTTTTTTCAACAATTTTTTTTTAATATGTAATCTTAAATCCATATCATTTGTTCGTATAAGTTACTATCCATATGTTACTTTTGCCTATAAATTCTTTTTAAAAATGTTTTCAGTGAAAAAATCTCGTGTTAATTTGTGATAAAAATAATGTGAATTGAATGTGAACGTTTTTATGTTTATGAAAGAATTTTTTTTTTTTTTTAATTACCTATCCTGATTTATAAACTTTATTTGTTTATGTTTATATTCTATTAATATTAATAAATAGCTGTCTATAAATTCCTTTTTTGTGTGGTTTCTTTTTAATATAGGTATAAGCAGCTAATTAATAAAGGAGATTTACATTAAAAGTAGACAGTAAAATGTATATTCATTTAATACATTAACTTTAATGATAATTTGTTTGGTTAATTAAATTATTTGTTAATCAATCACTTCATTAAGTGATCATTATAATTCAGAAGCATGATTAAACACAGAGTAAAAGCTGAAATTCCAATACCAGACCAATTATTTATCATAGAAGTAAAGCCTTGCTGTGCGAAAGGTAAGTTGAAATTATAGAAACTGAATCACATCATTTAACAAGCTCTATTTGGCATTTTAGATTGACTTCAATCACCCACATTATGATCAGAATTGCCAAACAATCGATATTAAAATACCAAAAAGTTTCAATGACTCTTTTGTAATTACGTATTTATTTTGTTGTGTATATCGTGAATTTAAAGTTTAGCAGAAATGAAAAATAAAGTACAGCAGTAACAATTTCTACAGCCTTTTAATCATGGAATGATAAGAGATAAATTAATATTTTAATTGATTCCATGTACGATTCAATCATAAATTCTATTTGTAATTACTAAAAATTTTAGATTTCATTGTGAGCATGTATTTTTTAGTCAATAATTTGTGATTAATGGTGCTAATAAATGTTCCTATTAAATTATAATGAAATAACTGTTTACACCAATGAAAATCTATAAATTTACTGTAAATCAGTATTGAATTTTGTTTTAAATATTAAACAGGTACAAATTTATTTTCATAAAATTGAATCATAGAAAAACAGAACATAATGATATATCGTTATATTGCAGTTAAATATATAATTTTATGCATATAATTTACATGAAACGCTAATTAAAAATATATTTTTAGACATTGTAATAAATATACTAGCATTTTTTCTAATAAAAGAAACTATTCTTTAATATTATGTATGAAATTAGAATATTCAAATTAATTATGATTATAAAAATATTTTTTTGATTGATATAATATAATTCAAATTTCACATATTTCTTTTCATATTTAATGTATTATAAATTATATTTAAAAAACTTTATAATAATTTCGCACAATTAATCATAAACCTTTTTTAAATATAATGTAATACAATTTTTTACATATTATATTATAAGTTACACAGCAAATTTAAAATAATTATTAAATGGAATAAAACCTCATTTATTAAAAATAAATAAAGTAATATAAATATTCATATAAATTTTTACAAGTATATCAATTCCTTTTAATGAACCTGTGTTTTTTAAATTAAATATGCTAACCTTTTAAAAAGGTTAAAAATAAATTAGTTAAGATCTAAAGTATATATTGCAATCATTTATAGTTGATAAAAAATAGCTGAAATTGGTATAAAAATAATATCAATAGTATGATATATAATCCAATTACAATATAACAAAAGAGCTCGGGCATGAAATTTGATTAAAAATAACTATATTTATGATTTTACGGAATTTTATTAACAACAGCTTAACTAATTATTTTAACATGTGAAATTTCCCTAGATGTAATGCCATGAATTATTATATAAAATATACGTGATTTTTGAATAATCGAAATGACAAGTTTTATTCAGACATGTAAATTTTTATATTATATTAATATTTATATTATCATTAAAGAGTAACATAAAATTTAATACATAATTCATGTTTTTTTCAAGTTCAAAAAATTTTCAATTTTTAAAGTATAACACAAATGATAGATATTACTATTTATTTCATTTATGCATTAAGTACTAAAATGAAAAAATTTACATTTAAAATAAAGCTGAATTATTTATAAATTTTAATTGTAAATTTTTATTATTACTTAACATTATAAACTTATATATTTAAAAGAAAATATTTACTTTATAAAATTAAATGTCCACTTAGAACGTATTATTACTATAAATTATATTATTTAATATTATAGATATTAATTTATTATTAACTCATTTCTAAAATGATTTTTATTTATAATTATATTTGTTATAAATTTTGAAAATGTATTTATTGTTTTATTATATAATCTCATTTGTAATGGTAGTACTTAATATTGATTATTAAAAGATATTTTTTATTTGATAATTTTATGTTTCAACTAGGAAATTTTAATACTATACTTTGTAAATATGTACAGATATTAAATAGAATATTCTTAATAATAATAATAATTAAAATAAATTCATCTCAAATTATATAACTATTTTATAATTAATATTTATTATATCCATAAACCTGTATAAGTTTCATAAAATTGCATTATTTTACATAACATCTATGCTGTCGTGCAGTAATAATATATAACTAAATACTAATTATTAAGCATATTAAAAATAAATTTATTTTCAGTTTGTTCGGCTTGTGAATATCAAATATAAAAAGAATCAATAACTAATATTTTTTTATAATTTATCATTAATTCAATAAATTATGTTCCATAATGTTTTGCTTAATCGTTTCAATTGTTAATTTTAATTAATATTTAATAAAGAACTGTGATTTTACATAATAATATGAATATTAAACAAGTAAATCAACTTTTTTTATAATTTTTTGATTATGTATTTGCTTTACAATTTTCCGATAGGTAACTTCTGGTAATTAAATATGAATATACGTAATTGTAAAATTATAATTTTTAAAAAACACCAAAATAATACGAAATCTTTCGTATAATCACTACATTTAATATGTATTAAAATTCTATAAACGTGGCTCGTATATTTTTAATTTGTAATCATAATTGAAAAAGTATTGATTAAGTTTTTTTTAGTTTATTCTAATAACCATTATCAATATAAATTTTTATCTGTATCATGACATTATTTCAAGTTCGTATGAAAAATTTAATCACGTTGTAGTAATAAGTGTATAAAATGTAAACTTCTTTTTAAAATTCAATTACTACTTAATTATTTTTTATATCCATTAAAAAAAAAATAATAACAGTTAGAATAAAATAAAAGCTCAATACTGTAAGTTTTTGGAAAAGTTGTTTATTGGAAAGTCCATTACTCATAAAATCTTTATTTTTATATATTCATCCGTACATACATATACGTTCTATGTACTATATAAGCATAATCGTACTGTGGAATTTAATTAGCAGAGTAAAAGCTTATGTACTATAAGAAATTTTTGGCTTTAATATGATATTTACAATAGTTACATTAAATTGTAAAAAGAACGTATTAATTTCTGAAATTTTGATAAAGAATATTTTTTTATAATGTCATAAATTATTGTATCTTACACTTTTCATCTTTATACATTAAAAAACTGCTTTTATTAAGCCAATACAAATCAAAGAATCTGTTACCATGGTAAATTTGAAATATTTTCAATAATTAACGAATTTAATTTTTTAAATAAACATAAAAAAGTGGAAAGATTACAAACATATGCTTTATTTATTCAAGAATAAACAATAACTAATAATAAATGCAATAATCAGACTAATGATACTAATAATAGGTAAAACTGATGCTGCTAATTTAAAATAATAGTTAGTTTAAATCAGTAAAGTAATACGTCAATCGAACATTAAATTAACAATAGCAGCTGATGAAGTCGCTTATTCTCGATACGCGCTCTTAAAAAAAAAAATCTAAACGCTCATGCACACTAATACTCTCTTAATCAGATCCATCGTAAAACATCCAATGTTCAACTCATGCAGAAGCCGCAAACCACGGACAAGTGCAAAAATTCCGCAAAAGCGATTATAACGTCCCGTGGTTTTTCGCGCAAATCATTGTCCTTCTTCAGGACATTATAACTGTCCTCCGATTGGTATCGCCCCGATATTAAAGGAATTATCAACCTGGATTTACGTGCAATATAATGTTACACGAGTGTGGATTGCAACCTTGAGGATTTTCAGCACGTGAAATCCTCGAATTATGGCTTTCGAAGCTTTGTGGTTTGATAAATCACTGTTTGTAAATTATGAGTATTTAGATAAATGTTGATATCTTGCACAATTTTTACGATCTATTTGTAATATCTTAATAGCCATTTATAAGAATGCACTATTGAGAGGAGAATCGAATGTAAAATTGTTGTTTTAGCATACAATCATAAGTCGGTTTGTAAAAACAGCTTCAAATAACTTTTCATTGAAATTTTTTTTCAGTAGAGAACGTTTATTTATTTCTGTTATTATCATTACATGCATCGTTTAGTAATATAAGTATGAAAAGCGGTGCATTTTAACAGAATTTTAATCCTTTTTAATACTCTGACATGTAACCATTAACAAGTAAAGTGTAAATTAATGCAATTAAAATACATTTTACGAGTAATAAAAGCTCTAGGCTCATTAAGATAATGTTTTTTACATCTGTTGCTTGTGACTCACAATTTGAAGAATTTAGAATATGTTATACATAAATTGACCGATATTTTTGAATTTAATTTAGGGAAAAAACTGTATTAGAAATTTTTTATGATCATAAGCTACTGGGTTTTATGAAAAAATACTGATTTCAGTGAAGATACACTGTACTTTTTTTTATCCATTTTCATTATTAAATTCTTCAAATGGAATTACAGAAATAATTCATGCTTATTAGCAATGGATATAGTAGTTTTTATTTCTCCAGAAATAGAGACTTCCAGAAGGATATAATTAATTAAAAAACATTGAATGACACTTCCCACGTAAAAATAATAAAATAAAACTTATGACTAAAGAGGTTTATAAAATCATAGTATCAATTGAGATACCAAAACAGATAAAAGAACTTCTTTTTACATCATCGTATATATGAATAACAATAAATGCAATTAAAATTACGCTGTATTATTTTTATTTATTACCAGATTATTTACGAGCACAATCACACAGAACAACAAAAGTATGTTTATTTTCAATATGATTGTAATACATTCTATTCGTATGCATGGACTGAATTAATTTTCAGGTAATCATTAGACACAATAACGTATTATCACTGTAAACTATTCTTATGTTGATTATAACAAATTAAATTTTCCATCGTTAAAAAAAAATCACCATTTAAATAGTTTAAAATTATTTTTATAATAGTTCTTATTGATAGTGTAAATAGAATATACAGTATGAAAAATTTTGTAATCAACACTTAAGCTTGAAAAGATATGCCAGTTGTGGACAAGCCGGACAACTTTTCTCGCATGAATTTTTTCTCTGGTTTAAAACCGATCACTCATCTTTAAAATGATGAGTAAAAGTAATTGCGTGTCATTTTTAATCTGTACTAACATGCCTTTAATAGATTAATAATTGAAAGTTCAGAATCTTTAATATTTGTCATTACTAACTTTTCATGTTTAGTGAAGATATGTTGCACTTTTTGCACTTCTTACATGACATAAAGTAATGGAATAGTGTAGATTTTTTTGTGATTATCTGTCTTAACATTAGCAGAATTTAATCTTGATCTACTTTACCTTATTCATTAAATATTTCAAATGTATACAAACTGCCCGAAGCGATATTTGTAAAATTTTATAATTTTAGATTGTCGAATGTAAAGAAAAAAACTATTAATTTTTTAAATTAATTTCTAAACTAAACTTGTCGTCGAAAAAGCGTAATTATCTGTTTTATATTTGACACGTAATTACATCAATAAATAATACAATTTAGAATGATTTCTTTAACATTTTACAAATACAATTATCTTTAATTTATTGATATTTTTGTAATAAATTGTGGTAAACCGCTAAGTTAATAATGGATATTCTCTTAATACACATAAACATAATTTGAATAGAATTTATGTAACTATGTCTATATTAATAAATTATATCTTTTAAAAATGCTTAAAATTGTAAAGAACGATATCCTTTATAAAATAAAATGTCCCATAAAAATAATATTAATACATTTCTGAAAACTACATAATTCTGATGTATGAAATAATGAATTAAAACGTAAGAGTTTTTTTATATAAAAATTTTTTGTTACAAAAAATATATAATCGAGTCCATGTTAATGAACTGGCTACTTAAAACATGTATGTCTTTCTTAATACTTGTATTACATAAATTTATTAATTAAATTAAAATATAAACATACGAAAGATGTTTCTGAAGGGATATTTATAGTTCTGCATTTATTGCAAAATATTTCGAATGAATTGAGCAAACAAAATACATAAAAGGTCAACATTCTTTTTATATAACTAAATCAATATGCATTATCAGAGAAATATTATACTTACATTAACATAATCATAACATTTATATTTTGCAATAGGGAATACTATTTTTCTCAGAAAGATACTTAATAAATTTTCATAATGGTTCATTTGATTAATGCTATTACGTTCTCTTACTAATCCTATTATAATACTGATAATAATACTGATAAAAAGATTAATACTGAATATATAAATTTATAAATTGTAAAATGACTGCATTCAGTTAATTATTAATATTCAATAATCTGAAAGTTTAGATGAAAAATAATAATAGTCCATTATTAATACTATTTATCAATAATCTATAAAAATATACAAATATTTTTAATTATTAATAATGAATATATTTTAAAAGAGAAATAAAATTAAAATTTAAAAAAGTGGATTTTATGCAAATAAAATTTTTTAATCTTCAATAAACTCCAGTCAAGATTTATTATTTTATGTGTTATATTATAATTATTGGCACGGATAGATATATTTTACAGAATAAAAACATAATTCTGAATGGGAGAAAAGAAATCAAACATTTTCATTGTTCATTTGTAAAAATCAATGAAAATAGGTTATTTTATAAATTAATCTATACAATACTACATTCTAAAAAGTACAATGACATTTTAAAAATTCTAATCTTTTGAGGTATTCATGAAGACAGTCGTTTAGTATTAAAATTTTATATTTTTTGAAATCTTTTATATATTTTGTGTTCAATTACTTATATTTTGTCACTCATATTATTGATATATATAACTATTTCTTTAAATAATATTATCTACTACTAGTATTCCCTGCTTTATTTATAAATATAATAAATCAATATTTTATTTGTAATTTTGATTTTATTCTATCTATTATCTTCTATTATCACTACTAAAATTGATTTGATTATTACATTATCATTATTAATAATATTACCTCACTATATTGATGATGGTTTTGATATTAGTAATAGTAGTAATCAATGTATACATAAAACGAAGCTTCGTAATTTAAAATAAGTACTAGTAAAGGACATATAATTTTCAACTGAATATAAAATCAATAATAAAATATTCAAACTGATGTATTGTAATTTAAGAGATTACACTTACTTTAGTTTATCCGATGAATTTATCGGATAAAAAAGGTAATAGATGGAGTACGTAATTAATTTATTGCCTCTTTTGCGTTAAAAGCGATATAATTTTAGAGCGCTCTTAAATAAGTGTAAGAGCAGCACAAATTGTTGAAAATTACTTTACTTTTCCGAGCTCTCGTTCGCTTTTCCTCTTTCACACATCCAAATCCGAAAAATTCTCTCGTCGCACCACACCAGGACTTTTTCAAATTCCCTCCCACGGGTGCGCGCACTAACACATCCACGAGCAATATTTTCGAGTACTTACCGATTTTCAGGACTTTGTCCTTCGGAAAATCTCAAAATGATCCTCGGATGGAGAGATAAGTGAATGTGTTTGCGTGCGACTCGTCGGCGTACGAGTGCACAAGAGCACGATTTTCACAAGAAGCCAAGGCTTCCGTTTCAGGATTCACGGCCTCATCGACACGACGTAAGCTCGATCCCCCTCTCTTTTTACCGATTTTCCACTTTTTTCCGCTCTCGATACTCGGAGTTAAATCGCGCGACTAACCCTCCGGAGGGTTGGGGAATCAAGTGGAACTCGACGTCCGCTCTAGCCGTCGTTTATATATAAAAGAGCGCGGCCCGGAGGCTCGAGTCCTATCTTACCGAGTGACTGTGTGGTCATGAGGGCGTAGGAGGGGTCAGGAGAGGGGACATGACACGCCGGTACATGTGCCCCGCACCAGGATGTGGTGGGAGTTTTTCGACTTTCAAGGTCGCGATCGCGACCTCTCGATCTCCTTCCTAAACCCCAGGGTCCACCTCGAGATCACACTCAAGGCGCATTCTCCGCTGGGGACCTGAGGTCGAATGCTGGGAAGATTTAGCTCGACTTTCTGTTGACGTAAGAAATGTGCCGAGTCGTGCGACGAGTAAAACTACTTAAAATCACGCTTTGACTCGAGCGACATTATTTTCTCCGCTGAGAAAAGCTCCTTTTGCTGAAAAGTTGTGCGAGAAAAATAAGGCGCTTCAAGAGAAAAACTTTATTCGATCTTGGATTACAAATTAATCAGATCTGAAACTTTTTCAATTGTTCTTATTAAACAACTTTTATTCTTAAAATTATTAATGCGTACGGTGCTTTTTACTGTCCATTTCCTTTATTCTATTACTTTTAACTACCGCTTTCCAAACTTAACTTGCACTTTACTTTTTAGCTAACACTTCTTCGAAAAGTAGACCCGTGGTATTTAAACTATTTTACAAGGTAAGTTCGTAACAAAGTATTTACAACTTATACATTCTATGTAAAGCACTGGTTTAGATTTATCACATGCAAACTAGGTACTTATTACAAAGGAATAATATATAATTTAAAGTAAATAGTCATTTATTTCATTTTATTAATAAGTATTGTAGAATTAAAAAAAAAGAAAAAATTATAAATTTTAAATATATATATATATCTGTTTAAACATGTAGAAATTTTAAATTATGTTTTTCTATAAATTAAAAATAATTTCTCAAAATATAAAATAATCTTTACATAATCTCATTTTATTGTTTTTTTCTTTAAAAACCATACAACTAAATTTGCATAATAGTAAAGATTATCCGCTTTAAACTTTATAAATCTGTATATTCAAATTATAATTTTCAGTAAACATATTATTTTATTAAATACAGTTACTTATAATATTAAGTACCGCAGTAATTATTACTTAGTACTATATAAATATGAATAATTTTTCCGGACAATATTAAATATTATACCGTTTATTTTATAAAATAAACTCTAAAGCACTTAAAATGCTTTAAAGATAAACCTAAAAAAAAAAATTAAAATAGAATGCTAGTAATAATACATTGAATGTATTCAGAATAATATTGAAATAATTTAATATGTTAATACAGTATTTTGAATTATTTTTAAAGTGGCTTTAACGGCTACTTACAAGAAGTTTTATATTATTACATGAAAAATGTATACCAATTTAATGTTTTAAATATAGTACTTTATATATATTCATATTTTCAACTTAAAAACAGATTATCATTATTTGAAAGATTGCATTATGCAAAATATTAGATCGATTAAAATTGGACAATTGATGACGCAATTACATTGTTACGAATATACGTAAAAAAGTATTATTCTTTGTCAACTTTACGCTGCGTCCACGAAACAAAGTGCAAAAATAATGACCGATATCCTAAGCTTCTATAAAGTATTTTCAAAGTTCTAAATTCACATTTAATAAAGCATATATTCAGGTTATCTTTACACCAACTTTTTTATTCAAGATAATTGAAAACTAATGAAAGTTACCTTAAATTCATTCTGAAACATTATCGACAGTTAAAAGACATTCTCCATAACTTCGAATTTCTTTCTTGCCCAACTGATAAAACTTTCTTGGTATCGTGTTTAATTCTATTTGTCAGATGATAATGAAAATTTATGGAAGAACTAATTTTTGCTAAATTAGATTTTATTTTTTTATCATTTTCACAAATAATATTTTGAATTATGAGTTGTGGAAATATAGAAAAGAATGTGCATACATCATTTTTTTACCAAGAAATCATTTTCAGAGTTTTATTAATAGTCAGATAACGAAGGTCGTCAGAATTTCCTTGCAAGTAATTGCTATTTGATACAGGGATTTCAAGATAGACAAGAGCGGTATAAACTTGAATTTTTTATGTATTTCATCAATTATAACTTACACTTATAATTTTGAATTTCAATAACAAGAAAAGTTTACTAATAAATAATAACAAAAAATTATGTTCTATAAAAATTTAAATTCTATTTTTTTTTTATTATTTTGATTTATTTGTTTTTGTTTCCACTATAAAAATTATTTATTATCAGTATTTTTTACCTTTAATTTACTCGTGCACTTTATTATTATTTCTTATATGATGTGTTTTTGAGTACACTTTAATAAAATATATAATTTTCATTAGTCTTAAATGGAACTTCGAAATTTAGATCTTATTTATATCAGTCGTAAATGTAATATTTCAAAGATTAAAATGATGCAAGCATAATGATGTATATATATCCAAGTGAAACCACTTAAAGACAAATAAAAATAAATGAATGATTTTTGTCGCCTAAAGCTGCAATATTAATTTTATAAAAACAAACAAAATCGATTAAGCATTAATTTTTTTCTTTTATTATACCTCACATTATTTTATGACTAATAATATATTTCATAAAGTGTTTAAAAATTATATTTATAAATATACAAGCAAAATTATGAAGCTATTCACAATTTTAAAATAATAAAATTTAAAACTAATCAATAATAAAATATGAAATTAAAATTAATCTCGAGTATAAAACATTTATTTTACTTTCAACAATAATAATTTAACAATTATAATTATAAATTAATACACAAAGTAAAAGTTTTTGATTGCTTAAGCTATTTAAATATTATGATCATAAAAAAAATTATAAAATAATAATAAATTTGTACGCAAAATCAAAGTTTTTTAGTATAATCATAAGCTTTATCTTATACCATTCTTTAACCATAATAAAAATGTAATGTTAAATCTTGTAGACGGGGGAATCCTGTTCTCGCTTTATATTAAAATAATATTAAAAACACGATAAACAGTTAAAAATACATCGAATACCCTGACTACATTATTCATAAGTATATACAAAAAAAAAGAAAATACTACATTTCATATGATCATCATAATATCTCTAGCTTACTCAAGAGCTTCAACAATTTTTTTCCTTGAATTTGTAATTCAAAGAATTTTAATTATAGGACTGGTGATTGAGTATTGACCAAGGGTCTAGGTTTATTAATAATTCGAAGATTAAGCGAATGTATGCCAATAGATCTGATTTGTATAGCACAACTATTATTTGTACATGAATTTATCCACAGATCCGATTCGTGTAGCATAATTATTATATTTGTATATAATTTTAACCGATAGATGTGATTCGTGTGCTTTAACTTTTATTTGTACCAGATTTTAAATAAATGATTATAAATAACAGGAGATTTTTATGCTAGAGATTATAAGAAAGACATAAATAGTAAATCTTATAAAATTATTCTACATTCTTATCATCACTTATAAAAGATATCTTGTAAATACAATTCGCCTTTTGATACTTTCGCGCACAATATTGTAACAATGTAAAATACTTATTACTCTAATAATAATTAATCTAATAAGGTTATATTACTATTTTTTAATACCTAATCGTAAATCTTAGTAAGGTTGAGATCGGATGGTGATGGCTTAAATCAAAAACTCCTCTCGTCCTGACAAACTCGCACTTATGTTTCAAAAAAGATGACCGCTCTCGTACAAGTAATTCACAAGAATGAATTTGATTTTTTCCGATTATAATTAACGCTTGTCCCTCCCTTCGCATCCCGATTTTCTTTTGTTTTTTCCTGGAATAAGGACGGTTACACTTATCGCGCAAACCGCCCGAGTTCTCAAATTTTCATTTATCCGAATTTACTATACACTCGTATACGCATACTTTCCAAAATCAATAATCTGGCATAAAAAACTTCCGGCTTGCCGGCGGAAAAAAGCCTTTACAAAACTAACTAACATCATACTTTCGAAGATTTTATGTAATGCTTCTGAAAATGCAACGGGCCATTTTCGCTTCTAGAATAATAAATCCGTGCATCAGAGAGAAATTGAGAAAAAAAGAGAAAGAGAGAGAAAGAGAGAGAGAGAGAGAGAGAAAATTACACTGTAAGCATGCTTAGGAAGAAACACATGGAGGCTCGAACTGCTCCATCGCGACCAAACACACGCACACAGTTCCTTACCAAGTTATGTATGTGTCGCTTCGAGCATTTTGCTCAACCTGGCCAAATGCACAAAAAATCATTTCTAGGCCGAGAAAATCACAGACCTGCGGGTGTCCCTGCGAAATTCTAGATGTACACCTGGGATTCATTATACTTTTCCATTCCTAACATTAATATTTTGTAATGTCATTGATTTGAGACACAAACCGCGATTTTTTATATTTTATCGTACTAATAATAATAAATACGAAAAAATAATCCCTTTACCATGTATTATAAATTTCATTTTCTAATTAAAATTTCTAACAAACATAACATGTAATTACCAAAAAAAAAAATAAAAATATAATTAGACTTGGTAAAGATAAATATGAAAAATGAGAAACCACAGATGTTGCCTGTAAAATCTATTGTAAAGATTGTAAAGAGACGTATATTGGTGAAACAAAACGTAATTTAATGACTGGAGTTACAAGTCATAAAAAATGTTAAAATAATAACTGTATTACAAACATTCACAAGATTAAAAACAATAACAGAAATTTTGACCACAAACAAAATTATATAAAATATAAACTTCACAAATCATTTATATACATTTAAATAATAACACAAAAAAACACATAATTCTTGAATTCTTGGTACAAATACCTATTAACAATGACGATGAGAGACTTAACTTATAATACATAATAATAAGTATTTACAAAGTCTCGGATTATCTTAAACTTCGACATCGTGATAAACGTTTCTTGTCAGTTATTAAATTTTAAACTTTGTACTTGGATATTAATAATTACAAATGCACAATACATCTGTTTTTTTGTTTTAAAAAATTTGTAACATTATTTATATTCTTTATTGTAATAAATAGGCCCACTGAAGGTACGAAATCATCTTTTGGAAACGTCATTGCCATTCAAACGATGAAAAGTTTGTCGTTCGTCACACCCACAAGGAACTTGCATCATATTTTAAATTTAGGGCTTAATATTTTGAGGTTCATATATAATATAACAATTTGAACGTTTAATTTAAAGTAAACCAATAAGAACAAATATAAAAATATTATTATCGCAAAATGAAATTACAGTACATTTATCGATGATTGTAATTTATGTTACTTCCTTCATTATTTTTGCAACAATTGTGGTTTAGTGAATTTTCTTCTTATCCGAATGGATGATGTGCATAAATTCTATCTAGGCTACAGAGTAGTTTTTCATCATTTCAGATTTCTTCTAGGCTTCAAGAGTCTTTAATACTTGACATAATAATTTAATTTAAAATGTAAATGGAGAAAGATGTAAATAACTGAAGTAAAAAATGACTTTTTGTATTTTGCTTTACTTTTTATATCATTTTTTCTTTTACCCCGCTACATTATTTTAGAATTATTGTTATGTGGGTGCGTTGAACTTCATATATCGTTTGATTTACCAAACTTCCTTATTATTCTGATTTCCTTATTTTCTTAATATTATTTATTAGTAATAACTTGTTGATATTATAATGTTTTATAATTGAATTACACATTTTGCTTCATTAGGTCTCACTAATTTTTTATTCCTCATATAATATTTTCTAATTAAACGAGACATTAATCATTCATCTCTAATCGTTATTAATAAATTATTTTTAGTTTTATTTCTATTATTTGATCTACTTCCTGTTTACAATTTGTAATCATATTCATATGAGTTTTCATTTTGCAACGTTATTAAAATTGGCAAAGAAATACTAACAAAAATATCGGGCGGTTACATTGCAAAAAATGAAATTCATATCTTTATTAAGATATAAGAACATTAAATAAAATTCAATGTTCATTCACTTTGCATTTGTGTAGTAAAATCGATATCAATTATAAATGTAATTCATATTTCATTTAAAATATATTTAAAATTTTTTTATTCATATTAAAAAAGTTTATGTTCATTTAACATTAAGTACGCATAAAATGTGATATTTCGCTGTAGTTAAATTTTACAATTGTAAAGATATTTGAATAAATAATAATATAAGTCGTAATGGCTAAAAAGTACCAGTAAAATATGATACAATTAAATAAATTATTTTATTTAGAAATATACACATAGCTTGTTTTAAAGTTTAACCACAGCTTTGAAATATTTCATAAAGAAGCGTATCTACAAGTTTATAATGTACACTATCAGAATTTCTAAATATACTGTTATAAAAAGAAAAACATATTAGACAAAGATGAAATTCCCAAAACTGTTTTCTATTCAAAGCACGAACTACCATGATAAACAAAATTATGATCGACAAGGTTGCAATGAGTTTACAAATACAAAAGCAAACATACATCCTGAATCATTACAAAATTAAGTGATTTCCTTCTAAAGAATACAAGTAAGTTAGTAGCAAAATGGACCAACACATCACGACTCGGCTCAAAGAAAAAGAGAGATAACAAGATTTAGAAAGACCTGAACACAAGGCTTTACGTCACCAGATGGCCAAGGATGAATTATTGAGGGAACAACTGGTTCCGTACAATACAGATCTACCCGGTACTATAGTAGCCCATTGATACTACTCACTCGGACCCTGACGTAATTTCTCGTAACGAATCAAATTGACAATCCTCGTCCCGAGGTCAACTGATCATGACCTTGAACTACAACACCCATGTTGAGATATTTCAAAGTTATTGGGATCTAAACGACTTGCCGAATCCAAATGTTCACTTTCACTTAATAATTTCATAAAAAACAAGAGGATTACTCAAAACCTTTCCTTGATCAAGATTTTATTTAATATTTTTTGTTATACTCCTTAAGAAATTATTTTTTTAATATTTTTACATATTAAATAATATTGTTGTTATTACACGAGAAATAAACGATAGATGAGAGAATTCATTCGAAATTGTTATTGAAGATTCGCTCGGTGTTAATGAGTTGTATAATAATTGATAATAAACTTTTCTCAGAGGTAAAACTTGTTTTTTTGAAAAGAAAATTAAAAAAGAAACGTAATATATTAATTCCAAAAATAGATCTTGATATCATTCAAATACTATTCAATAAGTGTTTGTATATTGCTATTCTTTAATTAAAAAGCCATATTCATTAGTGTTTAGCAATAGCTTAATTATAAAATAAATCAATTACAGAAAATTTCTTGTTAGTTTTCTTCGTAGAAACTTTGAGAAAAATTTTCTTTTTATATCAAAAAGAAATCTTTCAACATTTTTAAAAGTTAGTAAAACAAACTTAAAAAGACAAATTTAATAAAATATTAATAGAAAAAGCGTAGTTTATATATTTATTTATTTAGTTACTTATTGTTTAATTAAATTGTATTTTATTAATATTTATTTTAAAATAATAATTTATTCTGTAAAGTAGAAAAAAATATTTATAATATCTATATATCTTTGACTAAAAATTATTTTACTAATATATAAACTTATCACTCATCAAGAAAATTTGATAAATGATTGAAAATGCGTATACTGTATAATTTATATATGTATGTAGCTACACACATATTTGCTAACAAGTTTTTATGTGATAGAAACCATTATTGTGTTTCAAAAATCTTTCAACTTTCGTTATATTTTCCTTTATAAAAAATTTTATATAATTAATACTTCTTTTATATCATATTAATACTTAATATTCATTTAATACTTATTAATAATAATGATTTTCTTTACAATATGATAAAAAATGAACCTTTCATCTAACATCATAATAGCAAAGGTGAACCAACAATTACTATTATTACCACAATGTAACAAAGGAATACATGTATTTTGATAATAAAAAGAAAATTATAATTTAAAATGTGTAAAAATATATAAATATTATGTATTATAAATGTTTATTGAAAATTATTTGTACTTTAGTACTCAAATAATTTTTTACGAGCATTATATTATTTTGTACAAAGAAATTTAGCTTATTTTACTAATTAAAATAACATGTCATGATTCTCTTTTCTTAACAAATTATATCATTTTTAATTTTGTAAAATTCAATAAAATTTATATAATACATATCTTTAATTAATAGCAAATATATCTTAAAAATGAAAAATGGTATGACAATTAATTATGATATCAATTCGCAGCGAAGATCACATTGTGATTTTACCCATTTGTAGTATAAAAAAACTTCAATAAATTAATTTCATATGTAAATAATCATTTTATTCACGTTATTGTAAAAAAACACAACTATTATTGTTGAATTAAGAGCTTTCCAAATTGTATATATTACATTCAACTAAATCTTCAGAAATAATATGAAAAAAAATGAAGTAATAATATGAAACATATTAAAGAAAACTAGTTAATCGAATAAATTATTTTTTTTCTTTACCTATACTTTATTAAGAAAAAATCCAAGAAATGTGAATTGTAAAATTTCTGAATTATCTTATACATAATTTAATGAAATTTGCATTTTTAAATATATAAAATTTAAATGTATACATTTGTAAATAATAAAAATAAAATTCTATAAAATTATTAATTATAAAAATCATATAAATAATTATAAAATATAATTCATAAATATTCTTAAAAACAGATTGCGAATGTTGTAATGTGTATGAAAAAAATAAAATACTTTTTCAGTGCGAATACAAATTGCTCTCAATATTACATGAAAAAAAAGTTATTGATACAATCAATATAAAAAAAGTACAATAAAATTCGTATAAAATAATGGCTTTATTATTTATTCTGATAAAAAGAACATGATGAATAATTCAAAATTTCTATATTTAAAAATATATATATATATACATATATGTTACTTAGGAAACATTATACACCATTTGAAAATTGATGAGTAAAGACGAATTACATATAGATAATTAAAAATTTATGTATTTACTAAATATTATTAAAAATTAAATAAATATAAATTATGAATTATCAAATTTTAAAAAAAATACAAAATTTTCAAGGAAATTATAATTAAATATATTTATATAAATACAATTCAAATTTTCAATATTTATTTCATATAGACAAAAATAAATATTTAAGAAAACGCTTAAATTTTGTTCAATAGTTTTTAATAAATAATACTATTAAAATAAATATTTGATATATATTTTATTATAATTTTAAACTAAATTTAAAAATTATAATATTATAATATTAAATTAATATTGTCCATAAACTCAATATTTAATATAACAATATTTTGAAAATGAAACATTCTGCTTAGTAAAGAGTCTATTAAAAAACTGTAAATTAAAATATTTCATAATTTTGTATACAACTTCAACAGACGATAAAAAGTTTAATACATCATAAATCGTGAATAATATAATCTTTTTCTATGAATATCTAACTGTATTTTTCTCTATAAATTAATACTTACTGTATAAATGTATTTATATTTAAAAAGAAAGAAACGAAAAGAAACACTCTAAATTTCAAATTTGAGTAGAAGAATAATACGTTTCGACCTTTAAAACGTTTATAATCAGGTTTATAAATTTATTGCATTTAGAAATACAATTGGATTACATATTTCCTATTAAATGTAAAATAAACAAATTTTAACAACATTCATACATGATATGCTGCTAAAGATAATCGAAAATACATATCTGCCACTATTGAATTGTCCAAATCCAAATTGTCTTTTATTCAAAACCGCAAAAGAATTTTATATCACTATTAGATGAATATGGTAATATAAAATGTAAATAATTTTTATTGCATAAAATTAATATTTTCTTTAAAAAGTACATAAATACGATAAGTATAATTCAAAAAAAAAAAAAAACATATAAAAACAATTCATTGTATGTATAATATAAAAATGTACACACTTTCTTTGTATATACTCATACATAAATGTATAAGTATTATAATTTAAATCTTTATGACTATAGAAATCTCTTAATTTTATTTCTTACTGAATAGTAGCTAAATGATATATCATTTAACTTTTAGAAAGCAACAAATTATTTATATAAAATACAAAATATTTAAAAATTTTAAATTAATACTAAATACTATATAATTATTCAGCAATAAATATTATTGATATAAATTAAAGTAAAATTTCAATGATTTATTTATTTTGAATGTATGTATCAAAATATTAACATTTATGTAAAAAAGTATTGGTACTACAGCAGCAACATAGTTTTTATTACCGAATACATTACAGTAAAGTATGTAATAGATGTTGCTCTACAAAATTTAGATAGCAATATCGTTATACTATCTGACTTTTTGCGTGCTTTATGAACTTTTCAGAACTTCAAAAGCACTCATAAAAAAAAAAAATTCTTAGTAAAATATTTAAAATTATAAAGTCGAAGCTTACCGGCTTCGTGATCAATTAGAAAATTAATACAATGAATCTCTGAAGTATTTCTTTAAAATAAATATTTTTAAAAAAGAAAATGTCAGTTAAGAAATAATAATTTTTTAAGCATCAAATTTTAATCCTCAACTGATATCGTTATTAAATTTATTTAACCAATTAATAATAATAATAATGTTGAAACCTTAAAAAAATAATAAATCATTATATTTAAAATTCGTTGAATTGAAAAAACTTTTTTTATGTAAGTTCCTTACTAGAACTATAAAAAGATATACTATGTAAAAACTTGGATTTATGTATAAATTAATTATACATTGAAAATATTATTTTGTATTCCTTATTTTTTAAAATTATTTCATAAATCTACGTGTTTTAAACTATTGTGTAATTTAATCAGAAAAAAGGTGATATTCTAGTTTTTATTACATATTACATTATAATAAACAATAACATTATATTTATTAGACTGTTTTACAATCACATTATTTTCCAATAAGTTATTTAACAAAATTATGAAAAAAGCATGTTTGTTTCGTATGAAATTAATGTTCCATAATTAATAACGAAAATTTTTTTTTAACTATCTACTAAAATTCGAATATTTTTCTTTATTTCTAAATTTAATAATCTTTTATTTTATTACACCATTAAATCTTCTTATACTACTATAAAAATACGCATTTGTACAATGCTACAGTTATCAAAACAATTTCTTTATTTTATTATATTTATATTTTGTAAAATAAAAATCTAATAAAGAACATTAATTTTTCCAGCATAACGTAAATTTAATTCGATTTATAAAATATTATTAAATATAAAATTTCTATTGCGTTTCTATTACAATTCTAACATACAAAAGCCTTTCTCATTACGTCCAAGAAGTTATGTTTAATAACAATTGGCAATTATTTCAGTTAATATGAGAGATTATAAAGACAATGTATACATAAATATATACATCATCGATGTGTTAATAATATATATTGCAGAGAGTCAACTCCTTTATTAATTTATGCAGTTCATGATACTCAAGATAATCATCCGAGTCACTTTAACTTATAATTGGTAGACCCCAAGAAACAAGGCCAAAACTAATTGATAGTTCTATGTTCTACGCACATCTTCCATCTTTATCCATGAATTCAATCGTGATGATAAGCAAACCTTCATGCAAACATATTAAATTGAATTATAATAGTACTTTGTTAATTCGTTGCGAAATTCAATGAATTCATTTAGCTTCAACTACACGCATTTGGTATAATAATTTTTCAAAGTAATACTAAACTCAGTATTCAATCATTTTCATGGAGATCCTAAGGAAATATTTAATAATATAAAATGTAGATGTACTCGTTTTTGTGGGAATACTTTTTCTGAGATGAAGTTTACTAGACATGTGAAAGAAATATAAACATTCTGTAATAATTAATTTAAAATAAATTTCAACATTAAAGCTTAGTCCAAATTTTTTATAAGTACAGAAAATATATATTTTTGTAATATTTATTAATAATAAATTTTATTCAATAATTTTTTTCTATGCATTTTTTCATTTTCTTGGTATTTATTTTTAACTTTTTATAAATTTTGAAAGATAAAATTTTACTTACTTTCATAGTACATTTTTTGTATAAAAAGAATCAGTTTATAGAAGAAAACTTGATTTTTACAATCTTATTTATTAATATATTGAAATTGTTGTACGTTTTAGTAATAATCAATAAATTGAATATTTTCCTAGAGAGTAAATAAAATATCGTAAAAGAAAATTCAAGGATAATCTCTAAGTAACAAAGTTTAAACTCAAACCTTTATTTGAATCATATAAATTGGTGTATACAACGTATTAATGGAATATCAATACTTAAAATATTAATAATATACAAATATCTGCATATTAAATGTATAATTTTATTTGCATTTATATTATCTTATTATTTAGCGAAGTTATTTGATTGTTTCAACCAATGTACATAAAAATTTAATTTACATAAATATTTAACTTACAATTTATATTTACTTTCTCTTTTTTCTGTAACTCGAATTCTTCTCGTTATTAATAGATCCTATTTTTAATGTTTTACCAAATTGTATTACGACTCTAGATATTTAAAAGAAAAATGATATCCTTTCATTGAATCAATATACTTCAAGTTACATAAAAAGATGATATTAAGATCTTTGTCGCTTTTTTAAGTGCATTCAAAACAGAAAAATACAAGAGCATCCAGAATCACGAGTTTTATTCCTTTCCTTACAAAAATAAAACTTTTATTGTAGATTCAATCTCACATGACCTTTTAAGTTTTTATGCTTATACAGTCCAGAGACAAATAGAGAACTTTTCAAGGATTAGCGGGTAATAACTTTTACACCCCTTGAGCTGATAACGCAAAAACACAAAAATCACAAACTCCGAGCATTGAGTTTTCTATCATTCAATCGTACGTGGGATCCATTTGAAAGTCCTGTCGTTCGTATATTCAGAACTACATTTACCCAAATAAAGCCATTCATAAATTTTACACAATGAAGTCGGTTCATAATTACATTATCCTTTTTGTCCTTGTTCACAAACATCGATCAATGCATATTAGCCGTTAAGCGATCTAATTAACGTACCGTTATCTTTGGGTATATCAGATTGAACAAGACAATATTAATTTAAGGTTGAGTCAAGCAACTGAATATCATTGGCTAACAGTCTATGCGAATTTAGTGTCATAGGAAATGTTGTATAGCGAAGTGTGTAACTTGTTCTTAAAAAAAGCGACAGAAAGATAATAAAGTTATATTGTATAAAACTACCTGAATATGTATTAAATATTTATCATATCATTTTACATTATATTCATATAATTATTGAGTACTACAGAGTTAATTAGCTTCTATTGCAAATAAAATTTATAGGAAATTATTTTAATCTTACTAGTGGACTTGTTTATCACGAAATACTTATCAATTTATACCTTCTTAACTTATAATGTAGTAGCCCAATAACGGTAATTTTCAGGTATAATATAAGTATTAAGTGTAATTTATCAAGTATCTGAAGAAGTTGAAAACTTTCCCAAGTTATTTTGCATCTCATAATAAGAATATTACCCAATATAATTATAATAAAAGCGGGTAAGCTTACTAATCTAATTATTGATGTATAACTACCTATTTGAGAAATGTTTTGTACATAGTTAAATGAAATAAAATACATTTTTTTCTTCTTCTCAATAAATCCCTTTAAATGATGTTCAATTCTTCTTGATTTATTTCTACCTCTCAGAGGCTCGTATAAAAGAAAAAAGAAAAAATCGTCTTCTCGAACAAATTACACTGAGTATACAATATGGAACGAAGCTCGTCTCATTGATTAAATCAAGTGAACACGTACATCTTTCTTCTGTTGCTGCATATGGAATAGATGCCAAGTAGATTGCATGTAATATGTTTAAGAACAAAAGCTTGAACTAAATTAAAAGTAAATATAAACGTTTAAAATTTAATGAATTCTTATTTAGATTGGAAAATTTAAATATATTCTTAGCTGTAGTATAGGTTAATATAGTCTTCTTTTTAATTTTGATTATTTAATTTAGGATGTTTTATGTTACGTTAGCATATTTACATATTTTTAATTTAGAAATTATATTGCAAAGTGATATATGTCAAAAAATTGAAGATTAAACCAGTAAATATTATATTACAGAATTTTAAGTTCTAATGTGAACATCCGTTTCCATTTAATGTATTTTATTTAAATATGTAAATGATATTATTTTAAATTCTTTATGCAAAAATTCTTTATGGAAAAAATTAATAACATTTAATCAGATATAATTCATAGATTCTAAATTTTTCTTTGAGGTTGAATAAAATTCTTTCAATTATTTTTCATAATGAGATAAAAAAATTTACTTGCTTGAACTTCAGAATTTTATTTGAACTTATTAAAATGATTTAATTGGATCGGAACTCTATTTGGTTATATAAAAATTATATATTCTACTTTAAAAATACTATTTACTTAATAAGACTTGTAATAAAAGAGGTAGAAAATTTTTTAAATAAGTTCAAAAATTTATATTTTTAAGCTATTGTGGATAACTAGCGTAATATAAAAAATTATTCATACAATTGCCAAACATCTTTCTATACTTTTATATGTTTTTTAAGTTTAATACTTTTTAATAATTATTAATTAAAGATATTCAATTAAAATAATAATGCACAGAAAGAAGATATTTTTAATAACGTTAATTTATGAGAATTATTATTTAATGTAGTTATATAATAAATTTATAAATAATAAATATATTATTTTATAAATATATTTTTTTAAATTTAAATTTATGAATTTTTATTAAATTTGCCTATTTTGTATATAAAAATTTTTGTGTATTTTCTACTAAGTTCATTTTAAAACTCTTATTGAGTAATTCAGTTAAAAATTGTATTAACAATAATTATTTATCGACAAAAGTTTCTTTTTTATAATATAACTTGTATGGCTTTAAATATATAAGAATTAATAAATATGCTTCTTATTTAAAGTAACTATTACAAATATTAAAAATTTATCAATACAGTCGTCTGAAATTTACAGCAATTGATATTTCAATGATACCATATGTATAAAAAATGTAGTAAATTCATTTTGTTATGCAATAATTTTTTCATAAATTGCTAAAATAATTCTTTTTTATTTAAAACATATGAATTAAGTAAAATACTAATAAAGTCATATAGAAATCCACAATATAATATTTCGTAAATTCAAAGTCTAATCATTAATTATTCTATACATTGAATACATTGCATATTAAATTTATTAAAATATAATATGAAGTTGTAAATTTTATATAAAATGAGAATTGTGGATAAATTGGATTCATTAAAAATTTTACAATATAGAACAAAAAAAGAAGAAATAAAACAAAAGAGAAATCTAATTAATATTTTTATTTTCCATTTTATGCGATAAACTTTTTATATAATGCACAATAATAATTATTATTTTTATCGTAATTTTCATTTACTATAATAATATTAATTCGAAGGATACTTCTATGATTTTAATTTTATATTTTTTTATTTTAATACAGGTTTAAAATTCTAAGTATTAAAGTCATTTGTTTATGTTGTAATTTTTAATTGTTATTTTTAAAAGTCATTATTAAAAATGAAAAATAATTTATTTTCAATAGAAATTCGAATGTATTTAAATATTTGGAGTGGTAAGATTGTTTTCAAAATCGTTACAAATTTACAAATTGGATTATAGAACACATGTCCTCGTTTTAAATCCATGGAATTCTATGGCAACCTCGTTTTATTTTTGTATTTATTTTGTTTGAAGGTGAAGGTCTTCTGATTGTTTTATAAGAATTATAAAACTAAATAAAATTTTTTGTTTTATATTGAAAAACAATATATTATGTGTAGGAAAATCAGGCAATATATAGCGTACAAAAGTATACGATAAACAATGTTTCTTAGATTTTTTTTTCTAGCAATTAAGAGGCTGAATTTTTTAATCTTTTGGACATTTATCTCGTACATATTTTATAAAATAAATGTAATCGTTGGAATTCCGGGGTAAACCTCAATCTTTACTTAAAGATCACAAACAAATTACCCGCGCACTCAACAGGTACAGTGACGTCACATAGTTTTCTCCCTTTCGTTTTCATCCCCAATCCTCGGTCCCGTTAAGAGAATAAGGAGAAGGAAAGAGTATCTCGAATCGGAAACTCTTGGCCATCCCGGGTATTGAAATTTGAAAAAAAACATATACATTAGTCTCCTCACCTTCTCTCTCACTCTCTTGCCTCAGCTACTACTACGCAATCGCCTCTTTATCGATCCAAGTACCAACCGACTTCGACATAACACGAGGGTGAGTGTGACAAACAGAGATGATAATATAAGTATTCGCAAAGACGTGGACCCAATAAAGGACGAGACAAAAGGAGAAAGCGTTGATGAATAAGCCGAATGGCTACGAAAGGGATGCTGCAGAGATTGAATCGGGATGAAAAATGAAAAGACTGCAGCTCAAGGAGGAGGCGTAAAGTAGCGATGAGGAAAGCTGGCTTTAACGAGAAGTTGAAAAGGAGAGTTACAGGAACGCAGAAACTCCTGTGATTTAAATGTGATTATCCAACTGCACACGGAAGTTATTCAAAATGAGGCGGGGGCGGGCGTCTAACGACAAACAAGTTGATGAGCTTAGGCAGAACGAAAGTAGAGCGGCACTGAATAAAGAGAGAGTCTGCGCTGTCACATCCCTCCCTTCGGAACGGGAAGCGAGAGAGAAAGTGGAGAATCACGCGAGAGGGTGAAACGGGGGAGAAAGGCCGCGACAAAAGGAAAAGGAAGGGAACCAAAGGGGAGATGGAAGCTGGAGTACGCGTGCGCGCGTATCCTTGGCTCTCGGATGCTCCAGATGAGACGTGATCGCGTCCGGAGCGGCATCAACAGTGGCAGCAGCGGCGGCGGCAGCAGCAGCTGCTGCTGCAGTACCAGGAGTCCCTCCGATCAGTTGCACCAGGGGTTAACGAACCCGGTGGACACCGACCGCAACTCCGCCACCCAAAAGATGATGCCCCCCGATTGAGTCACGAGTTTGCAACCCTGACTGACAACGGACGCACGAGTTGCTGGCCGCTTGCCGGCGATGGTGAACCGAGCGTGATCGACGCTTCGTGCAACATCATCCCCTGCACTGCCGCGAACTTTGGATCATGTGAGTCACGAGATCGATTATTTATCTTTCAATATTCAGGATTTATTTAACTATTAGGGGTGTTTCGATGTAATTGAACTTACTTATTCAAAGGTATTTACCTCATTTTCACGAATGTACAGTTAATGCTTTTATCGAATTTAGAACTACTTGAGAGTAATACTTAAAATCTAATGCGAGAGGGTACACGCATGGAAAGAAAATACTCCTGCAAGGAAAAACACGTCGGAGAAAATCGACCAATTTTCCTTGGTTATTACGAATTTAGGCATAGGTATAAATATGTATGATGTGCAGGTATTCCGAAGGTATGCATCTTGAGCATGATAAATGTTAATCAGCCCGATAAAAACGTCGAATTCCTTTACTTTGATAATAAACAAATTTGCCTCTGAATAGTAAAATATTTTTATTTATTTGAGATTCTTATTAATATTTGCATACAAGTATTGTTGTAAAATCAATTTGGATACAATGTAGAAGTTTAAAATATCTATGTTTTTTCAAGACTTTTTTAGATATTTACCTATGGATTCGTTGATTAAACTGCGTTTTGTTTATTGATATATAATTCCAAGGGTTGTTGGTTATCGGATCTTTAAACAAACTGAAATGCACAAATCAGATCAAACCATGCAGAAAGCTTTGATGGTTTATATTCCATTTCTACCATTGTAAATCAACAAAGACTGATGTTTTTATGTGTTGATCGGTTGTTATAAAACATTTGGTTTTTATTGTAATTTCTTACCGATAAAAGATTACAATAAAAATAATTTTGTCAAAACATAACAAATATTAATTTTTTTTTTATCTAAATTATTTAAGTAAACTGTACATTTATTTTGTCTATTATTATACCATTATTATCTCAACATGAAGTATGATTTTTCAGGTATAATAATAATATAAAAAACGTACTCTTAGACAAAATTCAAACAGTAATGCACATTCGGAAGCATTAAGAAATATTAACTACTATTTAAAGTTGTTTTTTAAATATGATAATAATGATTCATTTTTATGCTTTTTATTATTGCTTATTATCCACATTTTAATTATGTATACATATTAAAAAATGGATAATTGCACAGCATATATAAACACATAAAATTAATAACAACAAAAACAACAACAACAACAACAACAACAATAAGAATAATAATAATAAAGAATTTTTTTAAAATAATACAATTTTTGAAACATCAATCATTTTTATTTTACCGTTAAAAAATTGTAAATCAATTCTCGAAATGGCATTCATGTATAATATAATTGTATCCGTGACTTGTATACCTGTATCCAGAGCTGCATATATTATATTTTTTCCAATACTTTGTAACTCCGTATTATACTTTTCAAATGATGCTTTAAATAAATTAGCAATATATCTTGCGGATATACATGTGGTAAATTGATAAGTACTTTTATCGGAAGATAGTCGTATTAATTTTCCATTCGATAGGCGAATATTTTTTTTTTTTTTTTTTTTGTCAAGAGGCTTGGCTAGGCGATCGCTTGTACCATTGGCGTATATTTCTTAAAAGGTGTGTACACCAATAGAAAAATATCGTTTCAATAAAAATTTCGAGGCTATAAGTTGCGGCAGCGAAAAACTTTCCGTTGTCTGGATCGTCTCTTTAGGGATTCGTATAACACGAGTTTATTAATGAATGCCAATTCTTTTATTTCTCGTTAATTTATTTCTTATTGCACAGTATTTATAATTGCCAAGTTCTATAAGTAATACATTAACGCAAATGTGCTATTCTCTAAGTATAATTTTCGTTATTGTTATTATCACGTTTTTAAATAATTTATCATGATAATATGTTATTGGAAGATAAAATTTATATTGTAATTGGTAATTGAACACCGCAATTTTTGTCAACAACGGTGTATAAATAATTAATTGCACATATTGTACCTATTCA
Source organism: Eupristina koningsbergeri (assembly GCA_018907245.1). NCBI lineage: Eukaryota > Metazoa > Arthropoda > Insecta > Hymenoptera > Agaonidae > Eupristina > Eupristina koningsbergeri. The sequence continues at coordinate 718,609 of JACCHV010002889.1, read as the reverse complement.
TACATGCAACTGTTTTTGAAAACGTACATTTCAAATTTCTGATTAATTACTTTACCGATTTAAAGAAAAAAAAAGTTAAATCAAGATTGATCTAACCGATAAAAAAAGCATAAAATTATTTTATAAAAATTACATGTTTTAATTAATAGTACAAAAAAACATTCTACTAATAAACATGTAATTCTATTATTATCGCATTACGAAAATAAAGCCGTTTTATAAAAATCATACATATTTTTTTATAAAATATAGTGTCACGTTTACGTAGAATATTTTGAAGTAATAAATTTAGAATAAAGCAATATAATTTCAAGGAAAGTTCAATAGACAAGAAAAAATGTTCTCAGTTATTGTTGTATAGAAAAATATAAGAGAACGTAAAGCAGTACGACTGTGCAAATTTATATCTCACTCTTTTACGCATCTATCAATACATCAAAATGTACTCTAAATGGAAACTTTTCTTTGTTTACATTTTTAAAAGCAATGTAATTGATATTGACTACTTTTATTTACTTAATTTTATAATAAATTTACATAAATTTAGAAATATGTAGACATGCATAAATGTATAGATTCATGAAATCTTTCTTATAAGCTATTAAGTTTTCATGTTTTAATTAACATTATATTAAAATGGACATTTTAATTTTTTAATTACACATAGTATAAAATGTATATTAAATTTTTAATTAATAAATAAATATTTTTCCGTAGTCATGCAAATAAAAATTTTCAATTTTATAAAATTTATATATCTAATTTAATGGTTAAATTAAACATTAAAAACACACCAAAATTATTGAAAATTATTTAATATACCAAGTTAATAATTGAGGAAAACCATATTTATAATTTTATGTTGTGAATTATTATTTGGTTCATCACAATTCAATATTTCCTCTTAATAAATATTAAGTATTCAATATTCAATTTAGAAAATAATTATTTTTAAATTTATTTTGAATTGAATTGTAAAAAAACATGTTTATAACTTTAAATAGATAAAAATCATTATAGATACAAATTCTTGACCAATGAATTTTCTTTCACAAAAATAGCTTGAAAGATTTTATATAAGTAGTTTATAATCTTTTTTATTTGCAAAATAAATTTAGAATTTTAAAAATTTTATATTGATCAAAATAATTATTTTTATTCTTTATTAATCAATTGTGAATAAATTAATTTGTTTTGATTTTTTATACAGGATGAATTATTATTTTGATTTTTCTTATTAAAATAGAAATATATTACATTTAATTTTTGAATATACTTGATCTCCTAAGTAATTTAATATTAAGTAAACTAGAATATTATCTATAGGTATTTTTTAAACTATTCATATCAATTTCAAAAAGACTAAACTTTTGAATTTTTTATCTATAAAACTTTGATTAATTCAGTTTTGTTTTAAATTATTTATGTACCTGAAGTTGTTTTATATTTATTATTAATGTTTTAGAAGTTAAAGTTCTATTTAGATAAGAGTAATCCGGTAACTTTGGAATTCTTTCACAAACTCCTGAAAGTAAAGTAAATATTATTATTTTACATTAATGTTTCTCTCTACAGTCTTCTTTACATATAAAATATCATATTTAATTTTTATTAAATTATTTATTTTTTTATATTATTAATTTTTATTATTGTTACTTAACTTTTTTAATTAGTTTATACTTTTTATATTTTCATTACAGAATTTTGAGGTAAAATTTTTTATAATTAGCATTTTTCTGATGATATTTTTAATTTTGGCATTAGAGTAAATGTCATGTTTAATAATGTGTATAAAAAAAAAAAATTTAATCTCGATTAAGTGTTAATAATTAAAAAATATATAAATTTAAAAAATAATTTTTTAAAAATAATTATTACGTATTTTATTTTATTTTTTTTTTAAATAAAGATTGTGAAATTCCCTTTTAAGAGCATATTTCAAATAATTTTTAAAGAAATATATATATTTAATTATCATCATATTTAAAAATGAAACCGAGACCAAAATTTAAAAACATTACTAATATATAAAATGCAAGGAGGTAATATACCACAATTTTAAATAAAAATAATTAAATTAAAAATTTATATTTTGCTTTTAATTTTATCATACAATAACTTAAATACATAATTTACAGTTGCATAATTGATAAAAATTAAACTACATTCAATTTTAATAAATTTTATAAAGAAACTGCACAATATCACATCAGTACTTAAGCTAATCTGATAATTTGGTCTTTTGAAGACTCAATGAATTACTATACAAATAATTATACTGCTTTAATAATGTAGTCTCTTTCAAAGCAACTGCAATTTCTCTACAGTCGAGTATCCCAATATAACTGGAAACGGGAAATCACATACGAAACTTCTTGAGTCGTATGTATAGGACACTTGGTAAAGAGATAAATTTGGTTACTTTGTATCATCCCATTACTAACTATTTCTGTGCTGAAAATCCTATTAATCCGATACGTTAACTACATAGTTACCATTCACAATCCTCCTTTTTTAAATTTCAGTTTTGCGCACAATGCTGTTGTCTATTATTATAAATTGAAATAAGCTCGCCTTGGTTAATTCAATAATGTAAACAATACGCAATTAAATCATTTTTAATTTAAATGAAACGTTATTGGATTAATTGAGGATATTATGTAGATTAGTTAAGCTATTGTAAAAACGCTCAGATTTTTTTCTTTTTACAAAGATGTTTGAATTATTAATAATCAACTGAATTATTTTTAATTTATAAAACATCGTTAACATTATTAAATAACTATTCAATTTAAGGAAAATCGATTCATTTTCATTAATTTTAAGAATATTCTTTAATTTTTGTCTATTTATTTAAGAATCATAAATAGTAATTTTTCTTCATTTGTACAGTATTACACATCCCCGTACTGTAAATTATGTATAAAACAATATTTATATTTGAAATGAAATAGCTTTAAATAAAAGCATAAAAATTAAACATTAAATAAACTATAATTTTTTTTTTATGGGAACGGAAAAAATATTGATTAAATTTTGGATAGGTTCGGAAAATGTTGGCAATCAATTTATGCTTTCCTTTTGGAAAAAAAACAAACACACACAAATCATTATAAATCGCCCTTATTTGGTTCTTCCCACAATAAAATATGTAAGAAATTATAAATCTTTTTTTTCAAAATTATTTGTTTATAGAATTTCCTTACAAAAGTTTTTGAAATTATTACTCCGAAAAAAGAAAATACATTGTTATATTTCATATTTATGTATATCTTCTAGAAGTTATATCTCTTAAATTGAATTATTAAGCATATACTCTCATAAACTTATATTTAAATATTGTACAATGTTCATTCTCAAAGATTATAGAATTAAAAAAATATTACTTTAAAAATAACATTAACAACAAGTTTTAAACTTACTATTGTAAGTAAATTTGATTAACAGCAAATTAGTACTAAGTACATTGTTGTTCGTACTTAAGGTTTCTATGGACTTGTATATATATGCTTGACTTGTTTTAAATTTCAGCAACTATACAATATATTTTACTTTCAAATATTCCTAAATTGGGGATTATGTTTCAATGTAATTTAATTATTCCCCATAACCTAATTATTATCTATTAAAGTTTTATTTTTATCCCATAATCTATTCATGGTATACAATTACATGACTTTCTATTATATTCGTTTTATTTTATTACTAGTAATATTGGTATAAAAATCTTTTTCATAAGAATGTAATTTATTTAAAATTTTTATTTTTAGAATTTAGTATAAAATTATCAGTCAATATATTCAATACATAACATACATATATACTTTACTTTATTCTACGTTATGTACTATGTATAAAATTGAAAATTTTAATTATAATATACTAAATCTTGTTATTAAATAGTAATAATAAAATAAAAATGTGATCTTAAAAACATATTATAATGAAAAAAATAATATTTATTCTTAGCCTGTATAAATGTAATTTAAAAGCTTTGGATAATTAATATTAATGATATATTCACAATAATTATAAAATCACTAATGTGTTTTTAGTTACACATTTCTTTAATTATATTTATTTTTCTATGATCTTAACATAATTCGGAAAATTTAATATAAATTCTTTAAAATTTACACAATATAAAAATTTTTTATTAATACTTCATATGTTAGATCATTAATTTCATTTTCACCAATTCACAAAATCAAAATATTTAATAAAAATACAAATCAAAAGGAAAAGTCTAATAAAAGGCTCTTTCATACAATAATAGAATATAAATTATATTATTAATAAAAAATTTATTACGCATTAATATTTAAAAACTTTTTCACCATATTAAAGTAATAATATTCGTTTCAATATAAGTTTTCTATTTTATGCATACAATGAATAATTTTTTTTTCAACATACCATAAAAAGACATTAAATATCAAAAATTGATAATATTTTCAAATAAGCAGGTATAAAGTAAAAAAAAAAAATTTCTATACAAGATTTTTTAAGGATATGCATTAACAAAAGAAAGATCTATAGCTCAACTACAAACGATTTTCAAAGCGTATTTTTTCGTTTAGAAATGGAATGATAACGAAAAACTTGTTAGCCTTCGAATTTCCATAATACACCCACGTATATATTAGATCTTTTTGTTTTATTAAATGTCATATCGCGTAATATGGAGCAATAAACACATATGTATTATAAGCTTGACTTCGGGTTTTTCCTCTCGTAATAGATATTATAAACTTAAAAAATGAAAAACTGTCCGATTACAAGAGACACTTTTAACGATGGGCCTTGCATATTCTAAAATTTATAAAAAATATTACTTTTAATAAAGAGGTTTTTTATATAACTTTGATTATATTACATATAATAATATATAGTGTTAAATTTAGTGCGTTGGTTATAGTTATACGTTATAATTCAAATTTTCTTTTCATTCTGATTTTTTATAAAATCTCTTCAGTATAAATACTGTTTTACATATAGATATACTAATTTATCTGGTTATATCCGAAATCCATTTACAAAAATATCATAAATGATTTAAAATGTAAAACATATATCATTAAAAAAAATTATTATAATATTTATACACAATATAAAAACGTTATTTATTGCTAGTATTATATTATTATCTTGAATCATATCAACACCGTATAATTATCGCATTAATCTAGATATTTTTAAATCGTTATAAATGCTTTGAGAAAGCGAGATTTTCGCACTTTGAAACATCAATACTTTTATTACTTTCATAACACGATTTATGATACATTTTATTAAAATTAAAATTCACTAAGTGATAAAAGAAAATTTCTTAATTATAGTAAATGAATTGCTTTGGTACATAAAACTTTGTTTGCGATAAAATTATTGTTTATATAGTCAAAAACTAATATTTATTAAAATTTAAACATGTTTATGCTGTGGTTTTTTTATAAAATTAATTTCAATTCGACCGAATAATTTGTAGCAATTAAAAACAAATATAAATCTTTATTTGCAACTAAAAATGAAATTTAAAAAAAATGTTTGATTTAGTTTAAAATTCTTTGCTTTGATTATTATTATAAATTGAAATTTCGTAACATATCTGTTATAAATATTAAATAATTGAGACAAATATTTAGTTACGAAGAATTTGTGAAAATTGATTATATTCCATAATAAAATTTTATCATTAAACAAACAATGCGAATGTAATAATATTTTAGAGAAAGTATGATCCGACATTGCACCATAAACTCGTACTCTATTATATCCACCGCTACTGTTTGTATTTTATATTCAACAATAAAATGAGTTGTAATATTTTCTATCCTTGCTTATGTTTTATATTTAAATTAGTGTTTCTATTGTATCATCTATATTGATGCCTTAAAAATTATCTGAAGTATACTCACCCATAAAGAAAAAGAATTTACCTAGAGTTTCTTTGAATTTTTATTCTAAAACATTAAATAACAGACTAACATTTTTAATTCAATAAGGAAAATTATTTGTAAATTTAAAAAATACGGTATATAGTTTATTATGTTCCGTGAGTGCATATAAGTAGGTTTTCACTTGAGAAGCCTTTGACCAATAACTAATGGTGCCATCTCGTAATACTGCACTAAGTACACTTATTCGCACTTAGTGCTTTGGTGTCTAGCGTAAGTAGACATACACTAACACAAACACAATTTTACACACACTTTAATCTTCGAGTAATCAGTAAAGGCTCACAAACATCCTTTATTTGGGTTTACATGGAGAGGCCTTGATGCCAATAAATATTTAATGACATATGGAAATAGAAAATTTTCCCGATGAAAATACACATTTGCAATTTTATATAAAAATCCATTCATGGACTGAAAAGAATGCAACTCGACAATAAGAAATAAATTTCGTAGACAAGCTTCTTTTATCACTTATTTAGATTTTTATTTCGATTATAAAATCGCTTCGTTATTCTTCCCGTCGTGTTTCTCATTTCCTCTTCACCACTGATTTATCGATCCTGTATAGATCATGTATATCCAAAGATATTTGTTCTTAGAAGACTAGGTCACAAATATTACCCTGATATTCTGACCACAGAGTTCCTTTCATTTTCTCCGATAGACCACCGATGTGCAATTCACCAAAAACCACAGCATCAAACCTCGGGTTAAAGGCTTATTCTCGTTGTATGCACAATCTACTTCTGTACTCATGCACAATATGAATTCGTGTAGTATATTGTCGAAAGCCATATTAATAATCAATTAATTGCATTTCACGTTCCATGTAATGATCATTAATTAACTTTACGTTATTATTAGTATCAATTATATATGAATAAATCTCAACGTGACACCAATTTTCTTCTATTACCTTATTTGAATTTAACTCATACAACTTTATAATTCTTCTAATATTCATTTCTAGATATCGACATTTATTTTACTTAATGTTTTACTAAATCACATTAAATAATTGAATATTATTTGAAAGGAAATATACAATAGTCGAGCGCGAAGAATAAATATGGCAGTTTCACTGTACGTCGTATTCAATTATATTTTTCCTCCTTTTTAAGATTTAGTGTGTCATAAAAATCATAAATTTATTGATTAATAGTTATCGCTCAATATAATTATGCTATATTTTAAAATATCTTACTTTTAAAGTGAGATAAAAATTAATATAAAACGATAAAATAGTATATTTATTAAACTCTAAATTACTTGTATAACAACTAAAATAAATATAAAATTTTATACAAGATCATATAAATTCAAGATATCATTTATCCTAAAAATAAAATTAATATAGTAAAGAGAAAGAATTTAGTTAGTTTAAAGTAATAATACATTGTTGCAATATAGTTTATAGTTTGTTCATTTATTTGTTAATTCATCATAAATAATAAGCATAAATATTAGAAAATAATTATTCATTAAAAAATTCTATATAAATATAAATACAAAAATAATATCTTGCTTTTTTTGATTGCTACTCATCTCCAAAAATTATAAATTAATCTTTTCATGAAACACAGAATAACTGTAAAAGTACATATTTAGGAAAAGTAGTCAACATTTTAATAAGATTTACAAATACCACATCATAGAATTTTAAACATTTCAGTACACAAACTAGCTTAATTAACTTAAAAAATCTTAATTTTATTATAAATGGCATTGTTGAATTAGTGTTACACTTATTTAAGTATATATACAAATAAAACATATATCTTCGGGTAGTTTTAATGCTAATAAATATTTAAATTATGAAATATAATATAATTGTTGATAAAACTAAAATATATATATATTAAAAGTAGAATAATATAATTTGTATATTGTAACGTATTTTTTATGAAAAAGTAATAAAATTTTTTTCTTAAAATTAATGAATTTTTACAATACATTTGCATATATATGCATATATACAATAAATGTATTATTGTACAATATTTAAATAGAATTCTGTAAAATATTTAATTATCTGAAATACTGAAAGAAAATCATATGCTTCAGAAACCACATACTTACTTTTTTCAATTCTAGTAATTGCAAAATATTCAACCTTTAATAATTATAACAATAAAATAAAACTTTTTCTGAAATATATACAATATATAAATGTAAGGAAAAGAAATAATTAGTTATTTAAATATTTTATTACAACAATTTTTTGATGATAATTATAAGAAATATTTTTTGTAAAAATATAAGAAAATATTTATTCATTATCAAAAGATTGATTCAATTGAGAATTCTTCGTATGGAAACTTTTGTACTTTTTTTGAATTAAATAGACAGAAAAAGATCAAATTCCGATTGAGTTTAAAATTATAATAAAGGTGAAAAATTATATGAGTTTCTATTTAATAAGTAAATAATTTCAATTTTAATGAAACAGTTTTTTATTTGGTTAGAACATTGTTGTATCTTTAGAAGTATAAAACGGTTGGTTAAACAATTTTTTTTTCTGCAGACGAACGATTGACATTTGATATTTATACAAACATAGAAATAAATTATTTAAGGATTTTTTTAGATTTTGCATAATACAAGAGCAATATAGAAATATTAAGATATTGTTTCCCATTGTTTGTTCTGAAAACGTTTATTATTCAAATAATTATTCTAATAATCTACAGTATTCTATATTTTAATCGAGGTAAATTTTTTTTTAATCTAAAAAAATGCTTGAATAAAAAACTTGACATAGATTAAATTTCAGTTTATATATCCTTTATTGAAATGTATTTTTCATCTTTATTGATTGCATAGCGTGACCAAAAGGGGGTCATTACATTTATTTAGCAGAATTTTTAAGTATAAAGATTATAGAATAAAGGAATCGGTCATGTTATTTATAAACACATGTTCTAGTTGTTTATTCATTTGATATTTTTCATCCAATAATAACAATAATCGACTGATGCTGCAGAATATTTTTTTTTTTGTAATTAACCATTATTTTTTTATTCATTCTCATAAAAATAGAAGGAGAAGAAAATTAATTATTTTTTTTAATTTTATATAATAAAATTTTTATAAAAATGAAAAAAAGCAGCTTATCATGATCAATGTATATTTTGAAGTTGAAATGACAATTTTCCGTGAATCCATTTCATTTGACAAATAATTAATCTTGTGACTCTCAATAGACGGTCCAATTATTTACAACATCAATGCATTGAACTTTCCTGAAATAAACGCCCAGAGCAAAGTACCTAGTTAATCGATTTCCCAGTACTCATGATTACAAGGATTGACGAGTTTTCAAAAAAAGTAAATGAAAAGCGGGTCAAGCCTAGCTTTCCCGAGTCATCAGTCGAGAGGCAAATCATTATATAAACGGGAAACACGTGTACCCGAGGATCTAATTTTCCCGATCTACACACTTTTTGTGCAATCGGCGGAAAAGGGGCTTGTCGCCGATAATTTGCATGTTATCGCGATCCAAAAGGAGGCTCGTGATTGGCGGATTCCTCCGGGGCGTGTACCACGAGGCAGGCGTTCCAACATGTGCGAAACTCACCACCACCCCCGGAAAAACCGGTCACGTCCGTGCGTTGCTTCCACCCTCGCCGCCACCCCCGGCATTGCGCTCCAGGAGGCCCCGAGGATCTAAAACGGGAATCGGTGCGCTCGAGGAGGAATTCCTCAGGAGCTAAAATGTCGTGCATTATTTAGTGGTGCACTCAGACATGTTATAAAAGATTTTTACAGTCTTTACTCTTGATTTTAGAGAGTGTTTGTTTTCGCGCTTCACGTGAGGACGAGATGATTTTTTTTTCGATTTTCTCGCGTGCATTATTCATAGATTATTTAAATGAAGAAACTTTTTATCGATGTAATAATGCTGGCCTTGGAGGATAAGATTAAAAAATAAAATTATATCAGTCTTCTATTTCTTGGATGAATTTTGAATAATCGTTACGTCGATTATAGGACACAAATCAATTGAACTTGAACCTATTTTTTTCTATTAATTACGATTTATTATTATGTAAAATTAAAACTCATTATTTTATAGTTTGAAAAAACTTTATTAAAAAAGTATTAAAAATTCAGCAAACAATATTATTTTTTTATTTTTGGATAAAATTTTACTTCTGTAATTATAATAAAATAATTATTATTATAATTTGTAATTATCGTAAAATAAAAATCTTTAACAAAACAATATGAACAAAATAATTATCTTGAATAAATTTTTAATTATACAATGATAATTAGAGTATTTTATTGTATATTTGTTTAAAGTACTGAAAAAAATATATATAATGTTTTATTCACTTATAATCATAAAATTATTTTAAATTTCATTTATATATTCAAAGTATTTTTTTTAAATATATTTTCTGAACATTGCATAATTAATATTTTTTTGCTTTTATTCTTATTACGAGTAAATAAATATTGATAATTTAAAAAAAATAATAAGTTAATTCGAACATGCAACTTAGACATATTATAAATATCAAATTCTAATGGAATTCGAAAGATACAATAATAGATATTTGTTTATTCATACCCGTGTATCTATGTTATGTAAAAAAAAAAAATTTAAATTATGAAAAAAAACACAACCTGCCGATTACTGTTTAATGATATTAATTAATTTGTCGACTTCTTAAAGCTAACATGAATATTAATTATTAACTTTAGAATACATATATTATTGATTTTTATTTACATACATATCAATAGAATAAGAATTTACTATAAATAACAGTAATTATAAACTTTATTCAACTGTTGGACTTCAACAACTCTTTTAATGTTTATTATTTAATACCTTATTTATGAGAGTATGATATTTTTCCAATTCACTTATTTTAATATACAATGTAATTTAATTATTGAAATAGGTTTTTTCATTATTTTGTTTTTTTTTTGTAAATAAATGTATTTATGGTGTTAAATTAATAATAATAATTAATGTATTAGCATCATGAATTTAAATTTTTCAAAATTAGTTTTTAATATTGAGATAGTGTACTCATATTTATTTGAAAACTCTCCAATTAAAACTATTTCCAACCATACTTTAATGAACCGAAAATTCAAAATATAAACAACAAATATTTAACTCCACAATCATTGTTTTCTTCTATGTAAACTAATCAATTAATGTATAACCACGAATTTCTTAATTATATCGCAATCATATTATATTAATGAAGGTCGACCATATTAAACAATAAAACGTTCGCGTATGCATGACAATACCAGCAATAATAAAAGAACTCCAGCCTCTTCACAAAACGCATTTAAAAATCTTACATAAGAAAAACATGATCTTAAAATAAAGGAAAAAAGTTACAATATTGTTTTTTTTTTGTATCGGAACAATTACTGTTGAAGCATTTTCCACTTCCGTCGGGTGGAAAACGTTGCCATCAAGTTCTCGATCAAGGCCAAGTTTGCAAAAAAAAGAAAAAATATCGCTGTCACCCAAGTTGAAAACTCTGGACGACTGTTACAAAAGTTGAAGTAGATTCGTGACTTCTTCTTTTTCTTTGTTTCCCCGGTCATTGAATCGGAATTGCCGGACAATGCTGTCGTACAGTTTTTGTAGTTGTTACGCGTCGATATCGGAGAAAGTGCCATGAAAGTCGACGGGAATGAAGTTGACACTTTTTTATTTCTGGATAGTTGATAGTTTTGACAACAATTTATAGCTTCTATTATTTCTAGCGTAAATTGAGCTGTGGTAACAATAACATTGGCTGGTGCAATTGCCAATTTTAAAGAAAAAAATAGCTGAATTTCTGAAAAAAAGTTTTGTTGCAAATTCATTTCATGTCAACAGTATTTTATCGCAAAACTCCATGATTTTATAGCAGACATGTATTAAAATTACTTATTTATTTTCATTTATGTATTACTTATAATTCAGATTGATATAAACATGTGAAAAAATACATCTATTAGAAAAATTCACTATATTAAAAAAAATAATATCATTTTGGAAATTTAAATGTTCTGGACACGATTTGAAATATATCAAGTTAAAATTCTATCTCTACATATGAATCATCCGGAAGTTCATGTTTTTTTTTAACAAAACTCAAATTTTTATTTATTTTATGAATCGTTGGTACCAAGAACATTGAATAAAGGCTTAACTATAATAAAAAAATGTCCATATTAAAGGTAAAAAAAATTAAGGAAGTATTTTACGAACACATTATAAATGAAAAATTCATTGTTGATCGTTGATTGATCGGGTTTTTACTTTATCAAGTAATTGCATTATCGATGAACTTGTACAGTCTTCCGGAATGTTTGATTCACTCTAATGTTTTAGAGTCAGCAATTTCCGTAAATCTGGAAAATCCGAAAAATTTGATCATTCATTAAAAACTAGAATTCATGAATGTTCAATCAATATTTTGAAATTTTAGACTGTCTACAATTTTCATTACCTTTGCATACAATGTATTTTTTCATTTCTGAAAATATCGTAAAAAAATTGAAATGTATAACTTTTAATTAAATAATTGTTTGCTGTAATAATAAATTAAAAAAGTTATTATTTTTTATGATTTAGAGATATTTTTTATTTTATAGGAACATAGAAAACATAAAATTCTTTATTATGGAATTAAATTGGACAAGCATAGGTGGAATATTACTTTTATAATAGAATCTAACATTTACAAATATTTTTTGAGAAATTAAAAAATAATTCAAAGTTTTATGTGTTCATTTTATTAACTGTAATCAAATGATTCGTACAATAGAATATTTATTAAATTCTTTAATTTTATTGAAATTTTATTAAAAAAAAGATACATAAAATTATTTTATCTAGTATAAATTAGGGAAATATTTGTAATTAATATAATAATTTAATTATAAAAGAATAATTTAGTAATTTATTATAATTAAAACTTTTTATTTATAAAATAAAATATATGTATGAAAAGTATAGATCAATTAAGAAATATTTATTTTTATAACATCATATTTTATAAATTATAATATTAATTAAAATTATATATTGGTACAAATTTATTTAAATCAAACATTAATGGTAACAGTGATTTTTAATCATATTTCCAATACTTTACTATATGTTCAGAAGGATCAAAAGTAAGTATTTAAAATTTTTTAAAATTTAAATATTAAATATTTTTGAAGTAATGAATAAATTAATTTTTAACATTGTTACTACTATTAGATATTACTTTATGTAAATGATATAATTTAAATGCATTAATTAAATTGTACAAAAAGCAAAATATATAATGTAGAAATGACATAAGTGTTGTACATGAAATAATATGTATCGTTAATAAAATAGTGTAAATTAAAATTATTTCTATCCAATTTACGACTGAATAATTTAATATTATGACTAAATTCTATTTTAATAACGGAAAATATATGCCAAATTAGTTTCATGTCACACTTTTAAGAAAGATTATGTTTTCAAATTCTGCAAATCTTAATAAAGTTTAATCAATAAACTAATTTATGTAAATTAATTTAATATTTTATAAAGTTATAGACTATTTCATTAAATATTATTTTACTTTTTTTAATAAATGTTTTTATAAAATATTTAAATTTCACAATTTTTTTCTTTAATTTTTTTAATATTATTATTCTGTCTTGGGTTAGTTTAATATTAGATTAAATTTGTTTAACATAATTTGGTATTTTCTTTAATATTATCATTATATATGTTTATATCTCATTATTTTAATATTAAACAATTCAAACTGCTAAAATATTATGAGAATTGTTATATAAAAACCATTCAACAATCTTTTATTATTTTAATAAAATGAGTACTTTTAAATATATGTATTTTTCATACCTAACTCTTCTTTAAATATTTAAGAAACAATGATAATAAATTCTTTAATATTTATAGAAATAGATCAGTGTATATTTAGGCTATTACTAAGAAATAAATTAACTATTATATATTTAAAGAATAATTGATTATAATAATTTACAAATGAAATATCATCGTAAAAAATTTATAATTAAATTTTGTACTTAAAATTAATAGCAAAATTAAATTAGTATAATATTTAAAAAAATGAAATATCGTAGAAAATCAATACTTAAATACAAAGATCAATCAATTTCTTATACTTATATTTTATGAATTATTTTATAAATAATGATTTTATAATCATTCAGTCAGAGCATAAATACAACTATAAAACCATATTTTCATAATCTCATTTCTATAGCGAAATTTACTATTATATATAATGTATTAAATATAAATTAAGTAAATTTTGAATTTTAAATATTTCTTAAATTATATTAAAACCGAATATAAATTTTTCATGCAATCGATTTCTTCAATGTTCCAATAAATATTTTTATAAATTGATATTAAAATCTTCATCGCGTTACAAGCATCAGTCGGAACGAAATATTATGCTAAGGAGCTTTGCGTATTCCATTTTTATCGATAACAAAGAGATGCCAGATCTCTTGTAAGTTAAACCAAAAAATAGGATTTAGTTTTTTTAGTATTTAATATTTTCCAATTACTCTGTTAATCATTTTGTTACATGAAACATTACGTAATTATACATCCATCTGTCGATTGACGATGATTAATGATGATTATCTTGATAACCATTGTCCGTTGATTAAACGAAGTATCTCTGTTATCAAAAAGTGAGAAAATTTTGTTTTAATTTGTTTTGATTGTTAAATAAAATATAGGATTAAAAAAAAATATATTCCATTCGCATACTTCGGTGAATTGGATCGATAAGTGAGAGAATAATCGGAGCTGAAGAAGGAAAAGAAAAAGTATCAAGGTTATTAGATTTACGTAATGTATTATACACTCGATGACTTTAAGTATTCATTATTTAAAGAGCGATCCTTTAAACAAATAATTACGAAATCATATTTATCGTAAAACATGATTTTAAAAAAAACAAAAAATACAAATAGCTTATGAGCTTTTTAAATCTATTGAATATGATTATAAGTACACGTTCCAAAATATATATCAAATCTATCATTATCACTAAGCATGTTACTACCAATAACATTAATAAGATGTATAATAAATTATTTGATATGTGAATTTTTTGTATTTAAATATTTAAATTTAAAGAAAATTAATTTGAAAATTTTCATACAATGAAATATACAAACTGAAGCTTTTAAAATACATGCAACTAAATATATTTTAAATGTACAGATGAATTTATAAAGTTCTAAAAGAAAAGAAAAAAATGTAAGCTTGTTAAAAATAGATTTATTTTTTTTTCCATTGTTTCAATATGACTATTTTTTAAAAAATGTATCTTTCTCAGAACATTTAACAAAAAAATTGTTTAAATTTTTAACTTTATTTCACATATAATAGTTAAGATTTAACTATAATTATTTAGAATAATATTAAAAGGATATAAAAAAATAATTAATATAAGTGCATATGACGATTATTCTTAATACTAAAGCAAAAGATATATTTTTCGGTATTACTACAATAAATCAATTATATATATTCAAAACTTTTAAATTCTAAAAAATATAAAATTATATATGCAATGTAGTAATAAATTATTATGTAATAATAAATATAGTTGAGGTAAATTCAATAACATAGTTTCTACAAAAAATACTTAAAAACCGTATAATAATAAATATTTTTTATTTTTATATAAATACATATTTCACAAAAAATATAAAATTTATGAGATTAGTAAAGATTTATTATTATTAGTTAATTTATACCTAACATAATTAATACTAAATCTGTATTCAATAATTAGTTATTATTAAAATCGTTTAAAAATACAAAAAAAAAAAAAGTTGTGAAAAATTATTATATATT
Source organism: Eupristina koningsbergeri (assembly GCA_018907245.1). NCBI lineage: Eukaryota > Metazoa > Arthropoda > Insecta > Hymenoptera > Agaonidae > Eupristina > Eupristina koningsbergeri. The sequence goes on along the minus strand of JACCHV010002889.1, from coordinate 702,778 downwards.
TCGATATATCAATAAAGGTATTCTGTATAAAGAAAACATTATGCAATCCTATTATAAAATTACAATTTAATTATAATGAAGTTGATCATTTAATCCGTATATTATTTAAAATGTATGCAATATTTAGATTATTAATAAGTAAAATATTTTTATTGATTGTAAAATATGTACCAAGAAAAACTATGAAATCACTATATATTTAATACCCCTGACACTGATGATTTAAAGTCCTTTTTAAACATACGAACATGTTCAATTTTAAATTAACCATACCAAGCCATTTATTAAAACTGCTTTTACAAGTGCTTTTTGTAATTATAAAAACTTTACTTGAAATATGCAAATTATAGATTAGAGGATTATGTACGTCAAGTTAGTAAATCGTGTGATGGTAATTAAAATAAAAACAATTTTTAATTTCATTCTTTGTTTGCATATATCTTCGATAAAAATACAAAAGCATCTTACTGCTGTGAAATATGTTTACAATTGTGTAAAAATATTTTATTCATCAAATATCCGAGCACGCCGAACACTTTATTCCGTCAGGTCTTCTTTAATACATACAAAAGTAAAATTTAAATAAAATGTAAATGTTGCAATGAAGCTAAAAACTCCATATAATCAGGTCATCTATACTCAGCAGTCAATACTTTTGCATCCTCGAATTTCCTTACCCTAAAAATCATCAAATACGTCTACGTGACGTATTCGTACGAACTCCCACGCAACGGAACCGTCGACTCCCCATCAAGTATGCGACTGTCCTGACAACTGGTGCCCTCGTATAAATCAAAAGAGGAAAAGTACACAGTCAGCCTCATCTGAATATGTGTATTTCGGTCCAACAACTCACACGTACCTACAGTGTAGCTGCGTGTGTCAAATATTAACTTGGTAAAAGATTATGATAAAGAACGTTTTTTATGCGCAAATATTTCATTTCGCACAACCTTCCCGTTCCGCATACCAATAATTCTATCTTCGATTTTATATTTGAAACAAGATTTCAAATATCAATATTGTAATAAAATTATTTACCATGTTTCTAGAATTATAGAAAGCTAATAAGATTTTATAAATAATGAAATTAAATATCAAATAGATACGAAATTTTATTAACTTAGCAAAATTTTGATGTGATTATATTATTTATAAACAAGCTAGATTCTGTTTTAAGGATTCAAATTTTGACCATTAGCAACAAATTACGAACTTTGTTATTCTAAACTTTGTAAAATGTTAAGTTGTTAATACTCAATGAATTGGATAGTTATAACTTTCGTGTAATATTACATTCCTAATTAGGTGTTAGAAGATATTATACATAATACATAAGAGGGTGATTTTAATAAATCTGTATAATAAACTAACACGTTCAAAAGATTTATAAAATGTATAAATAAAGGGAGTTGAAAGATTTGTATTAAAAATTATAAATAGTAAAATACTAAATCATATAGAATAAAAACTATTTCAATAAAATTTATTTCACATTAATTAATTATAAGCAATCTCTATTTATGAAAAAATATTCATTTAAATTGTTTTAAATTCTTTTTTTATTTAAATTTTAAATTGATAAATGATAATATTATAAATTAAATATCAATTATATTGATAATTTACAACAACAAATATTAATATCTAAAATGAACTATAATATAAAATTACTTTTGTGGAGAAAGTGAAGTATTTTATAATTTCAATTAATAAAAGAAAAATAAAATAAAAAATAAAAATATTGAAAAAAAATTTATTAAGCTGATAATATTCAGTTGAGTTATGCAATATAAAGTAATACATTACACATTATTTTTATTATTTATATTTTTCGTACTTATAACTATACAATTTTGAAAATTTCTATAATACAAAAATAATATATTTATATTGCCCTACACCTGCTGATTAAAAGTACTTGTAACATTATTTTTGATGAGCAATGAAAATTTAAATCCCTTTAAAGATATTTTATAACCAAACGTGAAACAAAAACATATTAATTATTAATAATAATAAATAACTAACAGATTATTGTAAATCGTGTAAATTCATCAATTTCATAATGGATATTCAATCTTATATTTGACAGATTTAATTCATACAATTTAATTAAGTAAAAATATTGTATATAAATATTGAATGTAAGAATTAATATTTACCATTTATATGATATATATTATTTTATATGTACACATATTAAATAGTACCTGTACATTTTAAATAAAATTTCATTAAAATAAAGCCAATAAATTGATTTTCATGATTATTTTATTTAAACTTACAAAGTTTTATTTTAAATATACTGTCTTTTCATTATAAATTATTAATTTAATGGATCAGAGATAAAAAGATTTAGATTCTAATGATTTTGTGGATAATGTTGAATTGGAACTCATAATTCAATTGAAGTCTGACTTAAAAATAGACGTTTTTATGTATTGTTAACGAAAATTACATTTATTTTTATTAAATGGATGTATTAAAATTTAAAATTTATTTTTTATATCATTATAATTCATTATTATATTTTTGTTATACATTAATATTATAGTATTTATAAAATAATAATTTAATTACAGAATTTCAATAATTATTTATTGCAATAATGATTTTAATATTTATTAAAAAATATAATAATGTGCTAATACGCTAATTTCAATATTTATTTTTTTTAAGTTAATTTTATATTTGTATAATTACATGTCAAAAGTTAAAAATTTATTTTAAATTTATATATGTACAAAGTAAACTTTTTAATATAAATTATCTTAATACACGCAACATTAATATACAAATAAGAAATTTAGGGAATTTCAAGAGATGTGATTGTTAATTTTGGAAATTTATTATACTACCTAGTTAAATTTCTGTGGTATTCGACTAAATACATCATAATTTCGTATGAATGAAAACAATGTACTCATTTGAAGAGATTACGTGTTAAATAAATGCAGCTAATTGTTCAACTAAAAAAGTAGTTTATTCATATTGTCAAGCGAAACTAGATTTATTTATTGCTATATCGTAAACATAAGAGCAAATACAATGATTATAACATACTATTAATAGTAAAAATTTCCTATTCGTAAAATATATTAAATTATTATAAAAATTTTAATAATAAATAAATATTTTATAATATGTTTTATATTAGATAATAAATTTCTAATAATATTAACAAACAATTTTGTACATTAATTTAAAATTTCATTTTTATAATAATTTTAAAGAAACCATTTATATTATCAAATACAAAGAGATGATCTAAACTTAGAAATTAAATTAAAGCTAAATCTCAAAGATACAATTTAATCACAGATACAAAATATGATACAAAGATAATAATAAAGTTAATTGAAAAATAATTTTAGGTATTATGAGAAATAATTTAAAATATATATATTAGTTCATTATGGATAAATAGCAGTCATAAAAATATTCATAAAGATATTTTTTAGTTAAATTTACATGACAGTTAAAACAAACTATATTACCTATTATTACTAAATTTTAATAGTTTATTACAATATCTTTAGCAATTTAATTTTATCGCACATTTAAATAAATGTATCTGATGAATATGAAAATTTATAAACTCTTTACAGTATACTAATCCTTATTTTCAAATTGTGAAATAAATTATTATTTGAAGACTATTAAATTTTTGACTTTATATATCCATTTTTTTTTTTATCATTAAATAGCAATTATACATTTCATACTAATGGTGTCAATGCATTCAAATTGCACACCGCTTTTTAAAAATAAATTATATTTATTTGTATCAAGGCAATATTCCGATTTTTCTTTTAATACCAATTAAGTAAATAAACATTAACCCACTGGCGTTTATGTTTTTTCATTATTTATGATTATTTATATTATATATTTATCCATATATTATTCATATAACAAATATTGTCCTATAAATTATGTTTTCACAGGCATGAGCAAATGGAAAAATATAATCAACGAGTTGATCGGTATCCAGTAGCCCACGGCCTCCCGTACAAATTTGTTATACGATGAAAATTCAAGCACTGAATTTGATTTAATAAATCAATCACGGAATATTCACAGACATCTTTGATGACTTCTTTTACCTGTGAAATACGAAGTGAAAAGTGAAAAGTGAAAAAGCGAAAAACACCAAAGAGGTGAGATTCATATTTTTCTTTGAGACCCATCGTATTGCATTAAATTTAATATAATGAATTAATTCAAATATGTAGATTGTATTTATAAAATGAAATTTCATACAAACTTAATTTATTTACTAAAGCATCACATCATTTATATTTTAAATAAAACGTTGAAGATTTTTTTGACGAGTTTAATTTATTGTTTCAATAGTTGTAACATTAAAAGTTTTATGAGAAAAATTATTTATTATTATTGAAGCATATTTTATTTAATATTATTAAAATATTATAATACCAGTTCAAGTTCTCTTTTTAATAAATATATTGAATGAGTATTAATAACTATATTCAAATATCTATTGGTAATCTATTGGACTATTTGAGAAGCATGAAATTATAACTGATTAAAACAAGATTTTTTTATTAAAAAAAATAAGTAGAAAAGTTTCGTTGATGACTTTTTAATGATTTTTAATACTTTTATGGCTTACAAGACGTATATTTTCCAAATAAATAAAAAAATTCAATATTTGATCTGATTTTATTGGATTGTATTTCTTTAGAGAATAGAACAAATTTTCTTTTCTGCATTTTTCATTCTATTTGTTACTATTAAATATGAATATTTCTATGTCTAAATCGGTAAAATAATCAAATGTTGTACTGGTTATGCAAATATCTAACATAAATTATTTTTTTAAATAAAAATTTCATATGGAACAAGTTTTTTAATCACTAAAACAAATGAATGCTATTCGTTCTATACTAGTAATATTAAATAAATGTTCACGTATAATAGAATGAAACTTTATTATTCAAAATTTTTTGTCATATTCTGAAGAGTGATACAAATTATACAAATTGCTTTTGAGGTCACACCTATTAAAATGTATAGGCATTAATAAAAGCCGTTGTTTACTTTACATAATGATTTTTCGATTTAATAATAATGATAATTTATTGATTTAATGATTATTTATCTTCCTGATTTTTCGTATCAATTTATAATGGTTTTCATACCAATTTATAATATTTGTTAATAGAAAATATGAAATAGTAAAATGTTTTTATATTACGGATTTGTGTTATTTAAAAAATTACAAATAAAATGAATTTTCGTAATCTAATGAAACATTCTCATGGCTCTTTCGTTGATTTTATAATATAATTAATTAAAATAGATAAAAAAATTCGTGAGTAATGAAAAAAATAAACATAGAAAATAGGTTACGAATTGATAAAAAAGATATATATTTATTTGAAAACTTTGATTTAAAATTTATAGTTATTTGCAAAATCATTTAATATTTATGTTACTCTATTGAATATTATTATAAGAATTATTTTATAATAATACTTTGTGATATAGTTTACTTTCATATTGGATTCATATGAATTAAATAATTCGTAAGCTTACAAAGTTTTCGATAGATTATGGAATCAATTAACTTTAATTTATGGAGATGTAAAAACGGTAATAGATTAGATATTTGCATACATACTCTATATAATTATTTAAAATTTCGTATTTTCGTAATGTTAAAGGTGCTTTTAATATATTTGAAGCTGAAGATCTGATATTATTTTATGTAATTACTATTAATGTAAGATCAAATAGTATACAAAAAAATAGTTTTCACATTTAATTATCTAATAATTGAGCTTAAAAGGAATACCTAATTGAATTAAATGAAGTAAAATTGAATTTTAGTAAATTAAATTTGTGAACATTTACGATTAATTTCCAAAGTACATACTCCCTTTTTTTAAAAAGAAAAAAAGGATAAATGTGAATTATCTTAATACTAAGTTTGTAGATTTTGTTCGCTTTGTGAGGAATGTAATAAGAAAATAAGAAATCAGATATCAAAAATACACGCAAATTTAGATTTGCCTTTTTAGTCTACGTCGAAACTAATGTCGCAAAAAAATTGCCGGTACGAAATACAATAAAAAAGGACCGCGAGAACTTATTTTTAAAACTCAGAACTAAAATCTGAGCTGTGAAGAAAGTTGGTAAATACACGCCAAAGCTAATATATGCACTGCCAACACCTAACCAATAACCCAATAACCCAAAAGCCCGAACAACTGTAACCTATCGATTTTCCCCAAAGCCCAAAAAAACGGGAAACAAAGTACCGGAGTCGGAAGTTTATATCGCAAAAAAGGAGTATTAAGGAAAGGTCATCCATCCAACGGGTCAAAGGAGACGGAGGGCGAGGACGAAGGCACCATGGGTTCGCTTCCGAACCTTCACGAGCTCTCACGGGAAAAGCTCTCGAGTCCAGTCCACCGCCCAGCCCCGATGGGGGGTTTCGGCCCCGTGAGACTTCCACCCCAGCCCCCATCCCTGGCGTACACGCAGAAACGCGCTCGAAGCAGCGGCCACCACCACCACGCGACCCAACTCTGGGACAACGACGCCATGCTCGAGGTGAGCCACGTTCTGCTTTCCTTCCAGCCCTTACAGCGGGGGGAGAGGGGGTGCGAGCCCTCGAAGCTGCAATCAAAGCTCGGGCGATTAAATAAGTAATGCCAATTGACGGCAGGTGTCCCTTGAAGGGGGGAGGGGGAGGGCGTGGGCGGGTCAGTCTGCACGAGCACCTGACGATGAGTAGGGTTCGAATTTGCATATTAACCCGGGTGGTGCTAGTGAAATGGCACGGGTATCACACCCGATTTGTGTAGCTGGGGATTACATTTCAAATCCATCATTTACGTATTTATGATTATTCCGGCGAACCACCGAATGCTGGAATTTATTTGACTTTCTTTGATATTTTGAATGCGATTGCATTGGCTGCGGGGATGCATGTATTATGCATGGAAAATGAATAGTGACGTGTGGGAATTATTTATGATAAAACTTTGCTGAAGTTTGTTAAATTATCGAAAAGCGAAATGAATGATATACTATTGAAATTTGTTTGAGCTTACATGTCGTGTAATTTTGGATTACACTCTACATATCACTGCACTTCTTGTCAAACTTTTATTATTATAAAAGAAATATTCAAAATACATTTCGGAAAATTCAGTGAGCTTTTATTTTTCAAATTTATACATCATATGTTAAGTTACTTTGAAAATCAAAAATTTCATGTTTTTATTTTTTTGATATTTAATAAACATTGGAATTGTTTTGTTTCAAATAAATTCATATTTCAAATTAAATTAATAAAATTATTTTCAAAATTTTTATTGTAATTAAAGCGTAATAATTATGTAATTGTTAATATTCAATTAGTGTAATAATAATATTAAATACATAGTATTACAGTTACAATATATTGACACTAATTATAATACAGTTATAATTATTTATTATATAGTTCAAGAAACAATCTACCAGCTTTAATTAAATACTTCAAATAATACTGAAACCATTTTCGTGTAATAAAACTTACATAATTGATAATATCATTATGTAATCCAAATATTTAACAATTAAATAATAATTTAATAGTTAAATAGACTAATATACATAAAGTAAAATATTATATAATAATAGAAGCAAAAATATAATACATAATCACTTATTAATAATAATAATAATAATTAATAATAATAACAATAATAATAATAATAATAATAATAATAATAATAATAATAATAAATAATTAATAATACTTATCAATAGTTTTTTATAAAATCCCATTAGCTATATTAAATTATTAACTAATAATTTTCATATTACAGTTTAATCATTTTCAGTAAATACCATTTAATTCCAAAACTGGTTAAATTGTCATATCGAAATTATTTAAAATATATGTATTATTTCTTAATCAACGTGAAACAATACATCAGCTTTAATTCTATTTAAAATATATCTTGTACAAATTTCATTTAATAATTCTTAGATACTTTTTTTCGTAGAACAGAGAAATAATGTATTTTATAACTTAATTTATTATCGATAATAATATTAAAAAAAATTTTAATTTATTTCTTACATTTTAATATAATAAATTTATTTAAGTTACTTTGAAATTTAATAACGACTTTAATATAAACTGAAGATAATACGACTTCAGTTGAGTTACCACGCAGCATAAATTGCTTGTCTTTGTTTAATCAAGCATCATTATCATTATTTAACTTGGATGTATCTTAAAGGAGTATTATTATTTTAACTATAATTTTTAAGTGATTATTCTTTACTTAAAAAATAAAATAAATATTAATAATTAATATTGACATTAATGATTATTTGCAAATATTATACAAGAAAACCCATTGTAACGATTCAAATATAATAACAAAAACGTTTGTCAAAATATTACGTAATTTTATAAATTTTTGAATGTAAATTATATGTATATTTTGTAAAATCTTTATTAATAATTTAAATTCAAGTTCAAATACAAATTTTATAAGTATTGTAAAACAGCAAAATAAAACACTGTTTATATTTAACAATTATTGTAATGAATACATAATATTTAGTTTGACACGAGTAAAAATTCAATTAAATGAGACTCGAGTACAGTATAACAATTTATACAGGATAACAATTTATAAAGGAATATTAATAATATATATTAAATTAGTTGCAACTTAAAATTAATTATCTTTTAAAATTCTCTTTTTTAAGTTAAGTAACATAAATCAAAATTTATATGAAAGATTTTATAATTAAAAAATTTAACTATTACATGGTAATAAGAATCCAAAAAGTATAAAATATTACAGTATTAAATACAAGTATTGATATATCAAGTAACTAATAATATATATAGAAATATATATTTCTTGCTAATAAGATATATTTAAAACAAAAATTTAGGTATTCTTTGATAATTTTCAAAATTTCAAACAATATTTTTCATCTTTTGAAATTCCAGGAAATTGTGTTTTTCATATACAATTATTATTCTTTTATTAAACAATAACATATTTTTTTTCCTAGTATATATATATTCTAATTTCTAAAATTACATGTTTAGAAAAATAAAAGATAATTATTACGATTAAATTCACATAATAGTTAATGAAAAAACTTTAACTAATTATGCAATTTTAAACATCTGTACACGAGAAAGATAATGTAAGATAAATGTAAAGAATACTGAATAGAAAAATAAGCCTTTTTTCATTTACCAATATAAAATTTTCATGTGTGTGTATTATATCATTAAATTATTGTGTAAAAAATCCAGATGGTAAACAATGGAAGCCCCGATCATTAATAATTATTTATAGCTCAAAGTGCAAATTGCAGCTTAAATCGTTGGTCATCTCGTATTACATTATTGACGCCTATTAATATCACAAATATACCATATATACAATCCATTTTAGTTCCTTTCTACTTTTTATCTCATACAATATAAATATTTATTCCTAAGCTTAAAGGATAGACAACCGTTACAGATCGATTTTTATCCGCGCGTGTATTGAGCAAAAAAACGACTAAGATATGACTCTGATTCATACTAAATCTAAGTCTGGATCGTTAATTACTCTATTAAGAAATATTGATCATTGATAAGGAAATAGCAATCTTTGGAATATTCGGCTTTCAATGAAAATCACCACTACAAAACAAATACTTGAATTTCTAACTAGATTGGATTAAATATATTACTATTATTATTATAAAGATATTTCAATGAAATAGTAATTGCAAACATGTATAAACAGAATATTTAATAAAAGACTTTAATAATACATTATAATTACATTAATATTTTTATTTTTGCATGTAAAAAATATATATATTTTTGTACAGAATAATTATTGGGTATTTATTTGATTATTAATTTTCTTGATGATTTAATTTATACAAAAATCATGTATTTTTAAACTTAAGAAATATTATAAAATTTCTATAATAATAAAAAAGTTTTAATAATATTTATTTTTGTATTTTTTGATTACAAATTTTTCATTCTCATGTTTCGTTTATAACTTAAATGAAAAATAAATTATAGTAATTTTAATTTTCAATGTATATATAATTATTAATAATAAATTATTAAATATCTTACAAAAATTTTATTTTAATTTAGATAATTAAATTAAAAATTTTATAAAACATTAATTCAAATTTATTAAATAATAAATATTTAACAAATGAAAATATGGTGTAAGTAAATTAAAAAATATAATAAAATGAAAATATTTCATTACTAAATGTAATATAAATTTATATTGCTAATTTTGTAAGATAGTAGTTAGATTTTTATATAAATATATATAAAAAATTATTCAAATTATATGCAGTATCTGTATTATATTTTATTAGACTTATTTATTAAGTAAATTGAACAAATATAATTATAAAAAATGATTCTATTATTTTCCTTAACATATAATCGAGTATTTGAAATATATAATAAATTAATGTTTGCTAATTATAGAATTCTAGTACGAAATTATTTAATACATTTCCATAAAAAAATTCAATTTTTAATTAATAGTTACTCAAATTATCTGTTACAACTGAAAATATAAAAATATATAAAATTTTTCATAAAAATAAACACACATAATAACGCAGTTTATGAATTTATTTTATGAATTCATTATAGTTTGTTTACTTTTTTAACTTTGAACATTTGTAAATAATGAAAATGCATGAAACAGTATGAGATTTAAAAATTTTTTAATTATATTTATGTATGCTTAATATTTATTTGTTTCTATTCAATTTATAGATATATATTTATGAAAAATTGACTTTTCGGTACATATATTTTGTTAACACAAATTATAAATTCATGAATTGTTAAATTAATATAAAAATTCAATTTTTACAAATTTAATTGTATATTCAAATTTTGAAGTCAATTTATTTGGCATCTAATGATTGCTCATAAATTTTAAGTGTTGATATTCATTAACTTTAAATATTCACTTTAATTTATTAAAAAATTGATACTTCAATTAAAATATGAAAAATTTGAAAATTAAAAAAATCTAATTGCTTAATGTTTTCTGTGTAATGGTTTTCATGTAATGAAAAAATATATACATTCTTTTAGCATGGCAAAATATTATGAAATTTAACTTATGTGGAAACTTTGAGGTGAATGGATTAATTATCAATGAGGGAGCTAAAAATTCTAAAAGTATGCTAAAACTTTAAAGGTTTATTGTAATTCGTATAGTATTATAGAAGTTGTTAGCATCATGATAACGCATCTATCCTAACAAATATAATTTAGCAAAGTGTACTGTGAATTTTATATCTAAACAGTAAGTTTAACTAATAAGACTTTTAAACTATAATTAATCATTGAAATACTTGACTTAATATTAATGTTAAATCGACGTGTGCATAAATGTAAATAAAAGCTTTATATTTGCTAGAGTAATGAGTAAATGTTTCTGTTTCAACGATGCCTAATTTAACCGTAATAAAAATAGCATTAAATAGTAATTACTTCTTCATATAAAAATAATTGTGCAGGCTTACTTCCGATTCATGACACATGAATTTATAATGAATAAAAAGATGTAGAAAGGAAAACTAATATCCAACACATACTCTCCAGCACATGGCCACATACTCACCGATATCCTGCCGATCAGCCCGAACCTCGGCCTTGTCCTGGCGACGACGCGACTCCATGAGTTCATCAGCCGGTGCATCATCGGTGCGGAGGTTGATCGCAGCGGTGCGGACGGCGCCATCGGGTCCGAGGCCTCCGAAGAAAGCGGTACTGCGGCACTGTGCTGCCATTTTGCTGGGACATGCGAGCTGGTCCGCGGCAACGCTCCCCATGTTTCCCCTGCAAGCTGGACTCGGGGCCTTCGAACCCCAGCTGGGCCCAATGCTGTTGGCTATACTTTTCGCCACCGCGACCTTCGCCAGTTTCTTCGCCCCGATTATAACGCAAAAGTTCGACACGAATCTCACCATTTGCGTCGGACATCTTATCACCGTCCTGTTTATTGGTGTACATCTTTATCCAAAGTACTAATTTATTATTTTTTATTATTTTAATTTGTTCATATTTGTGTCACGTGATTCTTGTTACAGATAAATATTATGGTCATTTATGAAGAATTGGATATAATTTCCTTTTAATTCTTGAAAAATAATATTTTTAAGTTTTTTTTTCATATTGAAACTAATATTTTCTGTAATTTTTTAAAAATATTATTCTGCTTTAAAAATATTAAAATTAATTTTTTTTATTTTAAAGATATAAATATTAATGAATACTTTTTATCTGAAACATCTTTAAAAATAATTAAAAGGTAACAAACATGTTGAAGAACAAATTATGTATTCAAATGCAGAAACTGTAAAAAGTATACAATAACTTTCTAGCTATCTTTTCTTTCACAAAAGTTAAGCTCTGAAAAAACTAGAGCGATGAAACAACTTAAGCTGAATTATTTAAAACGTTGTAGGTGCCACGCTTGCATTATTCACAAATATTCTAATAAATAAATTGTCGCTATAACCAAAAATGTGTTGTTTTATACTACTTTCTTCATAAATTTTGGCCTTTATCAAAAGAAATAATTTAAGAACTGAAAAATATCACTATTTTCAAGCATCGTTGCTTTAATTCTTCAAAATATGTAGTGCAAGCTAAATCCGCTTGCAAGCGATTTATATTAAAAAGAAGTAAGAATTTTACAAAATACTTTATTTCTGCAGCATCAATAAACACTTTTTATAGCATCTTTTGAACTTCAACGTAATGTACACACTCTTTCAAGTAAAATGTAATACTTCGTAGCTAAATGACTCGTGTTTTTCCGCATTCCTTTAACGAAGAGAAGAATATTGTATAAAAAATTAAAAAAATATTTTTAAATAATATTTTTAATAATAAAAAGGAACACGCTCATTTTTTGAACGAAGCTTGAATTACCGAATTGTAAAAGGTTGGTACTTGAACAGCAATTACTTGATCTTTGCAGATGGTACATATTGCTGCCAAGCTATGCACTCCTGGGCGCGTGGATGACCCCCACGTTCTTGGCCCGGACCTCCCACGTCAACATGTCGGCGACGAGTCTGGGACTTGTTTGCTCCGACCCGGAGGACCCGGACGAAACGAGACGCGACTGCATCCTCCGACGCCTCAACAGAGGCACGAAACTTGCCGAAGATGTGGGTCTTGCTTTTGGTAAGTCATATTAATCTTCATTGATATTTTCCTGAAAATGCGAGATGTACATCAAAGGAATTAAAATAACTAAATTTTCAAGTACGTTTAATTTATTTTTATAACTGCAAAGAAGAAAATAGGGAATGTGAAATATATTTTGTCTTACGCCTTTCATATATAATTTTATATCGTAACGAAATTTAGATGTAGTTTTAATGTTAATAATGTAAATATTTATATGTCAACATTTAAAATTTCTAGAGTTTATTATGTTCTTTATTTAAAAAAAAGTATCATAATTAAAAAAATAAATTCAATAATTATAAAAGCATAAGGATAAACTTCAAAGTAACTTTGGAAAATTCTAGTTTTACCACGAATAATTGTTACTTAATGAATGATGTAAACATTTATTGTATTTATGTTACTAAATATTTTATATATCGGTATTATTTAGTTAATATTTCTATTTTATATTTAGTGATTCTGTGTCCTTTATTGATCACTCTTCTCATTATTAATTTTAAGAAAATAATTATTAATTTTTAAATCAATCTTTTGACATTTAATACTACAATTTTCTATGTACATTTCAAAATTTTATTTAATGTATATAATTTGATTATGTTTTAATCTTTCGTTGTGTAATTGTGCAAGAGTATAAAGAGCATTTATTTATAAAAGTACTTTTCTAGAATAAATAATAATTTTGTGAAGCACTTTTTAGTATTTTGAAGCTTTAAACCCTTTTACGAACCAAAGTTAAATATTGAATGTTATTCATTGTTGTATTAAAATTTAAAAATTAAAATTAAAAAACTTTTTTATTACTTTTGGAAAAAAAAGATGTAAACTTGTGAATTATTTGATAAGCTTTCAATCTTTTTTAACAAAAAATATTATTATATTCTCTTTATTAATTCAAAATAATATACTTAAAAATTACCAAATTGTTAATTCATTTTAATCGTATCTTCAATTCAATCATTATTCACGTTGAAACAAAAGCATTAAATGCTTGCTGAATAATATTCAGATTATTTTAGTTCAACGAAAATATACATGAAAAAAGAACATTTCAACGAATAAAATGTAGGAAATACTCGAGATTAAAAAAAATAGGGAAATCCAATAAAGCCGCGTTTAATAAATGGTCTTGAAATATAATCCTCCAACATTTGTATTGAGGAAAATCTCTGAACTGGTAAATCGGATTTGCCAATGGAGACTTAGCCGTTGTAGCTTAAACTACTTCAGTCCTCATGACTCGATTTCATATTAGCATTTCGAAGGGATGAACACTGAAATCTTCCAAATCGCAGAACTCGCAGTTGCTTATGCACACGGTCTAAAAATAGTCTGACTACCGGGTGATGTTGCACAGGCTGCCTGATGGCGTCGGTGCTGATAAAGATAACGGACACCTCGGTGGCCATGATGCCGACGGCGATGAGGGAGAGCGAGATCGAGGACACCTGTGGTGCCGAGTACTGCCCCGAGGAGAGCTTCCTGTTCAACGAGACGCTGCTCGTCCCGACGATGACGCCCAACACCTCCCGCATGATCGTGAGCGTTTGGCTGGGGCTGGCGGTCCTCGCGTTCAGCATCTCCTGCGCCTTCCTCGACGCCCGGATGAAGGAGCCCCAGAGTGCGAACGATCGCCTTAGCACCGAAGCCATTTTGAAGTCCGTCAAAAATGCTTTTCAAGATCCAAAGATGCGACTCGCCGCGCCACTTACTCTTTTTATCGGACTCGAGCAGGGTTTCATATTCGCAGACTTTACAGAAGTGAGCTTCATTTACTTTATCTTAATCTTCTCTTAATGTCCTTCCTTTCATTCGTGTACCTCCATCGATATATGTCGCGCACCTATGAACGCTTACAAAGAAATCGTTCAGGTTGAATAGAAGTAATTTTGTTAATTTAAATGACAGCGCGTTACAATGAAAAGCTTATTTTTCTTTGAAATGATATGAATTGAAAATTATATATGTATGTGTCTCCATGAAAAATTTAAAACTCATAAAGCATCTTCGCTCAATGGATTTATAACAACTATTACTATATGATTCATATGCATGTATAAATTACCATTATTTATTATCACAATTATGTTTATTTATGATAATATAATATAAATAGTTAATTAAAATTTTTTATAACATTTAGAGCGAAATAAAATAGAAATATACAATCTGATTTTGAAAGTTCAAAATTAAATGTTGTGGAAACTTTTTAACTAGCAATAACATTGAAAATTTTAAATTAATATCTGTCAATATCAAAAATAAATTCCTAAATCAGAATTTATAAATTTGAAATTGTAATTTTGATAGAAAAAATTTTTTCATTCAATTAAGAGTAAAAAACAATTTTTTTTAAATTAAATGATACTATATTTATAAGTTTTGTTCAAACATTTTATTTTGGAAAAAGGCCATTGTTACGATTGGTATATTGATTCCATTCATCTATATATAATTTTTCTTGTATGAAGAATACATAATTTTATTAGAAAAATATTATAATTAAATATCGTGAAAAATGTTATTTTTTTTAGTAAATAATATTATATAAAATTAATTAAAAAATAACCTCTTATTACATACATGTATAATATTGATTATAAAAAATTTATTTTAAATATCAAAGAAATTCAGAGGCTTTAAATAAATTTCATTAATTCATATTAAAATAAAAAAAAAAAGTTAAAGCATTGCTTAATAGAATAGTATGTGCTTCTAAAATTAAGAGAATTTGAATTTAGATTTCAGAAAGTCAATTAGCAAAACTATTAAACTAGAAATTAATATATATCATTATCCTACATTAAATGTAATTACTACTTTTGCCCCATATTTAATAAGTTATAATATATAAAAAATTTAAATTTTTAATAAATTTATTGAATTCTTATTTAAAAAATAATTTTCACAAAGATAATTTAATTAATACAAATATTTCTAAATTAATAGTTTCAATATTATATAATTGAATGAAATTTTATGATATAATACCAGAATCTTATTTCACTTACCTCTTATTCAATTAGTTTTTCAAATAAATGATTAAATTTATACAAGAGTATAGAAAAGCAGTTACTTCAGAAAGTATATCATGAGTGTTATCCCATTTGGATGATCTATATTTAGCACAGGATAATGCATAAAGTTGCTAATCTAACTTTAGATAAGTTGTATAATTTGAAATATCTTGATACTAATTATGCATTAAAATTTCAATAAATTTCAGATCGGTTTATAATTTATTTTTATTTATATAAATTATAAATTTATTATAATATAATAATATTGCAGACACTTTATTAAAGATATAAAGTATAGACAAAAAATATTGATAAAATTTTTTAATATTTTGATGTAAATTGGACACAACGAAAATAAACTTTGAATATTTTTTTCAAATTATCCAAAAACAGTAAATAATATAGCAACTTATCGTGTTTAATAAACTGCAGAAAATTGCGTAAAATTAATTTAGTAATTAAATCATGTAGATTAGGAATAATTAAACATGTGGCTAGAATCGAAAATTAAAGAACAGCTTATGGGATTTTAGTGAGAATCCCAGAAAGAAAAGACCTTAGATATACTATCATATAGACGTGAAGATAATATTAATTTAATAGAAACAGGGTATAAGCAAGTATATTGAATGGATTTGGCTTTAATTAGACAAAAGTGATTATCTAATGTTAATACAGACATTCATTCTATTTCATTATTAATATTCATTAGTTAGACTATATAATAATAATAGTGTTGACGAAAGTGACTGTTATGATATTAATAATAAGAACAATAATATTGTAATTCTCGAGAGCAAAATGAAAATGCATTCTTAAGAAAACAATTTGAGCAAAACTTTTAAAATGATTAGATATTTGAAATTATTTATTAATAATTTAAACTAGTAATTCAAAATTAAATAAGCTTTTCACGTATAAATCTCAATATAGAATAGTTTTCTAAATAAATAATAATACGAATATAAATTTTGAACATCAAATATGTACCGAGGATATTTTATATGCACAGGGACGTAAATTTTAGAAAATGATTAAATTCTAAATCTATTTAATTTCCCGGGATAGCACATAAATTCCAATGCTAATATTATCATTTTTAGTAAATAGAAATAAGGATTTCATTAAATAAAAATAAATATAAACCTGTCTTGTGCTCTGACAGAAAGTATAAATTTCATTTTGAGTATAAAACAAAAAATAGTCTCATCAGGGTAATATCGTTAAATGAAGGAGATTTACGTTGAAAATGAAAGCAGCTAAAAGTGGAAATGAAAATGAAGATGAATCATTTCTTTCTAGGCATACGTCGTGTGTGCATTAGGCGGTGCGGGTTCGGTGACTCTGAGTTTTCTGAGCCTCGGATTACTCCAGGCTCTGGCTGGTGCCACACTATCCATGTTGATGAGGCATATCAAGCGATACTTTGTCATTGGTGAGCTTTCCACAAATCATTAATGTTTTGACATCAACTTCATGCTAATCCTAGCTTTGGAGGTGGCAGACGCCGTTATCGTTAAGCATTTTGGATTTGTTTTACGAGTGCTTGTAATGTTTGCTACTTCAGCTTCTGAAACCAACATTAATTGATAAGATCTTACAATACGTAGAATATAAACAATGGTCTGTACGTTTTATCTTTCATTGGCAATACTTCGATTTAATTTAACAGGCCAATATGAATTTTGCACGAAATATGTTTTCTAAATGTACAAAGCAAAATTATACATTTGTTTTAATTTTTGTATCTTTTAAAAATAGCTGTAGGTTTTGCTTTCCACGCCTGCCTATTGTTGGTTTTGGTTACATGGAGACCAGCAGGAGATGATCCTGCACTTTTTCACGTCATATCTGCGGCTTGGGGAGTTTGCAATGCTATTTGGGAAGTGCTTATATATAGTAAGTTAATTTTTCAAACAATAATTGATAAAAACATTTTTTTCCTCCTTCGTTTCAATCCACGATAAATTTATATCAAGTGAAAGAGTAATCGATGAACACGATTCGTTTCTTTATTACCCATTGCGATTATAAGGTCAGTACGGTTTCTGACTTCTTTGATGTCTCTAACCGACTGTCGGTAAAACAAGAAATTATTTGCAAAGATTTGAAAAGGTGGACATTCGCATAAAAACAGAAATAATAATGATGATTTATCAACAGCACTGCTGCTAGGTCTGTATCCGGGTTCGTGGCAAGGACCCTTGGCCTCGTCCCTCTTCTGGCGATGTTTAGGATTGTCCCTAGCTCTTGGTCTCCATGGCCTCGTTTGCACCCGGGTGCGCGTCCTCGCACTCGCAGCGATGCTGCTGATCTCGGTGGTACCCTACACTTGGCTGGAATTGCGATTGGCCAGGAGGGGTAAGTGCCTCGCACCCTTGTGACCGCGCGACAGCCTGCACCCCATGAGTCGCCAGGCCTCGCAGAGGAGAAAAGGGTCGCACACAGACTGAGTCAGGCTTGTTCCATCCGGACCTTGGACAAGAAACACTCGATCTAACAGCCTCAACAGCGGAAGGCTGCATCATCGCTTGAGATACGCGCACAGTCAACCAAGTGTTAACGTCTTTGTCTGTCACACGAGTGACCGTGCCGGTGTTGCCTACCGAGCTGACAACTGATTTCCTGCTTCTACTTAGAGATTATTCACACATTGACTTCTCGTGATTTGTTTCGTTCATGTATGTCTGTAAAAATGCGAAATTTTATCCTGTAACGTTTTAGGCTTTTGAAGAATTTTATACGGTAATAACTTTAAGAGAATGTCACATGTCGAAAGGTTAATTTCTACCTTATCGATATACATATAAAATTATCTGTACAGGATTGTTATTATACAAAAGAATGTATGTACAGTGTTTTGAAATTGAAATCAAAAAGATTTGTACCTAAACTCTCTGATTACGTATACTTTGTAATAAATAATAACCTACAATAAATGGTACTAATATTATGGGTTAAAATTTTATATTATTCTGTACTGTATAAAATAAATACTTTATACGAAGCGTATGTTTATTCTAAAAAAAAATATAAACAAAAAATAAGACAAAAATTAGAGGATACATTGATATTTGACATTCTCTTTCAAGATTTCTTTTAAAACATGTTAATGTTTATAAATAAATATTTAACGTTAATCGACTATATTCTAAAATAGAATTTTAAATAAAATACTATTCTCGATAATTTATTAAAGCTAAAATACATTACATAAACTTTAAAATCACTAAGACGTACATGTTATTTTAGATAATTGTATTTACAAATCTAATATAATACAAATAATTTTAAATATGTACATGCAATTATCAAAATATTGCAAAATAAGTCACAATTAGTCTGTGTAAATCTTTTTCTTTCTTCCAAAATTGAATTTCACTTATATTTCACATTATTTCATAGTATATCAACAACTAAATTTATGTAAACTAATTAATTATTTTCAAAATTAAGAAAAAAAACCTACTTATTTTTAATTAAATTAAGCAATGGAAATATTAAGAGATATAAAAATCTATTTTATCATTCTCTTATGAATTATATAATTAAATTAATGTTATTTGATAAAAATCATGAATTTTATAAGTTTTAAAAAATATTTTGTAATAGAATTTTCTATATATTATTTGAGAAATATTTAAAATATGCAGTTTTAGATATAAATCTGAAAATAAATTGCGCATCGTCTGTTTTCTAATCATAAACAAATACTTTTTTTATATAGGAAGGAAAAACAGAATCAATTTTGGAGTAAATACAAAATTACAAGTAATATTAATATTTATGTTTTATATATGTATTACATATGTTAATAAATATAAAAATAAAATATAATCTTTATATATGAAAACCAGGATAACTGAATTATTTCATTTATTTTTTTTTTTTCAAACGAATTCAAGTGAAGTCAAATGTGCAATGAGTTGAAATAAATTATTTAATTTTTACAAATATTAATTAAGAGAGCTGATATATTATTAATAATATAAATTTTTATTTGAATATAATTATGATTAATATTTTAATAATTGATCGAGTATCATTTACATTAAAAAAATTATAAAGACGTTAATTAAAAAATATAATCTAAAAATGGGATAAATATTTGTATTATAATTCAACCATTTTATTAAAAATAAGATAGCTTCAAAATATTATATAATAAAATTCTCTAACTTCATATTTTAAATATATCTCGGTATAAACAAAGTAAAATAATTAGTAATAATTTTTAAAAAATATTTAAAGTATTTTTAAAATTTTATATTTCTTGTAAAATAAAATTTTTAATTTACTTATGAATCAAGTAAAAATATTTGATATTTATCCATTCGAAATTAAAAATAGTAATTTACTTACATTTATCAATTTCGATTAAATCAACTTAATATTAAGGATATAATTTTTTTTTTTTTTTAAATTCATAATAAATGTTATGTTCAAATATGGGAAATTGGTGAGGTAAACTTATAAAAACTCTAAGCGATGTCAGTGCCTGTATTGACAGTTCAATCGAGATGTTGATTATAACCAAAAACTGGATGGAACATTAAACATAATATACATACAGTTCTATTTAAATCGATAAAATAATAATGAAAATAAGAACGATAAATATAGTATTATTAGGTATTTAAAAATACAGAGAATACTGTAAGCTTAAGTAACAAAAATCGCGATATAAATTTTTAATGCTAGATATAATATTCGATTGCATTTGAAGAAAAAAATTTTCCTACTTTAATATTGTTTTTCTATTTTATATCAGTATTAAATATAGTACTGTTATATGAATTTAAATGTTTAGATAAAAAATATAGATATATATTTGATTATATTTCTATATTTATTATATATATATATATTAGTTATATATTTTTAAATTTTTATTAATTCAAAGTACAAAATATGTAGAATCTATAAAACACTAATGTTTGTATCGATACATAAAGTATACATTAATAATCAAATTTCATTTATTTTATATTAAAACTTTTAAATATCAAAGATTTTTTTAACAATTTGCTTGAATTGCAATTTTTGAATAATAAAATTCCGAGGCATTCATATCACTTGAGCATATATAACATAAGAATATCTAAAATAAAATATTTAAACAGTTTATTTTTCAAGAAAGTGCAGAAGTTTTTCAATAAAAGATATAAAATTTAAGATGTAGTAAGTTTAATATACTTACCACAATTATATTTTTATCAAGACTTGATTCTGCACTAAATTCATTTTTTTATGATGAATATATATTCTATGCATAGTTGAATGGATCATTGCTGTATTTTGTAATTAAAAATTGATCGTTGCTGTATTTTATAATTAAAAAATACATTCACAGTCTGACTTAATCTAGTTATAAGAGAATATTTGCTGAAATCTTACAATACCCTAACTTACAATCTTGCTGAAAAAGAGTTACTGTATCTTTCATGAACGTAAAAAACTAATCTAAATTTTTTTTCAATGTATTAATTACTTATAAAAATATATTGATCTCTCAATTTAAATAATAGATAACGTTTAGTATGCAATAAGACTTAAGTATTCATTTTTTTTTATATAGATGTTATTTATAAAATCTCACAAACCTACATTTTTTTAATAAATCAGGTGCCTCATGCTATTAGCTATAAATAGATATTTACTTTCATTAAATTTTGAAATGCTCAAAATTGATAATAATTTATTCAAGCCTTTCTTTACGAAATGAGAATAGTCAATCAACAAGAACCAAGATATCTTATTTTCTACTTCATATATTTATAAAATAATGCTGTTATTTTAAATGAATATATTTTCCAAGAATTCATATATGTATATATTTTGATTCAGTAGAACATATTTAATATATTTTACGCAAATGATAATTAATTAATTAATTTAGTTGAATGTTAAAAAACAAATAGTTTCAAATATTTTTACTCGTTGACATTTTAATTCAAATGTATAAATTTTAATTCATGCGTAAAAGAATGTATAAAAAAATTTTTCTATATATTATTCCAATTACTATAAAAGATACGCAAAGATAAAACTAAAACATATATTAAAATTAAAAACAATGTCTTATAAATTTAACTTTTAAGTTTTTTACAATATTAATATAATTTTATTAGAGTTTTAAATATACTTCTAATTGTAAAAGACAAATTTTAATCTACATATAAAATTTAGAGTTTTATTTTAGAATTACTATAAAATTTTAATAATTTAAAATTTTTTCTGAAAAATAATCTAATATTCGTCAAATAGTTAATTCAATATATAACATCTAATTTGTATTATTATATACAATACAAAAAGTATATTAATCCTTAATTTGATATAAATAAAATATATTTCAGATTTAATAAAAATTAATAATAACTCGTTTATACATTTATAAATTGTAAATAAATTTATTTAGTTAGAAATTTTTTTTTTAATTCAATGCAAATGACAGATACATTTAATCCATTTATAAATTCATGCTTAAACCAATTATAAAGAAATGCTGCTTATTTGGATTATTGCATAATTTTAAATGTACCCTAGGTTAAATATTATAATGAATTTAGTACTTTTAACAATATATTTTGGAAAATGATGGAAAGTAAGACAATCTATATTAAATAAAAAAAACAGAATAATTAAATTAAAACATTTTTCATCTAAAACTTTAAAGACATTACCTCTTTCTCATATAAGAAATTAATTAAAAGACTAAAAGTAGAATAATTTTAAAAATATAACTTACTAATATATTACTATTATTTAATCAATTGAAAACAGGAAGAATAAGTTATCAAGAAATATATTTACTACAGATAAAGTGTTTCTTTTAATAACTTTTTCTTCTTAATTTTCGATTTCTTGTCAAAATAATTAAGTTAACTAATGAGTGCCAAAAGTTATAAATTATATTTAATATATAAAACATTAGTATCCATTTCATAGTTTCGTTTCTTATTTTTTAAATATTTTTAATGTATATATAAAAGGCATTTCATAAATATTCAAATTAGATATATATTTTTACCTAATGATACAGCATATCATATTCAATAAATATATTTTCATTAAGTACTTACGTCTACAATGTAAATAAAAAAATGATTCTACAAAATTTTATCTACAAGTACAATTTATAAATCAATTTATATATATTTTTTAAAAAAAGTAAAAATTTTTAACTTGCGTATTTTTTATATGTTCTGTTTTTGTAGTTCTGTAATTAATTTTAATGACTAAAAGCGTGTATAGTATTATTTGAATTCAATTTTCTCTTTAATAATAAAAAAATTGGATTTATTTTTATGGAAATATTCGCATTAAGGAAAAAATATATCAGTATGTGTTTTACCTGTAAAATTATAAATTCAATTCATGTTTTTAATATTTTTATATGATATAGGAATCAATTCAATTAATGATACTTCTTTTATATTTCAATAAAAATGAAGTATTTTTTGTAACCTTTATTTGTGTAAAGGTACAAAATAAGAATAATCAATATTATGAATATATTATACATTTCAGTATTAAATAATTAGATAAACTTAAATCTTAATTCCTTATATTTTGAACATTAATTTAGCTTCTTTTATGATTGATTTAAATATCAGTTTTTAATAAATATATGAAAAATAGTACACCTCATTATTACTGTAAATATAGGAAATTGACATACATTTATGTATACAAATATAATGTATCTTATATTTTATACAAATATAAATAGAATTCCTTTTTTTTTACCTTTTTTTACAAAAATATACACATAATAAAACTTGAATTTTATATAAATGCTATTAATATATATTATTTTGTAATCAAACAAAATTTATGTAATAAATGTAAGTTTAAAATAAAATTATAACTAAAAAGTAACAATTATATAAAATAAAACAATGCATTTTAATAAAATCTAAAAATTAATTAAAGTACAAATTAAAAATTAATATACTTGCACTTTGTTATTTATATTTACAATAAACTGTAAGATTTTAAACATTTTAATTTTTAATGAATACTTACATAAGTTATTTATCTTTTTAGTATTAAAAGAACTCTTATTCATATTTATATGATAAAAATTCTTTTTAATATATATAAAAGTTAATTTAAATTTTATAGATTGAATTTTTTTGAATACTTAAATCTTTTATTGTATTCATTGCTATTATGAAACATAAATACGTATATAATTTAATTTAATTTTGTATTGATATATTTCAAATAAAATAGTTATTAAAAAAATATTTTAATAAAATTTATTTTATGTATTTCTATTAATCAAATTTTAATTATCAATATATTTTAATAAAGTATATCATAATGAAATATTTAATCAGCATTCTTTGTTCTAGAATATTAGCTATAATAAACTCAAATTATAAAAAATTACAAAAATAGTTATAAAACTAAACTATATTATTGTTATTATTTTTAACTAATAATTTAAGGTATAAATATATCATATTACTAATGAATATAAAGAAATCAAAAAATAATGTTTAAAAAAAAATTGATATACTACGGCGTTACATGATTATATATATAAAAAAAATATTGTTAAACTGTTGAGTGACTACACAATTAATTTTTCCGTATATATGAAATAATTTAAATATAAGACTATTATTAAGTTTCAATAACAATAAAAGAAACAGGTATATTCAATTTTTTCAACGTATTTTGTATAAAAAATTTCAATTCTGTATATAAACATATGTAAACTTAATAATTATTAATTAAAATTTTTGTATGATAAAAGTAAATCATTAATTTAGTATTTTGAAGACATTACTTATATAATTAAAATGTATAGAAATAATAGTTTTTAAAGATAATCAAAGATAAAATATATTTGAATTTAATATTCATATTACTGTTCTAATAAATTTTCCCACTGGTATACTTGTTATTAATTTCTCAAAATTGTTCCTTGAAGTCATCCTTGTTGTGCATCTAATTATAAAATAAATATATTTTCCATAAATATATATTATTGTTATTTATGTATTTCTTATTTTACCAAGTATTTCAGAGCTGATATTTAAAAACAACTTTAAAATTCAGTAATTTTGTATATTTGTAATATAGTAAAATTTATTTTAAAGTACTTAACACAAACATTATCTGCCCTACAAGATCGAGAGGTCAACATAGTTTACGAGATAATGTAAAATATTACAAAGATAGGTGGGATGCTGAACGCTGGGATCCTCCTTAATCATTCAATATCTATTATCAAGAAGATAAGGTGTGTGTCTCCGATCCCTCTATCATGTAGGGAGTTAAGAGACTTTTTGAAAATCCATTTTCTGTGGTCCCACTCGAACGGGACATCACACATAAATAAGCTATACGAATAGAATAACCCCCCCCCCAACACCTCACTGCACCACGACATCACCACCACCAAAGACCGTCTCTTCAGCTAGTTATGGAGACCAACACAGGTGAGGACAGCCCTAACAAAGGTGTCTCCCTATTTATCACCAGCTTATCTGGAGTATGGGAGGATTCCCAATTAAACATTCCCACCACTAAAGACCTTCTAGATGTAGAAGAACCAAGAGACACTCGATCTACTTAGAAGCCCAGAGATAAAACTCCAGCTCACAATCCTCCCCAAGAAGCCCAAGCTGAAGGAGCCATAGAGAAGTGGTCCAACTACCCGAGGAGCTCAGTGTGCGAGTCCCCCAAGGACATCACAGTTCTCAACATCCGGAAGCCCAATACAAGTGATTACAGTATCTCCTCTAAGATAAGCCACGAAAGGAGTTGATAGGAAGCTTGGTCTATTTTCTGAGTTATCTCCAAAGAAGCAACAGAGATCCAAGACAGAACCTAGAGCTACACTGAGGTCGGGTCAATACAGAAAAGACACTGGGATTGTTAATTTTCTTTTAAACCTAACTAATGAAAATCCTGCTTCATGAGAAGCAGTCAAGATTCAGTGGAGGAAGGATAGATGGTTAGGGTTAGTAGATCCACTAGATTCCTTAAGGTAATACCACTACATTCGATGCATAAGTAAAGAGAAGGTGTCCAATGAACTATTAGGTACTTTGAGAATTGTCAGGAAAAATTTATATTTTGCTCGGCTCTGACAGTATTGGAGTAATCCTAAGGATCTATTCCCTAGATTGGATCAGCTCTTTCTAGCTTGTTTGAGCGTCGACCGGCTCAGTAATCGGAGCGGATCATAGATAAACTTAAACATCTAATGAAGGATGTCACATCTACTGTCGCAAGTAGTAATACCTGTGTTGCTACAATTACGGAGTCTATAGAAAGACACAGAACCATGTTAGCAGTCATTCATACTGAGTCCCGATAACAGATGCTCATCTTACTTCAGAAAATTCAAGCAGAAAGAACACCTCCTATACCAGCTCAGCTCACATACCCCTCTTCAACTCATATCACAGCTCATGAACCCCTTGTCATCAGAGGTTCAACTGCTGGAGCATCAGGAACAGATGTCCCATTTTTACCGGTGGACCTAGACCAGACAACCCTGATCGTCCAGAACCTGCGGCCGCACACGATCTCAACACCAGCACACGGTGCAGCGAATGGAGCCGCGGCAGGATGCAACGTCACCTTCATGGTAATCATGCCATTAGACCCAGCGGTTTCGACCACCTTTACGGTTGATCCAGTAAAGGAAACCACGACCACCTTCTCAAAAATAATGATGCAGCGTCGACCACCCCCTCGGTAGCCCCGCTAACCGGAGTTGCGGTCGCGACAACCCCGCTATGGGTCAGCGTGGGTTCAATAACCTACACGGTGATCATGACCGCATCATCGAATTACGAAACCGAGACCACCTCGCGGAGATCACATTACCGAACCAGGCGACCACGCCCACCCGAGCAGAGGCCCCACCAGCTGAGACCGCAGTCACGACTACCGTTACAGTGGCCATACCAGAGGCTATTCCACCGCCTCCGGAAGTTGCGACCGCAATGGACATCCTGGTCAGTCACTCGTCCGGCCAGGAGACCAGCCTTAGCTGGCAGAACACGTTCAACCCAGAGATGGGACAAATCTTGGTCGAGATTACCTCGACTGCACCCGTGAATACCTCCTCCGACTGGGAAGAGATGGACGGTATTAAATGGCAATGTCTCCTCGTCGGAGGAATGATTATTCAGGCGCCAGGTGACAAATATGATATTTCCGGAGGTCAGTACATCGGGTCCGAATGTAAAATAACTTATATTTCGTTTATGTCTTGATTTCTTTTAATTATATTAGTTAACCGCATAAAGGTTGGAATTACAATTTGTCAAACCTCACCCTGCCTAGATTCCCTCTAACGAACCCGGACGTTGGCGAGCAAATATCCCGGCACGAAGGAACTTTCCATTACAGCGATATTACACAATTTATTTTTTAAAAATGTTTAACTTATTTTCTAAAAAAGAAAATTTAAAAACTGTTTTATGTATTGTTTAAAAATATTTAAATAAAAATTTTACTAAACTATTAAAAAATACCTAGAATCATATGTTAAGTGTGTATAATAGTGATTAACTATTCTTCAGATAAAGTTTCGACAACAAGGGTTAGCGCTCGATATTAAATCGACATAGAAA
Organism: Eupristina koningsbergeri; assembly: GCA_018907245.1. Classification (NCBI taxonomy): domain Eukaryota; kingdom Metazoa; phylum Arthropoda; class Insecta; order Hymenoptera; family Agaonidae; genus Eupristina; species Eupristina koningsbergeri. The sequence continues at coordinate 674,894 of JACCHV010002889.1, read as the reverse complement.
AATTAGAAGACAGCAGTTAAATAAAATAACCAGAGTCTTATCTAAATTACATGAAAATGATAGTTAGATAAAGCACACACAATCTAACTTGATATGTAGGATTTGATAAATAACGATAAACTGCTACTGTTAATGGATTTGTGTGTATAGCACGATAAATAATAAAATTGACTATATGAACGATAGTCAAAATAAGCGATACTGTTGCAAAATAAGTTAACTTGGTTAGTAAGAGCAGCTCATTGATAGTAAAGATCTTGCCCTAATTATTACCACTGGATACATTGATTAAATATAAGTGCTCGCCATCCAGTGGCCGAATAGCGAGATAGAAGTTCGATGTTCAATGGCGGGAGTTTGAAATGCATAACAAAGTATACAATTCAGAAGTTCAAAAAATATACTGAATTTCAAATTAAACGTTAATATGTATCAATGAAATTTCAACAAATACATATCAAATTAAATATTAACATAAAAGTAATTTTTTTTTGATAATTGAAATATCTATAATAAGTGGAGATATAATTTACATATTTTGAAATATCTGTAACAATGAACAAAAATTTTACCATAATATATTTTAAATAGAAGTATATTTATTAGATTGATATGCATTTATATTACAAAAAAATTTATATTATTAAGAATAATATAAATTTTTAAAAAATAAGTGCATAAATTTCGCGATTAAATATTACTTTATATAAATAATATTGAATTTAAAATCAAATAAGAAAGTGATAAAAATTAATAAAAAAAATATATCATATATACTCAGATGTCAAAGTGTAGATAAAAAACTGATTTTGATTGTAATTGTACTATGTTGAATATCTCAATTGTTAAATTAGAACAAGAAACCTATTAAGCCGTGATAGAATATTTGTTATAAAAATAAAAAATAATACTAGGTAATAATTATCAGAAAATATTTCTTCAAGTATTGCAAAGTTTCCTTTGGGGTGAAATTTTAATCAGTAATCTTTAATCCAATTTTTTAAATTTATTTTATTTTTAGCTTTTCAAATCTAATATATTACTCTGCTATTATTTAAAAATAATAAAAATAAATACATATTTAACAAATTCATTTTCGTCCATTTTAAAAAAATTATTACAACTTAAGTTGCGATTCTGTACATAAAAAATACGTATAGAAAATAAATTTAAATAAATATGAATTTCATATTTTATTTTGATAAATATTACCTTTCAATTATAAATATTTAAGATTTTTCAATAAAGTGATACAAAAAAACTTTACTGTAAACATAAAAATAAAAAATTCTAAAAGACTCTAATTAAATTATATTATTTTATGAAACAATAAATATTCACTTATTTAATAAGTATATGACCATATTAACCTTAAGCTGTATTATTTGTGTTTTTTTCACAAAAAGAAATTTTACACTAGTTTCACATCGAAGAATATTGCAATCTAATTAATAATAAATAATCAATTATTTTATAATAAGGTTCATTTTGAACCATATTTACTTTCTTATGTACGTATATATAATGAACGTATACATTCATTTTTCTTTATCAAAAAATTTGAATGAAAAAAGAGTATATTTGAACTATTAGCAGATATTCCACAAAATTAACTATAATAAGTAAGTACTCAAATTAAATCTAGTTTTTAAATTATTTCCATATGTACTTAAACGTGCTTATTATTGTAAGTGTATAATTTTTATGCAAACTAAAAAATAAAACAAAAAATTATGTGAAATATCAAACTTAATAATCTCAGTTAAGTACGTAATATTGACTTTAATTTAATCTAGATATATATATATATATATATTACGAACGAGCATGGCTCATAAAATTTTTCTATTTTTGGTATACTATCACTATAAATATTTATGCTACATTAATATTATTAAACATGTAAATTGTTATTGTCAGCACCTCTTGAAACAAGAAAACGATTCGAGGCTTCTCTTTATGATTTTGCTTCAAATAGATAATTTAAGAGTAAACAATAAATACTATAACAAACAGTATACTATAAACTACAGTTATATTACTATAAAAATAGTAATATAATTGTATAAGACCATATTAAATCAACCAACTCCTATCAGAAAGTTTTCAATAAATAAATTGAATTATTTTACAATATAATACGACATTAAGCTAGTTACTAGTTTTATATGAAATTCGTAATTACAAATAATTTATTAAATCTATAATCATATACAAAAAATAAGTTAATCAATTTTAAATATTAAAAAAATGTAAACTTAAATCTTCATATTGATTTTTGAAAAGTTTTACATGAAATTTATTTTGAACGAAAAATATTACTGTAATGACAATTATGAATAAATATTACATGAAAAACATCCTTTTTAATTGGAATATTAATTAAAAATTTTCAATAAAAAATATTACTAAATTATTTGAATATTTCAATTTACATAGAAATATATATTTGATTATTATGAAATTATTCTGAGAAAAAAGTGGTTGATTTTATAAGGAAATATTTATATTGATATATGTGTATATATATTTTTGTGCATATGTATACATATACATACATATATACTACGTGATAGTTCTAATCTATATTTTTAACTTATTCAACATTCATACAATCTCATAATTCGTACCTCAGTCGTACACAATCTCACAATAAGCACTTGGCAAGCAAATTTGAGTAACTTTAACAATGCCCCTTTATTAGTTCTCAAATCAAATACTTCGCTAAATTTTTTTCACATAATTTTATCTAATTTTCTTTTTCTTGAAATTTCTATACATCTGTTACATAATTTAGAGAGATTTTAAATTCTTTGTTTTGCTACAGTAGCTTATCACTGCTTCATCATTAAAAAAGCACGGTTGCATTGTCAATTGAGAAAATTACAAAAATTTCTACGAAAATTATAAAAAATGCATATAGTGTAATCATTTGGATTTTCTTATTATTTTTTTGTATTTCAATTTTTTGTTTTTGTTTTGAACATTCATTTGTAAATTTTTCCGATACTTTAACAAAATTTGTAGAAAGCAAGCAGTTCTATTACATTGGGACGAAGATTTTTTTTATTTACTAAACATACTACCTTGAAACTAAAATAGAGCAGTATGTCTAAATTAATATCGTAGTCTTGATTAAGCATTGTACTTCCTTATTAAGTTTTATAATTATAAGACTATTTAATTTTTGTCTAAAATAAACTGTGACTTGTGTTACTTCATGATATTAATAAATCATAAGAAACAAATTCATTGAAGTAGCATTGACTTTCTTCAATCGATCAGAAAGCACAACTTCTTTGTTCTATATATTAAGATCAATTTTATTTTCAAATTTTAAGTAAAAAGAAAAACTAAATTTCATATTTCAAAAATTAAAGTTTCAAATATTTCACAATAGTTGTTTTTATATCTTGATGATGATACACCATAAAATTTTATTACAACAAACATTTAAAATTTTTAATTGATTATATAAATTATAAAAAATATTTTCAAAAACGAGAATAAATTTTAGTTAGTTATTTTACAATACAACGTTTACTAATTAATAAAACAGTTACTTATTTTTGAAATTTTAGTATATATTTTATTTAAAAATTTTGTATCCCGATTTAAGCACATTTAATTAAATTATTTAAAATTTGTTTTTAAAAAAAAATTTTACAATATATTATTAATTAGAGACACAGAAATAACAAAATGTTATATTCTATTCTGCAAAGATATTTTAACAATTGACCATAATCTTATTCACATTATCATATACTGGTTATAACAGAAACCGTTTAAAAGAATGAAAATCCATTTCAAAAAACATATATTTTATGTTTTTAATATTTTTGGTACGTATAACGTAAAAACAAATATCGTGACAAACAAGGGTTAAAAATACATATGCCTGCGCAAATTTTAATGAAAACATTATTTAAGTAAAAAAGAAATAAACAACGTTGAAAATGATTGACGCCGCTTAAGTGTCTACAAAATAATTAATAGACATCTTTAAAAATCATATCTGCATACTGAAGACGTCATTTTCGTCATCATAATTGTCGATAATTTCTCTTAATTATACTCCAGCGTTTATAACGTTCAAGGTTTTCATTTTTTTTAATTTTTTTTTATTATTTTTTTTCTAATTTTTATTAATATTTTATGCATATGTATATATATATATTTATATATTAGTCCTAGGTAACTCGTTCAAATGCAGGGAGCATAATTGCGCGTGTATGCGCTTTCTCACTCACTCTTTTTCACTTTCTCTCTCTCCCTCTCTCTTTCCCGTATATTCCGTCAAAGTCCATCAGACGCCTCTTAGCCTCTCATTGCATTTTTAAATTAGTAATAATAGTACATTCTCTCGCTCTTTCTCTCGCTCTCTTATTCTTTTCGGACGAGGTCTTTTATAACAGCAGTCTGTCCCTTAATAAATATATAGCGAATACATTCATAAATCGGTTGCACAACACTGAGATTCACTAAAGGAGTACGAACGCTCTTTTTAACAATGCATTCGACATTTTATTATATAACTAATCGAATACGAATTAACAAAGAAAGAGTAAAACAAAAAATACTCAAAAAAGGTAAGAGATACAATTAAAAAAAACTTTATTAGGCGATGCAGTCCGTGACTTAGACGGTGGGTGAGACGAGTGAGGAAATGAACATTTTACCCGTTGACTTTTTGCAAAAAAAAGTCGAATGGGGTAGCGCTTTCAAGCAATTTAATTTCTAATTCATTGATAGTTATTGTTAACATTATCATAATATCGCATCCCCCATTTCAATTTTTTCAACGCGCTTTATCAGAGTCCGTACAATAAATCCCTCACTACCTGCATTTTTATGGACAATTGCTATTTACCCTCGTTATCGCTCAATTTCGTAAAATTATTTTTTTTCTCATTCGTGTCGATCGTAATTACTGTTTATAATTGTTTGTTAATTTTTTTTTTTATTTTTTTTTTTACTTTGTTTCGGTCGCGAATTAAGCCGTGTTCACACTAACTAAGGTCTCCGGGTCGTATGCTCGGCACACGATTTAGGGTCGTCGAGGCGTTCAGACCGGGGTATAATTGCCCTTGGGCTTATAGAAGAATTGGCCTTTCCCGATGCGCCTAAATATTTCCGAAAGCAATAAGCTCTTCTCTTTCTTGATTTTCTTAAGTACGCCGCGGTTTTCCTGAGCTCGCCGGGATAAATATGGCAGCACTTCTTTTACAGGCCCATACGGTATGTATTTATACGCCGAGTAACCAGACTGACCTGAAAATATTATTACAAAATTAACAAATAACAAATAATTAGTTTTCATTTAAACATTGGGGAACACTTGTGTAGAAAACAAACTGATACCTTTATTCGATATTACCAAGTAAGCAAATGCTCGTTGAATCAATTTTGTAAAACTATATATATATTCAATTTTATTTAAATTTAATATTTTGGTCTTATCTGATTTAAATGATTATCAAGTTTTTTAAATTTTAATAATTTAGAATTTAATATTCATAATTTTATATAAACAAGTATATACATAAAAAAAAACTTACCAAGTGGGAATGTCAGGTAGTCGCACATGCCGAATAGTTGACCAAAGCAAATTACTTTGTCTTCGGGCGAAATACCGATTTCCTTCATTCTGTAATTTTCACAAATTTATTAATTATTATTGAATGTCAAATTCTTATTGATCAGTAAATTAATTTACTATAAAGAAAATAAAAAATTATTTGTTTTCAGTAAAAAATATTTTTACAACACTGAATTAAAGAATTGAGATTTATATTTTTTATACATTTTAAATCAGTAAGAAAATTTAAAAAATCTTTTTTGCCAATATACAAATAATTATTTAAGTGATAACATTTACAATCATTTAAGATTTATCTTAAAAATTATAAATAAACATTCTTTAATTATTCATAAAAAATAAATATAAATGTATATATATAATTTAATATCAATGACTAAATTCTACTGCAAAACAAATTCTCTAATGTCATTAAATAATATTATCAAAAGATTGCATTTTTTCAATCTTAATAATTTGAATACTTTTTGAAAAACTTTCTTTCTTATTATTTAAGTGCATCTTTGAATTTAGTACTACATTATTCATTACATATACTTCTTTTTTTTTAAGCAATAAATCATTTGATAAAACTACTCCATTATTGTTTGTAGTTTTAAAATAAATACTTTTAAAAAACAAAATTTGTTCATTTACTTTTCAATAGCGAATCGCACTGTGTCTTCATTGTGCGAAGCCACCATAATACCAATTTTCTTGGGATCTTCGCCCTTATCTTTGTACTGCTTCATTCTGCGTAGACATTCCATAAGGGTTTTGTGATATGATTCCGTTGTAGCTTCGAAGGATGGATTCGTTGGGTCTGCATATCCCATCGCAGCCGCTCGAGCTCTCTCCTTTATTTATGAGTCAAGTAAAAGAATGATATAGTACACATAAATGAAGTTAAAATGACTGATGCACTATAAGCACATTATGCTTTTGCGTGAAGACACTGGCCCATGATTCCTTTTTTGCAACTCACCGATAAAGTTTTTTGTAAACGATGATTTTTTTTTTTTTTTTTAGTATGAAACATGAGTCATTGATATTGAGAAAGAAATTATTATCAAACAAAAACAAAAAAGTTGCTAAATTATAAATGTTTGTTTAAAAAAACAATGTTAATTTGTGAGCACTGATTTTAAGTTTGCACGTTTGCTAAGAGTTTATGTTGTATGCAGTATTAATTTTAATCTCTGCACAATATTATAATATTAAATGGAGAGAGTTTATTTGATTTAAAGCAAATTATTTCTAGTTTTACCTTTCAAAAAAAAAAAAAAAAAAAAAAAATTAATTTAATAATTCTTAAAGAACATATAAGCTATAATACAGCTGTTCTTATACACAAATTAAGCGTGAATGAATTTTTTATACATTTCAAGGAATTCGGCTATGAATGTTTCATACTTGTAAAACTAAATAATTACAGTTAATAACAGACACTGTGCTATCGAAGTTATTAATAATTTTTTTAAGCAATATGTAAATTATTAAATTTAAGTCTTACCCGATTTTTTATTTATATCAAAACTTATATTTCCCTATGAAAAAGTATTTAAGTTTTGTTTTTCAAAATTTGAATTAAATTATTTAGATTACTTCTTATTTGGCGGTCGAAAAGTAAATTAAAAACTATGTTTTTACAACGCAATAAGCTTTTCAATGGAAAATCCTCTTTAAGCCTTTTTTATTATAAAAATAATCAAATTAGTTTTTGATGTGATTTTTATAATTTTTATAATAGATAAATGTCTAATGAGAATTAAAAACTACTTGTCACCAAAATGCTGTCTGCATTATAAAAAAAAATTATGTTTTTTAATTCACTCCTCGACACGCCAACATAAAGGAATGTAAATAATTTGATCAAAGTAATTATTAATAAAAAATAAAGAACTTTCAGAATAGCACTGAGTCTGTCAATACAATCTGAAGTGGCAACAATGCCTACATGAAAAAAATCTGTAATATTAACATTGTTCATGAGTGTTATCACATGATACTGCAAAGATGCAATTTGTTTATTAATATTGAATAAAAAGTTTAATATTTTAGTGCCATTGGTCTAGAGCAGTGCCAAAGACCGTTGATAATACTGATCTTTCAAAAACAATGAAAATATTATATAAATTTTTATTTGTGCATTGAAAAAATAATCCAAAGTAGCACGATGTAGAGCCTGAAATAGATAACCAAAAACAGATCGTACACCCTGTAAAAATTCAGAGCTACTTAAATATGCAACGAAAAACAAAGTACCCAACCTGATGAAATGAGTAGTATAATGTCGAAGGAGGACACTGGAATGTTCCACGTTGTCATCTACCGCACTTACCTGCTCGATATAAGCACCCCGGACGATCTTGGCACCAAAGTAGAAGTTCTGACGTTCGGCTTGTTCGAGATCAGTCTTGACTTCCGTAAAAGCATCCTGTAGATACGTCTGGTATGTGTTGAACACCACAGCCTAGGAGGGGGTAGACCACACATTGAGATTTGAGAGCTCATTCAGTGATAACCTCTGTAATGATACAAATGTGATGGAACTATTCTCATGGTCACGAGTAATTACCCTCTTTGTATTGTACTTGCGCATCATCTCCAGTGTCAATCGAGAAATCGCCGGCTGGAAATATGTTTGCTCCGCGTCAATCATAATGCGCACGTCCAGTTTGTCTGCTGTCTACAATTATACAAATAATTAAATATATATATATATATTTCATTAGGATAACTTATGCTTAAAAAGTATCACTAATTAATGCCTCGGCAGACAATCCTAAAGGACGTATTTTTTTCATTTTAATAAAAAGTTTTGCTTGCGTAATATTAATTCAACGATAATGTATTTTTAACGGAAATAAATAATTGAAAAAATTGAATTTAATATTACATAATTGGGATTGTTGTTCACGAGAATGCAGCGGTATTATAATAATAATAATAATAATAATAATATAATCTTTTGACATTACTTAAATTGCATTTATGATCTAAAACTTGAAAAAGCCGATACGATTATAATTTTACAAGTTTAACTTAACATGGCTCGGTCAATGACAATTATTAAATTCTTTCAAGAAAACAAATTATGTACTTTAATGATCTACAATACTTAAGATTTATTAGGTACAATAAAGAAAAATATTTGTTAAATATCAATCGTAAATTTGTTTTAAAATACAATATCAACAATTATAATTGGCAATATTTTTCAATTAAATGATTAGTAATAAGAATTATTACATAATAAATTTATACTTAAATTGCTTGTACTCTTCTTTTGTTCACTCATTACTTATAATTTTATTTATTTTATATAACGCATAAAAATCTTTCTCAATAAAAAAAGCCCATTAAAACATTTCCTATAATTATGAAAAACAATTATTATAAATAATTACTGATTTAATTTTTTGCAAAATTAAATAATTTTTTAATTATAATCCTTTAAAAAAAATCTTTTAAAGATATGTAATTTTGAATATCAATCAAAGAGTCCATTTCTTTGTAAATTATTCTAGTATAATATTGCCACCTAATTAGAAAAATTGTAATAATTCTTGTATGAACATTCATAATTAATTGAAATTATTTATTTTATCAATTTATATGTTCTTTAAAATGTCTTACCGATACGATGGTATTAAGTCGCCGAACCATATTCCGGAACATTTCCTCTTCTTTCCTCGTTAGTTGAGTCATCAACTTGACCATCTTTCCTGTCTTGATATCCGGTACTTGGAAAGTTTCACTCAACTCGTAGTTCTCGTCCAAAATTCCACTCCACGGGAACAGATGGATAACACTGAACAAAATCATAATTGATAGTACAACAATGACAAATGCATTGGGATAAAATATACATGGAACATTAGAACCATAAATCAGGTAAAATACATCAATGAAATCATTTTATTTATTGAAATTTGTTAATTTAAAAACAATCAAAATTATTATTTTTACTTTATTTAATATGAACAATTTTCAATAAATCAGTGTACCATTAAAACAATTACACATTATTTACAAGAGTTTTAGAAGTATTAAGAAACAACTACTAAAATAACTTCTTAACATTTATGTGGTATAGTAAAAAACAAAAAAAAAAACAAAAAAAAACAAAAAAAATTATAAACATTTGTTCTACATAAAACTTTTCTAATTCAGTAAAATTAATTATTCACTAAAAATCTAATTACATTAAAAATGGAAAACTCTACTGCTCTACTACAAAACAAAATATGAAAGAAAATGAAATAGAAAAATGAAAGTTATAGGAAAAAATTGCAGTATTAAAGTTGTTTTCTTACTTTCTGCACATCCAAAGACAGCATCCATGTAACGAAAAAAATACGATTTATTAGAGCATTGAAAATTTTTAATAATAAAAACTCTACCTACTATTTGAATATATACATATGTAAATAAATTATATTTGTTAATTATCGCGCCTTTATTCCTTTCAAATATTCACAATCGTAGCCGAAAAAAAATAAGTAAATGCTTTTTATATATCATACCCTTCTTTATCTGATTGAATTTTTTGCAAGAATTTTTGTACAGGAGCAGACTCTCTTATGTGAGCTTCTTCGAATTTTTTCTCAAAGATTTCGGGTTTCGCGTGATGTGCCAATACTGCACCCTCCCCTCCCACGACATCAGATACGTACTGACGAGCACGCATAATTACTTCAGATAATTGAAGCTGAAAAAATAATTTCAAAACATTAATGAAATTAGTTTTAAGGTCTCTGTGCTTAATTTTATGTTGCCTATTATTTTTATACAAATATTTCAATTACTAAGTTTATGAAACAACTTACTTTCATTTAATAAAAGTATTGATTTATTTTGTACAACCTACAATTCAAATATAAAGCTTGACAATGTCTTCGATGTAATATTCATTAATTTTTAGAAAAATTATGGCAGTAGGACAGTACTATATTCAGATCAAATTAATACAATAAGGTACACTTTTAAATTTACACATCTATATTTGTTGTAACCTCTTTTAAAAGAATAATACAAAAAATTAATGTGAGTTTACGTACCAAAAGTTGAGGTCTGCCAAGGGCAGTTAGTTTTATAGCTGTAAATCCAGTTCCATGTGAATTATCTGGAAATTTATTTAAAGTTAATTTATGTATTCACATAAATATTTATACAAAACAATTGCATGAAAGGATAATTACTTGCTACAGCTTCAAGACATTTAATAAAAATGTCCATATTTCTTTCACAAGAAGCTTCATTCAAATAAAAGTATGTTCTCGCAGACGAGACTTTGTATCGTCTATCAGCAAAAGATTTTTCCACGTGGTATTTTTTCAATGTTCCGGAACTCTTCTCATCACCAGCTTCAGATACGGAAGCCCTATGAAAAGAGAAAAAAATTATGTTTTAAAATCCACCATATTTATTTATTACAATAATTTTCCACTAATAATTAAAAATTACAACAATAATCATAATACCTATAATCATTCATGCTACGTATTTCTAGATTTATACTAATCTAGATTAAAAACTAAACAAGAAAATTAACTAAAATTTGTCATATATTAAATAAGAATTCTAAGAATTAATAAAAAAATTTAATTAAAAAAAAAATATATAATATATATAAAAGACGGTAAAAAATTGTTTTTAATGTGAAAATTTTCTTTTTATCTAAAACTACTTATGAAAAGAAAGAGTTACATGCTAATAATTATTATCGATTGCTACTATATATACTACTAGTTTTTATAATCTTACTACTACCACTATTGTTACTGGAAATAGAAAGTAATATTCAAAAATCTTATAAATAATGAAAAACTTAATGAATTAAATATATTCTTATGAACATATTTTTCAATTTATTTTCTATTATAATTTTTTTTTTTTTATTGAATATCTTAATATATATATATGTATATCATTAGAACATTGTTAAAGTTTGTATATAGTTACAACAATTTCTTTTTTTAAATATAAATTTATATTTTATACTTAAAAATTGAGACTAATTAAATGAGATCTAAACTCATTTTTTCTTTTTTATATTTATTCAATAAATATTTTCATATTTTATATTTTCATATTTTATATTTATTCAATAAATATTTACTTTAAAATGTTTGACTTGATTTAATCAGCGTTTATTTTTTTACTAATAATATATTTGTATATTTAATATCGCGACAAACAATTGCCTTAGATTTTAACTAAAATAAATCACTTTTAATGAACAAAAATAAAATTGTTTTATCTTGAAAATTATACAACAAAGTTTTTAAATATTTCATAATTTCTGGCAAACACATAATGAATGATATTTATACCATTTTTACAAATTTGAATAATCTATAGTTAAAAACAACACTAATAATTTCGTATTGATTTATAACCTTTTGAATTAAAATAATTGAATATACTTACTGTAATTCACGTCGCTCAGCTTCCTCTTGTGAAATATCTTCTTCTACTGAATAATCCAGAATCGGTTTTACACCGAACTGTCGCAATCTTTCGAGTACTGGAGCAATTTTTATTTCGTCTTCTCCCGCAACAAAATGTCCATAAAATGTCGATTTCATTACAGCTGTAAATAGCTTTTCTCCCATGACAGATTTCATAATTTTCATCAGCTAGAAATTAAAAAAATAATAATTTATTAGTACCATTTGAATTGTATGTGTAAATAGTTTGTAAAAGGTGGTCTATTGTTCTAATCATGATCTATTGTTAAAGGTTTATTTTCCAATCAATTAATAATAAATTCAATACTAAAGTCATTTGTTATGACTATAACTAAAACTATTACATTTCACTATAAAATCTTATCAATTTATATGTTTATCTATCACCTGTATATAAAAGATAATGTCTTAATTTTAAAACTTTTTAATGAACTGTAAACCGATAACGATTTTTATAAATTAAAATTATTCAATAATATTACAGTAATAATAAAATATTATTTTTTAAAAATCATTTACAAATCATAAAAAAAAAAAATTATTTTTATTCCGATACATTATTAATTTAATAATTTTTTTATTTCTGAATTATAAAAATAATAATATAAAAATTTTAAAAATTAAACAATTGATAAATACTTAAAATTTTAGTACATTTGTAGTAATTGATGATCTTGTTTATATAAAAAAGGAGCATAAAATTTTATAAGAAAAAACAAATATATGCAATAATCGTGATTAAATTAAATTTAATGTTATAATAATAATAAAAAAAAATATTTTTTGATAAAATAAATTTAAATATTTCTTTTATAAAATAGTTTCTCAAATGTAGTTATATTGTTTAAACGATCTGGTAAATGTACATATTAAGTTTATTACTACAATATATTCCAAATAGTCAATAAAGATTATTGTTATAAGTCATTCTAGTAAATAACCTATTTATTCTTACCTACTAACAGACAATCTAGTTCATATTGAGTATATTAAATTTACTGGTTCATATTGTTTTAAATTAGTCATCATACGTTTTATTTATAAATTACTCTGAAAAGAATAACATTGTTTAAATTGTTGTATAATATGGTTATTATTGTTATTCTTCCATTTCAAATTTTAATTAATGTTTAATCAAGATTATTATTCGTAATAAATATTTCAAAACTAATTTTTTATTGCATAAATTAAATTTTTATGTACAAATGATATATTTGAAAATAAGCTACCTATTTTATAAAAAATTATAATATTTTTTGTGAATGTATGAAAAAAAAAACTTTTCATAAATATAAATTATCTTTAAAATATTAAAAAATTCTTGTTTAATGAAAATTATTGTTTTAAATTAAAATAATTATTATTATAATTATCGACTTTAAAAATTTTGATAATGCATCGAGTAGATAATATCTAAGTGAATTAAAAAGAAAGTAAAAGATAAACATAAAAGTTTTTACTTTTTGAAATAATATAATTTCTTTTAATACAATATCTATAATCTCAATTGTTTAACCAAAATTTATCTATAATGTAATCAATGAACTGAATTTAAAAATTCTCCTTATATATCCATTTATATTATCTTTAGTTAATAACTTTCATTATTTATTGACTTTCCCTTATAGATGACATAAATTTCTATATCGAGTGACATAATACCTTATTTTTAACGTTTTTTGCAAATTAAAATTTTTCAAAGTAAAAATTATTGATTTTTCAATTAAACACACTTTTTATACTTTAATTACTGTTCAAAAAATATTACAATTTAAAAAAAAAATTAATCTAATTTATTTCAATGTTATAATATCAAGAATTTTTTATCATAAATATCGAATACATTAATTTGAACTTTGCATTTTTTGTAATGATAAATTATTAATTTTATTATGACAAATTAATTTATAATTTTAAGATTTGACATCGTACAATTTTAAATTTAAATTAAATATACATCTAATCAAACTGTTAAAAAATAAAAAATCAAATTTCTAATTTTTTCTATTTATTATTATTATTATTATTTTAATTTCTTTTTCTTTTTTAGAAATTCATGATGCAAAATAATATTATCGACTCCATTGTGTATTACAAGACCTCTCAAATTGTAAAATTACGTATAATAACGTTCTCAGTTACATGATCTTAAATCCTCAAAATTTTTTAACAAGATATATTCTCCTCCGAAGATATGAAATGCAAGCAGAAACTGATCACGATAAAGAGCAGTTACATCATTCGACGCATACTAGCATGTGCCAAACTCACACACATGCATGCATTTACTGCGCTGAGAGACTGATTTTACGGCCAACACCAATAATAAAACGAATGCCACGGTTGCCGTAAACCGAACATGTGAATTCATATGATGATTCTACTCTTTTAGATGCAGTGACGTGTTGCGCATTGAAAACAGATAACTAATTCTAAATTGAATTTTATCACACAGATTTATTATTAGTCAGGAATTCGAAATATTTATCTATTTATTATGGTACATCTACGGTATTTTTATAAGTGTAAAAATGAATGTGTTAAATTAAAAAAAAAAACTCTCATTCAATAGTAGAAAAATAAAAAAAGGTATTCCAAACCATTCCATTGCAAATGATTAATAAAAAAGATAATCATTTCATTTTCATTATTATTGATTTATGTGTAAGTTTCAGAATATCGTTAATCTGATTTTACGCATATCCTTAATATTTTTTTGCACGTCCATTAACTGTGGCTCTTATTTTAAACAAAATTAATAGATGTAAAAATAAAAGGTATAATAAGAGTTTGAATAATATTTTTAGTAATTATAAGTTTAAAAATATTCAATTATAACTTAATATCGATCGTAAATGTTGCCTCATGATTCATAAAGTCATCGCCCCGAATCTATTAATAAATGCACTAATAGTCTTAACCACTTGTTCCATCAACAAATTTGTTAATCGAATTGTTACATAACAAGCTTGCTCACTGTGAAAATTGAAAAGTAGGAAAATAGTTCATAACGAAATTAAGAAACTAATAAAAACTAAAAGACAAAATTCTCATTTTGTAATTTTTATCTTAATACTTGTATTATATTATTCGACAAAATAAAAATATTCTTATTTGTTGAGAAATTGTGACATATACTATTAACATGTTTATTTAGCAGCAAACTACGAGTGAAAAAGTTACCAGCAACTTTCATAATTTACTTTTTGTTAAATATAGCAGCCAATTAGCAATATCAATTACGTAATAAACCTACAATAAAATAAAATAATCCTTATTGAATGGCTACCGAATGAAGCTACATTAAAAAGTAAAAAAGGATCCCAAAGGCGATTAATGCTATAAAATACTGGCAAAGTGAATTCCAAACATAATATAGATAAGCCATTAAATCGCTTATTTTCTTAAACAAAATTTATTCGGTATTTCCTGTTCTCAATACTCCTTTTTCCGCACAAGTTCGCCTTCCATCAGTTTTCCCTTTGCCACGCGCACAAGCATGCGCGTATACGTGCAAACGCACACAAGCGCGAGCGTCAGTACAGGTGCGCGATTCTCATCCCCGGTCAGGTTTATTATATATATATTAGTCAGAAGCTCGCCAGAGGGCCGGGAAACGTTGTGCCAGGTTGGATAAATATAAAACACGATGGGCTAATGTTGCTCGCTGGTAGTATTCCCAGAAGGTGGAGAAAGACGAAAATCCGGGGCCATTGTAGAGCCAAGTGCTTTGTCGAGTTGTGCCAATACTGCGAACGACCTTTGAACAATGATTTACGTCGAGCCGAGGGTCGAACATTTGACGTACGATGATTTTTTTGCTGGCTAGTCACTAAATTTACCACCTTACTTTCATCTTCATCCCCCCTCTCTCGCGATTCCAAAGGGATGCTGTTTTTGCATTGATTGAAGGTAAAAATTGGGCTACTCTTTTAAGTTCACGACAAGAGTTTGAAGGAAAACCCTTATTCAGTGTCGGGATCTAAAAAAGTCTCGGGTGCCCTCAGATTTAGGCAATAGAATTTATTTTTAAAATGCTTGTGTCAATGTCACGTATCAACGACACTTCAGTTTTCGCAATTTGCTTATCTCAATCTATACCAGCCGTCCGATCCTTCGCATTCTTCATCAGGACTCTGATTGATATATTAATTATTTTTTATTAACTCAATGCCAATTTTAATAAAAACCGATGTTAAATAATAAATAATGTGTAATTATTGTACTTGAGGATTTATTGGAGATATGCATCATTTAACAGAAAATAAAACTGGACATATTGAAATTTGATCTTCCAGGCATGGATTTATGCATGAAAATGTGAAATTACTTTTTTAATCAATGATATATAATAAGATTAATGATTCTTCATTGATCAATTAAAAAATTTAATAAATGTCATATGAAATAGTTTTACTTCTACTAATTTAAAAATTTTCAATTATATATATATATGTTGTTGAATTTTTTGTTTAAATAGAAACTCCTAAATATCTTTATTAACTTTAATGATTATTATTCATTTGAATAATTTATGGAATTTCTATAAATTATCATTGGATTTTTAATTTTATCTTTAAAACACAATATGTAAAAAATGAATTCATAATAGTTCAATTTAAAACGAATTAATAGTCAGATAATAATGAAATATTTTAGTAGTCAAATATAATATAAGCATCCTTAACACAAAATATATTCAAGGTTTGTGAACAAAATAAAACATAATTACTATAACGACATAACAACTTTCATTTACTTAAATGTAAATCTTTCAATAAATTAATAGTTTTTCGTTTTTTTTATTATAATCTTTATTGAATTTTTATTAAATCTTATATATAATTAGAAAATTTTAAAACAATAATCATTTTAATCTTTTCTAAGCTGTTATTTTTCATACCAAATGTTTTGAGTGAAGATTTTCAGAAATATTTAAATTATAATAGAATTAAAAGTCACACGAGCAACTGTATATTTTAGCAAATTGTACTAATATGAAAGGCATTGGCCATGACTGATAATAATTGTAAACACGGTTCACACTAATTCTCATAAAAGCCCGCCGTAATCATAATGAAATTATTTATATCGTCCACGCTTTGGCTTAAACTAATCAGTCATGAAATTATACGGTCAGTTTAACACCACAAATTTCTTTCCTATTTAAATAATAAGATTAAGAAAATCTTTAGAACGGACAAAAAAGAGATAAATTATATTTCAAGAATTTTTATCTATTGAATTCTTATTATCAAAAAAGAGACAAAATCATGTAAAAATGTATATTATCACTTTATCATAAATACATGATACTAATAATACATGAATACTTATTCGCGTGCGTGTGATTTGCTGATTATAAATGCTTCCTAAATATTTTTATCATCTTGCAGTAAAACACGCCTGGATTTAGAGTTCAAGTTTAAAGAAATTTATGCATTATGCAAATTCCAAAATTTGAAAATGAAATTTTCTAATGACATTATTATTATTAACAATGAGGATAGCATAAAATTTTTAAAACAATATATAACAAATAAATTTAAAACAACACTACATGACATTTGTTTTACCAATGATTTGAGATTTAATATCATAAAAATATTTACTAATAATATATACATAAAGTTCTATAAGCTTATATATTTACAAAATAAATTAAAATTTTATAATAATGTCAATTAACATAACATGATACCTAAAAGCATATTGCACCGCACTTAATATTGATGAAAAATATTGTAAAATATAAATGTAATAAAATTTTTTATGTAAAAAAACTTAATAATATTAATAACATTAATATTCATTATATAAATAGACTAAAAAATAATCACGGATTAATTTTTAATATATCTTCCAGTGTGAAAAAAACTCACAAATAAAATTAAAATTTGAACGAGACCATTATTTATTATATAAGCCCACCAAACAGCATTCAATACAAATCTAAAAGTAGAACTCAGAGATGTTTCTTCATTTATGAGTCTTTAAATTTAACTTTGAACTTATAAATATTAGTTACAAGAAAAAAATCTTTTCTCTAAGATGTACCGTTAGGAAGCATAAAAATATTTTAATATTAATATATATAATTTATGCTTTGATTAACATTTAAAAAATTAAAATATTTGTGTCGTCGAATCAACTTTTATAATTTTACAACTAAAAATTAAAGATAATTCTAATATGACCTGAATTAATTTACCAATAGATAAAATACTAAATAGTTCAAAAATTTTATTTTTTGACAGTTAACTCGCCAATAAGAGGCGGATTGTATAATTTATATTGTAAAATTAACAATGACCAGAGTCATTGCTCTGAGAATTTTTGCAGGACAATGCAAAAAATAAAATATAAAAAGCGCAATCGAACGCGACTTTTTCCAAAAATACAATTCAGGGCAACGCACGGCCGTCTGGTTTATCAGTATAAGATTGATTCGCATTGTTACGCAAATTTTTGCTTCCATTACACACGGTTCGCACGGAAAAAGTTACATGAAAGTCAGGTGCCAGACGACCGGTTGGCCTTGGAGAATCTTGACTTACCACGTGCCACCACATCACCGGTTAGCACAGGACGGAACATGCGAACTTACCTCGCAAAGACAGAGAGAAACAGAGAGGAGAGAATATTCGATCGAGCGATGAATGAAAATGCCCGGTAAATTATTTGCCGACCCTCGGTTATTGGATTCTCCAAAAATTTAATTGTGGTAAATAGCTCCGATTTGAATTACCCGTGCTAATGGAGGACGAATCCACATATTTTGGTGCATTAAAGTAGTTTGATAATCAATCAATTGAGGAGGAATGAAGTACCGTCTGCGGCGCAACTGAAATATTATTACTCCGTTCATTGATTAAGGGTGAAATAGTAAATTAGGATGTATCGTTTGCGGTTTCTAAACCAGATTTCATTCAATTTGCACGATTGAGTTAGGCGAAAATCAGCGTAAATTTAAATTTTCAGGCGCATTGAGGGTTGATGACATGTACACCGAGCTGTGACGTCATGTTTTACAGTCACGTGACTCACTAGGCGTTACTCATTTTTATCATGTGCTTAGGCGACTTGATGTAAGCCAAAGATATCTGAAACCGACCTTTATTAACATATTTCCGGAATGTCTGGAATTTAAAAAATGCATTTTTATTTATTTTTCGAACGAATCTTAATCATTTTCAATGTTAAATTATTGTATTCGAAACTGTATCTAAAATTTTTTATTTACAAATCTCATGTTTATTATGCAAATATATACGTAATCTCTATAATCCAACAATTCAAATTTATTAACATGATCATTATGGTTTATGAGTAATGCTTCTTGAAAAAATAAATTGATTAAAAAATTGTTATTCTGTTTTATATATTAAAATGTATTTTTCAAATTTATTTCATAATAAACAAAATAAAAATGTGGTAAACAGTACTTGCTGAACAAAATTTCTAATTTTTCAAATTTAACCAAATTAAAAATTCCTAAAAATATTTTAGAAAGCTATATATAGTATCATTAGTGTATCAAAAATAAATATTATGTAACTTAATAAATAAATAAAATTTTTTTTAAAAAAAATATTATTTAGTTAAAAATTGATACAGAAATAAAAAAGTATTATTTAATATTTATTTCATTTTCATACTTGCACTATTAAAATTATTGTAACATCTTCAATCATTATACTATTATGCACTTAAACAATAGATACTTAAATAATTTATATTTAAGCATGGACAAATAAAGTCTTCTATTATTCTATTCTAAATAAAATACATTGATTTGTTATTTAAATTTTATTATGTTACGAAATAAATGTAGTGCATAGTTTTTGTACAAATAATAACACTAATCACAACAATTTTTTCACGTATTTTTGTACGTTAAATTGCCAATACAATACAATCACATTAGTTAAATTTTCAATATTATTATCCAATAATTTATAATAGCTAGTAAAAAATAATGTAAATTTATCAATATCGCATCTCAGTACTATAGAAAAGTTACAAGAGAGGCTGAAATTGTTGCTAATAATTATTAAGGAAATAAATTTACTCTTCAATATAAAAATTAAATCTTAAGGCTTGTTCTCATATAATTAATGTATAATTACAACTTTAATTGAAGCATTAATTTAAAAAATATGTGTACATCCATACATTTTATATCTGAACTTTAAAAATTAAATTTTCCAGTATGACACTTCAAATTCAAAAGATATTATTACCGAAGATTTAATCACTACTTATAAAAATGCATTCTAATCAAATTAAAATTATCTAATTATATTAACAATATGTTTCACTAATAATATAATAAATTGTTGAATTAAAGATCAACATAAAAAGAAAAAAATCCATATATACATATAATAACAAATCTTATTGAAATAATATAATGTCTTTAATATAAATAAAGGAAAAGATTCTGTGAGATATACGTAAGATAATATAATTTTTACTAATAATAATTCAAAATTTTGTTTGTAAGTTCTAAAATTTAAATTGTTGTAAATGATTTAAAGTTTTATGTAAATATATTTTTAAAAAATCAATTTAATCATGTTTTTTTATAATTACTTTAAGATTTTTAATTACATCGGTATCTATTATAAAGACATTTATAATGCACACTAATATTATTAAAATATCTATGTAAATAAGTACATGCAGTTTAATTATTTTCATAATTTAAAAATTATAACTTAAAAATAATGAAATATTGTATAAATATAGATCTATATTTATTAGGAGCCATCCCTATTGTTTGTCCATACAATATTCATATTTATGTGCGATAAAAAATATCGAGGTCCAATAGTATGAGAATAGTTAAATATTAAATTCAAATAATCAATGAGGAGGTAAGCGAATTCAAGTTGAGAAAAACTCGATAGAAAACGTGAACTCAAGTAGTTTAAGTAAAGATACGCCAATTGAAAATGGTGTGAAAGGCAAATCTGAATGATCTCGTTCGCATGTCCGGTCAAATCACAATACGTGTGCTCGTGTCCTGCTGCGCCAATAAAGATTTTAATTTCTGTCGCACGACGGGATGATCGGGTAACGTGTGAAGCAACTGAATGTTGCTGGACTTCCAACGTCACGGAAATGTATTTATCGAGGAGTGATGATCGATCGATCAATCGCTAAAGGAGAGAAAAACACATAAGTGAGAAGAAAATAACGAATCATTAATACGCAATTCCGTCGAGGAAATTTCCGTCCTTCGAACGACAATGACATGACCCACCTACATGTGAAACACATTCGCATATGTATATACGCACATGATCTACAGAAGTAGTTGCTCGTCATTGATCAGGGACAAATTAGTACCTTAGATATGTTAGCAAATATATTTTTGGCAACACTGAATATAATGTGATGAAAACTAATACTTGATTAATTTGTTGCAAATAGCATTGAAGAATGCTTGGTCATCAGACTGTAGGTCATCTCATTATTGCAGTGCTCAAACTTGATTTCCATGATTACTTTTAACTAACAATGACCAAGAATAAAAAACAAAAAGAAAAAAAAAAGAAACTTATGTTGTATACGGATTGCACATGTTTATTTGAACTAATTAATATTGGACTGCTATAAGAAACTATGAATTTAGGTATTGAATTTTTTTATATGTTAAAAGAAAAATTTTAATTAAAGTAACATATAAAAAAAAAGAAGTTAAAACTCAAAACAATAACGAATAATTATATATCATGATGAAATTATAATATCGACCGATAATAAAAATACTGTATTGCATATTTAAATGTTTATATTATGCAAATATATATCATTGAAGAATCAATTGTGCTAGATAACGACTGTTAGTTAATCTAAATATTGTTCATAACATTTCTTTAAAATCTCAGAACGCACACCATGAAGTTACTTTCATTGGAAAAATATTATAATGGATTCATTTTTTATATTCAATCAATTGTATTCAATTAATATTAAACAATTTTTTTTAAAATTCAATATATTTCACTAATATATAGTGCATTTGAATTCAATATAATTTAAAAATTTATTTTTTTTTTATTTAAATTATTAATAATCCATGTAGTGCATGAAAATGTAAATTGAATTTTAAAACTCAAATTATAAAATGTGTGTGCAAATTATTAATGCTCTATTAATTTCCGTAGTATTAAACAATATATTTTTATATTGTTTAAATTTCTTCTTCAATACTATTTATAGAAAAAAAATATTGTTTTTATAAACGATAATAAATTTTAAGTCTTTAATATGTATTATGACATTATTTCATGCAACTATTTTTTGCTCTAAACGTATCAGAAGCACCACAAAAGTAAGTAATGCGATTGACTTTAAAAAGTAGTAAAAATCAATTTAATGCTATGTTTCTCCTAATTTCTACAATTTTTTGTTTATAATTATTGTTTTTAAAATAATAATTTTTATTAATCTACTGATAAAATTAAATTATTAAAAATTATGATTACTTTCTTTTTTTTATTGTTAACTTTCATAGGGAAATTAATAAGTGTACTATTACTTCTTAACTGAAAACTATTATTTATGCACAATACGCTATATTTAATAATATATTTATGATTAATATTATTTAAAAATTTTAGATTTAAAAAATATTTTTATGGCTGACATTAAGTTAATAGAATCTTGATCCCAGTTTCTGCATTAAAAATGATTTATTTGATAGTCTTAGCTGCTTGATAGTTACTATTTAACTTTTATTATTATAATTTTTATGTATTGTTTAATAAAAATTATAATAATAAAAGTTAGAATAATAAATAAAATTATTTAATAACATTTACGTTTCTTAAAATATAAAACTTTTCATTTTTTAGAAAATAAAGTTAATACATTTGTAATATTTTAAATATATATACTGCATCGTGAGTTGCGAAAGAAACTATATTTAAAAGTATGTACAGTACATAATCTTTCGTCCTGATGTGTAGCTGTAGAAATAATTTTTATAATTTTCTCTGAAACAATTTTGGGAATCAGTCATAAGTGGAATAGCCTTACTTTCATAAAATATTCGTGGCCAATTTTCTTCTTCCACTCGGTAATCTAAAGATTGGCATTTTTTAATTTTAAAAAGACCCAGTAAGAATAAAATATTTTTCTTCATGGATCCCAATTATCGCTTAACAATATATCCTTAGCCAACAAATAGAGGTTATGGCTTTAAATAGCGGCTATATGGTGCGAATATACAAATAAGCAGTCACAGGTAGTCAATTCGAACAAAACTAAAGTACTTATCTTGTATTTGTAAATTAAATTCATTTACAAACTAACTATGAACTTGATCGTAAAATATTTTTCAGAAGAAAGTAGCCCATCCACGTATTACTCCTCAAATTTAAATATATAAAGAGATAGTTAACAAAATTGAAAGTACAATGGTACATACCTAATCTTTTTAAATAAATGAACAAACATCATAGATATTAACATAAGTAAAATTGAAAAAATAAACTTATCAACATAGTAACAGATAGTTTTGTACAAATTTACTTTGTGTTAAATCCAAATACAAATAGTAGTTGATAAGATCCATAACTAAAAAGATAAACAATGTTTGATCAAATAAGTTAAGTTAACTAATAATACAAAATCGTTGATTATTGAATAGAATATTGCATGTAGTGCTTGACAAAATACATACTTTTTTTTATAATATTTACTATGACACGAAACAGTAGAAATAAATATGATTATATAACTAATTTGATCATTTTTTTTCTATATTATGCCTCTAATGATGCTAAAATGATACATAACTTAAACAAAAAAGCTATAAATAATTATACTTATAATAATGCACCAAAGTTTGCATAACATCAATGATAATATAATTTATTGTACGTTTATTACTTTTAAATAATAACAAAAAAATACATGCATATTTTGTATTTTTTCAAAAATATGGCCTTTAATTTATAGCATTGTTTAGTTATAATGAATAAGTATAATAATTTAAATTTAAATTCAAATTATCAAAAGTAAAATCAAATAACTATAAATACTGAAATTTATATGATAAAGCTTAAAAAAAAAGGTAAGTTTTAATTATAAACTTTCGTTCTCTTGGTGACATAAATTGACTAGTGAAATTTTTTTTTCAAATCTATTTATCTACCTTTAAATAATATATAAAGACTTGGAAGAAAATCAAGTAAGAAAGAAGAGTGATGTATCATCAAAACATCGAGCAATGATTTGTTTGTATATATAGTATGCTTATATAAATTTGGGTTTCGACAGTATACACAAAAATATATATGTTTGTATGTATGTTTCTTATTAAATAACTACTGCCTGAAATAAAATATTTAAATCCTAACTATTTCTATTTAATATAGCACGATGAGATAAAATACAAAGCATAATTGTTAAAAAATGCATAAAATTGCAAAATATTTATTGTTGTTTTAATCTACTCTATCATTAATAAAGATAATTATATTGCATGACATTTATGAAGTTTACATTATAAAAAAATAAATAGGATAGTAAATATTTAAAAAAATGTTTGGCATAAAATACAATGCAAAAAAGCACAGAATAGAAAATTACATAATCAAGTGATATAAAAATTCTCTAATCAGCATATAACATGGGAAAATTAATAAAAAGAAAATCTGCAAGCAATTGAAGTTTTTCCACAATTTTTTTCAAAATATAAATATTTTATTATAACAAGTTTTGTAAAGTTATTAAAAACCTGTCTAATATCTAGAGATAAAATTATTCTGAAATGTTTCAATTAAGAACAATGTCATCTTTAAATTCAATAAATACAAAAGATGTATTATTTTTATTTTTTTTATTTATGTAGCATTAAAATTAATAGATACAAATAACAATAAAATTGTTTATAAATATTATTTTTAATTTTATAATATATCGTTTATTTCTTAAAAAAATATTTGGAAAAAATTTTTTATAAAAAAAATGAAACAAAATATTTTATCAATAACGTATTTAAATTCAAAATTCAATGAAAAATACAATTATTTTAAAAATTCAAATTTAAAAATCAACTTTAATAATTAGCTATGAAAAAATAATTGTTTTATCATATTTTTTGTGTATTATATTTAGAAAATTAATTATGTATCACAATTAGGTCTTGTATAACTTAAATGTGTGTCTTTTAAATGAGCTGTATCTTGAATTAAGAAATATTTAATCGTGCATATAATAGTGCATCAGTATAAATTTCATGTATAAGATGATTTAATAGCTTTGATTCATATTTTAATTTTATTAATCTTTTTTCAACTCAAAATTATTTTTTCATTAATCAAATGATACAGACATATAAATACAAAAGTTTCAATAATTTTAATGATTTTTTTAATTATGTAGATTTATTTATTCTTTTTTTATTAAAAAATAATTAAATATCGATATAATAAATTTTATATCACCATTTTATATATTAAAACAATGTTTATTGTATTAGTATATATTATTGTTTGTAAATTGAATTGTTGATTAAATTATGTGTAATTAAAATAAAATCATATTATATATATTTAGATTGATAACAAAGGTCATAATGCAGGTAATCAAGTTTCATGGAGTGGGAAAGAAAGAGAAATAAAAAGAGAGAAAGTAAGCAATAAGAACAGAAAGAATTCGAGGTTACAAAAGATTCCAATTGCAAATTATTCAGCACTGCTTCTCAATTGTCTGGGCTACTTTTTTTATTCTATCTCTTTATCTCTCACTCTATCTTTCATCCAACCATTCACTTTTGAAAATGATTATTTCTTTTGTAACCGCAAATCATAAAGCAAACATTTCTAAATATTTTTCTAGGCATTGTCTTTTAAATTATATTTTTTAAGTGTTACATTGTTTTTCATGTAATTTAATGTGAAGACGTTTACAATATTTTGTTAAATTTTTGTGTGCGTGCGTATAAATTACAAGATAATATCGTTCTACATATAGACTTTTTTGTACGTTTAACACGTTAGAATTAATTATTTAATAGTAAAAAATTTTAACAATTCAAAAAAGTAATTGACATCCAATATTTAAGTTAATAAAAATAATCCTATAATTAAGAGAAAAGAAAAAAATAAAATTTTCTAAAATCGCAAATGATAGCACATGAATTAACGACAATTTGAATAAAATTAGGAAATAAATAAAATTTTAGGGAAAATTTCAAAAATACATATTTTAAATATTAATGTGAATAGAAGATAGAGATCGTCTCAATTAGAAAAAGATAAGAAAATAAAAGGAATAAAATTATATAAAGACATTGAATTTCAATAAACTAACGTTTAAAATTAATTATTTGATTGTAGTTCTCAATTAATTCGAGAAATCTGTATTGAACTCGTGAACTCAATCTCGGCAATCCCAAACATGCAGAGACACTCTTTGGTACTTGAAGTCGTGACCTGAACTTCTAAGACACGTCAACATAGATCAAAGAACGGTAATCCAGATGACGGAAGACAAAAACATCACAGGCCTTTTACGTAAATTCCCAGTAGTGAATGAACTTTAGAAATGAAATCAATCCAGAACAATTAAATTTCTTTTTTTGTCCCATCATCACTTAACCCAACTCTAAGCATTAATAAAGCCAACAATGGATTTGAAAGTGTTAATTGTGGTTTTGATGAAGCTTTGTTTTGCCTTCGTAGAATTTGACAATTATTCAGTCTGTATCGACACTATTCTCGAATTGTCGCTGCATAACATGCATTTATTAATACGCATATAGGTGTATATTTAAATGCGCACACATATTCATATCTATGAAACGCAAACACGAGTTTCCAGTTTACGTGTGACTAAAATTATCTCGAAGTACTTAAAAAACCCCATGTTCAATCATGTTCTTCCTCTGCAAACTCGTACCAACGTGCGAAATCCACGGGTTTTAGTGTTTCACCCAGGAGGAGTCAAACTTGAAAACGAGGTTTGTGTTGGTCTGTCCATTTGTATTGTGTCCCATGCGCTCGCCGATGTCTCATACAAAAATAATATTCCTCGAGACGATCTCATAGCGTGACGTCGCACAACTTGCACAACGATGCAGTATGATGAGATATGCGCTCTGCTAGAATTGCATCTCGCATTTCCGCTGGCATCTGGAAAGATTTTCACCGCATACCAAGACACGGAAATACATTTCGCCTCCCCCCCCCCATTCACAACCACACACACTCACCCCAACCCCAGAAAACGGGGACACATTTTTATTCGTTCAAGGAACAAACACTCTTTTTCGATCCGAAGCACCGATTCTCAAGGGGGAGCTGAATTATTCCAAAGTTCAAATATGCAAAGGGGATCTCAGCAGCACTTGCCAAATGGGATTTGATTCGACCGGAGATCCACGTGCATTGAAGTGCGAACCTGGATTCGCACTTTGTGTATGAATGCACTTCACGTCACTTTTTTTAATAAATGAGAATTTGATTGTGCAACTTTGAACCAGATGTGAGGGATAGAGTAGAATCAGCGTGGATCAACAAACTTTGAACTCGAGTGCTAAAATTGTAGATTGGCTGCATATTCAATATTGCAACTGTAATGCCGATATATTATTCATACTCGCCAATCTTGCATAACGTCCCAACCAAGTATTTCTAATTAGAAATTTTCATTTTTCGCTTAAGCAACCACGAGCAAGTGTTAATTGCCAATACGAGACGCATTGACCTTTTGAACAAATCGCATTGCAACGGCCATGTATTGCAAGAGCTCCATTTGGCGCCAAAAGGTTTCCTCCTCTAACCTACAAACATCGAGGATCAGCTCTTTTCCTCGTGCATCGGGAAAAGGCACTCGCATCTCGAAGGTAGATTCAGCGTCCAACTGCCGAGGGTGACGGCGACGGCGTCGGGGGTTCGATGACCAGAGCGAGTCTGCGCGATTTCACCCGCGGCCACCGGCTACCGCGGCGCTGCTCGAGCCGACGGTGACGGCGCCGGCAGTCGAGCGACGTTAATGACGGTGACGAGGATCCGGCCTCGTACAACCAACTCCTCCTTTACTCCCCCGACGATGTTCTGTCTCGGTTCCACGGCCATGGAATTCCCGTGGACCGATTCGCTTTCCTGCATTCACGCACTCGACCCACTGCGCTGCTTCTCTCCCTCTCGACCTTCTTTTTCTTTTAGGCCGTGGCCTCCTGTCTCCCCCTTCCCTCTCTCTCTCTCTCTCTCTCTCTCTCTCTCCCTGTCTCTCTCGCTCTATGTCTCTCTCTCTCTCTCTCTCTATTCGACCCTTATCGATTTTATATGGGTGAGTATCGAGCTGTGCAGATTGATGATGCGAAGGACGATTAAAAGGGAGTGAAAACGCCGATGTCGCTATCGATTTTCCGAGTTTCATGTCTGCTACTCATCACCGAGTACATAACCGAGAAATTGGCAGGGATAAATGATGTAAGAAGCATTAGGCTCGGGTTTCCTCAAAATCATCGATTTATTTCTAACGTGTGCTGCACAAAACACACGCAAACATTATTACAGTCATTCTTATAAAAAGTGTAAGAAGCTAATCATAGTGCCAATATGTAATATTTAATTAATGTCTGCTCTTTAAAGGTCTCTTGATATAGCATTCGTTATTATTGTTGACCAACAACAAAAAAAGGTGAACTGCGACAATAGGAAAAATATTCTTTTGAGATACAAATGCATTCGTTTTATAGATTAAACGGTAGAACCATTAGCGAATTTGATTAACGAAAACAATTTTTCACTGCAATACGAGTATTTTAATCTTATTAATACATCTTAAGTGTTTTAAAAATACACATTGAATTATTTCTTATGCAGTCCTGTAGTAATATTGTATTTTTCAACTGAAATATAATTAAGTCTTTTTTTAAACACTCCAACTCGGAAGATGAACTAAAGATTTACAAAATGCAATCATCCGTAGAATGAACTTTGCAAAAAAAAATTATTTTTTTTTGTTCTCTTTTCATTCACAATCTGACATTCTTTGTACAACTTTAATTTAAGTTTATCTTATTTTTAATTGTATTAAATTTAAAAATGATTATTTTTATATAAATGACGTATTCAATTATTAAACTAATACTTATTTAGTTAAAGTCAGTTTAAAATCAAATTAAAATCTTAGCCTACATTAAATATATATCATTAAATATATATTTAATTCATACTTTATAGTTTCAAGGGAAAATGAAGCTTTTGTAACAATGCAACATTCATTTTTATTTTCTAGGGATCTAATATAATATATTTAAAGTACCTTAAATTTAAATAATAATAATATTAGTAATTAAAATATGTTTGATTGGCAATTATATATTTTTAATGTATGACATATTAAATTATGTATAATAATAAAAGTTTAAAACTTTTATTTGATATTGCTTTAATTATTCATTATGTCTCTCTTTTAAATCAAGAAAACTTTTCAGCATAAAGTACTTGCGTGGTATTCGATTTAAATTAAATTTGTTATAATATGTTTAAATTTGAAAAGTTTTCAAACTCAATACCGAAAAAAAGAAGTACCTTATTTTTCAAGTAAAACAAATATTAAATTGGGAGTACTTGTTATTAAGTATATATATTTCATAACAATTGTAGCATAATAAATAAAAAATAGAAAAGAAAAAAAATCATTTTATGATAATTCATAATACATATATATATATATATGAAATATCTTTCCACTATTTTATGCTATTCAATAAATTTAATTAATGTTCCTTCCGACGTAAATCTAAATTATTATTTATCAAGTTTTTATATAAACATATTTAAAGTTCAGAAAAACATATTAATCATCATTGAACATCAAATAAAACTCATTAGTAATTTTAAAAAAATGTGTGACATTTTTTCAGTTCAAAGATTTTCTTAAGAGTATGCAAAAAATTATTATATGTCTTAAAGAAAAATGTTTGTAAAAAACATCTATTTTTGTATACTTAAAAATACTTTTTACAACATGCAGGATTCCTTTCAATTTAATTTTTTTTTTTCTCTTTCTTTTAAGACCATTTATTTTTTTAATAACGGGTTAAGAATGAATGTATGAAACGTAGTTCATGATAGGCGATCGAATTGTGAAGTTATGTCGAGCGTGTCATCGCGTGCACAAATTCAACGCTACGTCAAAACAATGTACTCTTAATTGTTAAGAGGAAATGCCATTTTCCTTTAATCTTCTTTTATTTATTTTATTATTTTCTGTAATTCCGACAATGAAATTATTGTTTCATAAGACATGCAATGAAGCTGTAATGCATAAATTATCAATGAATTAATTTATAAATATTTCATTAAATCATAGTATCTATTAACATTTTCTAGGTAATGCACTGCATTATAGATTGATACAATTAAAACAATCGATAGAAGTTAAACAAAAACATGTAATGCTTTTTTTAAAGATTAAATCAGAATAAATGAATAAGTAAATACTAAATTTAATTGAAAATTAATTTAATATATATATATATATACGTAAACGATTATTTTTAAATTTTTTATAAAAGATTGGTATTAAATACCTTTTAAATTAAAAATATTAAAGAATTTATATTCAAAAGCTAAATTTTCAGAAATTATGTAATAAATAGAATTTTTGGAATTGATGAAAATTTGTTAGTTCTGCATTGTTTTTTTATTAAAATATAATTCATTTATCATTCGTCATCACAACTTACATATTAATAAAAAGAATAATTTTATATCAATATGATTTCAGTTCTAAAAAAAATTAATTACTGCTTCATCACAAGTATTTTTACTATCTGACTATTTATTTTTTTGTATCAATTCGGTATATCTCAAAACGAATTGAATAACTTGCTTTGCACGAATTTTGAATCTATTAATTTGTTTCTGAGAACAAGAAATTTAATTTCGTTTACTTAAAACCCCATCAGTCCAACAGAAGATGAAATGTTCTTTTGGCTTGGTGTGTATTTTTCTTTCAGTTGGGTAGATTCTGTAGAATCTAAATTTATACGGTAAATATAATGTAATTCAGTAACCGAGCTATTTACCATATGAATTAGAATCATTACACTGGCAGAGTATGAAAACCTATTTTTAATATATTAAACTAATTTGCCTAGGCAGTTTACGAATAATAGAATTATTATTTCCTCTCCTAAAATTTCGGCGTTCAATATTTATAAAATATATAAAACTAAAAATCCTTAACGCACGCGCATAGATAAAGTGCTTTAGCATAATTAGTTTGCCGCAAAAAAAAAGTAATGCCAACTTCGTTAAAAAAAGGCCATTAGACTCACAGGTTATCTCGAGACATGAACTAAATTACGTATTGTCCACGCAATTTTTTCTTTTCTCTTTTTTTTTTTTATAATGCATCGCATATATAAAAACTGGGGACGACGAAAGCAAACCTAACCTCCCCACGAACCAAAAGCTTGGCTTCCGGCTAGACACGACCACACACATCAGTCCGCGACTCTAAATTCCCAGGATATCTGACAAGAGCATCAAAAGCATCTTTCGAAAGAAAAACCCGGACCTTCCAGCTCACCACCTTTGTCCTCGAAAATTGCCAAAGTCGTGTTCGGGTTTGCGTGTGTGTGCGTAGAATTGCACCTTATTCGGCAGCAACCGCGACGCGTAAAAAACCTGCACGTTTTGGAGTTTACCGGAGCTCGCGGTTCGTCACGGGGAGGAAGTTACTCGAGAAATTTCACCTTGACGAAGGTGAAATATGGGTACTTAATTATCATTCGTCGGTGATCAGTAAAGCTGTACCCACACGTGCTCCGACAACAGATTTACGGCGATTTTACGACCGTTATTCTTCAGATTCGTCTAATTTTGCCTCATTAAATATATTAAGCGTCGCGGGTCTCGACCTTTTTTTAGCTGTAACTTCACTCCAACTCGGACTTTTCAATCTAATTTTTACGATAATCGTGCAAAGATTCTGCGAGACTTGAATAATGGAGATTATTTCTGTAAGCACACACTGTATACGATAATACAGTCTCATTGTGACATGAACATAGGTGAATGTTCGGTGAACACGAGATTAAATTAATCTGTCTAATCGAATTTTTTAATCAAATCCTGCACACGTGATTTTTAAGAAGATGAACTATGATTAAATTATGGTATTGAAGCGAAAAAAAAATTTTAATTTAAAAATAACAACATCAATAACAATGATAATAATAAGAATTAATATTATTGTTATTATTATCATTGCTTTTATTATTATTATTACTACTATCATTCTTATTGTCATCTGTTCTATTCGATTAACTATTTAAAAAATAGTTTCAACAATTTTTAAAACATTAAGTTGAACTATGATTTACCAATACTAGGGATTAAAATATTTGATATTTAAAAACTACCAAAGAAGTAAAAGTATTTATTTAAAAAGATCTCAAATTATTAGATTAACTTAATAATAATAAACTATAGTCTTGTAGTAAAGTTATCGCTTTGTGTAATAGCATAGAAATTTGCTTTATCGGCGGGCTATTGTAACTAAAATTTATTGATATTCACAAATTTACGTGATTCTAATTTCCGTGTCTTCGGCAAATACAAACTACATACAATGATATAAATTTAAAAAAAAGTAAATAATTATGAGTACTTTTGCAATAATTCCTGAGTCTTACCTTCACCTATACATTTTTTTAACCTTGAAACCAATAATAAGCTCAAATGAATATTTTAATTCATGAAAACACAAATTTTGATACTTCCTTTTTTTTAATTAGGCGAAGGAATATTTGTCGCGATGCGAATTTAAATCAAAAAGTAACAAAAAGATAGATTCATGAGTTTTCGATTTTTGAAATATCTGGGAAAATGGTGATTATATAATCAGGAAATAAAAAAAAAGAAAGTTTTATAAATACATTTTTACAATTTTAAGAATACCTTTATGTAAATATATAATCAAATATTCTTACGTCATTGCCTCGTAATTTATCAGAATAATACTAGTTAATGAGTAGCGTATATTACGAGTAAAGTAGGTCTGAACTAGTATTTCGCGTAAATCAATGTGCATTTTACCCCCATTACGTACACCCATGCATCATTCATCTGGCCGTAAAGGTTAGACTTACACAACCACCCCCTTTAAATACTTCACTCCTGAAATTCCCCGGCATTGAACCGCAACCTCGGCGCCTCGATGAATACACTAGTGAAACTAGATTTTACGGAAAAACCTCCCCTACGCAAACCCTCGCGGAAAGGGAAAATTTTCGGTGAAGAGTCGGGCTCAGACAGGAGAGAAAAAAAAAAAAAAAAAAAGTGAATGACGTTGTGGGCTCCGGGCGGTCACCGGTTCTCGCCGACGTCACTCTCTCGTGTCCGGGTGCGCGCGTCGCCCTCTCCCCCCTGGTAGTTACCTTCATGTTGTTCTCGACGAGGAACTCGAAGGAGCAGAGCCCGTAGACGACATAAGCTCGCAGGAGCTCGGCCGTGGTCTTGCTCTTGAAAGAGGCCACAGGATCGTTGAACTTAAGGTCAAGCGGGTCGACCTGGCGCGCCTGCTGCACATCCTGGCCCCCGCCGGCGGGCACCGGCGTGGCCGGGCCCTGGACCGGGGCCGTCGTCGAGCTCGCCCTCGCCACCACCGCCCGGCACATCTGCCTACCCGCGCAGCTCCGGGGCAGCCTCCTCAGGAACGCCATTGCGGGGCGCGTTTATGCTCTCCTCCTCGGGGGTGGGACACGGGCTGCTCACCGGGAAGTTGCCTCGTGGACGATGCGACGACGGATGCGCTGAGAGCCGAAGGTGTCGTCCGGGCTCGAGGTTAACGAGGCTGCTGCTGCTGCTGGGGTTCGAGAACGGGGAGCACGCGCACGCTCAACGTTAAGCTGCGTGGAAGCGCGCTATCACGACCGACGACGACGAGCTTCTAAAAGACCGCCGCGCTCTCTCGCCGTTCCCGTCCTCCTCTACACCTTCTACCCGCCTACCGCTCTATTACTATATATAAGTGTGTATATATATATTCGCGGCGCTCGGGCATACGTGTGTGCGGCCGCGATCGCGTATATATATAGAGGGGCGCGTGCGTGTGTGCGGGTCCGGAGAGAGAGAGAGAGAGCGCGAGAGAGAGAGAGGGAGGGAGCTTCTAGCTCGCTTCCTTCGGCGGCCGCGACCAAAAGCCGAAGTAGGGAATCGCGCGTGCGTGCCTGCGCCTGTGTGCGTGCGAGAGTGTGACCGTGTGTGAGGTGGGGGATTGGCTCGTTTTGCGGATGCGCGGGATTTTTGTGGAAGTGTGCGTGTGGCTGTGTGTGCGCGCGCGCGCGAGTCACGAATGAAAGCGGAGCCGCGCCGAAAGATTTAGACTTCCCCTCTGCGTGCGCGAGCGGGTATTATAAGCACTTTTGCCTTCTCTTCCTCCCCCCTCCTCCTCCGCCTCCTCCGTCTTATCCTTCTCCTCGTCGCGCGCCTACCCGTCCCTCCGGTTCTTAAAACAATATAGCGCTGGCCCGAGGAGGTGGATTCGTCGTCGTCTACCCGGTGCACATCCGCGCAGAAGAGCCCGACACGTGTGTGTTGTTTGCATGTGCACAACCCTTGTCGGCTTATCGATTTTTGCCCTCGCTATCACTCTTTCTCTCTCTCTGTCTCTCTTTCGCTCTCTCGCGGGTATACCTGCGCTCGCGCACTCGCTGTCCTCTGCCCGAGTCCGCGCTCTCTCTCTCTCTCTCTGTCTTTCTCTCTTTCTCTTTCGCGAGGGACAACGTGAGCACGCGGTCGGGCCTCTCGTTGACCCTAAAAAACTACCCGGAAACTACCTTTTCCCTGGGGCAACAATCTTGGACCGCGACGTTCGAGGAAGCCAGTGCCATGGGAATGGGGTTCCTGGCGAAAAAAGCAGGTGACACGGCCTTCGATCGATGTATAATAGAGCGCTAACGGCAGTTTCAGGAGCAAGAGAACATTCGCGATCATTGCGCCGGCGCGCCTCCACACCAACACACCCGTGCTCTGCGTGTACGTACGAGCCCCGTCGTCAATTAAAACGAGCACTTATGCAATTTTGAAAACTGCACCGATGAAATTATAGTGTAAATAAACAGGATCCAGCGTGCCGGCATTACTCGGGCGATTTCACGAGTTTTTTTTCTTTTTTTTTCTTTTTTTTTTCTTTTTTGTCTGCTTGACTCGGTCATCCGTTATCCGAGTGATGTTTGGGGTTTCAGAATGTAGTTTTTGACCGGGTGATACTGACCCAAATTTAAAATGTATCATACATTTAATTTGTTTTTTGGAAAATTGAAACAAAACTTTGATGATTGTTTCTTTAATTTGAAACTAAGCGTGATATTACACCTTTTAATTTGTTGTTGTTTTGAAAAAATACAATTTCAATGTTTCGATTTGCTGTGCTTGTCTCAAGTATAATGAGAAGATATTTTTGAAAAGCTATATTTCTTTGTATATCAGAAAACAAAATTCACAATTCTAACCTCAAAACCTTAAATTATAATTCTACCTGAAAATTTACTATACAACTCTCACACGCAGAAAATTTCTAGGCACTCATTATTTTGAGTGCTTCTATTCTTTTTCTCTTATTTTTAAAAAAGTCTGCATGCAACAGATTCTCTCACGTCGTAGAATCAAAAAAAGGCCAGTGTATACGCCAACATAAGGAATACCAGGAACAGAAAATGTAGATGCAATTTCTATATTTTTATATGAGAACGCATTTTTCTTTGAAAAAAAATTTTCATATACGTTATAATTTACTTGAATGACACTTTTTTAAAATGAGTTTATCGATTGTAATTTAGATATTGGAAAATGCAATAATAGGAACGAATCTAATAAAAACCATACGTGTTCGATGCGTTTAATATTGGATAATACCAATACCTAAAAGCAATAATATATTAAACAGAGCTAGCAATATTTTTTTTAATAAAACAGGTTTTATGTTAAGCTATATGAACTCAGCATTTAACAGTATTTTTTTCATTTGTTACAAACATATTAATAAGTGTATTACAAATTTCCAATCATCTAATCCAACCATATTAAATAATTTTTTCACTAATCACTGCTAAGCATTAAAATAAAATGATTAAATATTAAATATACATGAATTAATATCAGCTTAGGATGTATTTAAACATTTTAGATATTTATTATATTTTAAATACACGAAGTATAATAATAAATTCGGTAATTATTTTTAATTTTTACATTGTTAAAAATAAGAAATTGTGAATCAAAACAAATTATCCGTAAAGTTGTTTATTTAAGAAAAGAGGACTTATTTGACGTAGTTTGTCACTTATAAATACCTGAAATTTTCAATATTTTTTGTTTGTATAATTTTTTTTTTAAACTTAAGAATTATTAAGTTGAAGCTTTAATTTTAATTTATTAGAACTACGATTTATAAAATAATAATGTATTACAAAATTAATGATAATTTAACTAGTAAATGATGTATTATTTTGAAAAATAACTAACAAATAATTATACTATAAAAATGAAATATTGAATTTACGTCTCAGTTATTATAATTATACTATTATTGATATTACTTTTAAACAATTGTCAAGCAAAATGAATGCAATAAATTTTTTTTTTAAATACACCTATACACTAATGTACAAAGTTAATTTTTATCATGATTTATGTACCTAAAAATAATACAAAAAACATGCACACTAATCTTGTGACAAAAATACCGTGAAGATTATATAAAATGTATTATATAATATTACAGCTTTACGTGATTGATGTTTTTTACCCTTTCTTTCAATTAAATAAACAATATTTAATAGTTTGTATTCAAATTTCAACGTAGCAAATCAATAATTTTTAAATGAGACATATTTATTATTAATAACATGCATTGCATTAATGTATTCTTGACATTGGTAACCTTCATTTGAATAAAATCGATATTTATTAATGTAATTTTTCTGCATTTCACGTTATTTAATTTTGTCATAACATAACTATAACTAATTTTCTCCGATACAAATATTAAAACGTAAATTTCACGAAAATTCAATTACCCATTCAAAAGTTACACGATCATAAAGGGACCCCCGTCTTATTATATATAAAGATTATGAAGATGGTGCACAAGTTGGACACGGTTCCTCTTATTCCTAATTATATTGCTCTAATTTAAACTCAGTGCGTGTCGGAAATGCCGTGAAAATTAACTAACAAGTACTTTGATGTTGCGTTTTTAAAATATTCCTCAGAATTAATGGTCTCAAAAATTCGAAGTACTCTCTTATCTTTGCATTTTTCATCTTACTTATCTTAAAGATTCATTGCAACTTCACGAGACAAAAAGAAATATCCTCTTCCCTTTGGCTTACATGGTATTCGCTAAAAAAGAAGGCGTGTTTGCTAGTTTTAAAAGAGAATTGGCGTGCGATTGTCCAATGGCAACTTTGGCGCGAAATATTCGCGCTACTGCTGTAACTCAAAATTCCCGCGCTACGCGTGCACGTGATATTTTTTGATGTACATGTATGTCTCTTTCGTTTTATTTATTTGTTTATTTTTTTTATTTATTAATGATTTTTATTGTTTACATACCCATGTGAATATAGTCACCGAAGAAATAATACCGTAATAACGGAACTGAGGATTGTTCCTGCCTTATCATCATTCTTTTAATCCGTTTAATACTTCATATTTTCTCGATTATTTAAGAACTTGGATAATCACTTGTGTGTATCATACTTAAGCGAAAGTATATTTCTCAATTTTATCTTTTTTTTAAAGTATAATTCCTGCTTAATTAGACAGATTATTTAAGATTACCAATTTATGTTCAAGAAATTTTTTAATTGATATTAAATTCATAATCATGTTAATACTTAATTTTATAATATAAAACATTATACTTTCCTCATTTTGTAGATTAAAATTAATTAAATAATTTAATGTAAATGTTTTTGTATAAATCTTTTATTTAAAATTTAACACAACAATTATGAACGCTTAATTGATCGTAATTACTATTTATTGATTTATACTACTTAACTGTATTAGATAAGAATATATATGATCTTCAATATTACGTTTTATAGATTATTTTAATAATTTTGTTACTTAGTTCGAACACATAATAAAATAACTTTATAATTATTTATATTATTATTTCAATATTTACCTTAATGCATAATTTTACTAATAAGACAAATATTTAAAAAAAAATGTTTATATTAGAATTAAATAGTTTAATTTTATTAATAAACATCATTAACACTGATATATACATATATTTTATAATATTAAAGATCATTAAATTATTTTATAATCTAATTTATGATAAATCTTATCTTTGTTAAATGAGGTATAATACTATATTACTCAATCTTATAAATATAATATACAAGCATTTAAAAATATATATTTAAAAAATTTTATCAAAAAATTTTTAATTTTCTTTTTTTTAGTCACTGTATGTTTAATATGATCTAATTGTACTTTTTTCTGTTTTTGTGAAAAAATAAAGCGATTTTTTAATCATTTTATTCAAATTTTAATTGTACTATATTGACTTTTTTCTTTATATTAAATAAAGTATTTTTTTATCTGTATAATTTTACCTCAGTAATCATTTACACAATTGTTAACGAGTAAGTGACAAATTGTCAGAGAAACAAAAAGAAAAACTCAGATGGTTTTTTAGAAACTAAAAACAAATTATACATCGTGTGTCCGGAAAGTAAAGCTAATTTATTATTTTTGAAATCTTTATTAGTCGTATCAATTTCGGGGAGATTTCAAGATATGCGGGAGATTCTCTTATTTATCCTTTTTTTGTTATTTTTTGATTTTTAAAATCTGCAGGATTTGTCTTTGCCCAAAGAATATTTTTCAGTTTTGTAACACAACGCGATGGAGCGACTGTTAAAACAGATATACACGTTAAAAATTTTTTTGTGGCAGTAAAGACTTTTAATTGCGAAAAAAAGTTTTTAAGAATAAAATTCCTTGTAAATCGTGGTTAAAAAAATAGTAGAAGACTTTCAAGAAGGTCACCGATGAGCCGCGTTCTCGGCACCCAAAAATAGCCCAAATCGATTTGAACGCCCAAAGTGTGTACAAAATTTTGCATTCAAACCATTATTTAGAAATCAGTGTAATCAATAACACCTTGAATTCATCAAAATTTACATACAGTTGTACTTAAAAACCTTTTTTAACATTTAATCTTTTTTAAAAATCTCCAGTATTTATTTTAAAATCCCACACCAAATTTTATAGTATAACGCCATTCCACAAGGCGATCCATCATGCTTTATTACAAAACTGAAAAACACCCTTCGCGTAAAGATCAATCCTGCTGCTTCTAATAATCGAAAAGAAAGGGACAAATAAAAAAAAACCACCCGACACATTTTAAAATCTCCCCTAAATTGCTACGACTAATAATGACTTCAAAAATAGTAAATTGTCTTTACTTTCCAGAAACACCGTATATTTAATCTTGTAAATCCAATTTTTTTCTTTATTTCTTCATTAAATAATGTAATTTACTTTTGTTTCTTGACTCTATAACTTTTTGCAAAAGTAATTATAAGTTTAAAATTAGCAATTTCACAATTTTTAAAGCTGATATTATTTTTTAAATATATCTCATAATTAAAATTTTGTATGTATGTTTAATGATTAGAAGTATCCGTTTAATCAAGTTTACTTGTATTAATTCCAACTATTGAATTGACCTCTGTATTTACTATTACTGTATCTCAAAATTATTTGATACTGTGAAACGTTATCTTAGAAAAAATCAAGCTATTCATTTTCTTGCCCATTAGAAAAAGCTATACACATGAATATATAATCACTGAGTCATATTTCATCGATTTCTTCGATACAGAAGAAATCATAGTTTTGCATGTAATTGAGCTGAGTAAAGAAACACATGAATAGTAAAGATATTTATGATGTAATTATTAAAATTATTTATAATTAGGTTTTGATTTATTACAAAATTAGAATGTACCTCTAAAAATATAAACTTAATTATGCGTTAAAATCACTTTATACTATTCATGGATTTTCAAGACAGTTTAATTAATATGATATTCCTTTGAGTTTGTACAATATTTTCACTTTAAGCACTTTATTTTTTAAAAATATTTTTATCATTAATAATAAAAAGAAAAAATTAGAAACGGAATCCTTCAAATTTGACAATTAATTCTTAATTTCAAATAAAAAAAAGTATATTTAATTATTTAATTTTTGTATTTTTAAAAGGTTATCCCTCTGTCTGTCTCTCTCTCTCTATCTATCTATTTATTTATCTATCTATCTATCTATCTATCTCTCCATATATTTACATATGTATATATATTTCTATCTAGAATATATATCTTAATTAATGTTTGTGTAACTCCAGTTTTAGATTTAATTCAATATTAACTATAAATATTAAACATAAATTAAAATTCATACAAAAAATGAATAAAAATAAAAATTTCTTAAATCCTTTAATTTATTATTTTTAAATTGTAAATAAGGACAAATTTTTAATAACCTTATTTGCATCAAATAATTAATTTTGAAATTTTAATAGTCTCATATTACAATATTTAGAGTTAAATAAAATTAATATATGATATTATTTAACTACTCGAATTATTGGATGAGTGAATTCGAGTCTCAATGTCTTGCCATCCATCAAAAACTCCACTTACTTTATTATTCTTTAACTTTGCGCTTTTTATCTAAAAAGAATCGAAAATGGTAACAATTAAATTAAGTTGTGATGTGGATATTTGAAAAACTTCACTATACAAGCATCTCCCATATTTAAAAACTGATGTTGACTTCAAAGGTAAAGAAATCTGTATCATAATTACCCATGAAGATATATGAATGGTATATAGAAATATTAAAGAAACCACTCTATTATCCTTGACGCTAGTAATAAACTCTCATTATTTTTTAATAAAATCATTACATTATAGTTCTTTTTTTAAAAACGTTAAAAATCTTTGTTGTGTTATGGAGGTATATCTCTTTTTATGGAATTAAAAAATTATATGCATAATTGTAAGTTTATTTTTCCTTCCTTTATATAGAAAAAGTTTTTTATATGATTAAAATAAATAAAATAAATCATAAAAAATTCATAATAAATTATTTTATTTTTTATAATCATTTTTTTCAAAATATTCATCTCAGCTGTGCACTGAGAATAAATATCAAGCTAAGTTAAGAATCAATTAAATTTCATTTCGATTTGTATAAAACATACATATCGCTTAAAATAGTTATTATTTAATTTTTATAAACGTACTAAAACATCATCATGGTTTTAATCACCTATAACATAATATTTTTTACATAATATATAAAATAATTAAATATACAAATTTTAATCATCCAAATGTATTATGTACTTATTATTTATAAAAGAAAACAATTAATACTATTTTTTTCTACTGTGAAAAATAGAAAACTTATGAAATAGTATAAGTATGTATTAATTTGTATAAAAACTTAAAAATATATTACATTAGAGTCTTGATTATCAAAGATTTTCATTTATTGAAAACTAAAACAGTTTTTCTTCTAATTGAATTATGTTCGTCGAAACTCGGTTTCTTTAATTTATGACTAAAGTCTTGTATATTCCTTTTAGACGATATGTAGATAAACAAAAAACATACTTAATATTAAAACTAATCGTAGACTAAATTTGTCGTTTTTTAAAATTGTATAAATATAAAAAATTTTAAAGTTTGTAACATTGTTTTTATAGCGTAGCT
This sequence comes from Eupristina koningsbergeri, assembly GCA_018907245.1. Taxonomy (NCBI): domain Eukaryota; kingdom Metazoa; phylum Arthropoda; class Insecta; order Hymenoptera; family Agaonidae; genus Eupristina; species Eupristina koningsbergeri. The sequence goes on along the minus strand of JACCHV010002889.1, from coordinate 633,040 downwards.
ATTTAGTGAAGAGTGTAAGTTTTCTGACAAAACGTTAAAAAAAATTGAAAAAAAAACAACTATAAAATATCCATCAATTTAAAAATCATATTCAGAAATCAAATTTTCTAAATAAAAAAAAAATAATTCAATTAAATGTTTAAATATGATCACAATATAAAAATATCATTTTTATTTTACATTTAAAAAAATTTGAGAAAAAAGCAAAATAAATTTTAAACCTTCTTGTGATTTAAAAAAAATATTTAAATAAATGTTGTTTGAATCTAAAAATCATATCATGTTATAAAATGTACAATCTAATTTCAGTATTAGTTTAAAAGTCTCCAAAAAGTGTAGCACCAATGGTATTAATATATAAAAATAATATGTAACAATAATACAAATATAAAAAAAACTATGTTAATACAAATATTAATCATCTCAAACAAACATTTTGAAAAGTTAAAGTAATTTTCTGTTATTATTAAATCTAGTGAATCCTAATAAAACTTTATACTATCAAAATAATTAAATATTTTTTAGAAATTAAGTTAAATAATTAATGAATATTAATTTATTTGAAGTAATAAGATTCTATTATTAATACGATAAAGCTTAATATTATTTCTAAGTTTACTTATAAGAAATGCTATTAAGAGTTTGGCGTACTCGTTAAATAAAAGAAATAATACTTAATAATGATAAATAATAAATAATAATTCCTTTATATTCAACTAAATCCTACTTAATATTATACTATAAATTATTTTCTAAAATTTAATGAATATGTTCAAGAACACCACTTCTTTGATGATAATGTTATAATCAATTTTATATAGCAATATAACTATAAAACAATTAAAAATTTATTTATTAATGAAAGAAGTTTGGAATAAAATTACGCAATACCGTTATGAAAGCATGTATATATATATATATACATTTATACATTTAGATAAATTATTCTATATACGTATCATATAAATGAATACATTAATAACTTAAAAATTTAATCATTTATATTAATAATACCGAATCAATGGTATTGGTAATAAAGAAAAATTGTTTTTGATAAAAAATACTAATAGTTCATACAGTTCTATCAAATATATTTTTAAATGAATAAATATTTATATTCTAACTTTTTAAAAAAAAAATTATCTTAAGACTTAAAATTTAATTTATATACGATATGGTAAATTATAAAAATTTTGTTTTAACAATATTTCAGTTTGAATAATTTGTATATTTGAATTTAATGTATAATTTGAAATGAATTTATGTATAAAATATAATTATTATATTAAATAGAATAAATTTTATAAAGTTTGAAATATTGCATAATATTATAATGAATATATTCATAAATATCAATTTTATGATCTGTGATTATTAATATAAAAAAATTAAAAAGCAATCATCAGTAATATTAAAAAAAAATTAAATTAGTATATATTGCTAAACATTGTAAATTTCAACATATTAAATTGGTATTAAATGACTAGAAATATTACTGATGAAGATTTTAATTACACATGAGAAGTTCGAAGCTCATCAAGATTCCTTCTTCATTTTTATATTACGTCAGATGAATACACAATCCAAATATTGCAAGAAGCAAAAGTTTATTCTCACTATATTATTATCGAAACTGATATAGGATTATTAAACAAAAAATTTGATATTTCACTATGAAGTTAGAAGACAGTGAGCCTGATAAATAGCATTACCTCTTACATTAGTGATAGCAGAAAGAAAACTCATTGGCTTAGATCTACTTGAAGTTCGAGAAGAAACTACACACAACAGTTTGACAGAAGTTTCCTGACTTTTGACAACTAGACATTAATAAAATATAATGCTTATGATGATTTAATTTAATAGTCGTAAATTTTCGATCGCAGATGACTCATAGTTCATTTATAAGTGCAAATTAAATATTAGCTGAAAGTTTAATATTATTTTACGTTGTGTCACGGCATTTTAATAAAGAAGTCTATAAAATTTTTAAAGTACTTATTTAATTATAAATAAAAATCATCTGATAAAATCCTAACAATGTAAAAACAACATTATTCGTTAAATTATTTTTGATAACAAACTATAAAATTATAATGAATGCTTCATCACGTACATCAATCAAATTTAACTAATAATTCATGTAAACTTTCCTTTTATATACATAATTATTGTAAAAATATTAATTTTATTGTTCTTAGACTTTCTAAACGAGGAATGTGTAAATTCATAAATGCAGGTATAATTATTCAGAATTATTTAAAAAATAAAAGGAGTTACTTTTTATGAAAAAAAAATAATTGCAATTAAAATACGATATTTTTTCTTGACATTTTCAAAATCGCTTCAATATTTTATTATAATTAATTGTTTAATATAATAAAGAATTTTACTTACTTAAAATGAAAGTTGAATAAAATCAAACAATAATATAATAGTTATAAAACAAAATAAATAAAAAAAGTAAAAGAACAAAAAAAAGATTGTTTTTTTATTTTTTTTTCAAAATAAATATGTTTATTTTTATATAAAATTTAAAAAAATGCTTATTATAAATCCCAACTTCGAAATATTATTTTCAAACATTTTAAAAATTAACTTATCATAAAGCTACAACTTCTAACATGAAGTATTTTGTTATTCAAGAGCAAATAAAAGTAGTTTCGATTGAATCGATCCGAAAAGTACTATATACTATTTGAAAATTATTATAAAAATTAATATAACTAAATTAATTTATTTATATATATTAATAACTGTGTATATATTATAATTGCATGCAACTTTTCATCCATTAAATTTTAATTTTTCTTAATTCTACAAATGTATCAAATTAGTTAGAAGTTAATTCCGTTAGGTTCGCAGTCATCGTCTGTATTACGTATTTTCTTATTATTCAGCATTCATCGTTTCTTAATCTGTGGTGAAACTATAAAAATCGACTCGTTTTCCATTTCAAAGTATTTTAAAATTCTGAAGTCAAAATTTTATAAATTGAATTTTCATAACGTACCAGTAAATTTCATTTTTATTATTTAATATGCATGCGTATTGCTTATTAAATTTATTCATATTATAATTAATATGTATAAAAGCAGATATTTATTAAAACTTCATACATAATTCGTGTAAATTTGATTTAACCACGCCATGTAGAAATAGAATTACCGATTAATGAATCTTTATATTGTTATTAAAATATTATTACTATTTTTTTAATAATTTCTAATTATTTATTAATTTATATATAAAAAATTATTTTAATATTAATATTAAGTAAACAAACTATACTAAGAATAAGAACGGAATTGTTTATTTTATCAATCATATTTTCTAAGTAATAAATATAATAGTAATTATTTACTTATTGTCAAGTACAATTAAATAATGCGAGTATCTTGATATTTAAATCATTCACAAAATATTTCATTCTTTGTTTAATATGTCAAAAACTAGTGCATAACTTAATTTTATATAAAATATGTACTCTATTTTTGTTATTGATTATGTTAAAAAATGTTTAATCTATTGGAATAAAGTTATTAAAACTTTTCTTTTATTAAAAAAATATTTTTTTTATCCCTTTTGTCATAAAAAATATTATATACTCAATTTTTTAGAATCTGTTTTTTTATTTTCAAGTGACAAAAAAAATACATATGTTTATGTACTTTTTTTTGTGTTTTGGTAAAATATATCAATTAAACTAGATTCTAAAAAAAAAAATTTAATTTTATATTTATGCATTTTATTTCAATAATTATTGCTCTTTTTATATCTATTTAATACATTTTTTATTATGTCCATATTGTAATTATTACATTAGTATACTATTATCAAATTCATACTTACAATAATCAGATAAACTTTAAATATTTTAAAAATAATAATGCATGCAGCAATAATTTAAATACTTTGTTTTAAAAATATTGTTTAAATTATAAATATAATATTAATAAATATGTCTATTTCATATTTATATATTTTCTACAAATGATATGGAAATAATTATTAAATTAATGATCAAAATAGTTAACATCTAAATTTGTATTTGCAATTTAAAAAATATTTTACATTTCCATTTAATTCGATTATATGTATTTAATGATATTTCAAGATGACTACTGATTAAACTTGAGAAAATGAAGATACATATTGGCATCTACTTGTCAAAATGTACTTTTCAAACTAAATATAACTTCCAGATGGAGAGACATAAGATTTTTAAAAGTATTTAATTATGAAACAATATTTAAAAAAAAAAAAAATTATGCATTGATTAAAAATTTATATTAATAAATAAGAAAGTGTAGTTTAATTATAACTAATTTTGTTCACATAATTATATTTAAATTCAAAAATCCATAACATCATTAGAAATTCTATAAATATAAATTATATGCTTTATAGTCAATACTATTATAAATGTTAGTACTAGAGAATTTGTTAAGATAATTTATCTTATAAATAATGACTAAAAGCGAAAAAAATAATATATTGAGATAAAAGTTTTATATAATTTTATAATAAACATGAAGTAATTCATCGATTGATAAAACTCTTGAAAATTTTATACATATATATTACTATATTTATTTTTTAGATTTTTCGCAATATATGAATTTTGAAAAAAAAAATTTTATTTTAAGTCAAAATTTAATAGCTAAACGTATACAATTTTATGCATATATTTTATCCATAATTAAATTGGCAAATAAGTTGAAGAAATCAATTGCTAAGGACTTACATGAAAAATCATGTAAACACTTCATCCAAACTAATTCTATCTATACATAACATATTCAATACATTTTATTCATTAGATTACAATAGATTGAAGAACTAATTTCATGTTTAGAACATTACAGTGCATAATTAATTGACAGAAATTATAAATAATATAATTGCACATGATCAGCAAAAATGTCCAAGTTAGTCTCGTCGCGTTAAAGATATTTTGAAAGAGGAGTATGATTTTCTTTAATGAATCCATTGCTCTAACTTTGCAAATCGCTAGTCATGATTATAATCATGTTTATTTGGTTCGATAAAGATAGCCTAGATTCCAATTATCAGTAATCGTCAACATTTTGAAGAGCATTATTTGCATAACGTGGACTAAGTAGTAGAATTGAATTTCTGTAATACGAATGGAATGGTAGAGGACGATCGGACCACCTGAGTATACAACATTACAAGAGACCGGTGTAGTCACCCTTTAACTGTAAATCAATAGGTAATTAGCAACCGGACACATCAGAAATTGGACTCTAATACAGTAGACATCAATGTATTCAGTATTTGATTTAAATTACATGTATTCGTTCCTTTTATACATCACTACCGATGCAATAGAATTGATTGAATGGCGATGTGTTCCTCACGAACTTTGCCCTTAAGGTCTTCAATATCCTCGTCGATTGTATAAGCGGTGAGATAATCACAATGGGTTGAATAAACTTGTGTCGACTTGCTCATCACAACCTTCTTTTAAACGATAAATTATTCCAACATCAAAAAACGGAAATAAATCAGAAAATCATATATTTTTTTTTAAGTATAAATAACACATTTCATTTCTCTTACTTAAGCAGGTATGTTTAATTTCTTTTCTACAAAGAGACAAGTTTGATTTTTCTTTAAAAAAAAAAGAAAAATTATATTATTTACATCGATCATGTGAGAGCTGTAATTTTTCTGAAGCTTACTCATCTTAGTGGTTCTTTTTTTCTTTTTACCCTTTATAGACGTCACTGCCTCAGGTGAAGCATTTATACTCTTGATTTTTTGATTAATAGCTATTGCGACTACCTGCATGGCTCTAATTCTTCCCAGGAAAAGAGCTTACTTTCTTATCATCAATCGTCAGTACTTGCGATAAGAAGAAGTTCGAAGCGTCATCTTGGATAGTGAATTTCTTGAATTCAATATTATGTTCGCGATAGCGTCTAACATGTGAGGTAAATCGACCTTGGGATACGTCTTCTGCGTTAATCTTGTAGCGACAGCCCGGAAGGTAAGGTCATTTGCCTTGTTCGAGGAGACTCAAGCCTCTATGTCACTAGAAACCCTGGAACGAAAATCTCGTCTGAGGGCGTACAGTAAGTAGTAGTTAACTAAACAAGCTGAGTTGCAGTCGAATCATTCAGTGAATTTCTCAATATGGCGATACGATCGAATTTCATCTGACGTATTTTTAATTTTTCCATTTCCTTGTCGGTTGAATTTATTCAAATATTCCATTGATTAAACAAAGTTCATTTATATGTTTGTTGACTTCCGTTATTTTCTTCCCTTCATTTATGTCAATGACGATCTTCTTTTGACGTTCAGACATCTATACTTTTTTGGAAAAAATATAAGTTGGAGGAGTTCAATTAGTTTATCAGAGGATTCTTTTATTTGTGCCAGCTACTTCTTTTTATACTCGAGAAAATGTTTATCTTGAAGCAAGAGACCAATATAAAAAATTAACAAAACTGAAAAGAAGTTTAAAAAGAGTATTAAGAATAATACTCAAACGCTTTAAAGAAAGAATAAAGAATAAAGGAGACAATGGCAAAACTGATTTTAGTCACTTAAATGATGAAACAAAAGAATAAGATATTATGGACTTAATTTACTCTGGAATACGTTAGTGTCTGTCTTAAACTTAAGACAGTCCGGACAAACAAACATTTAAATTGTTTCTTGTATTTTCAGTGCTTTTTTTATTTTCGTTCCCAAATATTATGTAAAATACTACTTACACATTTGACAAACAATTACGGACTACATTTTCCTGAATACCATTGTTCTATTTTGAATACTAAGAATTGTTTAATAGTTTTATGATATTCCTATATTTATGAAATGTCTATCATACAGATTTTAGTTTCAAATTTGTTTATGACTTCTCCAAATAGCTCGACTATCTATCGAATACCTGATCAAAAATTAAAAAAATTAGTAATTAGATCACTATGAATTTGTACAATGCTTCATTGGCATGTTTACTTTTTTTTCTATTTCACCTTTTTTTTTTATAATTAAAACTAAATTAAATTAACTTTTCATTGATACTTTTAATTGCCGCGCAGCTACCCAATTATGGCTAGTTATCTACATTTAAAAACGTCATATACAGGTAGAATATGTCCATTTGTTAATACAATAATTACTATTGATTTTATTCAATATACAATTTTTGTATTAAATTAATATACAAAAATTATTTGAAAATTAGAACGAAAAATATTTTTTATTTACTTATTAAACGATATTTTATTAACATTTAAAGCTATATTATGTTTAGATTTATATGGTCGTTTAAGTGTTTAATAAACATTTATATAAAATTACATCAATACACCTTTAAAAGATACTATTATGTTGAAAGTAAATGGCGAAAAGTAAAAACAAAAACTTCATAACCTTATAGTTTATATTAATATAAAGATTATTAATTATTTTTAACTCTAAACACATTATTTAAAGTAATAGATTAAAATTTAAATATTTTATATACATGTATATATTTTTTAAGAAAAGAAATTCATAAATGCGTATATAATTATAAGTTTATTCATTGTAGTTAACATTTTTTGTTTAAAAATAAAAACCCTCATTGCAGATTACTATTTCGTAAATAAAATATATTTTGTAATATAAAACCATACACTTCATTAGTTCTATATTTCAACGTCTACATAATATGCAAGCATCTTTTGAGACAATGGTTAGTTTAATTATTATATATATATAATACTTATAACTTTAAGTATTATAACTTACAACTTTAAGTATTATATATAAATAATAATTAAATTAACCATATTAGATATTTAATAACATTTGTAAATTGTAAATTTTATTATACAATCTTGAAGAACTTGTTAATCTCTTAGGCATACTGACATAACTGTATACATAATATTAAATATTGCATTAATTATATGGAAGCATTCAGTAATTAAATATAAATATAATCCAAAATGTTAAATTTATATATTATATTAATAATTTAATTATTAGTTGAAAAACTATTTCTTTTAATAAATATAATGTATATATATTTTAAAGTAAATTAAGAAATTTAGATTATTAAATTAAAAAATTAAATTATCATTAATATAAATTTTCATAAAAAATATTCTTCTCTTATTTGATGATCGAATAACAATTCTCATTCCAATTCTTAAAAAATAGACAGTTTTTAATAAATTATCAGAAATATTTCATTAACTTAAAAATATATTTGTTATATATGTATATATATATATAAATTTTATAAAAACATTACTGTTATTAAAAATGAAACAATTTATTTTAATTTTAATTTGAATTTTATATTCATTTACGTGTTCAAATTTTTATTAAATAATAATTATAGAAATAAAAAACAAAAATATTTAAATTATTTTTAGAATAAGAACGACAAAGTAACACGGCACCATTTACTGAATTTATAATTCATAATTATATATATTTTGTATTGCAATAATTATGATCTTGAGTTTAAAATTAGTTCATTTGAAGGGTACAAGTGGGTTACTGGGATAAACGTCGAGAGAAAATGTATGTTTAATATTTATAACATTGGTTATACAAATTAACATTTGTTTATAGTATTTACACGTATACAATATATTGATTGATATTATAAAGCAAATTAATACTAAAGCTGTTCATTCACAAAAAAATTTGATTCTATGAAATCTTGTAAATAAATATTTGGATAATTTAATACATATATATATATATATATTTATTCTTATTTACAATTGCTTTCCAAACATTTTTATAATACTTTATGATATTTATGAATAATAAAAGTACAATTTTTGTCTCATTTGAATAAATTTATAAAAATTAATGAAAGTAAATGTAGATATAAAAGTATTGGATTTAAAGTTTGGTTAAGTATTGGTGTGTACAACATAATTATTCTAAAAATTTATTTAAGAAAATGTTTTTTACATACATTTATTGTACATGTTCCAAAGAAAAACGTAATCATATCATAAGATGTGTAATCAATGTCAGTGATTGAATGGAATCTCCGCAACATACTTTCCAATAAATTGTAGGCATATTCGACGGAAATACGTCGAAATTCTCGAAAACTGTTTGAAATATAGGTGAATCTCCTTCGAAGCCTTTGTTTAAGATAGGCTCAGAGATTTTCGATGGGATGAACATCAGGTGATTGCAGGTCAATTTAATATGACGATGTATTTTTGGTATTTTCAGTCGATACAAGGCAACTGCGGTATTTAGGGTTATTATCCTTCTGAGGCATCTGGTCCTGATTTTAGAAGATAAATTGACATTTGGCAAGTGGTAGAACAGCTTTTTAATACATTTTGATCATTAAGACTGTTATGAACAAAATACGAGTGTCCATCGGAAGTCCAGATATTCGAGCTTACGGGGACAGCGTACGCTTACGAGATGAGCATCACTTTGGAAAATAAAAATCTGAGGCAGAAAGACGCGAGAAAATATGGAAAATGAATAAGGATAATAATAATAGAAAAACTGACGGCGACGAGGGAGGGAAACGATATAAATGCAGTAATAGTCAGGGTAGTGTGTACGTGGGGTGAATAGAAAAAATGCATCGTATGCGGGATTTTTTTTGGCTCATGTACTTTATGAACTTCGAATGCAACTTTTTTATAAGTTCAAAGGCAGAGATTATGTCTAATTGTTCATAAAATTTCAGGGTTCTACTACTTACTGAGTTTGAATAATGCCGCAGACTCTCTTACTTAACAAATTATATTTATAAAGTATTAATAATATCATTTATCAAAACAAAAAAATACAGTTAATTATTTGAGTAGAGATTTATAATAATACTTGAAAGATTCTTACAAATTACAAAATGTATTGTTACATTTAATTATATTCTTTACAATAAATAATAATAATAAAAATCTGACGCAGTTAAAACTTTAACCCATTTGATGATCGAATTAAATACTTAAATATTAACGGTTATTGATGAATTGAATATTGTTTATTTTTAACCAATCGGAAAAGAGAGTTTAATCGTGTGCGTAATACAAAAGTGTAAACCCTGCATTGCGACAGTTCTTTTTGTTAAAGTATTTATCGAAGTTGATGTTTTAACCGTGACATTAATCGTTGACAATTGAAATTACTTTTCTTGGTGTTAATTCAACTAAAGCTCGAACTGGAATCTTCGAATAGATTATCCCGATTTTACACATCACATTTTCTGAATTAAAAACTGTTGTGTCTATAAAGAGTAAATAACAAAATCATTAAGAACAATTTAGCAAAAAATATATAATAAGAAACATTATAAAAAATTAAACACAATGTTACGTGAATAGTCATGAGTAACTTGTTTAGACATATTGATAAAAAGAGCTGACGTTTGAATTTAAAACTTTTTTTGAAATATATTTCAAAAAAAAAAGTGGATTGCACTGAATATTGAGGCATTTTACTATTCTATAATAGGATAGAATTAATAGGTATAATTTAGTTATAATTTAGTAAAATTCTACAATTCAATACACATAAAGAATAAATACATAAAATGTTATAAATATTAAAAAATAATAATTTAGTGCATAAATGTATCAATAAAATTGTAAAATATTTTCATTAAGTTGGATTTAATGTTTAACGATATGCTTGTCTAGCCAGAATAGATCTCGCTGGCGTCCGGAGTGAGGGTTATTGAATTAAAAATGCAGACTGGGTGTCTAGTGAATAGTATATAATTTTCATAATTGAAAGGAAATAAATTAGTTGAAATGCTTGCAAAAAAAGTTGGAAATGCAAAAATAATAATTAGTGTAAAAAACAGAAAAATGCACAATTTACGCAAGCTCCTAAAAAATTCAAATGTGGAAAAATTGGATGTATAAAAAAAACTGCTTTAGATGTTATATTTGCAAGTAAGCTGAGTATTTGACTAATTATTGTTCAAATAAAAATAAGGCTGGGTTTATTGCAGAAAAGGTAACTGTAAGTACTTGTCAAGACCATAATTATGAGGCATGTATAATTGATTCAGGAGTTTCAAAACATGAATAGCCATCGGGAGTGGTATAGTGACTTTAAAGAGTTTGTTGACGTAATTTATGTAAGTGATGGCTCAACGTTATCAGCGTATGGAAAACGAAACATAGAAATAGAATAATTCTTATTACTATGAATTTGAACATAAATAATTCATGGAACATTAACAAATTTTCTATATTTACCTGGGATAAGGCAAAATTTATTCTCAATAATTCATGTAGCCAAAAAATGTATTTAACTTTCAATAACTGAATTCGGTGAAAAATATACTTTGATCAGAAATGATATAATAACCAATGGAATAATATTGGAAGTTTGTATAAACTCGATATGCATGTGCTCACCTCAAAGAGCTGCAATTTAAGTCAAAAAACTAAATCGATACAGTTTTGGCATGAAAGATATTTCTATCAGAATAATAAACATATAAAACCGAGTCTTAGAATAAATAGGAAGAAGATATCTAATATTATGCCGAAAGATGTAAAAAATTTATTGCCAAAAAGAAGAATGAGAGTAAACATAGTTATTTACCAATTCAATTCGTAAAATGAATAAAATACTGTTAGGAAGTATGATGCCTAAATAAATCAAAGTTTTATACAATATTCCAAAGAGGAAATTTCATCAATTATGATTGAGAGCTCCCTTCAAGAGGACGATAATCTATTTAAGGATTTTATAATTCATTTACATGGAAAATATGCACTAAAAGACAAAAACAAAAACGTCCACGAAAGCAAAAAATACAGAAACAAAGTAACCGGGAAGACAGCCAATTTCAAGCGAAATTAGTCAATGGAAATAGTTTTCAAAAGATAGAAATAAGACCTCTGCAGACAACTATTGTTTCTATACCATCATCATCTGTGGTTTCTTGGGATAAAAATAGAACTAAATATAGTGATATTAGTCCTGGATACCATAAGATAAGTTAATAAATATATCCACTAAAAATAATTAGTATACAATAACGTTTTAGGGACAGTGTTAAAGTATTTAGAATCAAAACTTTATTGTATTAAAAGTTTATAAGTGTTAACTATAGAATTGATCGTAAACCACCGTAATAATAAAAATCTCTTATGGGTTATAAGTAAAGAACCGTAAAAACCATTGTCGCCTTTTGTAGCCATATATATATATTGTGTGGGTAATCATTCCTGTAATTAGCACACATAAAAAACCCTATAACCATCTTGAGATAATCACGTGTTGGTTATCATCGGTCTCTAGCATTAATATATGTGCTATCGGTTTACTGTATAACTTTGTTAAAAAAAAAATAAATATTAAATGATTTTAAAACAAAATATTTAATGAATTAATTATTTTTCACTTAATAAGTGTTTTATTGCTATAATAAACATTGTGAGAATTTTAACTTAATATTTAATACTGCTTTTGTTTATTTAAAAATTAAAACTTTTAAAATACAGAATTTTTTATGCAAAATAAAAAAACATAATTGTCTGAATAAAACTATTGATTTATTTTACAATATTTATATAATTTTAAAAACAATGTACATAATTTCAGGAATCTTCTGACAACTATTGATTAATAGATTAAAGCATTATATTAATTATAAGATATCTATTATAATATTATTATAATAATATCAATGAATACTGCTCAAAAAAAAAGAAAATTATTTTCATTATAATTAAATTATAATTCTCAATTGTAAAACAGCTCGGCTGCGCGAATTTAGACTTACCACTCATTTAAGAAACTACCGTCGATTTTATCGAATATTTATCGATTTTTTATATAAAAATATAAACAATTCGCGCACGTTTTTCTTTCTATTAATTCTGTGTACTCTATCTTGTTCTTTCTCTTATTTTTCTCTTTCTTTTTATATCTTTGTTAAAGAATTAACAGCATGATTATTTATCGCTATACATCTTGCTTAATATTTCACGTAGTGCGGGATAGTTTTTTGCGATAGATAGAAAAAAAAGTAGCTCAGGTGTGTCAAAAAACTTTGAAAGAACTAGACGGGATCAGTGAGTTATCGTGTGAGCTGGACCAAAACGAAGCCGGAACGAACGAGGAAGATAAACAATGAGAAATCCAGCTTAGCTGGGTCAACGTGCGAGGTCATCCTGGCAGCTTTGGTGGATTAATGTGCGAACTGGACCTGGGGATTCACCTGAGCTCTTGCGCGATATTTAAAACATTAAATTTTGGTTTTTGGCAGCGGGGCTGATTTGAGATAGATTAGTTAGATTTGTATTAATTGTTTCCTTCTTTAGCAGAAAGAAGACTTTTTCTGTCAAGGACTGAAGCTTTTTGCGAAAGGAAAAAAATAGTGTGCATGCGAAACAAGCAAAATATAGAATTCGTTAGATTAATTAGCAAAAAAAGGTAAGTCGCGGGGGATGTTTGGGCGAAAAATTAAAATCGGCGAGCGAATGGCGTCACTCTAAATTTGTACAACCGAGATCAAACACGTTCGAAGACATCATACATTTTAGAAATAAAAATGTCTGCAAGTTTAAACATTTCCACTATTAATCATTTTCACCCCATCGCCATCTCATATATTTAAGTAAAATCATTTTTTATCATTTTTATCACGGATAAACATCTGTGTTAAACAATTATTAACAATAATATTATATGATTGTGTATACTAGTTGTTGCGAATAATTGAAGAAAATGGCTTTTTTATTCAGTTCTAAATTTGAAAATAATAATATTACAGTGATATACGTGAATTTAGAAAAAAGGCGATTTATATATTTATGAAAAGCAAGGAAGTAAGTATTCAATAACCTTCAGAAATGCCTTATTGGTGCATTCCATCAAAGTTTTAGCGCACCAATCGATTTTGCTAGTAGAAAGTTAAAATTTCTATCGCACCAACCAGAAACGACGGCTATAATCATAAAATAATAAAATAAAAAATGCATGAATTTCAAGCTACAAATTTTACATGGGTTTACTATAAAAGAATTATACCCTAGTAAATACTTGTCGGTAACTCTCACAATGTCAATTACAAATACGTGGAAGTTTAGTTGGGAAGGTGAAACCCAAATGGTAGTAATGTTCGATTACAACTAAGTACGAAAAAGCCAAAAAATAGTTTAAATAATTTCTAGATTGAAATAAATAAAATTGTTTTATACACCGATGAATGCTATTGCTTTTTATATTTTAAATAGTAGAGATTTTCATAAAAAATATATTAAAAAGAAAATAAAAAGAATTTGGACTGATGCTCATTTTATAAATATTTATGTTTATACAGGAATTCACATTTCGTTTTTTTTCAGTTTCTATAGGTACAAATATCAACGAATCAAATTCATTTTGGTTTGGTTTCGCGGCGTTAACATCTCGGCATGAAAATTATAAGTTTATAGTAAACAATTTATTTTGGTTATTTTTAAATTCTCAGTGAAAAACGCGTATCTTTAAAATTATTGTATAATACTTTATCAAGAATTCAAAATTTAGAAATGGTATTGATGAATTTATTGAAACGATCAAGTTTACATCATATGTATTTCTTCTATTTACATATTTTTATTATCTTGAATAAATAGCATGAGTGTTCATCAATTCAAACTAGTCAACCCGAGATGCAAACCCGTAATATTGGCTGGGAACTTTTCTGTTTAGAGCATGGAATTTTACCCGATGGAACAATCGTGGACGTGAAAAACACAAATTTATATTGTTTAAACATTTGCCAGAAGAAAAGGAAGCCAATAACTTGTGTAGTTGACTCAGACTATAATTTCATCGGTATGTTTACTGTATTTATCGATATTTTTTATAAAGGTTTCATTTCAAAATTAATAATAAAATGTAGAATTTTCCAAATTAATAATTATATTTTTTATTTTCTTGAGTAAAATATCGATTTTTTTTCATTGACTCTATTATATACTTGAAAATCAGTGATAAAATCATAAAAATGATTAAATTTTGTAAAAAGGTAATTGAATTTTTATCATAAAGAAATTTTTGTGATCATAAATAAATCTTATGTATCTTTGATTTATATGAATACAGATAAAATTATAAGCGAAAAATCAGAATCAATCAATTAACGGGAAATAAAATAAATTTATATTCTTGCAATTGCTATTTGAACAAATGCTGATCAATACAGTCACTAATCGTATTTAAAATTTTTCTACACAATGCGACAATTATAAAGGGTTTCTTTTTTATTTATTTAGGGGAGATACGGGCTTTTAGTTTTATATATTATTAAAGGAAAAACTGATGAATGATTTTGAAAAGAAAAATAAACTTGAATTTATCATTTATTCAGTACTCAGAGTAATTGTAAATTATTGAATTTAAAAAAATTAATAATCTAGTATATGAAATTTTAATAATTATAATTACGTATATTTCAATTTTTTTTTGAAAGATTAGTTATAGTAGTAATTAATAGCTAATCTGAATATTAACTCATCTTTTAACCATAATTTGAAAAAAATAATGAATTAAATAACAAATTAATTATTAAATATACATTTATTGTTAAAGAAAAACATTTTGCAATTCAATGTATTATAACACCATTAAATAAAAATTATGTAAAATAATAAAGTACTAAATTAATTTGAATATCTAAATTTGTTTTAAAAATTTTAAATTCAATATTTAAAAAAATAATTAATTTTATCATTTGAAAAACCCAACTTCATAACTTAGTACAAAATGTTATCTTACCTGGTTCAACAAAACTTTGATTTAATAATATATCAAATTTATAAATAATTTGTTTTAATATAATTAGTAAAATATAAACAATTATTTATAATATGAAATGATAAAAAAATTAGAATTACATTTTAGCTTATTTTATTTTATATATAATAATGTTAAAATTTATATAAGCAAGTTGATACAAATATACATTAATATTTATATGTATGTATTGAAATATATTTATTTTTTATCCTTTAATAGGAATAATAAATATATTTTATTTCATTGCACTGAGTTTTGGTTTCATGAATATAACAAAATATATTTACAATATATTTTTGATTTCATAAACAATTCCAAATAAGTAACATAGTTTCTAGTTGTTTTATTCTCCTTAAAATAAAAAAAGGAAGTTCTCTAGTTTCTCACTGAAAAAAGCTTTTATTTTGAATAATAATTTAATAATTATGATAAATCTTATTTGTGGTTAAATATTATTAAAATTTTAAACAATTTGATGTAATTTTGATCAGGAAATTCAGATCAATTGTATTTAATATTAAAATTGAAAATTATAATATTATTTAAAATTTGTGATTAATAAATTTAAATTTTAATGTAAATAAATGACAAAACGATTATTTTTATAAAAGAAATAAAACCAAACAGATAATATTAAAAATATTTCGTTATGTACGTCAGTACATATATTACGTATTTATATTAGTTACGTACGTTTCATTTTTCAGTCAACTACGCATTTTGAAATACATAAACGCAAAAATGATCAAACAGTAAAATTAAAAATAAAAACATCTTGATAATGTAATATTTAAATTTTAGTTTTAACAATATTAAATAATATTGGCAATGAAATGATTACTCAAGTTCAATATTAAAGTTGAAATTAAAAAAGAATAATACGAAATAAAAAACAATCAACATATTACAGATTTCTTCAGAAAGATATACTTGGAAGGGTGGAATAATAACGAAATAGAATAATAATATAATAAAGGAAGAACAATCGATACAAAATATTCTACATAGCATATTCAAACTAAATCAGAAGAAAGTATCCAGAAGATAAATCGTTAAGGCTAGATTGTCAACAATTTGATACTAATTTATGTTTTAAATACGGATAACATTTTTTTAAGCCACACGTTTGTTTTGACCAAATTTTAATAAAATAAAAGTTTAAAATTTATGACAATTGTTATTTTATTAATATCATCTCATACATGGTTTAAGATTAAAAACACTTAACTACTATGTGAACTTGAACTTAAATCATTAAATTTTTTTATTTAATAAATTATTAAATTACATAAATTTTTAGCAATATTTAAAACATTTACAGATAATTTAGAGCAAGTATATAATTATTTTGAAAAAATAAAATAATTTTTAACAGAAGTTTTCTAATTATTTTTATTGAATATTAAAAATTTTATTGCGCATAGCTTGTGCATTAACAGATTAGGATCATAAATTGTAGACCATCAAAGATAAATCAAAATGAATATTTTTAACAAATACTATTTATGATCATAATAAATTGTGATAAAATTCAACTGATAAATTAAGAATTAGATTAGATTGATAAATAATTAAATTTTGTTGATAATTTAAATTAAATACATAAATTAAGATTATATGATAATTTAAATTTAAGCTATATGAATGAGTTAAAAATCATAATGATAAATAAAATTTAGAGTAAATGTATTAATTAAAAGTCATTGCGATAGAATAAACTAAAGTTAAATAAATGAGTTCAAACTCATTTATATTTATTAAAATTAGCTGAAATTGATGTAATTGTCATTCAAAAAAAAATTGACATAAAACAAATAGTATTTAAAATCAAATAAAAATAAAATATTATATTTAATGATGGAATAAAATCATTAAAGTAAATATGTAATCATTTTTAAAATAATTTTAAAGTAATACATTTAAATGAAATAATTGCCTATTATGAACGAATTAACTTATTTAAGTGAAAGTAATAATTTAATCAATTGAATTAAAATATTTAGATATAATTTTTATGTTAGAGGATTACTTATTAAAGAATAATTTTATTTTCATTTCTCATCTAAATTAAAAAAAGAAACAGTAAAAGAGCAATATCATCAGGATATTGCTGATTGCATACAAAAGGTTAACTCAAAAATCCCTAGGATTTCAACCAACCTCATCTTCAGAATGCCTAAATTGTTGATAAAGTATATTATGTGCTTTGATGTTTGCAAGTGTATTTAAATATTTTTATCAGGAGGTCATTAGACAAAACAATAAAATAATTTCAATAGATCTTAATGCCGATCAAAAAAAAATTTTCTGACTGATTGCAATTATTTTTTAGTGAATATATTAACAGTGACTAAAAATCTACTAATTTTGTCAGATAATTCACAAAATATTGCAATAATAACAAATTTTAAAATATGTATAAATACCTATCGAAATATGGGAGTTGTGATGATACTGAAAGTATCTGTAGCGGAAATAGTAGGAGATTAATTTAGTGATACAAATGAAATAATATGTATTAATAATAATATGAAATAATAATATATATATCAAATTAAATTTCGAAAATAAAAAGAATATTGGTAAATTTTTAGAAAAATATTTAAATAAATTACTAAATTTATAATCATGAATCATTATTCGATTCATTTCGTAGATAGCATTAAATTTTGATTTAAATCTTACAATCATTAAAGGTATTGAAAAAAGTAGATATTACGTATGTATTGTTAATACAAGGTGATAAGCTTTCTTGAAAAAAACGTATTATAAAAATAGATTACTAAATATAGATCTGAATTTCAATAGAGTTAATAATAAACAGATATCATGAATTAGAATTAAAGATTAAGGAATTGAAATGTGTATCATCATATTTGGACAATCATATTATGGACATCAAAAAAGAATATAGTTGTTAAGTTCAAATTGTAGAGGTTGTGTACGGGACAAGGGAAGTTTGGGAAATCGGTAAAGATAGGAGGTTTTAGTGAAAATTCATGCATTTTATTTATAAATTATATGAAAAGTCGCAAATTTAGAGGGATGAAGACGTTCCAAAATTCCCAGACCAACTATGCTTTCACGACGCTTCACTTCTTCTTCTTTCCAATCTTTTACAATTCTTCTTCTTTACAACCTTCCAAACTTTTACAATTTTCTACATGAGTTTACGATTACCTTTGCCCAGGTTACAATTGAGGAAACTCTCCCTGCAAATCCTGACCAGCCACTCGACATCCCAACTGGTCTGTATTTACTTTTTGTTATTTTCATCCACGTCTGGCACTTTCCGCGTGGAAAACACTAGGAAAACTCGTAATTCCTCGCGTGCTGTTAGGCTCACGTCTGGCTCAAAACCCTTTTTTTTAATAATAGTAATAAGTGTTTTACTTAACGAACAAATTTAACGTAATTTATTAAAAATAAAATTGCATTGTTGTAACACAAGATTTCCGTTTGAAATTCAAAATTAATGGCAGGAAATTGTAGAATTGAAAAAATTACATTTTAATTCTTCAATGTATGAATATGCATAATAGGTAAACTGAAATACAGTATAAAACGATATTCATTTTTTCATATTTTATTAGAAAAAAAAAACAATTCAATAAAAATACATAAAATAGAATGAAATAATTATCTAAATCATCTATTAATAGTCAAAAATTAAACAATGGGATAAATTCACATTCGAACATTTACGTATACCTGCAATAATGAAGACTACATTCTTAATTATTTGTAATTTATTAAAGAATCCTCAAAAAAAACGACTTTGGACAAATTTAATTCACATGACTTTGATTAAAAGATTGTCATAGTAGCGTAAAAATCTTGAAGCATATTTTTGAAAAGATGATTACCTTTCGTTATTGTTATCGTAATAAAAAAAGAATGAATACAAGTATGCATATATGGTTATATACTTTTAATAGATTAAAAGTAATTTAAATACTAAAAATTATTAAAATATATAATGTTTACGATAAGTTTATCAGAAAGATAAAAAATTTATTCCGATATATGATATTCTTTTTTTAGGATATAAACAAACATTAATAAATTAGTTATTAGGAATGAAAAGTGTTCAATATCAATATTGCAATGAACACGATATAATCGATAATATATAAAAATATATTATAATCATAATATAAGATAATAAAAATAATTGATAATGATCAAACTTGCAAGAAAAATATCACGATATGAAATCCTAACATATATTATGTTATATTTTCATAAAGATAAAATATAAAACAAATTATCAAATTATTGCATTACTAGTATCAACATTGAGCGATAATAATATGTCATTAAAATACAAAATAGCAAAATAAGCAAACTTACAGATTTTTTAAGTAAATATCTAGAGAATTGTTGAATATCTAGAACAAAATCGTCAATACTCTACATATAAAATACGAAATAAAATAAGTATACAATGAAAATATGTTATTGAAACTCTTTTGACATATGAGCTACAGGGGATAACTATATAAACAATTATTAAATATTAATGAATAATTTATAAGCCAATCATAGAATGAATTGCTTTAAAAAGCTAATAATGAGGATTTCCTGTATTTAGATATATGCAAAAAAAAAAGATTAAACTTTATACTTATTATGTAAAATAATTAATCTTTATATATTTTATCATATTTATAAATTTTTTTGTGCATCAAAGATGCACGATTTTTTATTTTATATAGTTTGGTTAAGATTTTTAATGTGAATGTTGGATTCTCATGATAAAAATTTTTCAAAATTAAGGTAAAATAAATTAAATTTTTATATAAAAATTTAATTTTTTATAAAATATTTAATAAAATTCCTTGTATTGATATACATACCAATTCGTTTTAAGTTTTGATATAAGTAATATTTTAATATTATCTGTATGAATAAATCAAAAAATAAAAAAAAATTTTTACAATTTAGTTAAAACATTCTGTGTAAATAGCTTCGTATTCTTTTTATGTCTTTATTATATAAAGAAATTATAATAAATAAAACGAAATTAAACAACGGATGAATGGAAAAAAATTTTTTTTAAGTAATAACTATTAGCAATGTTAAAGAAGAGTAAATTATGATCCAAATATTGTTAGGGAAGAAGAAAGGAATAAAAAATAGGAATTATATAAATAAATAAGAATAATTTCACTAAAAATAAATTTAGTCTAATTCAAATTCATATTTTTATAACAAAATAATTGTCAACTTTTAAGAAATTATAATGCTTCATAAAAAAATTAAAAAATTTTCGTGAAAATTGAAAAATTAACTTGAAACTTAAATAATTGGAAGATAGTGGCGATTATTTCGTGATTCATCACATTTTGCAGTAAGTATTTAGATTGTAACGTTTGACTACACAGCTAATTTATGATAACTAGTTTACAATGGAATGTTTTTTGTTTAAACATTAAATATTTACAGATAAGGAATCATGATAGTCGTATTAAATAAGTATCTAGTTACTTATAACATCTAATACTTTTTTATACTCACATGCTTTTTCTCGCAATTGATTTATTACAAATATTTAATAAATAAATAGTTAAATCACAAAGATTTTATAATAATTTTTTCTTTTACAAATAATAATATATATGTATATATATAATATATATAATTACAGAATATTTATTAAATTTATAGCTAATATATATCGATTTAAAAAATTAAATAAAATTCATTTAAATTTATTGACTTTTTACATTTAAATAAATACTAGCTTATCTTTGTAAACTTCAAATGTATACCATCCTTTGGGGTTAATAAGAATGCTCGAGGTGATATTTCATACGGAAAGGGAGTTTTATCACAAATATCGATTTGATAATTCTTTACAATTTTAACAAGACCAGTATATGTCTGAAAGACAGCAAAGCGAGCTCCTAAAATAATTAAATTTTACTATAAACATTACATGAGTACTTGAACTCTATAAAATCCTTAAAATTAATAATTACCAATACAATTTCTGGGACCATCACCAAAGGGCAAATGGAAAGATGGATGTCTTGTTCGTACGTTTTCCTCGCTAAATCTTTCAGGATCAAACTTTTCTGGATCAGGATAAATTTCTGGATCCCGTTGAATAGCATAAGCTGGTATCCAGATATCTGTACCTTTAGGTATTGTTACTTTTGTTCCCGAAAATGTGTATGACGTTGTTGACTTTCGCATCATTGGAACAATAGGATATTTTCTTAATGTTTCTAAAATAATTCATTTAATATTTAATCCATATTTATTATAATATTTGTATAACTATTTCTATAATTAAAAATGTTTTTTCTTTAGATTTAAAAAATACGTTTAAAATTCAATTAAAATTTTATTTTATCTATATAATTGCTTAAAAATATGTCTGAAAAGTTTCTGATTGATGTAAAATTATTTGAAATGATCCAATACTGATTCTTAATGTACCTAAACATTTATTTCAATATAAAATTATTCAAAATATTATCAAACTTCTTTTGTATTCTATATTATTAGTCAAATTTTTAAAATCAATTTGCATTATTGTTATTTTAAAGAATAACATTTTTTTTAAAAACTTTAGTACTTTATGACTTAATGCAAACTTACCAGAAACTACTTTTTTCATATACTTCATACTATTAACGCTTTCATATTTTAATTCTCCATTATCTTTCTCAAGTTGATCAATTACTTCTTGTCGAAGTTTATCTTGAATCTGTTGATTAATAGCTAATTCGTAAAGAGTATTACTCATTGTTGAAGCCGATGTTTCGAATCCAGCAACAAAAAATACAAATGCTTGTGCAGCAATGAGAATATCAGTCATTTCTAGTAAAAAATGATAAAAATTTATTTCTATAAGAGTTTCTGTAGATATTTAATTGTTATTTGCTCAGTATAATAAATATTATTATTATTACAAATAAAGAATATGCATAATCAACACACTCTTACGTAAATGGTTGTTGAATCTAAATTTGTAATTTAATCCAAATTATTTTTTATTTTAATAAGTTATAATTATATTTTATTGTATAGTTTTCATGAAATATCATTATTTATTTTAAACATTATTGAATTTTAATAAAATTAATTGGAAAAATAATTAAAAATATTATTAAATATTAAATACTATTATTATGTTATTAGTATTTAAGGTATATATTATTTATTATACTTTAAACATGTATGATTTTCTCTTAAAAATATATATATTGAATGGTTTTTATATTAACAATTTAATTATTAAGATTGAATATATAATATTTAAAGAAAAAGATTTAATAATATTCGCTACACGCAACAATAATATTGTAAAAAATTTGTATCATACATATTTTAAAAATCAATGTATAATAAAAAATAAATTATTGTTCATTGCATATGTTAAAAAATTTAAATTGATGATAACATTAAATAAATTTTCTAATCATGGTAAATTTATTGAAATATAATAACTTTTCTCACCAATATCATTAGGTTTCACTGTACTATCCTTAATTTCCATTAATAAATCAATGAAATCACCTCTTTTTATATTGTTTTTCTTTCTATACTCCATCGTATTTTTCATTATATTAATGAAAAATCGATTTTGTTTATATTCATAAAAAATCGGACCAAGTAAATTATAAAGCCAAGGTAAAGATTCTTTTATTTTTAATTTAATAAATTTAGAAACAGGCATCTCAAAAATCGCGCGTCCAAATTTTCGGAATTCACTGTCTTCCTCTCCAATTGAATTCATTTTTAATCCAAAAGCACACGCACCAATAACATCCGTGGTATATTTTGCTGAGATTTCACGTATTTCGACAATTGAATGTTTTTCTATATGTTTATCTAAAAATTGTTCTAAATAATCGGCACATTCTGATAATAAATAAAACATTTTCTTAAGTTTCCCAGATGTAAATATTGGCGATAGTTTAGGACGTATTGGTCTCCATCGCTCAGGTTCAAGAGAAAATAAATGTTGACTTAGAGGTTCCACTCTGTTATTAAGATGAATGCCACGGTCGGCAAAAATCGGAAAATCTTTTATAAGAATATCTTTAATCAATTGAGGATCATTAACAACTAAAATTGGTGATCTACGGTCGAAAACTCCAAACATGGGTTCATGTTTATAATTTTGATATTCATTCTGTAAATAGTTAAATAAACTATTTCTGCCTAATAAAAAATCTTTAAAGTTTCCAAAAAATAGTATAGGCTTTGGTCCAGGTACACCTCGACTACTCCAAAAATCATAATTTGATTTTAAATAATAATAAGCTGATAAAACAAGTGCGACAATAGCACAGAATATTTCGAAATACATGATACTAAATGATATTTTTCAATCTGAAATAATATAATACAGCTATATTATTAAATTTGAACAAAGATTTACTGTATTTAATAATAATTTTTGATCACACATTTAATTTATTAATAAAATAAAAATTAATATAATTATCTAATTTTGTTTTATGTTTATATCAACTGTATTGTATTTGTACCTAATGTAGTTATATGAAAATTAAATAATTTTAAATTTAAATATTTGTAAAAAATAAAATTTAAATAAATTAAATATGCATCATTAATTAAAGTATCAATTATAATAATTTAAATATTATTCTATAATAATATATAATTTATATGACAATATAAATAAATGATTTTATCGAAATATTTTATTGTTTTATTAGATAAAAACTTTACAACTTAATAAAAATATGAATAATTAAATAAAAAATTAAATTAATTTTCTATCTACTAATTTTACACTTACACTTTCTCTCTTTCTATCTTTAAAAATATTATTTTAATTAATTGTATTAAAAATATATTTAGTAACCTTTCGAAAGAATAAATTTAAGAAAATAATCAAATATATTTCGAAAATAAAAGTAGACTTTCTATATTAACTATTGAACTATTTATATATTTAAAAAAAATGTATGATAAGAATGATTTATTATTTCAATTTATTTATTACAATAATAAAACTATTTTATTAAGGTAAACTAGATAAATATTTAAAATATAAAATTTTGACTTAAATTAAATTAAAATTAAATTAATTAAAATTTAAATTAAAATTACTGGTATTGTTTATTGCAAAAATATATGTTATAATTAAAATGATTAAATAAATTTTTTTATACAAGTTGTAATTAGATTTTAATAGCACTATTGAATAAATATAATTTCTTATTTATTAAAAAAAAACAACTTGTAAAAATAAAAGTAATGATATATTTGATCTTCATATTTATAATTTTAATATTAATTAGAAATTATGTCGTTTTAATGAGGTTCAATAGAGTGTGATAGAAAATATTGAATTACCTTGTCTATCGACCATCGTCCGGAAATGCTATTGCAGTACTGAAGACATTGTAAAGTGATAATTAAATATTATTTATTTCCTTAAACTGGTAAAGATAAGACAGTAAATTATCTCAAGAATTTTCGTTTTATCTTTCTCACTCTAAGATTTCCTTTACATTTTCTTCGGATATCTAGTATTATGCTATATATGTATGGAGTCACACATAAATGAATAAACACTAAAATGATTACTAACGATGACAATTATTTTGTTTATTTATTTTTTACATAATACTTAGTAATATGAACTCAAGTAAACTTTTTATGTATGTACAATTAATAAAGTTAACAAGAAGAAAATAATATTTTTTAAAAATATCGTTTTAAAATATTTTATTTTAATGTTAAAAAGGAAATAAATATATCAATATATTAAAAACATGAAAATATTATCATTAAAATTGTATTTTATTAATTTTTTTTTTAATATTTTAAAAATAAACTTCTTGTATTGCAAAAATTTTTAATTTTAATTTATTCGTAAAAAAAGAATATTTATTTTAAATTTCAATATTACTTTAAAACATTTTTACATCTCAAAATTTATTTTAATTAATACAAAGTATTTAATAATGTATTTAATGTATGTATACAAAATTACATAATGTATTATAAAAAGGTATACAAAATCTAATCGATACAAACAATTCATATACAATAAATATTTTAAAAAAGTTTTTAAAGATGGTAAGAAAAAATTTATTCTAATTTTTAAAGATGATCATAATGTCAATGAAATAAACTATTATACTTTTATATTAACGTACATTAACGCATAATGCTTTTGCAAGTGTTAAAATCTGTATGTGTAGGTGTTGGATATTGATTTGACATCCCTGCAGTCTGCTTCAGATTTTTTATGAATAAAGTTTAGATATAACGTTGTTCTTGTTTAAAATTATTATTATCATGAACTGAAATCTTTATTTTCCTGCTTGTTTTTAGATCCAATTAGTTACTTTAAAGGGAAGGGGAATATTACGAATGTAGTAGTGACCATTAAATTTGTATTTTGTACCAGTGTTATTAAAGCAATAATAATCGTGCGATTAAATACTTTTATGTTACATTGTAAGAAGTAGAATATTTGCCTTTTTTTGTCATTTTTTTCATTTTATAAAACAAATGGTATTTTTTATCTAAATCTTAATATTAATACAATTGTATAACTTTCAAAACGTTTGTATTTATAAATTATATCCAAAGTTATTCAATGAATGTATGTATACATTGTTTCAAAATTGTACATAACCTTAAAATTGGTTAACTTTAAAGATCAATTCATTGATTAAACATAAGTATGGTTGATGGATTACGCTTAATAATTTATAAAAATAAATCAATTTATGATGACATTATTGTTGATCCACAATTTGTTGATAAATTTAATGTACATTCCAAAAACGATTTTATTCAAGAACAAAATATATTTGAACCAGTAATATTACGTAAAAAGGGTTTTAATGCATATTTAGTTTCAATATTAATTAATACATTACATAATTCTGAAGATTTTAGACAATCAGTAATTGATGTATTTACTCAGTTTCACAAATTAAATACAAATTCAAATAAATCATATCCCTTGATTTTAATTAAACTTCGGAATCCACAGTATCAATTTCTCGATTATTCCTGGTTAGCATTCAAAATGGTATTATTGTACTCTAATTAAACATTCAATTAATACTTAATATAATATTTTTTAATATTAGGAATAAGAAAATAACTCAGATGCTTGTAGTACGACTAAATATAGATACTGGAATGTCATGGTTGTCAACATTAGGAGGAGCTTTCTCATCATTAGGAGATGAGTTCGATAATTGTGTAAGCTTTTTAGCAAAATTATTGAAAAAAATATTTTTTTGATAAAATCAACAAAAAAAAAATACTCGATGTTGTATGTAAAACATTTATATTTAACAGGCTAAAATAGCAGGAGAAATATCATTGGAGCAATTTAAATTATCAGTACAATTACAAGATCCACAATTAATTGCTCGTTGTAAACTTTATGTAGCTATAAGTTTATTACAGCAAGGAAATTTAAGAACTTCTAAAAGAATGGTGAAAAATATATATGAATTTGCTGTGAATGATAAAGATGTAAGATTACAAAGAATGTGTCAAGGTGTATGGGCAAAACTAAAATATTGCTATAGTATAAAAAATCAAAAAAGAAAAAAAATATATACTAAACTAACAAGTGAAAAATAGGTAATAAATTTATAATAATAAATAGGAATAAAAAAAATATTTTATAAATAAATTACAATTTTTTAAAGTATAGTCGTTTTATTTGTTTGCAAGATTAAAATTTTATAATATTTTTACAAAAAATAATGAAATAATGAAATTTTTTATTTTCCTGCTTTATTTAAACCAGTGAAGTGTTATAATAGTTTTTTACTTTAAAAGTTAAAAAATGCATCATAAATGTTTGCGTTACATTCAGTTCACCATCTTAACATAACATATAAATTTATTCATTTCCTTTTTTTATTCACACAATATTCACAGAAATTACGATTTTATGTTTATCAAGTTTTAAAAATTTGGTTAACCAATACTTGATATTTAATTTTCATTGATTGTAGTAAAATTTTCAATATTTAGAAAACAATGTTTTTAAATTTTAAGTACCAATTCTTCTATTAAAATTTACGAAAGGAAATATCACTTGTATTAGAATGAGTCATCTGTTTCTGGATACTTCACTTTAGTTACAAAAAATTTTAAAACATGTACAATAAAGAGTCTTATAATTTATCACTGTGCGAGTGTACCCATTGGATCCCAAGCAGGCAAAACAATTGGCTCTTGTTTAAAAACATCTAACACCTCATTAGGTACATGTTTCTTATCGATCACTGCTTCAAAAACAAATTCATTAAACCATTCAGAAGAAAGAACAAGATAACCTTTGTCTCCACGATCATCTCCCCATGAATTCTCAACACGGAACTTTGATATCTTACCATCCTTCTGTAAAATATAAAATCAGATACAGTTGATGAAAAAGTTTCTTTAAAAAACATTGTTTGTTTGATTATTAAAATTGAATAGAAAATAATAAATTCAGCATTTGAAACTAAAATTATTTTATAATAATTCTTTATATTTTAAATTACAAAATCTTATTTCTATACTAAATATTTTTGCACTTAAATTTATTTTCAAATATTAAGGAACAATTTTTTATTTAAAAATTTAATAATTATCAAATTGAAAATTTTCATAAATTCGGTCATACAAAGTAAAAAATTTAGATTCAAGGAAATATAAAACTGAATACCAAAGTAGATGTTTAAAATATTATTTCTAAATGTGTTTTTAAAGTGACTTATATTTGATTATTTTTTCCATTGTCCTGAGGTACTAATGACTAACAAACTTATGTTTATAAGAATAATCATAATATGCATTAAGTAAATAAAACTTTATGGTACCACAAGTAGAAACAAAAAATAATGTTATTGGTACAAAAAAATCTTAGTTAAACAAGGCATAGAGAAATAATATTAATACATTAACGGTTAAAAACAAAATGGAATCACTTACATCGTAAGAGACAGCAGTGAACACCATGGCATGAGACATTGAAGACTCAGCATACAATAGTCTATCAGCTTTGGACAGTACAACTTGAATGTCTGTACCAAACATCAGTTTAAAATCGTGAGCAGCTATATCTTCTATTCCAGCTTTATTGCTAAACCTCTTGGAGACTTCACAACCGAACCACACGGGTTCGTTGCTCTTTATGCTCTCAGCACAAAGTTTCATCAAAACCTCAGGAGGCTGATTGTTGTAAATAGTAGGTCGTCCACCTACTACATTGCCAAGGCAGTCTACCGTGTAAATCTTGCCAAAGGGATTCGTTGAACGAGGATCTGTGACAAGACAAACCTTGTCGTCAACGTTGAACACTGGCTTTACGTACTTCTCGTAGAATTCGAGACCGGTTACTGGGCCAACGGTGTTGTAATTTTTTGATTTATCATAGTACTCCCAGACGAAGGTCTCTGGTGGTATACCCAGACAAATACCAACTATACGGAAGATAACAGTCATTTGATCAAGGATGCGTTGTTGCAGCTGTTCAATAAATAAATAAATTTTCATTATTTAAGTTTTTCCAATACATTTTTGTTAATTTATTGCTAATATATCAATTTTTAAAAACTAATTGGATTTGAAAGTCTTAATACAATTAAATTTTTCTTATTAATCTTATTCTAATTATCAATTCGTAGTTACGCAATTATTTAATTCTCTTTCATAAAATAAAATGCATAAAACGTGTATTAATATTTAAAGTTTATAAACTTCAACACAATTATCAAAATATGAACTTATACATTTTTGTTTTTTTCTTTAAACTTAGTAATTAAATGGTTAACATTGTAAATATTATACACGTTAATAATATTTTATAATTTTAAAAGATGTAAAAAAAATAAATAAATAATATACTAACATATTCAGAAAAAAACCTACAAAAGGATCTAATCTATATTTGAATATAAGTTATTTGGAATACAGATGTAAACTTGTTTTTTATCAAAATATATTTATTACAAGAAAATTTTATATTATTATATAAGTGGCTTTAAATTTTTTTATACCATATATAATAATAATTAAAAATATATGTTTAAGGTAATAGCTAAAGACTTGACTATCAATATTACATTTTAATTTAAAAAAAAAAAAAAAAAAAAAAAAAAGAAAACTTATTGCAACACATTTAAAATATTTTAGTTCATCATTGTGGTCTAATATAATAATATAAAAATACAAAATGACATTAAATAAAAATGTTAAATGTTACAGTTCCAGAATATTTTTATCAATTATTTTTTAATAAAAAACAGCCACTTCAATAAAATAGTATTTCTATTTCGATTTCTTTCTTTCGATTTTCACACGATTAAAAAGATCGGCTGATAATATCAAAAAAGCTATTGACTCTGACATCTGTTTAAAGAGGCTCACGAGTAGTTTTTACCTGCTGATCGGAAGCACCAGAGTCGACAAGGGTGCGTAAAGCCTGGGCATATTCCCGAAGCTTACTTCGCAATAGTGCATTCAGGCGTCCTGACGCCTCCGAGGAGAAGGTCTCCGGGAAACATACTTTGGGCATCAGACCATGGCGATTTATCAGGTTAAGCACCATGTCCCATTGTCCACCATCGGGGATCGGGTCGTTGAGCAAAAAGTTGACGATTCTACTGTCCACAGAATCGCCTCGCTTTGCGGTTTTCACGATGTTATGCAGAAAGTAGTTACTCCGCTCGATCTAAATGTGAAAGAACATTAGCTAAAAATTTTTTGGCAATTGAAATTTATTTCGTCATCGATGCTTAATGATAATCAATGGATGATGAAATTATTACATGCAATAATATTTTTATTATAAAAAGCACAAGTTAGATATTTTAAAAATATTGGCCATTGTTTAATATGAAATGTTGTTTAAATCGATATTTTCTTAAAACAAAGAATCCATCTTTTTGTATAAAATAGAACACGTCTGCCGATATAAAAGAATACCACTCGAAATGCTTGATTGATTTATGAGAATTTTTCTAACGTAATATAAAAGATAGTTTGAAAAAAAATATCGATTTTAGTGAAATAACCGAAATTTGTCAAGTGATTTTTATTCAATAAATGTCATATAACAGTCATGTAAAATGATGTTATTAAATATTTAAAAAGTAACACATAAACTGGTAATAATTCAATTTGATCATAAATTTAAATGTAAACTCTATAATAAAATTATTTATTGAAAGGGGACAATAAAAAAGATTAATTAAAACCATTAAAATTAATATAATAAAATTAAAATACGTATAAAAATAATCGTTTATAATTTATTTTATAATTTTGAAAATAAATCAATAATAATAATATAAATTTATAAATTAAATAGAAATAAAGTTAATCTAATAAATAATAGTATTATAATATAATACATACATTTACTTAATATTAAATTTTATCATTACGTGGTATCCTGTATACTTTTTTTATCAAATGACAAATAAAAAAAAATAGATAATAATCGGATGTACTAAAGATTGTAAAACATAAGTTTCAAGAGCAAAATTTCTAGAAAATTAAATAAAAATAAGTTTTGTAATAATAAATACAAAAAAACTCTTACAATTATTTACTTATATAATACTGTAAAAAATATAAAATCAATAAATTTATTTCTTAATAGCTTTTCTAAAATTAATGTCTTTAATAAATTAAGTGAGTACAAATAAAATTAAAAAATTAATAAATACTTAAAAGATCTAAATAATTTTTCAAATAGGTACTTATATCAAAAATATTTCGAGGGTATCGATTTATAAATGTACTTGAATTAAATTTGATTGTTCATATATCATTTTTACTTTAAGTACCTTGGCATATTATAAATTTAACATTATTATAGAACATTATTGTTAGCTTATTAAGTTTTTTTTGTTACATTTTGTGATTTGTGTATGCATTTTAAGACAAGAAATTTTTAATTTAGTTTAAATCTAATTTATAATTTAAGTTTATTATTATCCTAAATTAATATATTAGCCATATTTATTTTTAATGCCAACATTAATTTTAATGATATATGCGAGTTATAATTAGGTAATACATTCATTTAGTGCATTAATAGCAATAATTAGTAATATCTTTCCGAATTGTGTGCAAATATATACATGGTTTATATTTAAATTTCTTAAAATGTAAAATAATATATTTTCTTCTTTTAAATTACTGCAACTAAATTATATTTAACAACTTACATTTAATTTATACTTAATTTTAATATTTATTCAAGTCATTTCGTCCTTTTAGTAATTTTTCTTTTATGGTGTCATATTATTTTACATATTAAAAGTAAAATTTATTATCAAAGGGACGAGTCAAAGTTTTATGTACCAATTATTATTTATGATTTTAAATATTAAACTAAAATAATTTTTAATTCATAAATTAATTTTTTAAATTTAAAGAAACTAGACACATTTCTTTTAATTATTTTATTAAATTTCTAAAAATTATTTTAATATTTCTAAAGATAAGCAGTTATTTATTTTTTTTATGCGACATCAGAAGTACTTTATTTTTGTGTTGTTTTATCAAATCATTAATTAAGAATGTATAAATTCAAAAGCACGTTTGTTTATCATAATTTTATGAATAAGTATTATAATTAATACAAAAATCTTATAGAATTTGATGTTAATTAAAAAATAAATTAAATTTTCTTTTTTACTTTTATAGAACTAAGTCTTATTTCATTTTACAATTTTTATAAAAATTTTTATTCTTATTTTTAATAAAAAAACCAAATTTTTCATTTAAATCGATAAAAAAAAAAAATTGAAATATTTATTAATTTACATTTCGTACATTGTTTATAAGCCAACAATTATACAGTTAGAAATAATTTATTAAAAGAAATATATAAAAATGGTAGTACCTTATCCCAAAAGAATAGATAGTTTTGACTGAACTCAAACTCTTCAAGGTTGTACTGTTTCACAAAAGGTACACGGATAACGTTCAGAGTAGCGAAGAGCCAACAGCGTCCAGAATTTTTCTGGTTGGTGACTGGTTTTCCCTCAGTTTCCACTTTATGCTGGAAAACATGATTGCTGGTTTCGACAGTTTTCCGCGAAAGGCAAGCCTCAAAGGGATCCACCCGAACACAAACATTTTGGGCCTGAAGGTTTCGGGGCTCCGCGTAGAACTTGGTGCGCAATTGCCCGAGGATGTCCTTGGATAAAACGCCTGCTACTCCGTTAAAAATCAATAACAAAAAAATGTGAAACATACATTTGTAAATAATTAATAAATGAAGATGATTTTCAAGCTGCACTCATAATGACAAATTCCTTTGAATTGTTTAAATTGAATACTTAAAAACTTGTATATTCAACAGTAATAACAAAAAAGGATATGTATATAATAATGTGTGATACATAAGAAAATAATAAAAAAAAAGAAAAATTATATACAATCTAAATCAATATAATTTTTTAAATCAATCAGTTACATAAACGAATCATCAGTTTTGTTACAATCTTATAATATAAATTCCTTGTATAGATATTTATTTAAAAAGTACATTCTGTTTATATTTTTTTATTCTAATACAATTAATACATAACATATATTCGTAAACAAAGTGAAAAACTTAAAGTTTACACTAAAAATTACAATTTAAAATCTAATAAAAATTATAAACTATAAATTATAGTTATAAAGTACGCTGAATAAATAGATAGATAAAAAAATTATCAATTTTATTTTATTTACTAGTAATACATATAACTTGTTTATATTTTAAAAAAAAAATTCAGAATACCTATTATTATTAATGGAAATTATAATCTTATTTTTGAAAAACCAATATTTTTTTAAACAATAAAATTTCACATGATAAAATTAATGTGAAATTATAAGAAATTCTAAAAGATTGTTTATTCATAAAAATGTATATTGAATAATAAAAAGTATAATTAATTGAAAACCATTAAATATTGTAATTCATATAAAGTTCATGAGATATATCACCATGTATGCAAGGTGTAAAATGTTATAAAAAAATATTTTAAAATATTTTTGTAACATAATATCTGATTAAATAATTAACTATAAATAATTCTATTATTTATAAAAATATTTTAAATTATAAATAACTTTTCAATTTTTTATAAAAACATAAAATTTGACAAACCAATACTAAATTCTATGGTATTCATTTCAGTACTGCAATTATAATAATTTAATTAGATAAATGATTACAAATAGTTGAAATTTATTTGTATATTATATTCTCGTATTTGATAAATGCATTCTGAATAAATTATGACAAAAGTTGTATAATTATAAAGGTTGCTCAGAATACAAATATGGTCACTTTCACAATTTAAATATCACTTTTAAACTCAATCAACTGCTTAATATTACATGCTTGACATTCTGAAATTTTGCAGTACAATAAATTTGATTTCTTTTTTTTACTTCAAGTACTCGAGAATACATATTAATAGAAGTGAATCTGCAGTTAAAATAGTATGTATTGTATTTTTATGAAATTCAGAAGAAAAAACAGAAAATTTGTATGCAAAAGCTGTTTGCGTTATATCTTAAATGAATATTTAAATTAAGATAAAGAAGATCTGTTATATTTAAATTCCTATAAAGAAATCTTGATTTCCTCATGATGTTAAGTTTGTATATAATTAGATTATTTATTCCATAAGACAATATCCGATAAATATAATTTTTTATTAGTTTAGTCATTTATTATATTAAATGTTATACAAAATTAAACGATGTATTTTATTCAATTTTGAACGTTTTCAGATTGTCGTATCTACATAATTAAAATTAATCACAATGAAATTCGCGTGTAATGAATTATAAACAAAATGGTTTTTCACGCCTGTTTAATCTGCGATTTTTATCGTGTGCATTTGCTCGAGAGAGAGAAAGTTCGAGACTCTTAATTTTTTCTTTGACTCGAACAATTTTTTTTTTTTTTTTTTTTTTTGTCACGTAGAAGTTCCAAAAGGACATGCTATAAAACTGCACTCAATTCAGCCGTAAAACAACGCAAAGCCGAACAGCTTGAGCCTTAACAATCGACCTTCGAGCTTTCCCCGGTCATTTTTACGATCAAGGGAAATGCCTGAGTGCACTCTCGCCCGAGACAAATAAATTCTTCTGGAAAAGCATTTTTTTTTTTTTTTTTTTGTAAGGAAAGCGTTACCTCCAGAAGAGAGTTCCCCAGGGCGCAGATGAAAGCAACATCCGCAACCTCATAGGAGCGGTTCGTCGAACGTATTTTTATATCAACAGGTTAACATCGGATTAATACGAGTTTCACAACCTCGTCTTCTGGATTGACCTACTTGACCGATGTGCACGTTTTCGAATGAGAGAGCGTACGCATCCTCGTTCGACTACCCCACCTCATTTTGTAAAATACAATTGCACTTTTGGTGCATTTTAAACAAGAGTCACATTAAAAATATTAAAGAATCCAAAAGAAGTAATTTGTTTTGGAATACGTGCTTACTATCATGAAATAATTAATATCAATCTAAATTCTTTGGTGACTTAATCATTTCAACATTTATCTTTGTAAAGAGCTTCAATTCGCAGATTTTGATGATAAGCCTTTATCGCGGTGTTTAATTAATAGAAACTTTTGCTTAATTCATCAAACAACAACAAAAACTATATATTCTATTATTTATAATTTTTTTTATTTAAATTTTAAAAATTTAATTAAGGCTTTTCAAAATGCAATTCACATTCTTTTTGAGCTGATGGTATTTGCAAATTGTTCGTGAAAAATATTCTGAGTATTAACATCAAAATACACAGAATTTGATGAGCGCCGCTAATACAAAGTATTTACGTGGATTGATTTAATAATTTCCCTATCAAGAAAATGTATTTTTGCTTATAAACATGCAGTTTTAACAATCAAGTTTTCGATTAAAATGCTTATCCCCAAGGTTATATAACAAACAGAACAGAATTTCCAGGATGAATAAATGAGAAATATGTATGTACGGAGGAATGAATGTGCAAAATACTTTCTGAGAGGATAATAATTATTCGCTGTAATAAATGAGCAATACTTTTCTACTCTTTGAAAGAAGTTATATTTTTTGCGTGCAAAAAAAATGTAACTTTGTTTGCATTCTCAATGCACTTTTTATGCAAAGCAAACTTATAAATCATTAGAATTTTGCTAATGCTAGCTTGAACATTTTTAAATAAAATAGAATTGATTTAACTAGATTAAAATATAAAAGTATATGTTTAATTAAAAGTTATTATTGGTCTGATAAAAATATTAGTTAATCCAAATTAAAAAATCATTTAACAATTGAGATCTAATTACAAATTATCAACGCATTTTTTTATCATAAAGTGAAAATTAAATTATAAATTAAATTATAAAGCATTCTAAGATGTTTAATATCATTGAAAGTTCTGATAATATTAAAAAAATTAAATATAACCGCTTTATTTAATATTTAAAATAAGTTGTAAAATAAATAAATACAAGCATTAGATTAAGTAATATTATTCATTTTACTCACATTTGTATTCTTAATTATGATACGTAATTACTACTAAATGTATGTATAATATTTATTTTGTTCATGTAAGCAGTTGTAATAAAATATAATAATAATATATTAAATTTATTGAAAAAAAGTTTCTTACGCATTTTTAAAACAAGTAATTGAGATAATTTTTGCACTTTTAAGCACTTTACTGAAATGAATTTTACTTTAACCGAAAATCTCCTTTTTATCTTTTAATTGTGAAATTATCTACTGAAGAGATTCAACTTAAATGCCTTTATATAGTATTGCAATAATATTTTTTTTGGAATTACTTGATATTTTTATCAATCAAAAAACCTCAAAACCTCAAGAAGTAATATTTGCAGTATTCAAATGATATTTAAATTACATTGTAATCATTATTGTCCGGTGAAGTCTTCCGTTTATTATGATAACAAATCCTAGATAAAAGAAAATTTGTATAATGATGATATATTTTTTATTTTCAAGTTTGAAATTATTACTCTTAATTTTTTATTTTATAATTTATTTATGAACATTATGCAACATTCAATATATTGAATGAAAAATTTAATCTACAATTATTATATTTAAAGTATAGATATTTTTTGATTTATTCAAGTATATTTAATAAAAAAATATGAAAATTTATGAGTTAAAAATGGTAGGAATTTGAATTTTTTTGATTTTTTTGAATATAATAAAAAAATTTAAATACTATGAAAAATAATAACCTTTCTGTATTGTTAATTAATAACTTATACAATACTATTATTTTTTGTGTGAATTTTATTTTTGTTCTAAAAAAATACATTATAACTTTTTGCTAAATCCATATTTAACTCTAAATCAATAAAAAAAATTAAGCATTTGCATTTTTCTACCTCAACTAAAAAAAGAAAGAAAAAAATTTTTCATTTATATTTATGTTTCATATTGATATTATAAAAGTGTAAA
Organism: Eupristina koningsbergeri; assembly: GCA_018907245.1. Classification (NCBI taxonomy): domain Eukaryota; kingdom Metazoa; phylum Arthropoda; class Insecta; order Hymenoptera; family Agaonidae; genus Eupristina; species Eupristina koningsbergeri. Next base: position 595,805 of record JACCHV010002889.1, on the reverse strand, counting down.
ATTATTTAAAAAGTATTTAATTATTTTATACATATTAAAATGAGAATTCATTTAAATGTGAGAATTTTCATCATTTTTCTGATATCTAATATATTTTATAACTTCATTTTTAATTGTGTAAACGTAAATCAGATAAAATATATCTATTGGATGCAACTTAGGATTTGGAAATAAAAATAATACAAATAATACACCACATAAAATACAGATAATTTTTAAAAAATTATAAATAATATATATAAATTGTTATTTTTAACTGTGCCATCTAATTTATTTAAATTGAAATTATAGAATCATTTGTTTTAAATGTCTTACACTACAGTTTGAATAAACCAATTTCATATGTAATTTATTCAGATCACCGTTATAAGTATTATTGAATTACTGAGAATTAAGTTCACTACAGAATTAAGTATATATTATTTGAATATAATTAAAAGTAATTTTAAAATATCGCTTATTAGTATTTTAGTTCAAACTAAATAACATATTACTAAAATTATACGTGACTTATTTAGTTTTAAAAAGACGATTTAAGTTATAAGTAAAAAATGTATATAAAATTTATTTCTTGAAACTTTATATAATAATAAAATGAACCACGGGATGTCGTATTAACATAACTAAAAAATTGTTATATTATCAGTAATAAGATATGCCGTTTGTTTAAATAATTACTTATCTTAATTTTAACATAAATAATATTTAGTAATATTTTATTTATTATTATTTATTATTTATTATTTAGTAATAAAAATATTTTCAAAACGATTTTTAAAGAAAGAATTAACATTTGAAGAATTAAAAAAAAGAAAATTTAAGAATTGTATTAAACGCATGTAACGATAAAATATGCATCCGGAATACAATTATGTATTATGAATTATAATTACGCATTTAAAAAATGTTTTTTATGAAAAAATTGAGCCACTGGTGTTTATATTATTTAAGTGAATTTTTATGAAAAGGAATTACAATAGAAAATTGGATAGATTATCAAATATTTTTTTGAATATTTAATTAAATTAAAATCAAAAATATTAATTTAAAAATAATATAATATCTATTTCTCTAACTAGTAAACTACAAAATAAAATTATAAATAATATACAAAAAATATTCTTATTAAAATATAATACAAATAAAAAAAGTAATTTGCATATTTCACAAATTTCTAAAGAAATTGTTCATGTGTTTAAAAGTGCACGTCAACAGAAATTGAGGCGATATCCTTTATGTTCTTTTCTTCAATACATATTTTGAATAGCCATTAAATTTATAGCGTAAATAAAAAAAAAGTTACAAAGGAAAACAATAATAATATCCTTTAAATATATTACTTTTCTACAAAAAAAAAAAATTACAAATAAGACTTTAATAAGCTTTGATGATTATTATTTCTTTCTTGAGAAAGTTGCTTAAAATTTTTTTTAACGAGCATTCATGATTCATATAAATATATTTTTTACGGCAAAGTATTATTACAAATGTTATGTTCTTGTAGATTTAAGTAAAATAAGTCTTGTCATTGATTTTTATTTTTTTTTTTAATTTTTATCATGTATTTTCTAATAAATAGGTACTGCAGTTTTATTCTCGATTATCTTTAAAATAAAAAATTCATTTTATTAAGAATCAGTTTTGTTTTAAAATGTATATGGAAGCAATAGTTTTTTATATCACTTATTAAAAAATTTAATCTTAAATATCACGATAAATTATTTTCATCGTATAATTATTATTAATTTGTAAACAAAAATAAAAAATAAACATATAAAAAATTCAATAATCAAAAGGGACATAATAATAAAAATATTGATGTTTTTTGTTAAATCACAAATTTGGTTATAAAATAAATCAATTGAGATGAAGGAAATGATTCTTATTGAGTTTTCAATAGCCACATTTCTCTCTTTCCCCACCTACAATCTCCAACACAAATTATTAGAGAATTTTGCCACTAGAGGCATCTCAATCGAATTTACTACGGATCTTTAACAATCATATCGATGATTCCACTCTTTAAAGTTCAATAATACAGAAATATCTTTATTCCTGATAACATAAGACGTTATCGACATCTATATCAATGATTGAAAATCGATCGGATAAAAAATACAATTTATTAAACTTAATTTCACAGTAATCTCAACATAATTTGATTAATTATAAATTTTTGGTTTTTTTATATTTTGTACAATTATCAAATTTTAATATTTATTTGTAAGCAATCTTAAATAATTGTTTTCATTCTGTTTAGTCCTTTTTTTTATATTTTTCTTAGTATTAAATATGAAAGTTTTTGTATAAACAAACAAAGTATTACCAAAATTAATACAAATTTATGGCAGTATAGTGCATTAACACCTATAGATGTGTTCGATCATTAAAGAAAGTACTATCGTTTTTTGTTATTAATAATTGTTTTTTTTTATTTTCCCGCGGCATCAAGAATTATAAAATAAGAATTTATAAATTTGATTGTGACATTGTATTGATTGAATTAAAAAATTAAAATAACAGAAGTTTTTATGAAATTTAAAACCCAAGACACGCTAAGTGTGACAAATATATGGCGGCATATTGCTGTCTTTTTTGTTAAACGATAAAATCGAAAATTTAACATGAATATGAGCAAAACTATAGAACAAAATAAAAAGTCAAGTATAACTTAAGTCATGACATAGAGTACTTACTGGCAGTCATAGCTCTTCCGTAGTTTTAAACTGACGAGTAAAAAGTTATATTAAGTTTGAAATGAGACTTTTTGTACAAATGCACAGCACTACTCAAGTAGGGACGCACAAATACGACCAGTCACTACTGAGGAAACACGAAGAAAGAAAGTCATTGTAAAAACAAAGATGCCCGGTAAAATTTTCGACTGCAGCGACCTCTCGCGAGAAAATGTTAAATAATGCTGAGGAACTAAAATAACAAGTTTTATCACAAGTACATCTTTATTATTACTTTCTTAAGAATTTTAAATTTAATGTAAAACAATTGTTTATATAAATTTTACTTATGATTTAATTTATCCCATTTAAAAGTTTTCCTTCATATTAATTTAAAAATTGTAAACAATATACTTATTTTAGAAATTTTTTTTTTACTATTTATGATTTTTATATCAAACCCATGTTTTGCTTAATATTTAATTAAATATATATTTTTCCGTTTTAAAAAGACATAAACACATTCGAGCAAATGCATATAATATTCAATACTTTTTTGTTGCAACACATAGTAGTAAATATACACGTTTAGATTTTCAGTATTTTTATTTATGTACCACTTCGTTGTTGAAATATTATTAATAAAAACATTACAATTTAATAAAATTCTCTCACACACAGCAGAGTATTGGCAGTAATTTTGTTATTATTCGTTACAATATGAGTCATTCATTACATACATTTCTGTGCAAAGAATTTTGAAAAATACAAAATTAATTTATCTACAATTTCAAAGGTAATATTTATTATTTAATACTTAATATTATATCGTTATGTTTGCCTTTTATTACATTTTCATAATTTATGTAATGATTAAATAATTTTAGTATTCCTACATTATTCAAATTTTTTATCTTATATTGCAAACGTACAAAGTTAACATATACCGTCATCTACTTTTGCATTACTAAATACTTACAAGGTTATATACAAAATTTATTTAATAGTTCATTAACGCTTAGTTAATTATACTTCAGCAAAAATAATTAAAATTTTTCTTAATTATATTTTTAATCATTTGCAACTAATCTTAGTCTAAATCAATTTCTGATTATAATGTGCTTTTATTTAGGAATTTGTATTAATATTTCCAGTGTCATCTACTTTAGATTCTAAAGAAAAAGGCGGAATTCTACAGTCAAAGGCATATCCATCCTCTCTTTCCATTCTGAAAGTTCCCCTGAAATTTATAAATTTATTACAAATATAGTAATGAATAAAATTTTATATAATAATAAAGTTTAAAGAATTATATACAAATTTAAATGTCTTTAAAAATTTAAATTCTACCCAGAAAAATAAATTATTATAGTATTTGATTAATATACAGAATATTATGTGTAACTATTTTTCAAAATATGAAAAAAAATAATTTGATTAAATTTATTTGGCAATTGAATTTGAAAATGCATACCACATGTGACCACTTGGAGCTTGTAAACTAACATGACTACTGTACTGGAAAGCTGGTAATGATTTGGAAAGTACAGGTTCTTGTCCAACGACACCTCTTCCTCTTACTGTTTCTAATGTACCAGATAAACTAAATATTCTCCAATGTCTTTCCCTTAATTGTACACTAAGATCACCAAGATTTTCCAGTCTTATACAATAACGCCACTGAAATATAATATTTTTATTTTTTAATAGAATAATTCTTAAAATATATTAGATATTAAGAAATTATTTATAACATTTAAAATGATTTCTTAAAAACTTTTAAACTTAAACAATATTAATAAATAAAAAAAATTATTAAATCAAAATTATTAATTTAAGTTCATTTAATTTTTACATTATGCACATGGATCACTTCAGAATTATATTTAAATAAAAGAAGTAGATGTTTTTATAAATTACTCTGCTTAAATATATGAAAAAATAAAATTTAGTAATAAAATTAAGACTATTTTCCTTTTCAAATATTTCTATTATTCCTGATGCAAACATAGTAACATATATTACTATAAAATTTTACAAAAATGATTACATAAACATTAATTTTTAAAATATAATTCTACCTTTGCATCAAAATAATTTTTATTCAAACTTAATTTTTATTAATGAAATTTAAAAAAAACATTTTTTTATCATAAATACATAATTAACTTGTAAAAAATATAAACTATTTTATGTAAAAAAAATAAATTACTTTTAATAAAATATTTATGATCAATTTGGTTGTAAAATATTAAAATTCATGCAATTTGGAGTTTTTTATTTATTTTTATAATTCAGTAAAATAATATATAAATAGTAAATTTATAAATAAGTTTTTTTTTAAGGGCATGTTCTATACATAAATGAGATCTGAAATCCTTTCCCCATTCTCATTCAATCATAGTTAATATTTTACTTATACTCTTATTAATATTTTTTTTTAACTAACAACATTTATTTGATAAAAATTCTTTTAATCATTTAGCTATTTTTAAATAATTCGAATAATAAAAATTTAATGTAAAATATTGCAACTGTTCTTGAACTTAAAATATTTAATTAATTAAAACAAAATACTTAATTAAAAAATTTACCCAATACACTGATGTGGTTTGACTATCTCTGCAGCCCATATAAAATGGTATAACAGTAACTCTCAAATTTTCTGTAGTTTCTCTATGAACATCAGAAAGCTCTAACCAAGGATGATTTTTTTTTTGCCATGCTCGAAGAGTTTCTTGTGCTGTAAAAGGTGGATCTTTATCAGAGTGATAAGACAGGAATTTATCAAAAAGTTCATGTTGCAAAGCTGGCTTTTCATTTGTTTTGTAAGGTAAAATATCTTCATGAGCAACATAATCAAGTCCTGGTATAGCATAAAGACTTCGACTGCTTTCATGATTTCCAAGAAAAGTTACAGCTTCAGTTTGTGCTCTCTGCAATAATACAAATAATTAATGTTGGCAGTGATTGTAATTACAGATTTTTTGAATGAAAAATTAATCACAATAATAAAAATTTTCAATTTTATGTGCCAAAATAATTCTACACAATAATAATACTTTTAAACACATAAATACTTTAAAAAAAAAAAAATAATATCTCAAAAATTATATTTTATGTGTAAATTAATCAGATAATAAATTACTACAATATTTTCAAATAAATCAATAAATGTAAAAAACAATCTTTATTTTACTCATATTTATTTTAAAAATGAGTAAAACCTTATAAAAAAATTAAAGGTTCATTTAAGTTTTTTAAATTGTTTATATTTAATATCTATTTTAATAGTTTTAATTAATCTCAGATTAATACACTCATTATTTTTTTTAATGTACTTTCATTATAGTTTATTTTAATAATTAATTTTATATAATCTAATAAAAATGAATACCATATAAATATAAAAATATTAAAATATATATAAGCATACAGTTGATTAAATTTTATCAACAATACAAAGTTATGCATTGTACAGTATTTATTTATTATTTAATAATGAATATTATACATTTACATAAAATAAAATAATGAAATGTTCCATATATTAATACTCACAATGTAAGGATAATCTCTCTGATCAATTAATACTTGATAAAATGTATGTGTTCTTCCTTTAACTTCTTTTCCTACTCCATTAAATTCACCAGATTCATTACTGCAACAAAAGCATTTATCAAAATCTAAAAATAAATCTGATACTTAGAAAGTTATGTATAAAAGAATTGATAATATTTGTTTAATGATTTATAAGAGTGATCATTTCTTAATATTTAAAAATAAATAATGATAAGATCATTACACAATATTGTTAATGCAATTAAAATTATTTTTAATGCAAAACAGGAATTATTGTATGTATTAGATTATAGTTAAGCAAAATTAACATTAATTTATTCTTCAAAACTAGAATGTAATATAAATGTTATAAAATACACAACTGATTATTTTTGAGTATATATGTACTTTTGATTAATAGTAAACAGATTATTTACTAACTCGTCTTGTCTGTTTGGTAAATCTCTGTCATAAACTCTAGCAAGCCATGGAAAAAGGATAATTCCTCGATAACCAAAAACTCTGTGTAAAATTAACTGTCCAGTTTCATATTTTCCTTCTAATTTTGGTGCTTCTAATTTACCCACTTCTGACAATCTAAAACCATATGAATGTCATTGTTTGATTATTTGTTTATTGCATGGCCTTCAAATGTATCAATTGTTAAAAACTTAGAGGTTACACTCATTTACGTAATAAAAAGGTTACCTTATATACTTGGCTACTTGTACAGAAAAAATCTTTTTCGTGATATGCAGAATGGATTTTCTAAACGTGTTGCTTAAAACAATGCGTGACAGTTCCATACTTGAGGTAAAAAGGATTTACAAATTGGAGTAAACGAATATAAAAATCCGGCTAACAACCGGCCATGATCCACACTGAAGTGAGTAAACTGTTTTATTTATGGATGTTGCAAATAAAGATACTGTAATGTCTCTCACCGCATGCGCAGTGATGTTTAAAGCACGGATTTATCTCGGTTTAAAGCCTAATGATTCCTCTCTACGCCTTTAATGAAATTTAAATGGATTATTTAAATCGATAATCAAAATATAAAAAAAAAAATTGCTCCAAGTTTAACAACTACGCATGAAACACCCCCTTAAAGGTTTCTTCAACCCACGCCAATGGCGGACCCTCCCTTTGTTGTCTTCACCCTCTCCTTTGTCTGAATAAATGAATATCTTGTGGATTTTAAATACTATTTACCACTAATGAAATTTTCCAAACATATACAACAACTAGTTTTTATATTTAGATTAGATCGATGATAAAAATTTTTTTCTACAGAAGAGCTGTCTTAACATTATATCATTAATATTGCTCAACGTCCTCGATTAACTCTTATCTGAATGCAGATGAACTTTCAAGGGCTGTACTCGGTAACCCTGACAAGAGACTATGATTTTTAACTAAAAGATCAATGATCAACCCCAAGGTCAACTATTTCAAGCGAAGTACATGGACACGGTGGTGAAAGTATAATTGAATTATTAATTTTACGTCTTTTATCGAATTGAGGAATAATAATAATAACGTGTTTATTTCTATTTCTTACATCAATTATGTTTCCTTATTATCCATTATTATCTAATTTGTTTTCGATAAATTAAAAAAAACAGCATTAAAATTTACGCAAAGCTCGAGTTTGATGAAACTGAATTTCGGTAAATTTCTGTAATGTATTGCGGATTATCTAGCATGTGTTATTTTATTATGTAACTTAAAATTTTATCTTTTGAGAAAAGTTGACTTATTGATATTTAATCTTTCTTTAAGCGTCAGTTTATTTTTAGAGTTAATTTATATTAATTTTAAAGTGTAATTTTACGGCATATCAGTTATAAATTTTATTGCTTTGAAAGCAATTTTTCTTTAACAATAGTTAATCCTTTTTTTAATATTTGCATCACATGGTATAATCATTCGAATGTTTATTTAAATCTTGTACTGTGATGTTATAATAGTAGGGACAAAACAACTGTATTGTTTACTTGGAATGATTATTATAAAACTATTCATTTGAAATATATTTTTTACAAAATAGTAAACAAAATTAAAAAATTATTGATTTTTACTTTATATATCAAGATTTAAATAATATAATTTTATTTTCCTATGATGTATTTTACTTATAAATTAGAAATAAGAGTAGAAAAACAAACATCGACATTATATTATATATACCATTACGAAAATTATTTTAAAAGCATTAATTTAAAAAATATATATATTACAATTACCTGTCTTTTATTAGTAAAATTAATACAAATTATAGACAAAGAAAATGTAATTAAATACATTATTCACAATTAAACAAATAATATTACTTTGTTTGTTTACATTAGTTTTTATGTTTTGCAAACGCGTATTTACTGTTGAATGTTTTAATATTGTCAGTTGCGCATAATAAAAATAGTTTGTACACAATTAGTGTTTTTGTATTTTAAATGATGTTTCGGTAATGATTATAACGTTGTTAACATTTTTGGTATAATTCATGCTGTTACCAAATGAAAAATTATATCACTCGGGTTCGTGTCATTAGTAAAGGTTGTTTACGCTCTTAACTATTGTTATTTTTATTTATAAATTTATTAAACATAGAATCTTGAATTTAATTTGTTGCTTAAAAAAAATTCTATAAAATTTTAAATGTTAACGGTTAATTTTTAAGTTTATCACTATATTATTTGCAAACCTTACGTTGATAGAGATATTGAACTTATTCTATCTAGCTTTTAAATTTTGTATTTATTTCTGCTAGATGACGTGATAAATTAAAACAATTTATACAAATATTTTGTTTATTTGAAGTATATTTTATTTTACAATTACACATGTCTAAAAGTTAAAAAATTTGTAAATTTTATAGCTGCATCGCGATTTATTGTAATTTTTTCTCTATTGTTTCAGATATATTAACAAGACTAACGTAATAGATAAAGTTGATTTCTCTGTATGTGTAATTGTTACTCTATTCAAAAAGAAATATTTACTTATTAAAGAATCTGATAATGATTGATAATATCTCTAGAAAAATTTCAATAAATTAGATTTTAAATTATAATTAGAATTATGTATTAGAATAAATACGTGATCGTTTGTATATATATCATAGACAATAATTTGTGTAATTTCAATGGTAATAATTTATAATTCTGGAATCATTTTTCACTCTTAATAGTTTGAAAATTTATTTAAACTTTCATGTATATTTGGAATATATCACATAAGAGAATATATTCTTTCATGATATATTGAATTTATACGTATACTTGCTTATATTCTTCATAAATTTTAATCTTTTGTTATTATATATCAACATTCAAATTGTATTTTTTATATAACATTTGATTCATTTTATTATTTTAAAATATATATTTTAATAAATAAAGTTTAAAATGTTTCTAATATATTTTTTGTTTTTTCTATTAAAAATATAAATTTTATAATAGAAGTATTTTTGAATTTACATTAACGTTAGTAATTAAAATAAAAACATTTTTATTTCGGTATTTTTGTAAATATTTTTTATTACATGATATACAAAATTCAATATTTCATACAATACAATTCAAAACAGAAATAAATAAATTCTATTTTTTCATTTAAAAATTTTATTATAATATAAAAAAATAAATAATATTTTATATTTAAATTTTCATATGTACAATTATATAATCAAAATAATACAACTAAGAATTTTTTCTATTTATTGTTAAAAATTGTGATAAAATATTATTTGGTAAACCAAATCTCTTAATTTTTGGTAAAATTACTCTGCGGAAATTATTGTTTAAGGCTTCAGTTGATCTATGCCTCATATACTAAAATAAAAAGAATTTATAGATAAAATAAAATAATAATATTTTTATACATTAGTGTAGAATTATAAAAAAACTTACTCCATCATTGTGCATATCTCGCCAAGGTAGTCGACTAGTACCTAGAGTAATTTTATTAGTTGTCACCAAATAAGCAATCATCAATTTTTGTTCATCTATTGTGAAAGTTGCACTAAAAAATGAATTCTTTTAAATTTTAAAATCAAAAAAGAAAAAGTACATCAAAATATTAATTTAATTACCCACGACCTCCTGCAGTTCGCCTCGGTTCTATAAAATTTGGATTAACATATCGTATTGGAGGTAACCGTGTCCACCATTTATATCTTGTAAATAACAAAAATTAATATAATAGAATGTATTGGATTATATCAATATAAAAGAATAAATTAAAAATAATTATGTACAAAAGATTATTTTTTAGGATTAATTTTTTAATTTACAGTTTTATAAAAATATTCTATTTATTTATTAATAAAATATATACTCAAAAGTAATAAATAGTAATTAAACAATATTAAATAATATCGCAGCTAATTTAATTTATATATTTTAAATATTATAAATCAGATAAAAATATATTAAAGTAATATAATTTATATTATAAATTATATTATTAGGAATACTAAATACAAGAAAATCGACTAAAAAAGAAACTTTTATAAAATGAAATACTCACGAACTATTTTCCATAATTTCATCACATGAACTAAATGTTAATTCATCCACTGATGATTCTTTATTTGATATCAATTCTTTATTGCTTTTACTCTTGTTTGTATCTTTTTTACTTTGATTTGATTTCATTGCATATTTTCTTTTTCTAAAATAAAAATTTTCAAACATTTGATATCATGTACAGTATTTGTGTTAATTTTTTACTTATTCATTAATTTACTAATTATAAATTCCATAAACAAAAATTAATAATTTATAAAAAAGTAACTTACTTCGCTACTTCATCATCACTGCTTGAACTTGTATTATTGTCTAGGGAAACATTATGTCTCGTACGTTTTTTAGCATATAATTTTCTATTCTGAGATTTTTTTGACAGTCTAAAACATGATTCAATAATTAAATTTAAAAAACATATTGAATATATTAAATATTTACCTATTATCTTTGTTGAGAATACTGCTAGAATCTGATATGCCAGCCGATGAATCACTACTACTTATACGATTTATTATTCTTTTATATTTAGATTTTTTATTTTTCCTGAAATAAAGTATAGAATTATAAATTATAAATATATTTTATTTAAATTTTACTAGAACATTGGTATAAAATATATAGTACCATGCAGTATATTTATGAAATAAAAAAAAAAAATTAACTATTTTATAAAATATAAAAAATACATTATATGTTTCAAAAATAAAATTATTAATTTAATTAATCTAAATTTCAATTTTAAATTATATCTTACTTATAATTTATATTTGTTTCATCACCACCACTGGATATTACTTCAATTAATTCAGTATTCTGATTTATTTTTCTTTTAATTTTTTCATCATCTTTAGATTTCATAAGTTGACTAAAAATTAATTTCAATAATTATTAATATTTTAAAAAATAATTTCTAAAATAAAATTAAGAAAACAAAAGACTTACTTTTCTGAACCGTGAAAATATTTATTGTTGCTTCTACTATTTGATTCGCTATTCGATAACAAATTATTCTTATTTATTGGCCCTTCAAACATTATTTCCAGTTGTTTTTTATTTTGACAAAGTCTTTAAAAAAAAAATATTGAATCTATTAAAGTACACATATTTATTTAAAATAAATAATTACTATTGTGTATAAAAATTTATTTTAAAAATAAATCAATAAAATTATTTAATTATAATTACACATAAAATTATAAATGTTATATCAAAAATATTTACAATTTTTTAAATGTGATTTTACATTTAGATTTTCACAATATTGTTGAATTTAATTGAATTTATTATTAAATAATTTGAACTTTCTGAAAATTTATTAATTTAAAGTAAACTTAATAATTTAAGCATGATTGATATTTTCTCCTATAAATTTTAAATAGGTTAAGCAAAATCTCTTACATAGCACTTTCACTTGTCTCTTCATCTGTATTTGATATATTTGATGATTTATTATTTACATTTAAATTATCATTTAATACAATATTATTATGTATATTAGTTTCACATTGTTCATTTGTTTGTGGAACATTTATTGCTGATTGATTATTCAAATTTAGTGTATTCATAGATACAGAATTAGTTTTAACTTTCCATACAGAAATATTATTTAAATTCTTGAAACAATTATCTATTTTGCCTTCTTTTTCAGTATCACTATTTACCGATAAATTTGACATTTTAATATTTATATTTTTTTGAATTATTTTTGAACTATCTAATTCAGCACAATTATCATTTTTATTATGTTCATTATTAATATTTTCTACAGTATCGGAAGTAGAGTCATTAGTGCCTTCATCTTCATTATCATCATTATCTTTACACAGTTCACAACATATATTATCATAATAATACCTAAAAAAAACCACGATTTAAAATCCATTAAGAAAGTTTATAAACTAAAATTAAGCAAAATATAAATAAATTATGTTTTTCATTTCTTTGTTTTTTTTTTTTTTTATATTTAAGTTTGTTTTGATAATTTATGTTATATGTAAATAAATTTTGCTAAACATACATCTACATTAAATATTTCAAGAAATTGTTACGTATGTAACGAAATGATAAGTGAAATGAAATAAGTTAGGCATAAAAAATATAAAAATATATATAGCTTCTTATATAGATAACAAAACAATTAATTATATAAAAAAATGTAACAAGTTTGAAAAAAGAGAATAAAAGATTACAGAAGATATAAACACGTAGCTTATTAAAATATACATTTATACACAGGGGATAAAATAAAATGAGATAGAATAAGAAAAAAACTTTCCAGGTATATAGGAAAATGTTTGTACTATAATTTTAACTTGTGTACTAATCATTTAATATTTATTTTTATTTTGAAAAATAAATTTTATACACACTTTTAATTATTCAATGATGTAGATGTTTTAAGTCTTATTAAAAATTGAATATAATTGATTTAATATTTACCTTTTACAAGAATTTGTTCTCAAAATATATTTAGCAAATAAACAACATGAATTTTTGGCATGTGACATCATGTTATGATTTAATTTGTTAGGTAAAAACCTATAACAATTTAATAAATTATAATTTATTAAATACATTAATAATTAATACACTTCCATAATTCAAAGAATATACGATAAAAATATTTTAACAATCTATTTCTTAAAAGATGCTTATTTTAAATATTTCATTATATTGTATAATAGATAAAAAATATTAATATTTATTACAAAAATATATTCTATAGAAAAAAATTTTCATAGAAAATTAATTAATTTATGAAATAATATATATTAATCTGTAATAAGGTTTTATTAATCTTTAGCATTATTTCTTAAAATTAAACTATATAGAATAAGTATGACAAAAATGATAAATGGAGATATTTTTTGAATATGAAAAAAGTTTTAGATTTTAAAATATTTTCTTTTTTTCAATTTTTCTAAATATTAAGAAAATGAAATACCTGTATTTCTGTATATCAAGTGGAATCTTGGCTTCTATTGAATCAAGTATATAATATATTGAATATAAATCATATCGATTTTTATTTTCTTTTCTTTTGAAATAAGATTCTTCTGTTAAAATATAATCAGAATCCTCAGAAATTATACCATTTAATTTCTGAAACAAATATGCAATAAAAAGTATTATAGAATATTGTAATATCTTATTAATTAATAATTTGTTATTATACTATTTTTAATAATTACAAATCACAGAAAATTATTATATACTTATACTTTTTAAATTTGTATTAATATAACCGCTAATATATAAATATAATTCTTCATTTTTAACTAAATTCAATATTGATTGTAATAGCAAGGAACCACTTATGAGTTAAAATTCAAATTATTCAATAAGTAAACAAAAATAAATTTCATAACCTCTTTAAATATTTACCTTAAATTTCGTTTCATGTGATAAAATTTAATTGATTATATAAATCAAAATATCTACTATGCTACAAACTAAGTTTTTAATGATTAATTATTAAAATTTTTTCACAAAATATAATAATACCTTAATAACTTCTATAAACACATCTTTCATGTCATCACTTATACCTTCGATAGAAAAATTAAAATTTTGAAAAAAATCTTGGTGTTTTACGAAAAAATTTTCTTCCGCTCCAAAATTCATAATAATACTTTTTTTTGGAGTAAGTTAAATTTGTATAAATAAATATTGTTAAAATAATTCTTAAAATTTATATAGCATCAATGTGTTATTCCATTTTATTTTCATTTGTACAACTGATTTTTTCAAAATTATCAAGCCTGATGAGTAAAAACGCGCGAATTTTAAAAATATTAAATAAGACTAAAAAATGTAAATTATATTTAAAGCTGTAAAATTCATAAATCTATATTTTGTAGATATACATTATTAACTTTAACTTTATGAGAATACATAATTAACGAATTATATTACTGAAATATAAGTATTATTTATTCAAAACTGGTAATTAAAATAAAAGTAATAATAAAAAACAAATTTGTACAATATATTAAAATAAATGAATACACAATAAACAATTATAGTACAATTTTCTTATTTACTTATTATTACAATTATAGTACAATTTACAATTTATTTATTTACTTCAAGCTCATAAATTAATTACAAATATATACATATATATATATATATATATTGTCTATCGTACTAAACAAGTCATTTATGAAATTAAGTTTTAAAATTGAAAATATACTTAAGTACACATTATTATGTGTTTTGTTTTTTAATTATAGTTTTGCATGATTTTTAATAACTCATGATATTATGAGCCTGTATTATCATTTACATAAACATTATTGATTATCTTGTTTATTAATGATGTGTTAATTTAAATTAATAGCTAACATTTAATTGTATACAATAATAATTTATAATTGCAATTATTGGAATGTAATACTGCAATTGATTTGTCATGATTGTATTTGTTGTGTTCAGTCATTTTCATTTTGAAACTGAGCTTGGTTTATTGAATATATGTAACTAAATAGTTACGACCATTGATTATTTAAATAACACTGTGCGAATTCTATTTATCACTAAAATCTTTCCCTACAGTAAAAATATATCATTGACTTTCAAAAACCTTAAAAAGGATCGCTTTATTTATCGTTCATTCTAATTTTATAAATTAAAAAAGTTTAAATGTAAAATATTATTGTAATAAATACGTTATTAAATATTTTTATTCAATACAAATTTCTTAAAATTTAAATCTTTATATTTTTAACATTATATTATAATTTACTTATGATAAAATAAAACACATATTAAATGCAATACTCTTTTTTATCAATAATATTTATGATTATTTACAATATAACTATACCATATCCAAACTAAAAAATTATTTTTAAATAAATTATTTACGTTTATTTTATTAAAATTAATGCACATTTTATAAATTACATATAAATAGAACATTTTATGAAATTCAAGTTTTTCTACAAACATTTTCTTTTGACTAAAAATAAAAAACCTTTCCTAGGAAAGTAAATATCGATCTCGAGATTGTAAATCTCCACACTTGATTTGATTAGTTTTAATTCTGTCTTCTTGACTATATTTAAACTCTGTGCATTTACGACAATCAACCTTGCACCTTTTTACTGTAATCGAAGTGTTCTCAAATCAAATCTCAGAACTATAGATTTTTCTTCAAATATGCTATATTAATTATTTTAATATTCTTTCACTTTGGTTTGACGCGCATTATTACATTTTAATAATAAAGGTTTTTCGGTAATTTAAGTAAAGAATGTTTAAATTTTTGGAAATAATGAAGATTAACCAGTCATATTTAGTAGTTGATGTTGCGAGTAATTTGCATTTTTCACGGTCAAAATGCATCTAGGCTAATGTGATAAATGGTCACATTATTATTGTCTGCTGTACTAAATGCCATAGAATCCAAGGAAAATAGAAATATTTAGAGTAGACATCTCGATTTTTAGCGGTGCAATAAGTGATTACTTGACCAAATCTTTACATTCAAAATAATCAGCGAAAGCTTACAATTGCACTTGACGGACACCATCAATTACCCTATAATTTCGCATGTGCAAAAAGCATAAAGCACTAGAGCAAAAAGTAAGCCACGAGAAAGAGAAAATTTAAAGAACGAGTTATTCTCTGAAATTTATTTGGCAATTGTAGCAACTCGGATTCCACCGACACCCAGCGTCACGTCCAAATGCACAGGAACATTTATTTGCATGTGTGAAAATACAATGCAACGAAGATGCCCACGATGTTGGGTAAGACCAGGGCGATTGCGTCCTCGCGGGAAAAGTTGAAAGAACGTTTCGGATCGGGATTCTAATTTTAGAGGTAATCGGGCGGTGGTAGCCTTCGATAGAACATCGGCTACTTTTATTCTCGGTGCATCGCAGCGCAGAACGCATCTCCTGCACCATGTCATCGTCGCGTAGGAGCCGAGGGTGAGGACAATAAATAAATAAATAAATAAATAAATAAATAAATGAATAAATAAATAAATATATATATATATATATATAAATAATGAGAGAGGGTAGACTTGAGTTGGTTGTTGCATCGCTGTGTTTTGCGTAAATACAAGAGCGCCTGCATTCTGAAAATCCACGGTGACATAATGTTGTGCATTTAAATTTTAACGCCAATCGTTCAACAGGCGGTAAAAATTATTTTGGTTTATATTGCAATAAACCTAGTTTAATATTTTGAAACTGACTTTCATTATAAATTTATTGAATACGTAAATAGATATCGTTATTGTTATATTGCCGTTTTTTAAATTAGTCAACACAACGATTTTGTAATGTTTCAAAAGTTCCTCTGAATAACTGAAATACTTTTAACTAGTAAACTAATATTGAAATTGTATCTCCAAAACTTTTTATTCATTATTTCAATGTCAGAGAATTTAGTACATATTATTTCAAATTAAAAACATTCTTTTATGTATATTATGTTTTTTAGAAATCATAAATATCATTTTAACTTCAATGTTATAAAATATTTTCAATGCTTCGTTTCGCCAATCTCATGAATCATTTATCATTATTATTTATCAAATAATATGAATATAAAACATACACAAATATCTATAGATAAAATACATTTTAAAGTATTAACACATTTTTATCTAAAATAATGTAGGCAAGCATAATGTATATTATAATATATCATTTTTTAATTTACTATATTTACAACATTATTTTAAAATATAATAAAAAATATTAAATATTTATAACTTTGAGTATTATATATTTAAAACTACAAAAACGTTTATGTATTTTTATAAAATACAATGATTTTTAACTTGTACAAAAATAACAAATAAAGTTTAAAATACAAAATCAAAGTTTTCTAATTGTGAAATAGTAGTAATTGTGATTAATTTTACGATATTTTTTCATTTAAACTTATACAAATAGGTCATATGATCGAATTTTTTTTTTTTTTTTAAGTAATATATAATATAATGCATAGTAACCAATATAAAATTATACATAAACTTAATATAAATATATTTGTTTTTATATGATAAACCAAATATTGTATTTAATTTCACAAAATATTTTTTTAATTTCTTAATTAAATTAGCTTTAAACTTGTGAAACTTGGTGATAATTTTTAACTTATTATTATTTGAATATACTTATCTAATTAGTTTTTATTATCATACATTTACAAAAAACTTGCATGTTTTAAATGTTTTAAATATTTTAAAATAAAGGTTTATTTCACAGTTTATAAAAAAAAGTAATTATTTATTAATTTCCATAAAAAAAACTTCATTTTTTTATATTATTAAAAATGAGCTTGTCAACTAATCTTAAATCAATTTATCAGCCAATAATCTTTTAATACAATAAAAATTATATGCTTACCACGCACTTTTATTTTTTATTTTAAGCATATTGTTTATAATTTTAACTATATTAAGATTTTAAAATAATATACGGTCAGAAGATAATTCATTTACTTTTTGTAGATTATATCCTGAATTCGAAAAACGTGCGCAGCAAGTGAGTTCCGATAAAACATTTACAAATCGTTTTGCCGAGTTTTCTCGCGATGGAAATAGATTGGGAATGATAGAGAGTTTAATGAATACTCTTAAAACTTCAGATCTCATTATTGGCGATTTGTATCGTGGAAAAAGCGAGGAACAAGCGAAACAACTTCTTGCATATGTTGAAAGTGTCGGCGCCGAAGAAAACATCCAGAATGAAAAAATTGTAGTTATTTTAACAAATGCACTTGCATTTGCTGTCCCACGAACAGAGCTCTTCTTCGAAATTCTTATAAAACGAGCTCGCACAAGTTATCAAAACTGCAATTTTACCCGTTGCATAAAAGACTGTCAATATTATTTCAATTCGATCTCAAATGTGAAAGATGATGCATTTATAGAAGAAGGTAAAATTGATGTTTTGCTGTTGCAGTCGGATTGTTGCAAAGCTACAAATGCATTCACTCAATCAAACAATCTGTTGAACGAAGCAATGTGTCGGATAAACGAATTAGCGAAAAAACGATACGGCGATGAAAAGGATCAAAGTGATTGTTTGAAGTTAAAAAAAGTTGAGCTTTTGAAATATTTTTTGCAGAAAAAACAGCAGTTATCTTCTTCGCAAGTTCTTACAAGTGATCAAACATATTTATGTCAGGTGAATATTTGAATTTAAAATCGTGTTTTTTTATAAGGATTCTTTTTTTTTGTTTTTTGTTTTTTTGTTAGAATAGTCGTAAAAATATAACAGCAATTAACAAGGATGAATAATCAAATGTCACATTAGAGTAGTGATGAATATATGATCTTTATAGTATATAAGGGTATGATTCCAATTATTTAAGACAATTATTTTTTTATTATTTATTACGTATTTATTACTCTAAATATTTAAAGTTATGTAAACTATACAAGAAAATCATCATTAAAGATTTTTTTTTTATAACAAATCGAATTGATTCCTTCCTTGAATTCAATTATTTTATACGCCTAGTAAAATTTTCATTTAGAAAATTCATTTAAAAAAACGTACATTCTTATATTTTTATTTCATTAATTTCGTTGAAATTCGTATCACAAAAAATAATTATACTGTACCAAGTTCTTTTTTTTATAAATATTTAATTGTATAAACATTAAAAAATGTTGTCATTAACAAAACAACACAACAATAAAAATCATTTATTAAATTTCAAAACACATGAATACATAAATTATAAATTTTGAAGGAGGAAAAAAGAATACCTGCAATAGAAGGAAAGGTAAACGATTTGTTAAGCAATTGCTCCGACGCAATTGCCCTTGGCAAAGATGACACAAAAGGTAGATTATTGTATGCAGTAAGGGATATCAACCCCGGAAGTGTCCTGATAGTAGATCATCCCTTTTCCTATTGTACAGATGTTACTGTACTTCGCAGAAACTGTCTCTTTTGCCATATTTCATTGTTGCTCCAAGATATTATAACGGTACCGTGTGAAAATTGTCAAACGGTAAATATATTTTTTATTATTTGTTTTGAAAAATGCGCATTCATAGACGCATAATAATAGCTGATAATGCAAGTAAAATTTAAAAAATGTATATAAATATGAATTAATATAAAAGTATAAATCATTTTTAATATAATTTCGTATACAATTTATGTAAATTATTAAAAATACATTCATATTTTATTTATTTTTTTATTGAATAATTACTTCTTGATTATAGTTAATAATTAAAAAATAATTTTTTAAATTAGCTACTACAAAAATAGGATTCATGTTAATTAAATTAAATATTATATGAATAGTTGATTATTGTGAAGATGAAACAAAGATTTGAAAGACTTTTATACTTTACTTGCATAAAATTTATTATTTGTACATCCAATAAATATCTCATTCATTTTATTTATTTTTTTGTTTTTTTTTTTCTAATATATTTAACAATATATTTGTTGCTATACCTTTTAAATTATTTGTTTATCACTAAAGTAATGTCTAACAAATAAGAACAATAAAATATTTTATAAATTTATGATTATATTTTTTTTTAACAACCTCGTTAATATTTCTTTAAATAATGATTGATATCTAGAGCTATCAGTTTATTTTTTATAGTAATTAATAAAAATTATAAGACACAATCCATTTTTATTGTAGGTACGTTATTGTTCAGAAGAATGTCGCGATAAATCATGGAATAAATTTCATAAATTCGAGTGTCGAATATTCGATTATTTTTATGAAATTAAATTTCAAAAAACAAATTCACTTTTAGCATATAGAACAGTGATAAATGCATTAAATAATCAAGAAGCAGTATTAAATTTTAATCAAGAATTTTTACAACTTCATAAAAATGACAATAATCTTTTTGATGTTAAAACATTGAAAAAATATGAATCACTAGATTATAAAACAGTGTTTAATTTGGAAACTCATTGTAATCTTTCAGAGCCGAAAGATAATTTGGAGCGAGCCATTCATTCTATATTTTTTGCAAAATGTTTAATTTATTCATTAAATTATTTTCATACAGATGTTGGTATTCATGACGAACATTTACAAATCGTAGCAGTTGCATTATTGCATAACATGCAAGCTATTAATTGCAATGCGTATGAAATCGTCGAGAATGTTCGTGATGAAAAGAGAAAAATTCTAGAACCGCGATACATTGGAGGTGCAATTTATAGTATGGTTAGTTTAACTAATCACAGTTGTTATCCAAACATTGTTAGACATTCTTTTCCTAGTGGTGAGTATTTTTTTATTTTGATTATATATTTGTAAGTATTAATAACAAATTTATTTTTTATTTTCAGGCATTGTAGTTGTTAGATCGCTCTGTTTTATACCTCAGGGTTCAGAAATTCTTGACTGTTATGGTCAGCATTTTCTTGAAAATGAAAGAAATATAAGATGCAAATTATTAGCACAAAAATATTGCTTCCAATGTCAATGTGAGGCATGTTTATTTGATTGGCCACTAGAATTATCAAATGATAAAATAAATTTCAAATGTTTAAAGTGCTTTAAGCCGTATCGCAGAATTCGAAATTTAATGGAATGCACTAAATGTGGTCAAAAAACTGAGATTAATAAGCTATACACTTTGCTTCAAAACTCAATAAAAAGAAGACTCAAAGCTCTAACAAAAATGTATGATGGTAAATATGAAGATGCATTTTTATTACTTCTTGAACATTCAAATTGCATAAATAAAATTTTGTTAGAGCCAAGTCTAGAAACCATTAAAACACAACAATCAATCATTCAATGTTTAAACGCTATGTCATCCACTTCCATTAAATTACCTATTACATGACATGGTATGCCATAAAAATTTATTTCGTATCTAGGATTTAATGTATAAATAATGTAAATTAAAAATCAATTAACGTTGTTGTTATACTTAATTATTCAACACAAATTATTTGCAACGAGTGTTTAATCAATGAATGGATTTCACATTTTTGTTAGCGTGAAAATTATTTAAATGAATACATATTTACAAAAGTCGAATATACATAGTTGTGACAAAAAGTCTCTTCAACAACTTATTTAAAATCATGTCACTCTGTTCACTATATCGAAAACTAGTTAAGCGGAAACGTTGCTTAATTACCACATGTGCGTCTCACGGATTTCACTTATGATATGGCCTGCTTGAGTGAGAGCCTAAAATTTAAAATTCAAAAAATTAATGTAAATAAAGTATTATGAATGTATTATTTAAAAGAAATAATAAATTTTTGTATATTACTTGAAGCATGTCTGCTGCTTCTTTACGTCTAACAGAAATATGTTCACTCTCATTAAGTAAAGCTTCTGCATTAATAGATTTATATAAATGCGTTACTAATTCACTTTGTAAATTATCTTTTACGAAATTAACTAAAAAATGCATGACAGCCTTAGGAACACTATCTTGAATCGATTTTCGAACAATATAAAAGTATGTTTTGATCAACCTCTCTGAAAAATAAAAATTAGAAACAATAAATAAACAAATGTTTTTATGAGGAAAATATTTTAATAATCCATTTTTATAATGTACAATTATTCCAGTTATCTAAATTATATAATATATTTTTAAAAATTCAATTAAAAGCATTTAAGATGTAATTAATACATGTTTAAGTATTCAGAGTTTTGTTATAAGATAATGTAATAAAAATGCAATATAATAAAAGTTGAATTAATTCATATAAAACTCATAACAATTATTTTTTCATATTAAAATTTTAAACAAATTTTTATTTTTAAATTATTTAAATTTTAATTAAAAAAACCAGTTTAAAGATTCTTCAAATTGAATAATTAAAACATTTGTTACATTTGCATGAGTTTTGAATTAATTTTAAATTTAATACAATTTATTTTATATTTATTGAAGTTAAAATAACTAATTTTTCAAATAAATTTTTGAAAAGTAGTAAATAGTGTATAAAAAATAAATAAAATTTGTTTAAAAAGTTATTAGATCAATTGTTGTAGAAAAAATGTATTTTAAAATATTCTTAAAAAATTAAATAAAATCCTTACTTTTTTAATCAAAGAAATCTAAAAGATTTTACTAATCAAATATTATTTCATTTACCTATTACTTCACAATCTCGTTGCTCTCGTTCGCTGAGCTTACGAGATGTTTGCGTTGGTACTTCTGGCAGTAAGTTAACTGGTTTTTGTTGAGGCGAGCCCTTTTGTAAATCTAACATTAAATGATTATTATGATTTGAATTTTGAATTTCGTCTCGATTTCGAACAGGCGATCCATCTTGTGAGCTAGCCGATTCTGGTCTGCCCTGTGATAGTAAATGACTTAGGGACCAGTACGATACATGGTTATTTTCTTTATTATCGTTGTCCGAAATTGCATTGTGGTTAATTCGATTTTGCGTTGATTTCTAATGCGAGTGTTTCATACAAAAAAAATACAATTATGAGAAACTAATAAAATAAAATGTAAATAAATAATTTTTTAATTTGCATTTTAAATTATTTTTAAATGTTTTAAAAAATTAAAAATATTTATACACAGTTTATAAAATTTATATTTAAATATAAAAAATATCATATGTTTGATAGTTTAATTTGAATATTTTAAATAATATAAAGTTGATTTTTTTTGTATCTTAAAATAATTTGTAATACACCCGCATAAGAAAGCTCAAATTACTTACATTTTCTACAGGAACGACTGCATTGCTTGTGTTGTTATAAGATGGCATTTGTTTTTTCAATGGTTTAGCTAAAACTAAGTCGCCACTTTTCATGAAAGAAGAAACTAAAGCAGCATCTTTGTGAAAATCTGGATGTTTAGTGTTAATGTACGCTAATTCTATAGCAACTAAATTTTCTACCTATAAATGAAAAATTAAGTACATATGTATAGCTGGGTAGGTTTATATATTTTAAAAGTAAAACTAATTCTTTCAATTTTTATTAAATTATTATACCATTGAATTAGTTGTAGGAAGTCGACGACGTAAAAGTTGTGTAACAACATCGACTATTTTTTCATGCAGTTTAGGAAACCGTAGCATTTCTTGTTGAACTTCTGTACCGCAGTGTTGAATAATTCGTTGCATTTCTTCGTGTACAAGTTCTACACAACGGAGAGAAGGTTCTTCAAGTCTACGAATTTGCCTTTTGACTAGTAGTTCAAACGAAACTTCAGGCACAAAAAGAGCAGGTCTTGTTCCAGTAGCATTTTGAATTGCAGTTAAAACATCTAATTTTGTTAAACCAGTTAAAGGATGAATAGAGTCCAAAGTTTTTCCAAAAGTTTCATGGAAAATGTAGCAAATTCTTGCTCCTCCACACAATTCTGTTGTTTCTATGTTTCTAGCAGTACCTTCAATAGTTGAACAATAACTACTTGCAAATTTAGTGATTATTTGAAGGAGTGTCTGACTTTTGTCTCCTACATCTTCTCCATAAGAATGAAGTAATGTTTGAAATTGCGCTACCATAACATTAACACGAGACTACAAAATAAAAATATTTATGATTCTTCATTAACAATTCTTTTATTTTTTTTTTTTATATAAATTATTTACCTTCAAATCTGGCAAGCAATCCCTAATATGATGCATTAACAAACGATTTAAAGTTTTTGCTAAATATGGTGTTCCATTTCTAGTGGCTAGTGTTGGGTATTTCTTTTGTAAAAATGCAGCTTCATCTTTTAAAGCATCTTGTATAGATTTGTTATTCATGATGTCCTGTTGTGAACGATTCACTACACCAATAATACCTAGCCTTACGGGAATGACACGACCACATAAAATGTCAATTGCATCCGTACCTGAGAAAAAAAATTATTTAATGATGTAAAGAGATACTTATTTATAAAATAATAGAAATTTTAAATCTTAATAAGTACCAGCATCCATTAGGTCTAATTTTGTAACAACAGCTAAAGTTCTTCTTCCATCTGGGTCAACATCCTTACTCATTTTTAAGCTTTCACTAGTTGCCATGTCCGTATTGGCAGTTACGACTGCTAAAATAATTGAATTTGGATTCCAAATATATTTAATAACTAATTGACGAATTTGACTTTCAATATCTTCTGGTTGATCTCCAACGGGTACTTTTGTTATTCCAGGAAGATCAATTAAAGTTAAATTAACTACAGATTTTGAAAAAATTTTTAAATTAATTGGTTCAGGACATATTCCTTTGTTGTCACCAGCCATACGATTTGTTTCAGCTTCAATTTCTTCACGAATATCATTGAAGTTTTTGTAAATCTTATTTTTTTGATGGAGGAAGGTACCCCAATCATCGATATCCAAAGTACCATCTTCAGCACATCTATTTACCTTATCATCTTTAGGTGAATATACCAACTGTAATACTAACGGTCTACGAGTAACGATACCGGTACCTCTTGGTAAAAATGTTTTGCCAACAAGACTTTCTATTACTGATGACTTTCCAGAACTCTAAAATTATATAATACAGTATAAAATATTGATTCAAATAAATTACTTTAGAAAAACTCAAAATAAATTTAAATGAAAGTGGAAATCATCCCAGTGACTCATTATAATGCCACAATCAATAAATTTTATTTTTATTTTATTGAATGAATATCGATATTATTTTTATTCGTTTGAAAATTTCCATTATCGAGCGTATATTTTTGAAAGTATAAATATTTTGCAAAAAAAAAAAAGAAAAAGAAAACAACTTAAAAACAATGATAGAAGGCAAGTAATACAATAATGCATACCTGTGTTCCCAAAACGACAATTTGAGGTAACTGAATAGCATCCGAGCCCACGGTATTAAAAACATCCTGCAGTTTATTAATAACTGGAATTAAAGCTTCCATTGTAGCGTTGGATTGGATTTAAAATATACGGATCACAATGCTGAACCGATTTTATAAAATGATCAAATAATCATTCGACGTATTGGGTATCGTTTCCTCTCGCTTACAGCGGGAATGACGCACGCGCCGATACCGGCTGCTACTGGAACTTTATTATTTTTCACTTTCCACTTCTCGAAACCCCTTCCTTGCACACGATTGAACGCATGTGCTAGTTCCAGTGGATGATGTTGTCGAGGGGGTAAAATGCAATCGTGAAATGCAACGAACCGAACCGCAAATTCCCCTGGTCGATCAGATGCACTCAGCTGTACGACGGGTCGTTCCTCCAATTTCCGTTATACTGAGAGACCGTTGGAATTCAAGTTGAGGAGCCCTTATTCATTTATCCGTTAAAGCTTCTGCAATCACTGTGTCCTCTTTGTATTTTTTTTATTCTCTTATTTGGCCATCTTGAATTCGCAAATCTGCGAAATTCAAATTGACAAACGACGTTTCAATTCTTTGCCTCCAACTCTCCTCGACTCTTAAACATTGTAATTTGGACTCGTGCAAATAATTAACGAGTATGACGTGTGCATTATCATGCGGAACAAAATAAAATAACTGTTACTCATTTAATCATAATACTATTCACTATCAAACATAGTTTTGTGGTCGATTCTCTGGAGGAAAAAATCAATTTTACATTTCCTGAATAATTCGTCATGCTTTTAATAATTAATATGCACGATTAGATTCGAATTGCAAACAAAGGATATCAACTTGAAATATCAATTAAATGTTTTTTTATACAATTTTTTCAGACATTTTAAAAATTATATACAAAATAATTATCTATAGTCTTAACAATCAAGAGTTAACTTATAATAACATAAAAAATAAAAAATAAAAAAAAAAAAAAAGAAAGTAGGTTTAACAATAAAAATTTTAATTTCTTATAGT
Organism: Eupristina koningsbergeri; assembly: GCA_018907245.1. NCBI lineage: Eukaryota > Metazoa > Arthropoda > Insecta > Hymenoptera > Agaonidae > Eupristina > Eupristina koningsbergeri. The sequence continues at coordinate 569,262 of JACCHV010002889.1, read as the reverse complement.
TAACAATAATGAAGATGTAACTAAAAGATGTAGTTAAATGTAAATAAATACAATGAAACTTTTATGTTAATGGAAACTGGTAAACGGAGGATTAAATAAAAAAAATATACAAACACAACAATTAGTGTTAATTGATGCTATTGATGCAAGTGCACTGGAGCATAAGGTGAGAATGACTGAGGTGTCAGCAAACAAACACAAAGCACAACGGGTGCAATTATAAAAAAAAAAAAAAAAAAAGTTGATTATAGATCGAGGGAAGGAGGAATTATCGAGAGAATTCGCATTGTCGTAAAAGTTGTGCTTGTGTGACATACACCTATCATTCAACGTTCACACACCCACACACGCACGCACACATAGCTAGATACGTATACATTAATTACCAACACGCATATTTCTTTGCATACCCGTTGCCTCACTTCACATCGCGTGCACGGACACACGGGGCAATAGGAAATTTGGCACCAGGACTCCGCGAATGAATAAAACGGCTATTAATCTGCGAGCATAATACAACACAGCAGCAGTGACGGCTCGAGTGAGCGTGCGTGTGCGCGTGTGTGTGTGCGCGAGCGACTGCAAGTGAACGGATTAGGGTCATTTTACAATTTTTTTGTTATTTGCGCTATTTCGGTATCGAAGAGCGATTGTTTCCGTATCGTCGCTGCTTGGTGTCCCTAATTTGTCATTGCATCATAACGGCGGGGTGCAGGATGCGAGGGCCGAGGGGCAGACTCGTCTTCGGGGAAGAGCAGAAGGGAAATTATTATAGAATGTATTTTGGTTGAGTGCGCTTTGTCATTAAATGCGAGAGTGTCGCGGTCGGCGCGCGTGTGTGCGTGTGGAAGCAGCGCAACGCTGAGGGAAAAATCAAGATGGCCACCGATATTGCTTCGGCTGCCGTGTCAAACGCGCGACGCGATGTAAATAGTGGCGTTGGGGGGGAGCACATGAGCACGGATAATCGCAGCAACGAACGCGAGGAGGAAAGCGAGGTCACGGCGACGAAACGACATCCGCCCAGGAGTTCGGACGAGCCTCTGCGAGAGTGTAGAGCGACGCCCACCGATACTGCCAACGCCGCCACCGCCGTCCTTCTCGTACTTGCCAAAGACGAAGAGCGACCTAAGACCACCGAGAGCAAGAGCTTCTTCGCGAGCCTCGCAAAGGCGTCACCGTCGACGAGCAGCGGTTATGTGCGCATCGACGACATGTCTGGGAATAGCGACCCGCTGTCCGAGTCATTGTCAAATCATGTTGCCAGCGGTGGCGATCGCCTGGAACACCACCAAGGTATTACATCGAGTTATTATGCATTTCGACTTCGGGTTAACCTCGCGACCCACCTCGGGTACCATGTACTCTTGCTGCCTGCCCGACTACCAGGCTAATAAAAGAATAGATAAAAAATTTACTCGCACCTAATTCGATTTGCTAGCACTTTCTACGCTTTTATGCGTTTGATCTTCTAGCGCGAATTAGGACCACTTGTGAATGCAGCATCTTGCCTCTCTCAAGCCAAATGAGACTTTACTATTTTTAGAACTTTCTAGTTTGACTTCCACTCTTAAATAAAAACAAGTTCCAGTTGATTTTACTCTGTTTTTTTATTTGACCATTATAATTTTTATGTTTTTTTTTAGGTGATGAACCATGCAAGGAAGTCAAAAATGTTGAATTACCGAAAAATACAGATCCTTGTTTAACTCTTGTAAGTAATAATATTATCAATTGATACGCTTACATGTAATCAATCTAATGCATTTTATTGATCTTTCTAGACTGATTCATCAGGCTCCCACAATGAGGATCACTGTACCAAGACCAGTGTGCTTTCTCAAGCAGATGGAAAAGGAAATGTATCTAGTATGAGCCCACAGCTAGCAAAAGGCTTACAAAGTACTGATCAAGTTGGATTAAGTAGTCCAAAAAGTCCAGATTATCCACCAAGAGTTTCAGCTGGTCCTAATAGCCCAGCTAGTACTATCATTACTAAGAACTCGATAACTTATGGCCTACCAGTGATATCAATTGCAAATACTTGGAAATCAAGTGCCAAGATTATTGAAAATTCATTTTCTAACATACAACCAAAAGTTGAAACTAATGTAGAAAAAAACTTTAATCAGTACAATATTATGAATAAGAGGGAAGAAGTTTCTACTCCATTGGAACCTATAGAGAGGCTCATAACGGATAAGATAAAACAAGAACCTGTTGAAGTTAAATGTGAACCCGAAGATTCCAAATGTAAAAATGATTCAACAATTTCACATTCAAAGTCTCATTCATCATCTTCTAAACGAAGAGACCAGCGTTCAGATAGGCATCATTGTACACGGTGTTATAAAAGAAGTAAAATAAAAAGATGTAACGTTGGTGTACAATGTCAGAGAGATCGGAGAAGTACTACTGTACCTTTATTTCATAAATCTATGGCTCCTTTTAATTCTATTCAGAAATCAAATGCAGATAATTTGAAACTAAATCTGCAGTTTAAAAATTATAAGATATTAGATAAGCAATTTGATAAATCAGAATCATCTATTTATACCCAAGGATTAAAGTACAAGGATTTTATTCATATAGAAACTTACCCAAATGGTGGTGCTTCAGTAGTTCATATGTATCAAGATGAAATAGATGTTTTAACAATTGAACAACTTGAGGAATTGGCACAAGAATATTTTAAGGTAATTAATTTTTTACAGAAGTAAAGCAAAACATTTTTTGAATAGATTATATAAGGTTGAATTCTTCTGTGTAGGTTGTTTTTGGAGAGGATGAGAATGGAAATGCTCATCATGTAATGGGCATTGTTCATAATGCTGCTTCCTATATGCCAGATTTATTGGATCATATGGCTGATATATATCCTACTTTAACAGTTAAAAACGGTGTGTTGGGACATAAAAGCGATATAGAAACGACAACGATGTTACAGTACAAGGAACATGTGTGTAAAACTTATAATAATGGTACTGTTCGATATGGACCATTACATCAAATTAGTTTAGTTGGTACAGTACACGAAGAAGTTGGTGGATATTTTCCTGATATTTTGCAAATGCTCGAGGAAAACATCTTTTTAAAAATGGTATCGTATTATTAATATTTTATACTTTGTTGTTATCATTTAAAATTTATCTTAATATGTTAATCTAATTTTATATTCTAAATACAAATCAATCTGTCAACATGAATATAAATATTTTAAAATAATAAAAATGTAGGGATTTAAAATATTATTTCACCTTTTTTAAAAAAAAAATAATGTGCTGAGAAATTATTTTTTTATAAATTTATTATATTAATTTACATAATATGTTTTATACAATAAACTTTATTTATTTAGTTGTATTCAAACTTTTTTTTATACATGTTTTTATTATAGTCCTTTATTTTTCGTACATATTTTTATAACAAAGTTTACTCTTTATTTTTTCTATTTGATTTATTAATTATAATTTTTTATAAAAAATTTAGACAATTTTATAATGGTATTTTATAAATTTATAATCTATCTTAATATTAAAGCATATTGCTATAAAAAAATTATATATTTACAAGTTAAAAATAGTAAAAAACGTAATTTGTATTTACTTATTCATAAATTATTATCTATAAATAAACAAAGAAACGAAAATAAAAAAACAAAAATTAAAATAATATTATTGAAATAGTAGTTCATAGATCAATTATAATTATTGATTAGATATAGTTCCTATAATTGTTTAATTGAAATATTAATGTAGTATTAAAAAATCTAGTATAAATTTTGTAAGTAAAAATAACTAATCAAGAAATTTTTCCTACGAATTTTATCTATAAAAAAAATCTATATATTAAAATTACGAACTAAAATGTACAATAAATAGTAAATTGATAATTAATGATAAAAAGCTAATTTTTTATTTAATTATTGACATTAATTTCAATATTTTTTAAAGATAAATTTTTGTCTAAAATTTATTATTATTATTATTAAGACGATTTACTGTTGATGTATATTACAATATAACATTTACACGAGCAATTTGTATTTAAGATCGAAATTTAACGCTCGTAAATTTGTTAAAGTATTTTATGTGTGTGTGAAAATTGAAATAGAATATTTAGAAATTCAGTCAAAACCTTTTTTTACAGATCGATCATAGGTCAAAATTCTAGTTTTGACTTTCTACAGTTTTATGTTTTTCACACACAATATTTGTAAGTACGTTTAACGTACGTTGTTGATCTTGTACACAGATGACCTAAGCCTTTTTACAGCTGTCGAGTTGTTTTTAGACTTTCAAGATTACAAATAGAATCAAATAGAATCAAAATGTATGGTGCCAAATCAATGAACGAAATTGAACTTATTTAAACATTTTGTTTATTTAATTTTAAATACATTATTTTTATTTTATTTCTTTATAGATATAAAATTGAATTATTTTCGTTAAATTTTATTATTATTTTTTTTTAAGTATATTATGATTTTAAATAGTAAATAATATTTTTATCTATATACGATCTATATATTTAATTTTAAATACTTTTAAGTTATAGTATATAATTGATGTTATGAGTGGAGTAGTAAAAAAACTAATAAAAAATGAAATGAATATTTGAATTGCATCATATAAAAATAATTCATGTGATGTGAATATATAAGAATAAGTAATTCTTATTCTAAAAAAATAAAAGTATGTGCAAAAATTTCTATGAATAAATGAAAAAACTAGAAATAATATCTTAAATCAATATCTTTTTATTTATTTTGAAAATTCTTAAATCAATAACAAATATTTTTATTAGTTAAATTATAGTTCATAATACTTAAACTAATATACAATAAAAATTGAAATACCTGTAATTTTTCAGACAATTTAGTCGTTTATTTTCTTGAAAACAATAATAAAATAAATATTTTTTTACAGTAATATACATAAATTATGTACAATTATAAATTTATCTACTTTTTAGTACAATTTTTAAGCAATATATTTTTGAAATATATTTTTAATTAAAATGGTTAAGAAAAAAAATTGATAAGTTAAATATGAATTATAAGCTAAGAAAACAGTTATGTGCTTTTTATCGTCTTGGACAATTATTTATAGTTATTTAAGTCATATTAATTTATTAAACATAAAATCATAAATTTTAATAGATTTTGAGAGAGATTTAAATAATTTGAGTATTTTATATGTTTGTGCGTGCGTGTGTGTGTGTATTATTTTTAAATTCCCTATTGTCTATATTAATTTCTTACAATTAAAATAAAAATTTTTTGAATAAACATGTGATAAATTAAAAGTACATAAATGAGATATTGCTATACAATTCATAGAAATTAATGAGTTCATAATAATTTAAAATACATAAATTAATCATATAGATAAAACAAAATTTTTAATGGACAAAAAATATAATTGAGTTATAAAATTAGTTTAAAATTTTATTAAAAGTATTATTATATAGTAAAATAAAAAATTAATACATTATAAGTGACTATTAAATATTAATACGCAATTAAATGTTTTTATCACACATAGATATTGACGAAATTTGTCTGTTAACAAAATTTAAATGTTCACGAAAACTTACAAATAGCTTTTTAAGTATATTGAATTATATATTCGAAATACTAATATAAATTTATTATTGGGTATAAATATATATATACACATATATATATTGTACTCGATATTCTATATAAACAATTGGTAATTTTGCTTTATTTTGATTTTGCAGACGATGCCCTGGGGTCCTTTGTCGGCTGTGCGAATGGAAAGCCCACAAGAATCTAATGACGGCCCGATCTTGTGGATTCGACCTGGTGAGCAGCTCGTTCCAACTGCTGATATAAACAAAAGTCCTTGCAAAAGGCGGCGAACCGGTATCAACGAGCTACGGAATCTTCAGTATCTTCCACGTCTTACAGAGGCTCGCGAGTACATGTTCGAGGATCGTACCCGGGCTCACGCGGACCACGTCGGCCATGGTCTCGAACGCATGACCACCGCCGCAGTTGGCGTTCTCAAGGCCGTCCATGGTGGTCAACCTTCCGACCTTAATCGCATTACAAAGGACGTTATCGCATTTCATGCTGCAGACTTTCCAGAGCTTGTGGAAAAATTGCAGCTGGACCTGCATGAACCACCAATCTCTCAATGTGTGCAGTGGCTTGAGGATGCCAAGCTCAATCAGCTGAGGAGGCAGTCTATACGTTATGCAAGGATCAGTCTTTACGACAACGACATATACTTCCTACCACGAAACATCATTCACCAGTTCAGGACTGTTTCGGCTGTATCGAGTATTGCCTGGCATGTCAGATTACAGCAGTACTATCCTGAGGATGTGATTTCGACGACTGTCAATGCTGGTCCTCGTCGCTCATCTCATTCACATCATCATAGTAAAGAGAAGAAGGTTCAAGTGTCAGAAGAAGATGAGCAGAAAGAGAATGCCGATAGACAAAAGATGGAAAGACGTGGAAGTGTGGATGAAGAGAAAAAAGCTAAGGAGCGAGCAGCTGAATATCAAGGCAACCTAAAAAAATCTGAGCAGCAGCAGAAAGAAAAACGTAGTGCATCGCATGTTTCGTCAAATGTTGACAAAATGATTATTGATAAAGATAAACCTGAGAGGCAACGACACAGAGAGCGAAAGGAGGAGAGGAAGGAGGAGCGAAGGAAAACATCTGCTGAGAAGAGAGAAAGGTATGATTTCTTTTACATTTTTTTAATAAAATTATGAAACATTATACATTTTATTTATTTAATAATTTGATATACATTGATTGATAATATTCCATTTAAATTTTATAGTTTTATAATATAATATACAGTTTTATTTAATTAAATCAATGGTTTTTATAACAAATAGTTTTATTAGTATATAATAATTATATTAAAATTAAAAATAATTCTTATTTTATGTAGTTATTGTTAAATTTATTCCTTCAAAATAATTTTTAATTTCATAGCTTTTACAACCAACAAATTATTATTCTTTTTTTTTACATAATTTTTATTTATTTATTAAATATTTAAGATTTACATAGAATAATATTTTTAATTATAAAAAAATAGAAATAATAATTTAAAATTTTTATTGGTACTATTTTCATAATTTTAATGTATTTTTTTTTTCAATTTAAATTAATTATTTCATCAATTATAATATTACAGGGATAAAAAATGCCAGGATCGTCATAGAAGCAGCGGTAGTAGTCACGAAAGTCGAAGAAAACATGGTGACAAAATATCTTCATCCTCTACAGAACATAGAAGGCGAAGTTCATCCAGCAGTCATCACTCATCAAAAACAGATGGACGACTAACGACTTCTAGTAATCAACCTTTTGAAGTTTTACCGAAGATTAATAATAAAGAACTCGTAAAGCCTGGTATTGAAACTTCTCGAGTTATTACTGGTGTTGGCAGTGTTGGTAGTGTTAGTGGTGTTGGAAGTGTTGGAAGCAGTGAACAATCAGCATTGAAGCAAGAAACTATTGCAGTTAAGATTGATACGGAATTACTTTCAGCGCGTCAAACAGCTGGAAAAACTTATGCAACACAAGTGGTTGACAAGGCTTTAGAGATCGCTATTTATAAATCTAAAACAGATGTCCAGGAGGTATGTCAATCATTACGCGATGGTGTTTCTTCGGCTTCGAAAGAAATGCTTGAAAAAATTCGTAGAGAGTGCTTAGAAATTGCCGAAAAGCTGTATAGTGAAGATAGCGCGAATGTCGAAAAGTCGTATAGGTTACTAGAAGCCGAAACCGTTACATCATTTACTTCAAAACTTGATTGTGCTACGGAAAATGCTGTAAAAGCTTTAATAGAGATGGCAGAGGATGAATCAAAAGACCAATCAAAAGAAGAGACGAAGGGTTGTGAAACAGAGGAAAAGAATAACGATGAAGCGTCGCCACCTCTGACATCACCGTCAATGTCTGTTGTAGAGAAGCAAGAAGAGGCTGAAAAAGAAAAAAGTTTTACCGAAAAGAAATATTCGAGTACATGGGAAGAAGGAAAGCTGGACGTAGAAAAGACTAAGAAAAAACATAGAAGTAGCAGTAACAGAGAGGATCGGAAGCACAGGGAACACAAAAAAAGTGAACATAGGAGTCACGACAAAGTAAGGGATAAAGATAGGGATAGAGACAAGAATAGAGATAGAAAACGGCACCATGGAAGTACTCACAGTAGTAGCAGTGGTGGTGGTAGTGGTAGTGGTAGTAGTAGTGGAAACGGTAATCATCGACATAAATCGTCTGAAAATGCAAAGATCAAAACTTCGAAGGACTCGTCAGGTAGTCATCATCATAGTTCTCACTCCTCCCATAAGAGCTCTTCCTCGTCAGAAAGAAATAAAAAGCAAGAACCCTCAACGTCTCATTCTTCGGGTAGCCATAAGCGAAAATGTAGTTCAAGTTCAAGTAACTCTCCTAATACTGAAACCGAAGCGAAAAAATTGCGCACCGAAGAAATGAGTACAGCCACAAGTACAACAGATCAAATACAACAGAGTAGTGCTGCAACAACGGCGACATGAGTTTGTTAGACATTAGCATTTGGGCGGCTGTAGTATTCATGAAAAATAGTACAATCTTAACTTCTATAAAGCGTTAGAAGAGAAAATAAATTATCGAAAAGAAATCTATCTTATCTTAATCTTCGCCGGGAGCGAAGCAAATAAAGAGGAACTCACCGCGCAAGGGTAAATAGCCTTTTTCACCCCTCCCTCATTAAGGCAAGTACGAGATATCCCAGTTTATCGTACAGGAACAATTTGTAAATCAAATGATTACTTTAACATGTTGACTCTCGATGTCGGAATGAAATTGTTCAATTTAAAATGGTTTCTTTTGTCAATCTTACATTTTTTGTACTTAAATCGACTCATACGTACAAGCAAACAATCAATTGTTTTTAAGATTTCATTCTATGTAACGTATGAATGCGCTCGTGTATATTTACACGATAATTAAGGACCAATTGATTACTTGACGATAAATATAAATTCTTTACTTGCCTTTTTGATGTAGCACAGGAGAAAGATAAAAGAAACTTCCTGAATTTCTTACGACCGTCTTTATATTATACAAAGGCGCAAACTAGAATTTGCTGGCAATATTTGATCGAGGTAAAAATATAAGCGTTTAATTGTTTCTATAAGAGTTGTCGCGGTTTTCTGTAAATATAAATACAATCGTATGGGAAGTTGTACTCTTACCCATGGAAAAGAAAAGAATTATTGAACTCAAATCTTTATTAAGTTATTTATATAAAAAAAAAACTGGGTAAATTAAGTCAAGATTTATTTTTTATTTTTTGCATCGTATATTGAGAAAAAAGAATATGCAATGTTCTACGCATTGAAACTCTGCATCATGTAAAAAAAATCTATAATTTATAGAGTATTTGAAACCAGTGATGTACCGAAATTTTGATCTTTCTGTATATTAATTCATCATTTTTTTTCAGACGATGTTCTTTGTTAATTAGTGGGAGAAATGATAAAAGAAAAAAAGTACTTGTGAAGAAAATCAGACATAATATATTTATATTGCGTCTCTAAATAATCAAATGCAAACATTATATACGACCATATATAATTTTTTTTCTAAAGATTACTGCTAAATTACAGCAGTACTTTATCCACAAAGTTTCTCCTATTTTTCACTATTTTGTCAACGTAAATATGTAGATAGTTATATATAAATTATTGATTTTTTCATTGTCATCAGATCAAACAAGTTGGATATAGCGCATATATGTATATCGGAATTGAAAGCAACAACAAAAATCAACAATAATGTATATTTCTGTAAATATCACCAGTTTATTGGGGAGCAAAAGCACTCAAGTACTAAAATTAAAAGCGATATAACAGTCTAACATTTGAGCACGAAGGTTCACGTTTATGTGGATGGGTGAGTCTATCCGATCGCCTCCGATTTACAAATAAAATTTAAAAGAAATTACTACACTTGATTACTTGATCATTACAGTTGCAAAAAATGCGACTGCACGTTGATTCTAATAAATACAAACCCTACACACACTCGTGAGATTAATAATGTTGTTAAGTCTTGTCTTTAAATAAGTGCAGCACGTACTTTAACACTATGTTCGTCATTTGGACAACGAACTTGAAATTTTAAAGCATGGACCCATACAAAAATTACTACTGAAATCACGGTGTTTACATTTGTCGTGGAATAAAGTATATTACGATAAACTGCGCTCTCATATTATACATAATATATTACGTTGACCGAAAAAATCATAAAGCATATATAGTTATAAATATCGTAGAATATAGTTTTACATATTGTACCCGTCTCATGTGTAGAGTCGCATTCCAGCTAGGTTTTTAAAAAATAAAATTACTTTTATCAAGCACAGGTATTGTTTTTCAAAATAATAATGCTATTTTCATTATTCATAAAATTATCTTTCATTTCTGTTTTCAGGAATGTTTATTTTAAATCATAAGGTTGTAAGATCGACCTACCTTTTATACTATTTAAAACTATATCTTTTTATAAAATAAAATAAAAATAAAGCTTGCTTAAGTTATAAAAATTATTATATTATTATATTATAATCGACATGACCATCATCACTATTATTATCATCATCATCGATATTATTATTATTATTATTATCATTATTATTATTATTATAATTATATCTATTATTATTGTCACGTTATGAACAGGAATAAATTATAAGCTTGTACCTGCAAAATTGTTAGTTTGATAAAAATATTATTTACATGCCGATTTTTGATTTTTTATTTTCCCCATACTTCTCCATGTAAAATTAGTTATTAATATTTTTAATATAAATAATAATATTGAATATTATATTTTATATTTTACACATTATTATTATTATTATTTTATATTGGAATATGATCTTTTTTTTATCGACAAGAGTACTTTTAATTAATTTTAAAACATTTTTATATTATAGAATATTCTATATATTGTGATAATTAAGAAATATTTTTATATAAATAAATATAAATTTATTGACAAAATCTGAAAAAATCAATAATGTAATTGATTGTTAAATACAAAATTAATTTCTAAATTATTCCATTAAAGAAAATTAAATTGTAACTGAATCTTATTTTAAAATCATTTAATTGTATTATTAACTATTTCTATGATAATATAATTATTTTTAAGAATGATATACTGTTCATAAGATATGTTCTACTAATAAATCATTCTATAAAGATTTTCTTTCATTAAAATAAGTACTTTAAGCTCTTAATTAGTTTTGATTTGATCTTTAATGTAAATAAGATAAGGGCACAAACGAACGCAAACATTTGTGACATACGTAAGCAGTTTTTGTATTATATCATAATTAGATTTTTTTTAAATTCCTGTTGTTTCTTAATGTGAAATTTTATAATAGTGTTGCACAACGCAAATGCTGATTTAAAAAAAGAAACAAAATTATTAATGATTATTGTACTGATACATATACTGTTATACAATTTTATTTATTTTTATTTTTTTTATTTTTTTTTCAAGATACACGAAGAAAAAATCTTATTGATATGTGTAAAATTGTTTTATTTCAAAAATAAAAAGGGATAAAAAATGCATAAATAACTTTTATCATTATGATATAAATTAAATGAAATATGTTTTACACGAGATATAATTTAATATTAAATTATTTTTTAACGAACATATTTATTGTTTATTTAAAATAAATTATTCGTGTCATTATCATTAACGCAATTAAAACATGACGCTTGATGTATTTTTAGCTACGAACAACGAATATAAAATTAAATTTTCTGTTTTTTTTCCTATTGCTGTAAAGCAGAAGACCCTCTTCGCAAAAATACAGTTCATTCGAAATGTTGTTTAAATAAATTTTTATCTCCTTTTCATAAGATATAATATTACGAATAAATATACTTTATTTAATACGAAACATTTTTTTTTATTAAAAAGAATTTTTTCTCGTGTGTCTAATCAAGTAATTTTTTTAAATTATTACCGTGGTAAAATTTTATTAGCTCAGAAGACAGTTTTACAATGTTTATCTGACACGAAAAACGAATCTTTTATTGATAAAAACTGCGCAGCCGTAAGCTGTAGGTAAAGAATTTGGTTTTATTTATATAAGTTACGGAATGAATGAAATAAATTAATTCTCAGAAACGAGGACTGATTGCGAGTGTGCATGCGTAGCTTCGATCCCCAATACAAAAGGAATTTCGCACACAATTAAAGTTGTTGTCCATGGGTTGATCCTTACTCAACCGCAGGATAGGAGTTATGGCTTCCAGTAATAATTATAAAGTGAAAGGAAAGTGAATTGTCACTTTCAATTGTGGTTATTACAGTGTTGTATACCGTAGAATATTAATGGGGACTGACTGCAAATTGTGGAATTGAGAACAGGTGATGTCCTGTTTTCCTAATTGCAGACGTCAATAGCGTCAGTCCTGTGGTTAGCAGTTGATCTTCAGTGGTGAGCAGTGGCTCTTTGGTGAATCGTTGACATTTGGAACTCAGAAAGAAGTAAATCTTCGGAGTGCAGTCGCTCACAGTACAATCTGGCGTCTGGACGTGAGAATCGTCGTTCATCGACTTCCAAGCTCTCCAAGGCCCTTACAAATGGGCAGCCAAGGTGATGATGGAGTTGCGGAAACCTATCAGCACTTCGAGGATAATGAAGGTCCTTGGAACAAGTACCACGAAGGACACTCCAGTAGCAGTCCTAGTGAGTTGTGTTTTTCTAACCTACACCATCGTAGTTGCGTCATGTTTTTTTTCGTAAATTTCAATTTCTTCTGGCTTCTACATTTTTAACACTCGCTATGTTGATATGAGTATCTATTATATACGTGCATGGCACTTACGAAAAAGGTAAGCTTGATAACGAGATACAGTTTTGCGTCATTGCTCCAAGTTTTCTGTCTGTTGATTTTAGATATAAATCATTATTGTATAGATAGGCATACATATACGGCGTACATATAATTTTTTGGAAAATGTTACCATTGTTCCATCGTAAGATTTGCTTTTTTTTCTTTTCTAAGAATTTTTAAAATATTTTATAATTTTTTTTAAAAAAAAGTAAACAGCTTCAATTTAGTCTTGAGCATGGAAATGCATATTTATTATTTAAAAAATCCAATACTTTGATTTGTTTTCAAAATTAAGTGATTTTGAACAGTTTTATTAAATGTTAATATTATTTTTATATAAATATTTCTTGTGCACATCCAAGTTTTTATGATCATTATTTTTATCAGCACATTTATTTAATTGCAATATAATTTATTATTATCAGAAATTACAAGAAAATATCAAGTTTAATTTTTCAAGAAGTTTTTATTTAAATTAATCTACTTTTATTAATGATAAGAAATATAATTTAAGATTAATTTTTTTTTTTTTTTTTTAAATAATAATTAATTTACATGTAGAGTAAAATTAAAATCTCGACTATTATACTACTATCAAATACATATATTATATTGTTGTTATATCATATATATATTATATGAATATATTTGTAATTTAAATTTAATATTGAGTCAGATTAATTTAATTAATATAACAAATAAATTAATAAAAATTGAATTAAAATTATTTTTTTATGAATATATTTTATTGTATTTAATATATATGTTTTAATTATATCATTTTAGTTATTATTTTTGTAGAAAATTATTTGTTTGTTATAGCTGTAAAATAACAATCATTAACTTTTTTGTATGGGTATAAAATATAAGTGTTGCACGTTCACAAAAACGCTTTGCTTGCTTTTAATGTTTTTAGAATATGGATCTATCTTGTCTGTCCCTTCCTCAGAGAGCAGGATGAAAAAGCCATCAACAGGAAATTTAGATACACCAAATGAAATGGGCCATCGTATTCTACCTGGAGGTGATTCTGAGATACTCTCTGAAAATATCTTATTATCTCGAAATCCTGTTGTAAACTTTGATCCTGACATGTATTGGGAAATGAATTATCATGAAGCTGCTATTTTTCTTGAAGTAAGTAACTTAATAGTATAATTAAATTTAATACATGTATGCTCATGGATATTTCTTAATAATTTTTAGGAAGGTCGTAATAATGAAAAATTTGATTCTCATCCAAGACATCCAGAAGACTTACCAGCATATTTATTGGTTCACAATAGCTGGTACTATGGTCTAGATTTAATAACATCTTTGATTTTATTGACCTTAGCATTTGTTGAGGAGCCAGCAGTACCACTGTTTCAAGTAATTGATTTTAATATCACAACTGTTTATTTTCTTAATTAAAATTTATTTCAATTAATTGTATTTATTTTATTTCATAAATAAATTGAATAAATTTAGTTGCCAGTTTGGGCTCATGGTTCCATAGAACTATTAGCATTAATAACAATTGCTATTGAATTAGCTTTAAAATTAAGATGGATTGGATGGGGAACCATGCTAAAACACAAACGAACAATGTTGAAGGTATCATTTCAGAATATTTACTTAAGATTATATGAGAAATATATCTATATATTTGTTAAAATCTCAAATGTCTAAAATGTTAATTTCATTACTAATTAGATTAATCTTATATAACTCATATGCTATTGTTCTTGTAAAATTGATTGAACTATTATTCAACTGTTTGTATTTAAATTTATAAATATAAAAAATTATTTTATTTTAATATGTCTGTTTATTAATATTAAAATTCAATTGGATTATTTAGATAAAATTTGTATTAATATAAAAAAAAATTTTTTATATAAATAAATTTGTAACTAAAAATTATGAACTTTTTATAAAAATAATTTTAGAATAATGATTACTTTTATTAATTTTTATTCATTATCATTTTATAAAATTATTTGTATTAAAAATGTAAATAACAAATTTTTGTCAAGTTTTTTGTAATAATTTGTAAAATAATTTTGGAAAACTTGAATGATTATTAATTTGTTAATAAAATATTTAATATGGTATAATAATCTTATATTGAACAATGTTATTTAAATAATTTTAAAAATTTACTGTTTTTTATAAATATTACTTTATCAATTATATACTACAAATAAAATATTACTAATATTTAATACTATTTTTTTTTTACAGTGTGTCACACTTTTTATAATGTTTATTGAAGCGCTGATTGTTTTAGTACGACAATCATCACATTTCAGAGTAACTCGTGCATTGCGTCCGATTTTTTTAGTTGACACAAAATACTGTGGAGGAGTTAGAAGATTTATTAGACAAATTTTACAAACTCTTCCACCAATTCTAGATATGCTTGGGCTTTTACTATTTTTCATTTTGACTTATATGGTCCTTGGATATTATATGTTTTATGAATTAAATAGACATTTTGAGACATTGCAAGATAGTTTTGTTAGTCTCTTCGTTTTACTCACCACAGCAAAGTATGAATTATTTTTTGTATTTAATAAATAAAATTTTAAATTATAAATTGGTTAAGTAAAAATGATATATTGCAGTTTTCCAGATGTTATGATGCAGTCATTTTCAAAAAATAAGTGGTACGCTATTTATTTTGTTTCATATCTTTCAACCATGCTGTATGTCATGATGAATCTCATGCTAGCTGTCGTAAATGAAACGTTTACATCAGCTGAACGTGATAAATTTAAAAAATTGTTTCTTCATAAACGTAAAGCTTGTCAGCACGCTTTTAAGCTTCTTGTATCCAAACAAAATCCAGAACAAATGCGTTTTAAACAATTTGAAGGATTATTACGTTATTATTCTCCTCAGAAATGTAAGAAAAAAAACTGTAAATAAACATATTTAATTATTTATATCAAGTTTATAAATTATATTGAAATTTATTTTAGCAATCAGAGACGTGGTGTTGATGTTTCGTTATTTGAACACATCAGGCAGTGGAGCTTTAACATCTGACGAATTTTTAAATATATATGATGCTACTGTACTATCCTGGGAACCTCAGTATTCGAGTATCCCGTGGTATAACATGATATGGCCACCTTTACAAATTCTTTGTCACGGAGCTCATGCTATTATTGCTTGGCGTTACTTTGAAAGTGTTGTTTGTAAGTAGCACCCATTCGACTTTTTATTTTTTTATTTTATAAAAACAACTTCTATCATTGTTTACTATATACTAGGTATGCGTTTATTTATATTTATATTTATCTTTTTATTCTTAATTCAATACTTTAAAGAGCTATTTTTCTATTTTCCTTTAGATACTGTAATAGTTGGTAATGGAGTTGCAATGGTATGTCGTTTACTTCAGTCAGAAACTGATCAAAACAAATCGGCTCATTTGTTTGCTGCATGTTGGGATACTCTATTATTTGGTGGTTGTAAGTATTTAAATTTATTATTAACCTAGAAGAATTTATAGATTAATTGTATGAAATTCATAATTTCATTCATTAATCATATATTATTTAGTATTTGCAGTAGAAGCTCTTATAAAAGTTATGGGTCTTGGGGTGCGACGATATTTAAGTTCTGGATGGAATCTCTTTGATCTCGGTACATCAGTGATGATTATAGTAGCTGCCTGTGTGCTCACAATTTTCCCGAATGCTGTCTTTTTTGTCGTCTTTCGACCACTTCGAATGTTACGACTTTTTAAAATAAAAAAACGATACCGCGATGTATTTGGTACATTAGTTATTCTTTCTCCACTAATGTGTTCTACTGCAATTGTTATGCTAGTGCTTTATTATTTCTTTGCAATTATTGGAATGGAGCTTTTTGCTGGATACGATATGAGAAATTGTTGCAAGTATGTAATGTTTACAATATTATATATTTGAAAAAATACTGTATTACACTTATAAATTTTTATTACAAATTTAATATTAATATTAAATTTATAAATGTCAATAAAACAGTATAATTTATTTAATTAAATTGAAACAATATGTTCATATTTTAAATATAATAAATAAAAACTGTTTAATATATATAAAATTATTTCTTTTTTGCAGGAACACTTCAGTAGAAGATTTTTATAAATACTCAGCTAATGGTAGTACAAGTTTAGGGTATTATTATCTAAATACTTTTGATAATTTAATGGCCAGTGGTATGACATTATTCGAACTAACTGTTGTTAACAATTGGTTCGTATTGATGAATGCTTATGCAGTTACTGTAGGAATGTATACAAGAGCGTACTTTATGACATTTTATTTGATAACAATGATAGTTTTGACAATTGTAGTATCGAGTTTTCTAGAAGCCTTTCGCTTTAGAATTCAGTATAAAAAATCAACTACAAAACGCGACGGTATAATAAAATAAATTAGATTAAAAATTTAATTTGAAATATAATAATTGAATTTTTATTATTAATTAATTTTAATTGTAGAAGAAAAAATGCTACATGAAGAAATTGAAATAAAATATGATGATCTACAAACAATTGTTCAAGATTTTCAATTGATAGAACAAATTCGTGCAGTTATACCAGTTGGTGTAAGTTATAAGATATACTCAATTTTAGACAAAAAAATTGACTGATTTATTCATTTTTTAGACTACAACAACTTTCATTGGTTCAAGACCTCGAACAAGAGAAGTTTTACAACGTAGAATGTATATTCATGAGATTTTTGAATGGTTATCAGAGGCTAAATCGCAAGAAAGATCAAACACGACAAGCGCCGTTAATGATAATGATTTTGATGAAGATAGTATAGGTGATCATATCACTGAAACTGATAGTGCTATATTGAATGGTGTTGTATTGACGCAGAGAAGACCAAGTACTGTTTTAAGTCCTATGTAATTATTATATGTACATATAGTACATAAGAATTGTTTCCTATATTTCAAGAAAATTTTATTATAGGATACATGCACCTAGTCAAAAAATTTATATTTCTTAGCAGCACTTGCTTTCTTGTTAATACTCTCGTTTTATTACTATAACAAAATGTACTTTAAGTCTTCTTACATTATGAGCATTTTTATCATCGTGTTAGAAACAATTTTTTTGTTTAAAGTAAATATCATTGCATTATTCATTTTCATTTAATAATTTATGTAACATTATTAAAATTTATCATAGATTTAAAAATCTCAAAACATAAATGTGAAATACAAATGAATGTATAAATACATTTCTATCATATTATCATATGTACATTTTAAAAGTGCTCGATAATTTTTTAAATAATATTCCAAAGAATGCATAAAAATATTGACACTAACTTTTTATATCGATACTGTTATAAATGCAGAGATTAATTGAATTAATTAGTTTAATTATGTGTTTAATAATCAATTGAAATATTTTTAAATTATTTTCGACGTAATGTGTTATACGCATGCTATATTTGTGATAAATTAGATTGAATCTAATATGTAAAAAAAGTATTATTATATAAAACATTTTAATATTGTTTAAAATGTAATTTTATTTATAAAATTTGTAATTAAAAGTACATAAAAATGTTTTTAAATTAGATACGTAAATATCACTCAAATTAATGTTTAATTATTTGAATAAATAGGAGACCAAAAAAGATTTTAATAAATATTTTTTTACATGTAAGTAGTTATTCTTTAATAAAAACACCAAATTTAATATTTATTGTCTATGTAATTGTACAGAATTGTTGAAAATGTAAAAATATTAACAATATGTATTGGAAATTAACAAAATAAAGAAACATGTAAATAATTTAACCATGAAATACAGTAGTTTATTCTTCAACTTTTGTAATTTAGTGAGATGGATAGATTTGTACACCTAAACCTCCTAAATTTGTCTCTATTACTGAAAAATTATTTTTGATCAATTCAGAACTTAAATCTTGAACTTTAATATCAGATGCATCAGGTGGAATTAATACATAAGCAAATCCACCACCACCAGCACCTGTAAGCTTAGCAGAAAATCCATATTGATTTGAAATCAAACAAATTAGATCCAGTGAAGAGTGAGAGACTTGGCATGTATTTAAAAGTCCTTGATTAATATTCACAAGAACCTAAGAAATAATTAAGAACATAATATATGCTGAATTTTTTAAAAAAAAGTGCTTTTTTACATATATATTTTTTTTGTAAAGATAAAAAAAATATTTTACTAATTTCTTATATAAATAAATAATTTTAAAAACAAGAAATTTACCATTTCTGCTTAAAATTACACCAATAAACTTACTGATAATTCTTTGTGTGCTTCAAGTAATTGATCCTGTTTTTTTGCATCCAAGTCTCGTAACTTTTTAATAATGGCAATAGCTCGATTAGAAATGTCATCAATTGCTGCCAGAACATTATGGAACAAGTCTGGATACTTAACCGTTAGTTTAGCTAATTTGGCCACTAGTTGCTTAGTACTTCGATCAACTTTTGTATCCACCAGTAATATTCGAAGACTATTTGAACCCATAGGAATGCACTTATCTTCTGTACCTATTTGAAATTCAATAAGCGAACCGAAGGTGCAAATTGAATTGTCAATACCAGAAGGAGTTCCATGCATAATTTTCTCACAGTTATAGGCGTAGCGTGATATGTTTAATAAATTAGTAGAACTGAATTCATGACAAGTATTTACGTTTTTCTGAAGTTGTGACCAATGCAGAAAACTAGCAACAAGACCAACTGAAAACGAAGCTGAACTTCCGACACCAGCTCCAATGGACAATTCAGTATTAATTATAATTTTAAAAGGCTTTAATTCCAAGCCTTCTTCTTGAACAATTTGAATCAAAGCATAAAAAAAACATTCTAAACTAGTTTTTAGTTGCAAGCAATTATCAAAGCCAATTAACTCAACAAATTCTTTAATTTTATTATAAAATTTATCGTGGTCGTCGTAATCCCATAGTTTTGGAAACGTTTCATTGAGAAAAAAGTCTTGAACTTGTTTCACCGGTATCGTTTTTGAAGTTTGAAGAGTATTCATTTCCACCTGAATCCATGTTTCTTCGGATGTAAGCTCACTAAAATCGATCGTAGTGCGAAGATTCAAACTTGCTGCCACAGCTTTTTTACCATAAACTACTGCATGTTCACCAAATAAGATTACTTTACCGGGTGTTGAAACTTTGAATGAAATCATAGTTTAATGGAATTATTTATGGATTTGTTTATAAACATAAATTTTATTAGACTATTGGAATAATTTAACTTAGAAAATGTAGTTATTAAAAGTTTTTATATATTTATTAAGCTTCTTCTTGAAATTTTTTCCACTGTTCTTGTGTTAAAGTCTTTTGTGAGAAAGCATGAATAGTTTTGAGTTCTTCTTGTAAAACTTGATTGACCAACCTGAAATAAAAAATCAATATGTCTATTTTATAATATATGAAATTAATTATTTATATAATATTTAATTAATCAGTTTGATCTTTTAATATGAATTCAATTACTTCAAGTATTTTATTACATTTTTTAAAAATATTATTTATTAATTTTGATTTATATGGTTAAGAGTTTATAAAAATAGTTACAATATTTGTTCAATATAATGCTGGAATCTACTTTTTTTTATTGAAAAAATTAAGGTTTCAGTTTTTTATTGGTATATTTTAATTGGACTATTATTTTATGATTGTGTTTGTATTAAATTCATAAATGTTTAATAACATATTTGATTCTAAAAAGAGGGCCCTTGATTTCTAAGATTATTTTTATTATTTTATTATCATAAATTTTAAGATTAATTTTCATAGGAGTAATTTCGAAAATAAAATAAATATTACTTATAATTTTCAATATATACATACTTTTTTTTTTGTTAAAGGTAACATAATTTTTATGTAATTGTATATTATAAGCAATTGCTTAAATTATTTTCCAAACTATTCATGTTAATGTTCAGATAATTAATAATATATAATTGATATATCATATGTCAAATTAGAAACAGATATTTGTATACTAACTACACTAAATATAAATCAATACACTTGATAATAGTTAGTTATTATCATATTTTGAAATACACGTGTAAAAGTTTTTAGTACATTGCACTTTTACATTTTAAGTACATCAAATGTATTAATTAAAATATTTATAATAAAATTCAGTAAAATGTTATATAAAAACGATTTTCTAAAATTACGCCAAAGTATTTATAGATTTATAATAAAGTAAATAATAATTATATTGAATTCTAATATAAATTTATTTGATTGTTTAAAATATACGCTTATTAGTATTTTATTTTTAACGAATTTATTTTTTTTGTTACTAAATCTCATCCTTTTCTATACTACATTTTATATTTTATTCTTAATCAGTGTTCAATAATTAGTCAATTCATGTAGTAAATATAGATGAATAAAAATCTCAAAACTAATTGTTATAGTATAACAAATTGTAGAATATATTATCTATAGATTTTTGATATTTTATTGCATTATACTTTATCTTCGTGAAAAAAAGATTAAATACTTTTTTTTTCATTATGCAACGTCTTGATAATTTAATAAACAAAAATCATCGCAATATTTTATTTAATTACAAAACTTACATCAATTATAATGTAGTTCATAAATAAAACTGATTAAAAACAAATTAATCAATATAAAATAACAATCTTCTTTAAGCCATGAAAAGGTCTAATAAGTCAATTAAAAAAATAATCTACAAAACTTGGAGATAATATTTGTAATATAAAAGAATATTTTATTAAGAGAGTTAAATTATTTTTGAGGAACTTCAGGTCCTCTAATAAATTACTCAATGTGGTGATATAATGTTATTAAATCCACATAGTCTTCTCAGCTATTAAAAACAATTAAAAATAATCTATATTTATAATAAATTATATCGAGTAAACTCATGTATCCACGTTTAACTACAAGGATTTACAACAACAATCAAGTAAACATTTTATTACATTTGATTGATTTCAATGCGTTTTGTAAAGCAACAATTAACATTACTTACTCACTGTAAATGATAACATTTTATTCTGAAAAAATTATAATTATTTATATTTAATTCCATTCTGAGCCGTAAGAAATACTTAAATCTATCTTTCACAAAATTATGGATTATTTTTATATATATTCAAATATATTTTCTTTGTGTATTCAATTTCAAATTATATTAAAAAAAATAATAATAAATAAAGATTAACTAATTATTTAATAAAAAATATTTATTTATCTCTATGTATTATGTGAACATAGATATATTAAAGTAATTAATTAAATGTAAATTCCACTGATAAGTTATATTTAAGCTCATAATTTTAGTTTTAATTGACAGATTTTTATTCGTAATTTTTAAGTCAATCTTTAATTAGTATGAAAAATTGTTCAAACATCGACGTTTATATGTTTTCATTTATCATTTTATACTAACATGTTCATTATATTATAATAATGTAATAATTTTGTTATTTGTATTATATAGAGCCATTTTTATTTTCGATTTATTATTACAATTGTTCTTCTTATTACTTTTTAAAAGAAATAATCATAAGCGGAGTTAATTTTTATCATGAAAATTTTAAAAAATTTAAACATTTATTTAACAAATATCTAAGTTGTTAATCAATTACATCTATTCCTTATGTTAATTAAATCCTCAATTTTTGTAAAAATTCTTGTAAAATTACCATGTTGATTCATTTTATATGAACATCACTTTTATTTATTTAAATTAAATATTTGCTTATAAATTATTACTTTACATTTAAAATCTTTTAAAAACTAATAATGGTATAAATTTTTATATTGTTATACGAATGTTTTATTATATGCAGTTTTGTTTATCATGAATTTTTGTTATCTAACATTTTATTGATTAATTTTTTTTTTTTTTTTAAACGTGAATACTTCAATATGAAATGAAATGAATATGAATTTATATAATTTATATAAATAACAGTAAAAAATAATAATTTTCGAAAACTGTAGTTATAAAATTAATAGTAAGTCCAGTAAAATATACTTGCATTTATTTTGAGTATTAATATTTAATAATATTTTAATTTTATAATTATTATTAAAAATATTTAATAATAAATTAAAAACTGTCATTTACCTATGTCGTTGAAGGAGTGGTTTTCCTTCAAATTTATCTGAGACTACTATAACAGAAAATTTTGCACCACAACCATCAGACTGATCTGTTACCTCCTGTAACAAAAAGCGAATCGTCGAACAAACACAAAGAAAAAAATATTTTCCAAAACAATCTTTCTATTTAGATTTTAAGCATTCATTTATTTAATGCTTTGGTTTTTCATGGATGTAAGGGAAATAAGTAGTACATTAACCTTTCATTTTTGAAAAAACTAATTTATTTATATAATCGCTCTACATCACACAAGGCATTTTAATGGAAATGCATACATTGTAATAAATACTTTTTTTTGTACCTAATACAATTTGTATTGTGCAGTTGATTCTCATTCTTACATTTATACTTAAATTTAAATACTTAAGTATCGTTTGGTATGTTTTCTACTAAATAAACAATGCTTTTAAAACACAGAATCATAGTATATATTCACAAATCACACTGTAAAATAATATCACAAAAATAAATAAAAACCTTATATTAATTGACCAGCATTAATAAATAGAAAAATATTAATATTTTATAAAATAAATTAAGTGCAAATATAATTCATTTAATTATAAATACATTACAATAGTTACTCAAGTCTAAATAATTAAATTTATATACTATTACTGTTATCACACTATTCTGATTAATATTATTTATTGTTATTATTATTGTATTAATAATATTCTTATATTATTGTTGTCACTCTTATTATCATTACTTGACTTTGAATTTTCTGACTGGTGCAGAGGTAGCACGAAATTGTTTATAGTTAAAATAAATTAAAAATAAAAAGAAATGTCCACACGAATAGACAGATACAAGCAATGGAAATAAATCGGGATATTTCTTTGGTGGTTTCAAAAGTCCACTACATATAGATAAAACTAATACACCCAATAGTGAAAGACTAAATGATATATTAATATAAATTCCTCTGTATGTCCATACACTAACACTTTTCTTAATTTTCAGTTTTCTAGATGTTTGTTTTTCTTCTGGTTTTTCTTCTCTAGTCTTCATATAAGAACTAATTTTAGATTCAAACCACATCCATGAAACTGTAATAATAAAGAATGTAAATGAACCAAGATATGCAAGATAAAGTCCATCTTTAATCAGTAAAGGCAGCATGCTAAAAATAGAAATTATGAGGAACCAAAAACATGAGAATGGATCTTTATGAAAATATAATAAAACTGGCAATCCTACTAAAAGAATAGATTTTTCATGAACTTGAAAAGAAAAAAGAAAAAATGAAAGAGATGAATTTATAAGTGCTAATAAAAATTTTTCTCTTGATGGTCTAAAAAATAAATCAAGGCTACTTGGTAATAGTGAAATGGTTGTTGATACAAGGCATATTTGAGCTAGTTGTAAATTTGAGAAATTATTTCTTAATTTGTAAACAACATTTATTGCACACCAAATATTTGCAACTTTATCTTCAAAAATTCCTCTTGCTAATGGAAAAAGTCTCAAAACTGTATCCATAAAAACTTTTTTGTCAGTTAAAAATGGAGCCCATATCAGAGCAAAAGTTATAATAACAGTCAAAGATACACAAATTAAAGAACGCAAGCAAGCGAGGAGTGGCTTTCTTTTTCCTGGTGTATTAATACCCAAAATATAAAAAAAACATGGAAGAGCATGATACAATTCCATTTGCTTATAATTTAATGCTAATACAAAGAAAAATGATCCAATTGCCATGGAGCCTTGAAGTAGTGCTGATACAGATGCAATAAAAAGACCCAGTGATACGCAATTATATTGAAAATGACCATAATCTACTAAAATCAATCCAGGATAAAAAAGTATAGTTGCTAATACAAAATGACGTTTCTTAAATATAAAAAATTCTTTTTTGTCTTGGTGCTTTTTTATTTTCGAATCTAAAATTGGTAGTATAGTGAATGCAAAGTAAAGTACTGCTGGAATGAACATTAATAAATCAATTACTAGAACTGAAAGTCTCATGAAGTACTTATGTGTACGTGATTCATAGCCTCTTGATTGGTGTAATTTAACAGAATCAGGATCTAGTACATTTGCAACACGACCAAGAAGTAAGCTATGATATGCAGTAATTGGTGGATAATCAAGTCCCCAATACTGCAGGTCGTTATCTGAGGAATTAGAATACCACTGTGAAATGGGAAGATTTAGAGTGATCTCCTGCCAATGACGTTGAGCTTCGTAATCGCCAAACATTGGAGATTTTCCAGCACCGCTATAAGGGTGATACGAAATACACCAGCGAAGTATTAAAGCTAATCCGACGATAAGGCTGCTCTGCATTATTTCAGAAATCCCATCTTTAGTCACTGTTTCCTTTGTAGTAGAATTTGAAGAATCGCTGTTGTCCTTCCGACTGGTATTTACCGCTATGCAATTCCTTTCACGCATTTTTGATTATTTCTTGTTCTCGATATCTTTATGAGTACTCTGGGTAGTTT
The DNA here is from genome assembly GCA_018907245.1 of Eupristina koningsbergeri. Lineage (NCBI taxonomy): Eukaryota > Metazoa > Arthropoda > Insecta > Hymenoptera > Agaonidae > Eupristina > Eupristina koningsbergeri. The sequence continues at coordinate 543,733 of JACCHV010002889.1, read as the reverse complement.
GCACGCTGTAAAAGTGAGGTTATGCGTTGGCGTCTTTGCCATTTCGCGATTAAAAAAGATTAATTAAAATTTATACTTACGACATGTATTGCTTCTAACTCCTTCTGCAATTTGTCACGTATATATTCTTCTGAATATGGCATATTTTAACTCGATGATCATAAAAATACTTTACGCCTCAATTCGCTTATAGTTGAATAGTAGTATTTACCGGTATAGTAGAAAATTCGAATTTAACCCCTCCTTTTCGAACAAAAATATTGATCGATGATGAAAGGTAAAAAAAAAAATGGAGTCCATTTAAATTTCTATCAGAAATAATGAATTTATTTTTTATATATCGTAAAAATTATATAATCTAATTGTTTCACTCAATTCTGGAAATTTTGATTAAATTTTATGTTTCCAAATATATTTTAAACGTGATTAATCAAACAAAAATCATGTACCTATGAACTTATAAATATGTATATTTATTAAAATAATAAATATTTTAGTTCTAGTTTAAAACAAAATTAAACGAGAAATAACGTAAAATCCCGTTTTCTGTAAAAACAAAGCAACTTAAGATAAAATTTTAAAGAATAGGTTAAAATTTTATAAGTAATATGCAAAACATTAGTCATATTTATTAACTTTTGTAAATGTACATTTTTTCATAATTATTTCTTACATTCAAGTTTTCTCTTAATTCATGTGCAAATAAGACTACCAGTCCAAAGCGTATCAAAGATAATTCTTAATAAAATAAAAAACTTTTTGTATTGTTGAATATGTTTTCAGATTGATAAACAAATTTATGACACATCGTATATTTAAAAATCGAAGGCATCAATGATGAGTAAAAATTAAAATTAATTATTGTTATTGAAATTCAAATGATTCATAAATTTGAATTATTATTAAAAACAGTAATTTTATTTTCTGTGTATAAGTACTCATAATTCTACAAGTAACAAAATTAATAAAAATTAATTTAATAAATTTGTATGCAGAATTGTAGTTATTGTCATTAAAAGCAAGTACAAATTAAAGTATTTAAAGTATAAAGAAAAATCAAAATATTATTTATTGCAATTGGGCTATTTGTTTAAGAAGATTAAAAATTTATCAATATTTATATTTAAATACACGAAAATAAGCTATATCACGAATTAAATTTTCAAAATCTGAATTTTATTTTGCAATAAGTTTAAAAAATTTACTTATTATTTATATTTGAAATTAACAATATACACGTACCTTCAATCGAATATTGTTGTAAATTTTTTAAAATTGAAATCCATGTAGAAAATACTGAAGTTTAATAATTTTATAAATAGTAATTTCAATTTAAATATAAATTAAAGAAATATATTTGTTGTTAGAATTATCTATTTTAATGATAAAATATATAAAAGTAATTAATTACATTTTAAAAATACTTTTATAATTTAGAAAGATATTAACCTTTTTATATTTTATCAACAATAAAAAGGATTAATAAATAATAATAATTAATATATACAAATAATACCTTTTTTTATTGCTTCAGTATTTACAATAAAAATTTACACAATTTTTTTTGTAAAAAATTAAAATATCTGTTGCACTTAAAAAATTTAAAGTCACAGTTTGTAAAAAGATCTTTCTTAATGTGTAGTGATCCCGTTATCGGTACAGTTAATGGATGTCGACTTTTTAAAGTTGAACTACAAGTGAAACCAAAGGTCATAATTAAGAAACTCGTCGTGCATAATAACAAGTATTCTTTATGCAGAAGAATTCAATAAATTTTTAGAAAAATCTGTAAGACATTATTTTATCCTGTGACAAAAAACAATAAAATTTTAAATATCAATTTCACAATTATCAATAAATTTATGGCTATGCGTTATAATCATTGACTAAAATTATATCAATGTTTATAATTGATAGTTTTTATCTACTTGAAAAATAATATATTTTTCTCCTATAATAATCATTTTTTTAATTATTCAGTCGCAACATTACTTCCATTGTATTTACATATCAATGAATATGTAGAAGTACAGTATATACATTTATATATATTTACATACTTGTACTTAATAATTTAAGTACATTGTTTTTGTGATAAACATAAGAAAAAGATTATCTTTAAAAATTGAAGATAAATGTAAAATATAGAATAAAAAATGCGATACAAATGTAGTACACGATTGCGAAAATTATTCGTCTTTTTTCATTATACATTTACAACCAGAGAAAAAATTTAGTTACTTTTTAAAGTATTGAAAACGATTGTAATACCTGCATTACAGGACGATTCATTTTTATATTTTTTCGGAAAGATATTTTGTTTTGACATTAGCCAGATTGAAATTACTATTCCAATTATCTTAGCTCTAAAGGAAAACATTTGTATATATAATACTTTCAACAATAACAATACATATACTTTTGTACTTTCATTAACAATTCATTAAAACATTTGTTATAATTATAACTGATATAACAAATTGTATTCATAAATTATAAGAAAGTATGCATTGTTAACAATTATTAAACATGCATCATCATAAAATATTTATTCATGAATTAATCTATTAGGTTTCAATTTCTCTGTAGTTTGGTCACCTTTAGTTATATCTCTACGAACTAATTGGATAAAATATTAGGAGAGATGTAAAATAGGATTGGATATATTGAATGCGATATGACAGAGGAACGGATATGGAAAATTTGGTTGTCATTCGACAGATAATTAATACATTATCGTATACAATTAATAATAATATTTGTAATTTTACAAGAGATATACTGAGTATTGTAAGTCTCTCTCATTATACATCAAAATTCATTGACAGTAATAAACAGCGGGAAATTGACGATTAATATAATTCCTCAAGAGCAGATAACTGAATTAATAACTCAATTAGGTGAGTTGAATACGTTATATGGAAATTATTCCTTTTTGATTAATAGTTTGATAAAAGTGCTATTTGATCTCTTACAATTATTTCACGAATTTATAAGAGCTGTTATTATTACATTTATAATAAGTAAATATGAAAGTCTACATGTACTTTTATTATGTCAATTTGACCATATTTGGTTGATCATACATTTATCATATAGATCAGAATTTGAGTGTTGTAAAAATTCCAGATTAAATAAAATACTAAAACAAATAAAAATGTACATGTAGACGATTTAGTTATAGCACCAAAAAGTAGTAAGAGTTTATGAAATATAAAATATATAAAATAGAGCGATCAATATATGTTAGCTGTGATGTATCAATTATTTTGATCTATACATATTTTATGTATATGTTATCTGCATTAGTTTTTGTACATCAGTCATAGTATAATTTTATTCTGTACCTTTCAAAGGGCAACTTTGAAACAAATAATTCATTGCCAACTTTTGAACATGGTCATTTAATTAATTTTTTAATAATGTATGACAGAATTTATACTATTTTTAATCATTACTTCTGTTATAATTACATGTGTACTGTCTACTTTAGTTTGTTATTTTAGACATTCAAGAGTGCTGGACAGGAGCGATTAGGCCCTGAATGTAATTAGCAATGGTTAGTTTGACTAGTAGTTAAATGATGATAGATAATCCAATAAAGGATTCTGAATTTTGTCAAGTACATGCGCTTCGAAAACGAACTGTCGACGAAGACGGCGAGTAGCAGATGTGATAAGATTTCTATCAAGGAATCGGCAATCAGAGAAATATGATTAGTTTAAGCTATCATAGTCACGAAAGCAACTTTAAGTAGAAATTACAGAACAAATTAAATTAAATTTCAGTTTGTTGAGAAATGCACCAAAAGTGATCATGCTAACTTGGTTTTCTTCAATGACTATTAAAGAATCCATAAATACACGCTCATCAAGAAGGATAGAAAAGAACTTTGCATTCAATATATGAATTACGAATGATTCTTCTTCAGTTCATTGTTTCTATGATTGCAGTAGCAACAGTGCACCTCTACATGACGCTGTTACTGGTAACAGAGTTGTAGAGAATGAACATCGTTTCCACAATTACACAAAAATAAAATTTTATTTTGTGTAATTTTGTAAATAACGTATTTTCATAATTTATATTTCTTTTTTTGAATATAAATTTTTAGTATGATGATAAAAATTAATTTTGCTTATAGATGCTAAGACTTCATTGATAATATTAAAGAATTTAATTCTTTTAGTGCATTACTATAATTATTAATAAGTATAGTATCAGAATTATTTTTTTTATTATTGTACTTTTTAGATAATACTTCATCCCTTTTGGTAATGTTATCATTATAAATAAAATTTTTACTATTTAGTGAGAAACATAATAATGGAGAAGAATTTATGCTATTATTGATACTATTCTCATAAGTTAATTTAGGAATACTTTGATCTTTTTCAGTTGAATCTTTACTCTCAGAATGAAAAACTTGTTTATCAGTCTTTTGTTCTATATTAATATTATTGCTATCAGGAGAAATAGTCAAAGAAGATTTTTGACATGATTTAATATAATTTTCTTTATAAATCTCTAGTGCTTTCAATTTTTTATCTAAATTAATATAGTTTTCTGTAACATTATTTTTTATTTCAAAATTTTCATCACTAATTTTGTTTTCATTAGTTGACTGTTTCTTTTTCTCTTCATAATTCAGCTGTTTATTTTTGATATATTCTTTATAATAACTATAAGTAAAATTTCTTTTAATATTTTTTGATATACCCCACATTGCTAATTTGTTTGAAACCATCCATAAACCAATATCTTCTACATTATCTTCATCTATTATATCCAGTACATTTATAGCCATAGAGTTAGTCTAAATAAAAGCAAAATGTTATATTTATAAATTTGATAAATTATGTATAAAAAGAAGAAAATAATAATATATAAAATAATAATAATATACCTCTTTATCGGCATTAGATATAGTAGCAATAAATGGCTTTTCAAAGACCTTGTCTGTAAATTCTTTAATAACTTCTACAGGCCATTTTGATGCTTTAACTGGTTTAATGTTATCCAAATTACAAGGTATTGCTTGTGCAGGTATAGCAGAAAATTTTCTATTCAAAAAATATATCTCCTTCATATTGTACGTTTTTATTGTTCCATAATCATAAAAAAGTATCTAAAATCAATTTACCCAGTTAAGATATTTTAAATATTTAAATAAATCAACAATATTAATAATATTTATTTTATTTACAAGTACTCCATTAGGCTTAATTTTTTTTATAATGCCTCTATGCCACACTTCAGCATATTTACATGCAATATGCAGTCCTTTTTGTATTACTATTTCAGGTATTTTATAATCATCTAAATTTTGTTGATCATAAAAATCACTAAAAAAGATAACATAATAAATAAAAGGAAATAAAAATATAATTAAATTTTATAAATTTTCACTTACTCAAGATTAGTCATTAGTTGATTAATTATCTTCTTATTCTTTCTCAATATAATCCAAAAGAATGATGGATTATGTACTTCTGCAATAATTATATCCAAATATTTATCTGAATCCTTAAGTGAAGTAACATCTATTTGTTTAACAGTTTCATCGACATTCATAACACATTGGGGAATTAATGTTTTAGAAACTTCGGCTGACTTTAACATTATCAAATATTAATTACATTATAACATCAAAAAATTAAAAACAATAAAATATGTTAATTACCAATCTAGTAGGAATTGGACCAGTATCATTTTCTTCAAATTCATCCAATTTTTGTGAATTAGTTTTAACTTGTAATTTTTCACTGTCTATTTCCAAATTTTTATTACTTAAACATGTTTTTGAATTTACAATTAATTCTGTTTTACATTTTGGTGGCACTATAATTTGTAAAATATCTGGTAATGCATCTACAAATTCAACTATACTATTAAATCCTAAATTAACATATTCTAAGTCTAATCCATATTCACGTCGAAATACACTTGGTAGTTCTGAACACCAAATTCCTTCAGGATGTTTCTCAATTAATTTTTGCATTCTAGATTTAGTATTATCTTTAATTAAAACATCTACATTTACTTTTGATAAATTTTTATTAATGTTTTTTGATGCTTTTGCATGATTATTATAAATATCAATTTTTTGTATCATTGATTTTCTCGCTTGTTTTATATTATCATTTGTACAGGACAAAAAATTTTCTTTAAAATAAATATAATTATCATCGTGAGTTAAGACATGATTCAGTTCATATAACTGATTATTCAAATTTCCCATTGTATAAAATGAATACAAACCTATTCTATCTATAATCGCAGATAAAACATAAGTTTTAAGTACCTTATTCTTACTATTTTTACAGGAAAATTTAAATTCCTGTAAAATTTCATTTAATAAATGTGGGTCTACACAATTTTTGTAAGATTGTTTATTTTCTAATTTACCAGGTACTTTTTTTTTTTCTTTAGAAACCAAATAACTAATATGTTTCGATTTTTCAGTATCCACATGATAAACACATAATTCATTGTTTGCATTATACCTAAGATCAACTACATCTGGCATACTGTATAAAAAATCTTTCAAACTTGTATAATTAAATTCTGTAAAAGGTATATTAAGATCTAATATTTGTTTATACATTTTTTTTAACTCTGATATCGTTACATCACGGCTACCTGCCGAAATCAACAAAGATCTTATTTCTTTTTTCGTAGTTTCCAACCTTTGTAAAGGTGAGGTATTATTAATCCCTATCATTGTATTTCTTTTACAATTAATACACAATAATACACAATAAAAATAACTAAATTACAATATAAAAAATATAAAAAATATCCATAAACTCTAATTTGAAAAAAAAATCTAAAGATAACTCAATTCTAAATCCTAAAATTTTTCATCCCTAATGTTATAACCTACAAACAATTGAAATTTCTTATATTTAAAGTTATGCAATTCTTATTAAAATAGGCAACAGATGGCGTGCGCTATGATTTTAATTCTCTTATTACTAGGTGCATTTAATCTTTAATTTCTTTGGAATTTAACAGTTCTATATTTCATCAATAATTTAAAAATGAACATTACTCTAAATGATAAAATATTTTTATGTCAATGCCACAGTAACTTAATGTACCATCCATATATGGATGAATTATTTATATGATAAAAGGTATGTTATTTAATATTTGTTATTAGGGCAGTGCATAACTTTTTAGATTTTACAAGTCAAATAGGCTTTTTATATAATATGATAACAGAGATGAGAGGATAATACTTGTATTATGAATAAAAATCCTAAATTTCATCTATTTTTTTATTTATATTGCATTGAAATTGCTATTTAACGAGATGTCTGATCTTATATAATTCGAATCATATGGGTGTATTAAAAAATATAAGTATTTTATATCGAAGTTCACGAAGGTAATTAATAAAAGAAGAGATGTTTTATTTGAATAAAAACAAATATTATCGATATTATTTTATTTGTATTATGAAATAGTAGTCGGTTAAAATGTAGAAAACCTGAGTTGAGCATATAAAATAAATATTTCTTACATTGCGTGCCCACATCCGTGAATACAATAACTTTATTCACTCATGATCAATTATTAATGATGCATTATTTATTAAGATCAAGAACAAGATTATTATGTCGATACATTGAAGCTAGACAATAACTATTCTATTTATAATAGTCTATATATTTCACGTATCTTTCCATTTTAATCGTATGGAATATTCAAGTTAACAAAATTAAAAAATAGAATTAAATAAAATTAGTGCATTAAAAAATATTATAAATAAAATTAAATAAAAATATCAATAGAAACAAAAGCATTGACCCTACAATATTGCTAGTTCAATATCATATTTAAACACAATACATTACAGTAACTTGAGTGACACATAAAATTTAAAATGGATAAGTACTTAATTACTGCTTAACGAGGATAATCAATAGTTTGGTTTAGATCACAGAACATCATATTAAAAATCTAGAAAGAGATGAAAAATCAGAGGAAAAAAAACTAACTTTTATTCTGCACATCTCTGTAAATAATTGGCCTATTTAAATTTGAGCTAATATTGTACATATTGATTTGCTAAAGTTAATTATTATTTTCTATTTTTAATTTATAAATTTTAAAAAAGTATTGATATATAAAAAAAAAATTATGACTTCAGAGTTGCCTTTAAAACACGCAATGATCAAAATTAATATTTATTTGTTTTAAACTAAGAATAATTACTGTACTCAAAATTACAATAGTATTGTGTCTAATAGATATACAGATGTAATATATTAAATATATATAAAATTTATTAATTTATTTTTTATTATTATATTTTAAATAATAACATTTTAATAATTTATATTAAATCGAAAAAACCAAGGTAAATGATATGTACATATTTTTATAATTTATAGCAGATTAAAAAAGAAGCTACTCAATATATCGAAATATCATACATATTTTATTTGAATGTATACTAATTTTATGATTAATTATAAAAATATCCACAAAAGTGCTTATTTCAAGTACAAATGTGACAAAATTATAAGCTACATTTTATTTAAAAGACTTCTTTATTTATCGTTTTATATCCAATTTACCTAATTATAAAAAATATAAGTTTTAATAAAGATAAATAAAATGAAAGTGATTATATAAGCTGTCTAATCAAATAGATAAAAGTGATTTGACTGTAAAGTAACACGTCATATTTATGGAATGCTACATTATCTTACGTACATGAATTAATTAATCATAAAAATATTAACAGCTTCAAATTGAGCCGAAAATTCAAGGTCATAAACATTTAATTTTTAATTACAATTTGTTTATAAATGAAATTACAATTTATTTTATATTTTTAGAATTTTTTATATCTCTATATTATTTAAAATTTCTTATAATATCATTTGTTTTTACTAAGACAAAAATATAAATACTTTTTTTAGACAAAAAGTTTTTAAATTAAAAAATAAAATATTATATCTACAGTATAAAATTAATTTACTTTCAATTAAATTTTTAATAATATTTTTGCATGCATAAAAATGCATAAAATTAAAGTAAATGTATATATTTAATAGTAAAAATAATTTTAGTTAATTTTAAAGTTATAGTAATGTTATTGATAACTAACATTAAGATTTAGTTAAACTATTTTGAATTATTAAAAAAAAAATGGAAAACTTGTATACTTATGTAAATTTAAAAATTTTAAATATAAAGAAAAATTAGGGATTTTAAATGAAAAAATGAATTTATTATAATTATATATATGTTTTTTTATTAGTAATACAAATTTATATTATTTTATATTAATAACTACAAAATTTAATTTTTTTTTTTTTTTATATAAGATTAGCTCTATTAATAATAATAACAACAAACACAACAATAGCATTCATAAAAAATTAATAATTTCATTACTTTTATAGAAAATTTTTAATACTAAAATTTTATTAAAATGATTATTATTTAATTGTTTAATAAGTTAAGAATTTTATAAAAATGATTCAAAAGTAAACAATAATAAATAACAATATAAACATAAATAATGCATAAAAATCTATTAATCTAATTTTCTATTTAAATAAGAGCAATATGGGCGAGTATAAATGTTAAAAAATTTTATTATCATTTAAAAATGTGATTACTGGGTCAGATAATATCGTTTGAATCAAATTTTATTTATTTTATCTATATTTATTGTAACCATAATAATTGAACATCAATCATTTTTGTATAATGCTTATAATTTCAAAATCTTTTATTAAGAATTTATTGAACTAATTTAATTTATATAAAATTATTGTATTCAGTATTTGTTTTTTAAATATTTAATTCAGATTCACGTTTGAAATGTATTAAAAATTTTTTTAATTTTTTAAATGAAAAATTTTATTTTATTACTTATATATAAATTATGCTGTGACAAATGTTAAAATAAATGATAACAAATTTTTTGTTAAATTTGTATTTTATTTTAACAGAACGCATATAATGAGATAAAAACTCTTTACAAGCGTCAAAAATTTTGTTTAATATTACAATTTGCGTATAGTGTGTGCACAACATTTACATAGAATAATTTCTGTTAAACAGTCTAGAGTTTTATTCAATTAAATTTATTGTTGCACACGAAGAATTGTCATAAGAAAAGGATAAATGGCTATTGAATCTTTTCTCTTTTTTCACACTCTTCTCATTTGCTCTATCATTTATTCTCTCACTCTCTCATTTTATTTCATTTAAACATGATACTGTATTCTATAAACAAAATGATGTGTGTTACAATGCACATGCCTGACATTTCAATGTGTTAAATTTACACAAAGATACACGGAATGTGAACTTTATAAAAATCAATGTTTTTTTGATGAATATAACTATTATAAATAAAATAACATTCAATATAACTATTCTTTGTATGGTTTTCTTCTTCTTGGTCCTTCTGCACTTGTTGACGATTCCTTTAAGAAAAAAATTTATAGTTTAATTTATATTTTAATTTGTTATTTTGTAATAAAATATTATTAAAAAATTTACCTTGCTATCAGTAATCTCAGTTATGACTTCTTCGTTTTCTTCTTTATCCTCTTCTTCTGCTTCTACTGTTGTTTTTTCAACTTTATCGTCAGTAATTTCAGTTATTTCAGTTCCGTCAGTTTCTTTATCTTTTTGTAGTAAACATTCGGTTTCAGTTTCAAGTTCTTCTTCTTTTGCTTCTTTATTATCCTATGAAATTGGGATATACATTCATATTATTATTAATATTATTGTTAAAAAATTATAATAATCTATTTAATAGACTAGCACTAAGCATGCATTACTACTAGTACAACTAATATACCTGACTGGTGAAGCAGCAACAATAAATAATCAGCATTATAGGTAGGCCTAGCAATAAAATATAAATAGCCCATATCCATGGATGTTCAGCAGTAAAACTTACAATTCCTTGCCAAAGGCCAGACTACATGAAACACAATGTCCGAATTGCAAAATTATATTATACTTTCTAAATTATAAGTATTTTTGTGTAATATTTTAGCATTACATATATTTATGGTATTTATTACAAAGCCATTAATTACGTCCAATTTTACTCTATTTTTTATTTTACGCATACCTCTCGTGCTCGTGAGATGAGAAAACTCACGTAAACACAAATAGGAATAGCGCAATATACAAAATAAGCAGCCCACCATCCTGGCTTGTAATTCATCATTTTCATCATTTTACCCCACAAAGTCTCCTAATTAAAACGTTTTATTTTTACGTAATTAATTTCACGAATGAAAATATTTTACAATAAGTTTCTTCTTCTGATAAGTAAAAAAATTTATATTGAGTGATAATTATTAAAATTACAAAAGTACAGACATTACTTACAGACTCTGTAGCAATTCTTTGTTTGCGAAGATCAAATGTATCTTCTGCCCATTTTTTTGCAACAAACTCATCATCAGTAATAATAATATTGTCAAAAAGTATATCGGCTGACATAGACCATAACTCAAAACCAACGGCATGCTATAACAAGAAATATTTTTCAAACATATAATAAAAAAATCAGAGAAAAAATTAAAATGGAATAAAATTACACTTACAATTGGAGTCATTTTGAAAGGATTTTCATCATTGAAATAATCAGGATTATGGATTAATTTAGGTTTCCATTTTCCTTGATAATTAAGATTACTTATTAAAGGTGGAAGCCATTTGCCTTTATATTGCGGATTTTTAATAAGTCGTTTTTGATATGGACCACAGCCAGGTGCTTCAATACATTTAGGATTTTGAATTTCAGGTGGTTCCCATTCTCCATCCATTTCTTCATCCCAATCTTCAGGTTTCACTGAGTCAGGATTTGGTATTAATGCTGGCTCATTTTCTAACCAACCTTCAGGCATTTGATCATTTTCATCAATAATTTGTGCAGGTGCATCTTCATCCCAGTCCTCAGGCTTTACAGCAGTTGGATCAGGTATTTTTTCTCGCTCATCCCAGTCTTCTGGTCGTTTGTCATTTGGATCTTCAATTTCAAGTGGTGGATTAACTGGTGGAGTGAAATCATCAAGCAGAGAACCTTCGTTAACGATATTTCCATCAACTTTCATTATAAAAGTATTGTCTGGGCGAACAATTAATGTATACAAATGGGGTTGTTTATCTTTGAAGAAATCTTCTAATCTTTCCTTTGGTTTTTTAGCATGTTTTTCTTCAATTGAACCATTCAAAGGATTTTTATGTCTAAAGATAAAATGTAGCTAAAAATTGGAAGAAAAATATTAATTTATGACAAAAATTTATTTAAAATAATAATTTGAATATAGTTATAAATATACCTTATGATCGTTGCCACATTTATCAGGTCCAAACATGATAGTATAAGGAGTTTTATCATGGAAGTTCTTTAAGTCTTTATACTGAGGATCAACAGACAGTAATTTTAAGTAGGCTCCACCACATTCTTGACCTTCTTGGAAAATAACTTCATATTGTACGACTAGTGGTTTGTCCTCGAATTTAAATGGCTGTTGAAGCTGAGTAGATATAGCTGCATGTCTAGCCTTACTTTTCAGTACAAGACCAAGATTGCCATTTTCTACACTTCTTTTTGGTTCTTCCACAACCCAAAGTCCTGTAAAATAAGTCATTTAAATAGTAAATAAAAGTAAATTATTATTTTTAAACTAGTTTAAATTTAAAATTAACTTTGTTTTAATAAAAATTTCTATATTTATTAAAAATTTCTTAATATATTTAAAATAACATTTAAATTTTCCAATTTTTACAATTCATTATCTCTTTTTAAAATAACTCGCTACTCAAATTTTCTAAATTTTATTTCATTATATACAGATAAGATAGAAAAGAGAATTTTACTGTTACGTCTATTACATAAGTGATTGAATTATAAAAAATTATATTGCATAAAATACATATATAACTATGTTTGCAATGTAAATGTGAAATTGATGGCAAGGTGAAGATAAATTACATAAATAAATTGATTATAATTAGTTTCAGTAATATTTATTTTAATTTAATAATATATTTGATGTTATAAGGAGTCATTATTTTAAGAAAAAAATATGAAATATGAAAGCAAAGAGCATAGTGTAATATTGATAAAAACTTTTCAGCAAGATAAACAAATTCAAGATAAAACGTAAAGTTTTATGGGCTAAGAAATAACTGGAATTTTTACCATCGTATTTTGCTATATCTTCGTCAATGTCTTCTTTTTTCGCCTGAGACTTTATCCATACTTTGTCAAAATGGTCCTTGTCATCGAAATGCTGGGCCAGGAAAAACGTGCCCGCGGGCTCGGGGCTTTTGTAAGTAAAAGACTTCACCTCGACGCTGGCGATATTGTCCTCGACGACGACGTTCTCGGCCCCGTCAGTCGGGTCAGCCCCCAAGAGCATGCACTGCGAGCCGACGACGACCAGCAGACAAAAAAGTCGACTCAGAGCCATTTGAGGATTATTGGCCGATGATGTATTCTGCTGTTAAAATTCAATGCTCTTATGGCCGATATGCGAATGTCCTCTGCTGATACAATTTAATGCTCTTATGGCTGATGGTACATCGAATCGCTCGAACGAAGTGAAACCTTATTACTAAAACTTAAGCCACTGCCCGATTTTTCTCTACCCTTTGTGTCGGCTCTAAGCTTTTTTCCCGCAAAATGGACTTTCTCCCAATTTTCTTCTTTAAGTCAAGTCCAAAGCGCCGATTTTCGCTTTATTTAAAAAAAAAGAAAAAAAGTTGAGCCCATAAATTGACTAGTCCCGAGTGCGTAGCGCGACGACAGAAGCGAGTGTGTGACTTCGGGGGCAAAACACCGGGGTTGGTCGTCGCCTCCTTTAATTCACGTTAATTTAATAAACCAATTATGTTTAATTCAATCTTCCTCCCCGTTTTCGCGAATTCTCGGGTTAAAAAAAAGGTGAGGGCGATGTTAGAGGCACATCGGGCTACGAGGACACGTGACTCCTCGCCGGAAAGTTGACGCGCGGATGTCGGTCAGCAGCAGCCTCGGCTCCTCGGCAGGCGACGTGGAGGTGTTGGCTCCTCGCGGCGACGACGAGCACCGCTGGGACTTATTGATGACACACGTTATCACCGCGGTGATCAGCACTGAAAAGTTTCACCTGCGCGTCGTCGCGGCTATGGAGTTGAGCGCAACATTGGTGAATTGGACGAATCAACGCTCGACACACAAAACCCACGGACTTCGCACACACTCGCACTCCCCCCGCCTCCCGCCCCCTCGGCGCTATTACTTAACGTGTCTCTTTGCCTGCCGCCCTCTCCTCCCTTGCCCACACCGAGGCACACCTACATATTTTCCATGCAACCCGAGTCTCCCGCACCACTACACACTCCGTCCGTGTGGCCGAGGTTGAGGTTTGGAAATGGAATTGATCACTCGCGCGGGGCCGCGAACACGCGCAGCTGATTTTCCTCCTCGATTATTTCCTCCGGGGAATGTTCCAGTAGTCGTAAATTTAGATGCACATGCCTGGTTTCGGGAACTGAAATTTTTTAATTCCGATCGATTGACCCGCTGTCACGGGGGCAATTGTTTCAATTTTTTCGCATTTATCTTGAGATGCATTCAAATGCCTTTTGCGCCGATCAAATCCATTAAATGTTACGTAGAAATTTGATATCTTTCGATTGCAGCTGCTAGTGCAATGTTTTTTTTGGGGTCAATGACATTGTACAATGAACTCTTAGATAAAATCACTACGGAACATTAAACTTAGTCCCATGGTTTTATTTTTAATCTTGGGAGGCCTACGATTTTTTCTTTTCTTTCTTTTGAAATATTATTTACAAATTTTAGAATAATTACATCTCCTCGAAATATAAAATTCGATTCAATGTTATATATCACAATATAAAGCAATATTGAATTATTGATTAATCCAAGTCAATTGACTCATTAATTTTTAAATAAATATTCTTTTGTGTAAAAATTAAAGGCATTTAAAAGTTATATACAATATATTCAACATTTATTTTACTACAATTATTTAAAAATAATAATTTACTGCATCTATTTTAAAAATAATATTTTGTTAATATTGTCGGTCTTGCATATTGCGTTCTACTTTACCTTGTGGTTTTCTGATGATGGCATTTTTTTTATTTGTTACCGTCGGAGGACGCTGAGTTACTATTCCCGGTTAATTTGTGATAAATTCAAATTTTTATTATCATAAATGATAAGTAAAATTTGATAAACGGTAACTCGCAATCTTTCATTCTGTTCTACTGAATGACTGTTTTGTAACATATGGGTTTTTGAAAATTAGATAAAAGCTAAATATCGTATGGTTAATCAATTATTAATAAAAGATCAACGATAGGTCACACTATTTATGATAAGAACCAATTTATTTCAAAATCGATCGACCACGCATTGTTAAAATGCAAGTTTATGTTTCTTATGCAAGAAAGAACCAAACTGTAGCTAGATAAATAATTCTAGAGCTAGAAGTGTTTTTATATTTTTTTTTTATCATAAGTAATACTGCTTTATTTTCTATTTTTACAATTGTAATTAAAGAACATTAACGTATGTTAGATCGATACTTTTATGCTCTAACTCTTAACTACTTTGATAATCTGTCGGCATTAGCGCAGTAATACAAGTTTTAATTATTTTTTCCTGTGCATCTATTATAAAAATGAATAATAAATTAATAATAATAATTTTATGTTATGTTCAAATGTGGATTTAGAACTACAATGTAAATTTTGATAATTGAATATACATGGTAGAATATTTTTTTTTTATAACAGAAGAAAGTGAATAAAAATTTATATGAGATTGAATAAATGATAGATTATATATTGATTACAAAAAATTAACAGGTAATTCTCAAGCAGATATTAAAACTATAAATCATAAGTTATAAATTATGAATATAAATGAAGACATACGGTTTCTACAATTATAATTAAAAACATTTTAAAATAACAATATAATATGCAAGTGTATATTGAAGAGTACATAAATGTATATACATGTTAAATATAAAATTTACTGCATAAAACCAATTTTATTTCAAATAAATAATTACAAACTAATAATTTTTTAAGTATAATTTTTTTTTTTATGCAAAATAATATTACGTTTAATATTGATTGAGAAAACCTTTAAATAATATTATTAGCTTAAAAATAAGATTTAAAAATATTAAGAATAGAAGTTAATACTTGCCAATTTTATTAGAATACTATTTGCATTTAATATATTTAGAAAGTCCATAAATAAAAAAGTACAGCTTAATGTACTAATAATTTAGCATAATATAATAGCTTATAAGTACAATTTTCGGTCATGAATATTATTGCATTTATTACTTTATAATAGCATATTTATATAATAATATGGTATAATATAATAGCATATAAGTATAGTCGTTGTATATAAATACTATTTGCATTTAATATATTCAGAAGTTTCTCGAATAAAATGTTGAACAAACAGAATTATACAGTAAGCTGGTAGCACATAGGAAGATGCTACAGACTGATGATAATCAACACGTAATTATCGCAAAATGGTTCTTGTTATTTGTAAAACATCGCTGCTTCGTGAATTAAAAAGTTACAGCTCGCTTAAATTTTCACCTGTCGTCTTATCAATGTTCCTGTTAATAAAAAAAAGGCAGCTCAGGTAATTGGATCGAGTGTACGAGAAATTCAGTCTAGCTGGGTCGTTACGTGAGCACTTAATAGAAATTTACCTGAAGGTTTGCGTGAAAAAAACCATGAATTTTGATTTTTTTACGACAGAGGTGATTTACGCGAAAATTATTTACAATTATAAATGGTTTTTTCCGTTTGAAACAAGTAGGTGATTTTATGTCAAGGACTTAGACGTTGTACGAAAGTCGATGTAGACAATTTCGCTCGATATTAATAAGAAAAACGACGCGTGAAGTAAACAATAACAATTAACCTTCGTTCAAAACTTGATTTTCTAAGGAAACGATAGGACTAAGGGCGACTTTTCGAGTTCAAAAAAGTTAGATTCACGGCGAGAAGTCAGTTTGATTTTGAATAAGATGGACAACACTTGCACAATCAGAAATTTCGCTAAATATAATTGTCTTGCACAACTTACTTTACGTTTTAAGTATCACATTTTTATATTCATCCTATTTCAATTTAATTCCATCTTTGAAAAATCTATCCCTTCTATTTAATCGATTATTGTTGATTTACTCCCTATTCTATCTCATTTTCATTATTAATGAGCTAGAATTAATATTTTTTATTCGATTCGCGAATAACAGTTCCAGCATATTCTATATGCACTAAATACAGGGTAAAGTACTCATATAATATATATGAAATATATATCTGGATACAAAGGGCGACAATGGCTTTTAGGGCCCTTTATTTATAACCTATAACAGGTTTTTCACACTTAGTTTATATATTTATATTTATAATTTTTTTAATAAGTTTTAAAATGTTTATAAAAAAAATTGTTTTAGTTTTTCCTCTGCCCGCTGGGATTGCTACGGAAGAGCAAGAGAGAAAGAAGATATATGAGCCGCAATGTTAGTTTCTTATGTATATCATTAAAATTAACATTCTCTTCATATCTGTTGTGTACTAAATACTTTAAAACTCTTTCTAAAACTTTATTGTATACTAATTATTTTTAGTGGATAAATGTATAAAATTATCTTCTGGTATCCAGGACTAACATCGCTATATTTAGTTCTATTTTTATCCCAAGAAACCACAGATGATGGCAGTATAGAAAAAATAGTTGTCTGCGTGGGTCTTTTTTCTATCTCTTGAAAAATATTTCCATTGACTGATTTGGATTGAAATTGGCTCTCTTCACAGCTTTTTTGTTTTTCTATTTTTATTCGTTTTACGAACCGAGTTAGTAAATAACTGTTTTTACTCTCAATGTTATTTTTGGCAATAAATTTTTTACATTTTTCGGTATAATATTAGATATCCTCTTTCTATTCTCTTAATATTCAGATGGAAAAGTCTTTCATGTCATAAATTCATTTGTTAATTACAAAATGGCATGGCTTCACGAATATAGATTTGCGACGCGTTCAAAAAATCATCGCCGTCTTTAATAAAAAGCTACTCGATTATTTAAGTAAAATATAAAAATATCTCGCGTCTATTATGCTAACTAACAATACCAAGCTCTGTGTCTTTCTCTTTCTCTCTGTAGTTTTGTTGAAGAAATAACAACATGATAATTCATCGATATGCTATTTATTTATTATTATTTATTTATTATCACGAGGCGCGAGATAAAATTCATTATTTAAAAAAGAAAAGCTCAGGTATTTTGTAAGAACATCACGGTTCCAGTGGGTCATCATACGAGCTGGACTTGAATAAAGACAGGAATGATCAAAAGAAAAAGTTCAAGAAATCTAGATGACTGGATCAATTTACGTGGCCATTCTGGCAAGTTCGGTGGATCGGTATGTGAGTTGGACCTGAGAACACACCTGAGCTTTTGTGGGTTATATGAACAATGAAATTTTAATTTGTGACGCGTGGGTGTTTTCGCAATATTTAGTTAAAATTGTATCGGCTTTTTTCTTTTGAGCAGAAAAAAGATTTTTTCTGCCGGGGACCGAAGCTTTCTGCTAAAAGTTAAAATAGGGAGAAAAAAGTAGTGCACGTGGTATATAAAAGAAATCTAGGAGTCGTTAAATTAATTAAATGAAAAAAAAGTGAAGTCGTGGGAAAAATTAGGAGGAAAAAATAAAAATTGCGAACGAGCATCGTCACTGTAAAACTGTACGTCTAAGAAACAACACGTGTGAAGACAAGATACAGTTTTAGAAATAAAATTGTTCTGCATCTTAATCATTTTGAATTTATTAATTCATTTTCATTCATTATCATTAATTATTATAAAGTATATTAATTTTGTTTGGTTGTATTTCGACCAAGGGTAAGTATTGTGCTGCAATTTTAGTTACAGTTTTCATTTAGGTTTTTGAATTAAATTGCATATCTTGGATATGAGAACATGTATATGAAGTTTATACAAACTTCCAATATTAATTCCATTGGTTATTATATCATTTCTGATTAAAGTAAATTTCTCGCGGAATTCAGTTAATGAAAAGTAAATACATTTTTTGGCTACATGATTTACTGGAAATAAATTTTGTCTTACCCCAGGTAAATATAAAATATTTTTATATATTGTTGGTCTCCAAGAATTGTTTTTAAAATATTATATAAACATTGCCTATCATTATATAGTTTATGTCAACAAACTCTAAGTATCTATAGTGTTTTCGATGATTAGTTATATAATCTGAAGCTTCTGAGTTGGTTATTCTTGATTCAGAGTTGAGATTACCAACCCGAAGGTTATACATTTCGGAAAAATAAAGAAGGAACATATTAGGAGAGAGAAAAATTAAAGTTGGACAAAAAAGAATAAGAGTATAGAAAGAAAAGATGAGAGTTTTCCTGAAAAGTTAAAATGGCAAATTAGATGAAAAACGCGAAAAATGCGGACTCAATACTTGGATTAATAATTAGTGTACCAGGGTATATGGTCTTCGAATCCTATCAGACTGTTTGGGTTTACAGTCTGCCAGGGCCCGGAGAAAGATGAACTTGGACCGCAATGATCTTATTCCTAACGTGGTAAACTTGTTTGTTCCAGAAGAGAGATTTGTCAAAGTAAGTGCCAAGATATTTAACATTTGAAGACCATGCGAGAGGATTTCCCAAAAGATTGATTTGAGGAGGGGCTATTGACTTCCTGGTAAAGAGAATAGCCTAGGATTTCTTGGCATTGATTTGGAATCGCCAAGAACGAAGCCATTTGACGAGAACCTGGTTCGCTTTTTTAATTTTGGATGCGGCACGATAATACAGTCTTGAATCCAAAATGGCTAGATCATCCACATATTGATCGACAGTGAGAGGTTCAAGATTGGAGAGATCACTTAGATAAATATTAAAGAGTACTGGACCAAGTTTGAAGCCCTGAGGTACTCCAGACATTAATGATATTTACGGCCCTTTACTTATAACCTATAACAGGTTTTTCTTATAAAGGTTGTGTACCCCTTCTTGTGAGTAACTCTGTAGTTAACACCCTTTATATTTACAATAAAAATTTGATACTTAATTCATTAATATTAAAAAATGTTCCAAAAATTTTAAATTGGAACAAAAATTTTTCTGTAAATTATTTATTGTACATTTCATTTTATAATTTATTCTATTTAATACTCATCAGTAATAATTAAATAAATTATTATTAAGAACAATGATTCATACTATTTTACATCATTTATGTAGTCGTTAATTATTAATAACTCTATACACTAAAATATTATATAGATAACACTAAATTTTAAATATTCAATATATTCGTATTATTAATAATAAATATTATATTATACTAATTATGTACTACAAATTATATGCATTTTTAAAAGCTCTAATTGTATAAGCACCTTAGGCAGTATAATTAGCTTCAATCAATTTTTACAATAAAGCAAGTATCCATTATAGTTTTTTATATCTATTTTCATAGTTATTTTTTTAAAAAGAATCTACACTTTATTAAAATTTTAATGGCTCATATATGAATAATAATAAAATGTTCTACCAAGAAAACTACACGTTAAATTTATTTTGTAATACAAACTGATTTTTAGATACAATTAGTATTTTATACAAATGTCTCAAAATATTTAAATTAATATGTTACAAGCATTTTAACAAATAATTCTTTTTATAAAAAAATAATCTACTGTTATTGATGAAGAAAGTTTCATAGTTGATTTGTTGTCATTTTTTTCCATATCAGTTTGAACCTTGAAATAAAACTTTATTTATAGTTACTCGATCGTCCTATTATCCTCGATTAAAAACTATGTTATTTGAATCTTTGCTTGAAAATATGTCTAGTTAGAAAAACTTTATATTTGACTCAAATTAATATAGGTCTTGAAATCTGTAAAATTACCGCTATAATATTGCATTGAAAACTCTTATAAAATTTATTACAAAAGTAATTTAAGCAAAAAAATGTAAAAAAAAATTTATTGATATATTTTATTATATTATTATTATTATATATCATTATAAAGACATTTTAAATTTCTATTTAACAATTTTTTTTTGTAATATCACTTATATAAAAGTTTAAATTTTTTTAGCAACTTCTATTAGATTTTTTTTTCTTTAAGAACATAAAAATTAGATTCACAGAATAAAAAGTAGAAATTTTTATTTCAAATATTAATAGTTGAATATTTTTATATATATTTTATTTTTATTATAAGTTGAGAAAAATCATAATAATTTAAATTAATAAACGAATAAATTTTTATTGATTTATTGAGTCTAAAAATTTTATATTTATGACATATTTTTATAAGATGTTTACAAGGAAGAATTGCCGAATACATTTATTTAATTACATTTTACGATACTTTGTATTATCATAAAACTCAATTATCTGAAAAGTTGCGCTAAAATTTACCTGATAATTTTTAGAATAGAGATAATTGAAGACTTCTTTGTTCTTTATTAAATTCAAATTTTCACTAAAAGCAAAATCAAGGCTGCATATTTTTAATTAAGAAAAGTAGAACGCAAAACTAGAATACTATATTTCAGTGATTATTAATTATAAATTAGTACATGTCTTTTATTACTCAAGCTGCAATAAATAAAATTTTTAAATATAAAGTTAGTACTAAATCAATTAAATATCTTTTCATTCCAACTAGTTTCACTTTCATGTTTTATCCATCGGAAGTTTGGGTTTCGGTCACTTTCCTAACGATATTGCTAACTTGGTAATCGAACTCCATTTTCTAGTACTGCTATCATAGTTTCTACATTAAACATATAATTGAATATAAATAAAATTTGATAGCTTCTCTAACATTGTATATTAGTTTATTATTTTTGACATAGAATCTACACTATTGGAATAATTCAATGCAGTCATATCTAGTTATTTACATTTACAAGTGTTTTGTTTTATTAAAAAATAGTATTGGGAATATAATAAATATAATTCTTTATTTTTGCATTTAATATTTACAAGTATATTTAAATATATTGATAAAATACAATAAAATAGACGATTTCAATTTATTTAACTACTGTAAGTTTCATTGTATGAATTATTTCCAAATAAAAAATGTTTAAATATTTATATATAAGCATTAAAATAAATATTAAAAAAAAAATCAATAGCGATTCACAGATTAAATTTTTTCTGCGCGTTTAGTTTTTTTTTTTTAATATATAAAAAGTATTTTTTATTCATTACATATATTTAGAATCTTTTGATTTTATATTACATTAAAAAATTATTCAAAGCTAATAAATGCAATCTAGAATAGTAATAAAATTTCACATTTTTTGCATCTTGCGTAATTAATTAGTCGGATATATTTTTCTATATTGTCACATTTTAAAATAAAATTAACTATAGTATATAATTTGAATTTTAGATGCAAAATTCTATATATTTCTATTTATTTTTTTTGGATATTAAGCAAAAAAATCTATTTAGTATTATGTTATAAATATTAAATTTTATCGATATTTATTAATTGAAATAATAATTTACTGATAAATACAATTTTAATGTACGTATTTATTTAAATAATTAAAATAAGTTATCTCGGATTATTAATATTGAATTATTTATTCAATTAAATATATTTAATTTATTTAATAAATATACTACTAACAAAATAAAGCAGAAATTTTTATAGTTATAAAAAAGTTGTTATACAAATAATTATAGTATTTTTATAAATAAACAAATATCATGTTACATAAACATATATAGTATATTGTTATATTTATGAAAAATATACACCAATTTTATGTATATTGTGAGAATTGCATTATATTAAATAAGCAATGACAAAATTTAAAATATTAAAGAAAATAAAAATAAAAATCTGTATGGGTTATTTTTTAATGCCAAAAGAATTTAATAATTATTGGCGTTTCATTTTTATTCTTTCTTTCAATTTTTATTTAAATATAGATTAATATTTTATTATAGTAACAGATAAATTTTTTTTAGTTTATTTTCGTTTAAATCTATAATTTATTTGACACTAATAAATAATTGTGACTTATGAGATAAAGTTGATTTTGGACAAAGACTGTATAGATATAAACCCTAGATGAAACGACGAAATAAAAGGTTTTCTCTGTAACATTTGGATTATTCTACAAGATGTCTGGCGTTTTCTTCGCTTTGTGTTATAATTCACTTTTTTCAGCCCGTAAAATATACACACTTTTAGTGCAACGGGTAAAGGTGAACTTACCTAAAAATTTTTTCTCGTATTTAGTTTTTATCGTTAAGATTTTATTAAGAGATAATTGATTAATCAATAATTTTTGTTATAAAATCCCATTTTATCGATAAAACGGATAATTTTATTTTAATTTAATATTCAAGTTTATTAAAATAAAATGTAAAATAAAAAATATTACTCGATATTCAATTTTTTTTAAATAATTGCGAATCAAAAACAAATTGTTTTCAGTCCAATAAATTTAAGAAAAAAAACGAGTGTCAGTCTATACACGATATATTGATTAGATCACACAGTCTATTAATTGATATTTGAATTAACCATAATTTTGATTTAACATATCTATTATAATATTTACATGATATTTAAATAATTATAGTTATAAAATTTTGTGACTGAATTAAAAAAGTGCTTATGGCATACATATTTTTGAATACAAAATTAAAATTATTATTTTGATTTTTGTATTTGAATGATTGTCAAATATTAGTCAAAAGAAAAGAAGCCACGTTTTTCAAGAAGTTGCTTACTTCTCTCGTTAAAACAGCAATTCAAGGATTTGGAATCTTGCATTGGCCTAGCTATCGACAATCACGTTTATGGTGAAATATACATTATTTTATCTTTTTTTATATCTATTTTCCCTGAAGAATATGAATTTGATACCTTAAAAAAAAGTATTAATTATGCGTTGTGGAAAAGTCATTTTGCTTTCAAGTATACTTCTATTTTCGTATGATACACACTTCTATTCAATTATTTAAAACATTTTTTGTTTTAATAATTAATTTTGTTTGCATTTTATCATTAATCAAAATATTTACTTTATTATGTTGGTTATTAAGCTTTACCGTGCATATAATTCATTTTTTTATCTGTTATTTTACTAAATTATTTTATTTTACTAAATTTATTTTATGTGCATTTTTTTTGTTCTTGCTGATTTTACTTTCAATCGTTAAAAAGTAAATTTTTTCAAATTTAATGGATGTTTTTATAATAAAATAAATATATTAAATAGTAAAATATAATAATTATTTATGGTTTTGATTACAACTGTAAAAACAGTTATAAGTTTGGATAATTATTTATTTAATAAGGAAATGAATTTTATATATTTTATAAATAAATTTATTTGTATAACAAAAATGAAATCTTTATGAATCTATAATTTATTTAAAATGAATAATTTAGTTTTGTTAGGTAAGTCAATTAATAACTTTTTTTTTAAATTCTTTTGAATATAGATAACGTTTTCTATGAAGTTGTCGTCTGAAGAATTTTATTTTATCTAATGAAATATATGAGTAACTGGTGGATTATAACAATATTGACAGACAATAATAAATTATCCAAAAAAATTCTTTTCCAAATATATAATAAATCAATTTCTTCAGAATTCAAATCTTTCAAGTCTTTATTTACGCTATAAGAGGCAACAGGATATTTTACATGTTAAACATTAATGCTGTAACGGAATATAACGAAGACATTCCTATGATTCAAGATTTGAGCGATATTATAATATTTCTCTTACACTTTGATGTTTTTGGATGAAGATAACTTTGGTACAATCTATAACTTTAGGTAAGATCTAGAATTATAAATCATTGGTAATTAGGATATCCCGATTAAGTTCTAGAAAGAATTGTTAACTTAAATATTTTTATGCAAACCTCAATTTATTGAAAAAATATCAAATTGTTTTCATATATTATTATTAAAAAGAATATTAGTTTAAATAAGTAACTATTCAACATTCTATGGTAAAGCTCATGAGCTTATTTCATAATCAATTTTTTATAATTTTCTGTAGGAAAATAAATCAATATACGAAGTACGGAAAATAGTTTAGAGACATCGCATTGTAATTTACATAAATGATGATCAGGCCATTTCGAGCACTTTTTAAAAATGGCGAATAATTTTCAATACCATTTTTAAAACTATAAACGAAATATTACAAAGTTTGAGGTGAAAATTTAAAATTAAGCTTAAAAATTTAAAATTAAAACTACTCATTGACCTAATATATATTTAATTATGCACATTATTTTATATTAAAATATCAATTAGATTAGAAGATGAAATTAAAATATTCTTTTAAATCTAATTCTCGTCGATTTAACATATAAAATAAAAATAATTCTAAATAATTAAAAATTTTTGTTAAATTACGTCAATATTTGTCACTCAGCTTATTATTAAATTTTTCAATTTGTCATTTTTAAATTAAATCCATGTTTTTCATTCATGCATATATCACGTAATTTAAGTATTTAGTCCAAGTTTAGAACCAACTAAGATGTTTTATTTTCAGAGTAGAATTCATAAACTATTAAGACTGAAGATTAAAGCCAAAAGTTATTTACCTTATGAACATCTTACAATATACTTTTATAGTACATTATCGATGAAGATGATAAAATTTTGTTTAGTATTATCGAGTGATCTATTATTATTTGAAGATTTCCATCGTATTCACCTATAAAATGAAAAGGAAGAACTTTTATTAATTTTGTAACTATATTCATAAGGCTGCACATCTTATAACATGAATTATTAACTTAGGTAAGATGTGGAATGCGTGTTATTTAATGAATACCAATATGAATAGCAGCTTCTGGTAGATTTTATTATCCAATAAGTAAGCTTTTTAATAAAAAATAGATTTAGAATTGTGTAAAAGAATAAAAATGTACATACTTAGAAATCATTGGGAATGAAATTCTAAAAATATCCAATACAAAGTTTTTACAAAATTTATGAATATAAATGTTATAAATACTAGTTAGCTAGTCTGGCAAACATTCTGACCTTGAATATATCTACTTCGAATATATAATTATTACATAATTTTAGTCATACAAAAACAAAAATCCTATGGTTCAATTGTAAATTTATTTTATAGTAGTCTTATGCTCATTTGATGACAAATAATTATTCATAACTATTACCATTAGCATTATACATTATTTATTGAACTCTTTTCTAATCTATTATGTAAAATCATCAAAATATATGTAAGGTTTTATGCTAAAAATGAGTATGCATATCAGAACTAATACTTTCAATTAGAATCTATATTTATAACTTCAATCATCAAAACTATTTCATAAAATATCTCGAATTTAATCAATAACATATTTTAAATACATTAAATTTTTATTTGTATTGAAATGTACGTATCATTAATCTAATGATGATGAACGTGTTGTTTAACAATTTTTTTTAAAAATAATTATCAAATCAACAACTTTATTTCTTTTACTAATGTGAATTTTTAATTAATGTTTAAGTAACGTTGTTAATTAAGAATAAATAACTATGAATTAAAATTGATTTAAACTTACCTTTAATTTAATAATTATTAGAAGAGAGAGCGTGGCTCGTGGTTAAATAAAATGCTCACATATAACTTGGACTTTTGTGTTATCGATTCTAACAGGTCTTACAGTATAACTTGATGGCTTGAAACTAATTAATCGTCGTATGGTATCTTATTCATAATTTTTTCGTTTTTTTTTTAATTTTATTCAATAACTACTCCTTTCAAACGCATTTCCGACTGTATTGATTTTTTAGTGATTTTGTTTGATGAACTTTGCTCTTTGAACTCGGTCTTCAATCTTGGGTTTATGTAATTTACTTAAATTTTACATTATTAATGCTTTTAATTTGGTTAAAGTTATTCGCTTATTTTAAGTTCATATATTAAAACTGCTGAATTAAATATTGTTTAAAACATTATGAAATAAATCTAACAATGTATTTGTTCCTTTATAAGTACTTAAGGTCATCACATCTTTTATTTTTTAATCCGCCATGAATTTTAGTATATACAGATAGATTTATAAACAAGTTTCAAATATTTAAATCCTTCGAAGTTATTGAAAACATTAAGTATTTTTTTGTATGCAGTTTTATTTAACTGGTATCAAATCATTCACTTCTTATTTTTATATATAAGTGATGAAATAATTGGTGGTAATTTAAAATATGACTTTTCATATTTTCTAGCCATTAAGTTCAGGGGAGTATGCATTTTGCGTACACATTTTTTATTTTTGCATCTCTTATTGAACTTAATTATTTAAATTTGAATTTATAATTATATTCAGCTTTTCAAAATATTTTGATTCTGAAGCATTGTTAGCATTCACACGATAATATGCTCAAGAAATGATTTTCCAGATTGCTGATAGCGAGCGATAACATATTAGGTTATCGTATCTCATAATTATACGCTTAAGACCAAATATGGAGCTCATGCGGTCTTTGGTTTTATTTAAAGTGTGGATTATCCTCTGGGTACTGTAAAACTTATAGGCATCATTTAGCGTTACTTGATGTTGAAATAACTTGAAAATGGCTTATAAGTTTACATTGTGCGTAATTGTAGTGACGTTTTTTATGTATAACTCTTTTTTTCTAACAAGTGTCGCATGAGCGATGATTGTTTTCAAGTATTTATCTGTATAATTCGATCGAGTGAATCGACATATATATTTATAGAACTGACCGACAATTATAACATTAATTGTACTAGTTGAAGATTTTAATCTTCGACTGTTCTTTAATTAGCATCTTATCTGTATTGATAATGATTGTATAATTTTTCATTTTTCCAAAAAATTCTGAACTTGTCAGTAATCTATCTTCTTCATTTTCTTCAACATGATAAAAATGTTCTTAAAATATTGTTGAGCGACTATCGATTAACTTTATAAACATTTCGGGACTAGTACTATTTTCAACCTACCTCTGATGGCACTTTCCTAACAGTATTTTCAAATTCCCCGTTATTACAATTTATGAATAACCCAGTATCCCGACAGAACAGATCCTAGTTCCGACTTGATGTCTATTTTCTCTCATATCTCCGGAAGTAGTTTCTCTCATTCTCCATCTGCAATATACCGCAATCTTTGCAATTGCCGATCCAAGCTGGACAATATCTGTGAAGTTGCAAGTCATGTTGTATAGAATCCTCTGTTCGTGTGTAATGATGCCTCTGATCTCCTCGTATTTAAAATCCACAATCTCTCCTCCCAAGTAGGTTTCAAATCTAGCCCCTTTTGAGTTTCGTTGCGTTACCATTCCCACACTTGCAGACATTGGAGAAGTTCGCAAGCCATCACGTATTATTTCTGAACTAACAGGGATGTGCAAAAGTAACTTCTCGCTCATTTTCTCTGTCAGGATTCCTTAGAACAGTTGAAAGAGGTGAGCTACAGCATGTAGAATGCAGCACAATAAAGTGCATTTTTTCAACCGATTGGTCTGTATATATGAACATCTCAATATTTGCAAGGGCAATGGACCCCAAGTGTGTGACTACTTCACTACCGCTATCTACACTTATTAGTTGAACACATCTTAGGATAAAACTGTTGTGATCTGTTGCATGTTTCGAAGATTCTGATTTAAGACTGTCAGGAAGGACTGGGAGTACTCCCTTTTCCGCATTTACAGAATTTATTACACATCAGATTTGAGTGCTAGAGACACTCTGGCACCCAACTCCTTTTTCATCATTCCTCTGATTCCCCCGATAACATTTGAAGCGATGCTTTCATAAGGAACAACGAGTTCGGACATTACTGTTTCCATCAAGGCAAACGGTCTCTAATTGAAGGGTCAACATTTACAGTGGTGCCTCTCGCTGCAAAACGCCCTCTTCCCAAGTTCGGCCATCTCCAAGCTATTCGAGACGACCCCAAATCAATAGAATAGCAATCTCCAACGTCCTTTCTTGCTTGCTGCATTAAAACGTTTATCACTTCTATAGTCTCTTGATTTGGCATCCTACTTTCATTTATCCACCACTCTATAACCTCCTTCTTGCAAAGAATCCTCCCGTGGTAGTGCATGTCATCTCTTTTTTCTTTGTCCCTTGGCATCAAATAGGAGGACACCCTAGACGCCTCTGCTCTATGTCTATTGATGCCAAGAGGTCATTCCAATGACACGCCAGACATGGTGCCTGCCAATGGTCTAAGATCACTCAACTAGTTTTGTATTGCTCATTAGACTTTTCTTCAAAAGTTTCATTGTCTCTTTTTATACGCCGAGTATTAAGTTGATACATTTCAGCATACAAGACCCATCTTCCATCGCCAGGTGTTTCCTGGGCACTCCTATTATAATTTAAGAAAAGAGTTTGTTTATACTTTTATCACAAGGAAAGGCGTGAAACCCCACCTTATAGCCCTTCGCTAATCCGAGTGCCATCCGATTTCTTTGTTTAAATTATATTTATTAACATGGCGACTAATCATTTCTTTTATTTTTTCTTTGTACTAATGTTACAGATACTGCTTTGAATAAATTTTGGGTTTTTTACTCTTTAATTAATGCTTTTTAATTCTGTGCAACCTGCTGCTATCTCTGCATCAAAGTCCTGGTTCCCCGACTACTTCTATCTCCATTATCAATCAATCAATTTTTATTTTTTAACCTTAAAAATTAAACTCCTTATTATAATTTTTATGTTTTTTATTATTTTTAATTAGTCTTTTCTTTTATTTAAGTGGGTAAGACGACCCATTACATAGATAACATTTTTTTCATATGAGGAATATTTTCCAGATATTTAATTTTTTCTTTGTAGCTGATCAATTTTCTGTATTTGTTTCTATCATTTTCTCATATGATAATTATTCATTAAATTATACTTTAAGATGGATCAATCATAGTTATATCAAATATGGTTTGTTCTCCATAAATCTTTTTTCTGATTTTCATAATTAATTATTAATGTGAAAATCTGTATTATTCTTTTTTCACTCCTGATTTTTTCCGTACTTATCTGTGCTACCTAGTTTCCATTTAGATTTCCCTGAGTTTTTTCTTATTCTTCCTTTTTGCTCACCTTTTATATTATATAAACTATTTGATTATTTTTTTATCAATTACAATACATAAATTTTTTCATAAAATCAATACAATTGATACTTTTAATCAAACTTACCATTTTTTAAAAATATTCAATTTTTCGAAAATGTCAAGCTGTTTTCATATTGTTCCTGATCAAATAGCTTTTTTAAACATAAGAAATAAGAAATAAATACAATTTTTTGAATGAATACTATTTCCTAACAATAATATTCATTTTTTTGTGCGATCAAAAAAAAAATTATTTTTTATTTTGTAGTAAGTATGGACATCAAATTTATGTATACTCACTTTTCATAGTAACATGAAGTATTTTTATTTGAGGTTTAATAATGTATTTATATAAACAAATTTTTACTACAAAATATTGATCGGTAATGTTTTGATAGTATACTGTGCAGTTTTTATTTGGTCCGCTAATACACGTTAAAAATTAGTTAATTCGACTATTTTTATCCTGTTAAGATTTGTACCTAATACTATAAAGAAAAATTTCTAATTTTTGTACGTAGGTATTTTTTTTGTTCAAGTATTGTCTCATTATATTGCTTTATTAATATTCATACCAAAGTTTCCTTTTTTTATGTAAAGCTTGACCGATTCGCAATTTTATTGAAATTATTCTATTAACTTTTTTCATTTGCATACATAATAGACGTATAAGAATAAAAAAAATGTAGCTATACAAAAATAGTTTAACTCTTTAACCGTCAATATATTATCACATATATGTACTATAAATAGCTATCTAAGAAATAGTGTTACTAGTTTCAATTTCGAACTCTACATCTTTTCTCTAATTCTTTATAACAAAAAATTCTAATTTTCCAAAATTTCTCTAAGCACTTACTAAAATAATAAAAGTAAATTTATATTTTCATCTTAATTGATAGTTTTTAATCCATTGAATATATATATATATATTTATATGGAATTGACTTTTATTTATTAAATCATATATATTTTTACAATAGTAATGTGTATTTCTGTGAAGCCGATGTAACTTTTTAATGTCTTGATTGAATTTGAAAAATATTTAATAATTTTTTTATAATAGAATGTTGTGTGCTCTTTAGCCTATATGAAAGTAAAAGAGGTTTGGTTTAAAAATCGGAAAAAAACAATGTTATTGAATTGAAATTATGATTAAAAATATTTATTAAAATAATTGAAGGCTCTCAAGTGATTTTTAATATACAAAATGATTCAGACGATGGAATATGTCACTGTTGTTTTCAGTCATGTTTCTCTGCTTGGTCACATATATTATTTTATACTTATTTACAACTTGATATTCACTATATTATTTAGAAACTTCTAAGATGAATATTGAGTCAATAATTCTCCATATAGCTTTTAATAATTTATTTTCTGTTTCGAATGATATTTTGAATGGTAATGATATAGGGTTGGTTATTTATGATTCTTCAGAGTTATCGATGAAAAGAAATTATCAACAACCTATTGAAAGTAATCATAATCAGCTTAATAATTTATATGCGGTTTGATAGAATGTGCTGAGTAAAATGTTCTCATAAATCTTGAATAATAAACCGAATATTTGATTCATGAGAAAATCCTAATAATTATCCTAATTCTAATGCTATTTCATCATATAACTAGCTTTAATACATTAACTCTTGTTAATTGATTACTTTTCGACTTGTGGTTCTGCATTATTATCTATGTTCCTATAAAAGAAACTTTTATAATAATATATGAAAAATAGATCATCGGATGGTGAACTGGAATTCTTTGTTCAGTTATTCTTTCCAAAAACAGAATATTACACTAGATTTTAGTTTCTGAAGAGGATAATTCTTATTTTTATATTCTTCATGGATTTGGTATATTTCTAGAATGTCATTGACTACTGAATTATAATGTAAACGTTTGGAACAAACGAAATAGTTTTGATATGATATTACTATTACATATGGTTCAAATTTTAATTCAAATTTATTATCCTTATTCAAGAAAATTATAACTTTTTTGTTATATTACCATTTTTTACATGTTGAAAGATTAAGTTCCACTATTGGTTATTAGATCCTTTAAGAATTTTAGTTACACTAGATTCGATTTCATCTTGCTTTAGATAGAAATATATGGTATATAGTGATTTATCTACGTAAATGGGTTGATTAAAGATATATTTAAAATCTTTGAAATAAAAGAAAATTTAATTTCTTCTCTCCAAAGCGTTCTTGTAAATCAAATGTAGTATATGTTCCAATCATATCTTTCTCATGCTTTACATATTTCTAAAAGCTATTAAATGAGGTTTATAACAAAAAAATACTCTTATTAATCCACACATATTTAATATTTCCCTACAACAAAACATGCTTGTTGCTGATTTTCGTCTTTAGTTTTTCAATCACATTGTATAAGGTAGGCAGAGCCTGTAATGATTTACAACCTACTTGCTTTCTGTGCTCGTTGTCTAACATATCGAAAAAGGTATCAGAAAAAGCTGCGTTTGGATACTCCGCTAAACACTGGAATGTTGGACATTTGTATATAACTGGTCGTTAGGAACTCCGTTTGATGTGCCTGAGAGATCTTGAATAAAATTTCTTCTTAATGGGAGTGAAATTAACTGTCGCTTCCATATTTATTTTCTTCGAGCATGACTTTGTTTTCCCTAGTTTCCCAATTGGGGTTGTCGATTATAGTTGCCAATACTCCAAAATCCTCTTGATAGGTCCCGAACATTGAGTGGAAAACTATTTGTTTTGCTTCTTTTGTCTGCCATAGTCCAATTCATCGACCAAGTATAGGAAGTGAATACTCTATAAAAACAGAAAGCATCGAGTTTGGAAAAATCCATCTTTTCCAACAATAAATTCTTATCCATAGTTTCTGTTCTGAACTTGAAACGCTCTTTCGATGTTAATCAGTAACCAAAAGTTGCTGGTGTCGGAAATATTCGTGTTGCCTGTCTAGTTGTTACTATTAGTGATAAATCAGCCATAGCAGTTATTAAGGGCTTGATCTCTGAGGCATCTTTGTTCTTTATTCTTACTTTGGTCACTAAAGATCATCGATCAATTTTGACTTTCTTTTCCGCTTCTTACCCAATCAACGGGTCCCGCAACTTATGCATCGAATTCTGCGCATGTCGAGCGCCGAGAATCTGAGACTATAAAGGACACCGCGATCACTTGTCTCAGGAAGATCATTCCTGACTCGAAATCCAATCTTTCCATCCTCTCCGCATCTTTCTACTGCTCACGATTCCGTGTCAGCAACCTCTCGGACTGTTCGTGATTTCGTGTCGGTTCACTTCCGAAATGTTTAGTTGCTGGTCAACTAAACTTCTTCCTTCCCGATAGGAGTAATTTCTCGCGAGTGTAATTGCATTTGTGGCAACTGCATTTGCAGTCGCATCCGCACTTTAGCTTGCGTTGTACCTCTCTTCGCGCTAAGAATTTTTTCTAGTCATCCTTAGCGCGTCATTCCCTTCCGTCTTTTATAATCGTACCATTTTTTTTGCCGAATTCTTCCGCATAATTTGATCCGTAGAATCAGTTCATTCGCGGAGATTCGAAATATTTGAACTGTCTCGAATTCTTTTCACACGCGTTAAATTGTAAAGTAATTATTTCGAGATAATTACACAAGAATTTGAACAGTTCAATAGTACGTGTTGTTGTTATTGTCCAGTGAATAGATGGGCCCCATACAAATAAATCTAAATTTCCGAATGTACATTTTTATTCTGCGATACCTTTAACTTCTGCTCGTGGAACGAACATTTTATATTGTTAATATTTATATTAGCTAGTGCGCTAACCACCTTTTTTCTTAATTGTTTGTATCTGTAGAAAGTTGAATATCATTAAAGACAAAATCACCATGGTGATTTATTTATTAAAATAAATTTATTTTGTTTCTTGACTTTACCTAATGTCGCCGTTTCGAATTCGTGGCAGACCAACTGCCGCTTATTCCGGAGTTCTCTCTTTCTATTTTTCAACGAGCGCTCGACTCTCCTTCACCCATAAAGTCATCTCGTTACATCTCTATAATAAACCAGATTATATTATTAAAAAATTAATTAAACATTATTTTAACTAATTTTTCTATAAAAAGAATATTATTTTTATTCAATTTTTTGCTTCTTTCCTTCCAATTAACTTTTTTGTTTTTTTATTTATGTCTATTATTTTGATTTTTTTACATAATAGTACCCATAATTGTGAAAAGTGATTCATTTGAATTAAAACCTTTGAATTAACATTACTAAGAAAATTCGAAAAAGGCAGAAGAATGCCAGACGAACTGATAAATATTTGCAATTATTTAACACATTAAATAAATTCAACTAAATATAAATAAAATAATGATCCAATGTATTATAAAGGTATTCGCATAATTAAATTAAAAGACAAAATCTTACAGATATATATAGATCTAACACTTTTAATCATGGTAATTGATATTTATAGTTTCTTTCTTTACCCAATTTTAATGAAAAGCACATTTTTGTGTAAATCTAATCATTGAATGAATGATAAAATTAAGTGGAAATTCCTAGGCATTCTAAAAGTAGTGGATTTAGTAATTTATATTTGACAAACGCGAAAAATAAACATGGAAGAGTCTATAAATGTATAGGGGACGTGCTAAACAAGAGGGTAGCGTATATATGTACATATGCAATTGTATTCATTGCTTTTCATGAGTGGTTCGGTTAGATCTGTGGTTATTTTGAGATTCTATCCAATTTCTCTTGTCAAGTAATGCTAGTGCAAAGGTAGAGAGTAAAGAAGCAGAGGGCAAGGGATAGAGTGAGAGAAAGACAGAATAACGCTATCAATAAAGATAAGTCAGGATCTTAGATGAAACGAATCTCACTCTTCCTGGAAATTGATGTGCTATACTCGTATCATACGATTTAAGAGATGTTTAATATTTATCACTAATTTTTACATATGATTCGTAAAATAATAGTTGTATAATATTTCGGCAACTATTTCTTAAATTTAAATAAACGTTTAATGTAAAAATGTTTGTACTTATTTAACGTTAAAAAAATCCATTTTATTAAATGATTATTTATATTTACGATAAATAATAGAACTATAAATATGAAAGTAAAAAGAAATTTTAATTTTTCTTATGTATAAAAAACGTATAGGAATTTACATTCATTTTTATCTGTAAAGTAAATTGATCGGTTCCCTACATTTTTTAAATTTAATTATCAAATATCTAATTTTTGAATGAAACACAGTGATAATAATTATATAAGTGAATTAGATGTAAATAAAATGTAAATAACACAATACTGTAAATAATATATTAATCAACATATGTATATATAAATAAAAACTATGTAAGATAATGGAACCGGACAAATAAGTGGAGATGTAATATTAATAAATAAAAAAATAAAATAATCTAATTTTTGAATGGGAAAGTGTTTTGATATTGTTATATTTTTAATAAATAAATAAATTGCTTTATTTTAATTATAATATAGTAGCTACCTGAGATTTATTCCAAAATATAATTAATTAAATAAAAAGTATTATTAATAATCTAATACAAAAGAACTATTTTATTCTATAAAACAATAATTATAAAATCGAAGGAGCCCTAAAACCTTAAACCTTAAAAAGAACTTAATAAAATTATCTCCTTATAAACACTTTTAATTGTTTTGCAATGATCAACGAGTTGACTGATATGACGACTGGATTGACGTTGCCGATAACACAATACCTAGTTTAGAGAGTAAGAAGGAGATAGAGTATATACATTACCTCAACATGCGCCGAAGCATCCATAAACTCAACACTAATAATATTTAGTGAATTTTCAACTTTTTAAATGATTTAATAATTAATTTAATAAAATTAAAATAAAATCAATAAAAGCTCTTTTTAAGCAGTCTGTAATGCGTCTTTGAGAAAAGTTTTATCTGAAGTCCTTTGTGGTTGCCATCACAACTCATAGTTTTTTTTTATTTTTCTAATACGCTTATATTTGTAAGTAGGTGTAGTGAAGTTTCAACAAGTACTTCTATGTAATTAAATATGTGAAGATTTTTTGAAATGTCCGCTTTAAATAAGAATGAATAAGTGTATAATTGATATCACAAATATTTCCTTATTCATTTTTACTTTATTCTAAAGTTTTTCATTTTATCTTGAAGAAAAATTTATTATTATATTGTGACATATGTAATATATATAAAATACAAATTGTATATCCTCTTCTGTTTTATATTTTTAATATACGAAATGTATTGGATATCGATGATATACGTACTGCGTAATGGATTTATAAAAATCCTTTTGTTATTTATTAATTATATCTAAGATAAAATTATTAAAAAACATTACATTTAAGAAAAATTAAAAAATTATTGAAAAATATGTAAATAACAGCTTTTTAAAAAAATATTATTGGAATATTCAACTTATATTTTGTATATTCATAAAATTAAATTTAATATTAAATTTTAATAAATAATGTATTTTCATTATGAATTTTTATATAGAAATTACAATAAGTTAGAAGAATCCATTGAAAGATACTAATATAATGTAATAATTTTTATGTGTAATTTTTTTTGCATGCGTAATAGATTTTCTATTATCTTTCAAAAGTATAAAATAATATTAAAAATATAAAAAATATCAGTACTAGTTTTGATATCTTGAAAGGCAAGTATTATTTTAAATATAAATTTTTGTATTAGAAAAAAATTATTATCAGAAAAATATGAGAATTTAATAACATAATATTAAATCAATTAATGTATTGCTTATATAATATTTAATGCATGAGCAACATCACACGAATTAGTACTTAAAAAGGATTGCATAAATTGGAATTAAATTCATTCATATCATATTGATCATTAAGTAATTATCAAAATAATTTAATATTTATATTTAAAGATAATGCATTTTAAATGTATATTTATTCAAAAGTTTAATTTCTAAATTAGTTTATTGAAATTTTATTTATTTTGAATCGAACATGACTTTATATTTATGCAAGACTAAAAGGTGATGAAAGTTATTTTTATTAGAAATTTTTGCATAACCAATTCTTTAAATTCAATGTTGAAAGTAAAAAACGTTAGGAATTAAAAACATATTTAGGTTATTATTCATAAAAATATCGAATTGAAATTTTTCAATTTTTTTTTTCTTTTTATAAACATAAATAAAAAGAAATTTTAAATAATTTATATTAATATATATATTATAATTTTTATTTAACTCACAATAAAAACAATTTTTTTCTGGTAGAGAACAGAAGGCAAGCATAAAG
Source organism: Eupristina koningsbergeri (assembly GCA_018907245.1). NCBI lineage: Eukaryota > Metazoa > Arthropoda > Insecta > Hymenoptera > Agaonidae > Eupristina > Eupristina koningsbergeri. The sequence goes on along the minus strand of JACCHV010002889.1, from coordinate 506,198 downwards.
GTAAGCCAAAAAAAATTTATTACTGTAATTATTGCAATTTATTTTGGATTTAAATAAAACATTTATTTATTATTATAATTGAATGTACAGAAGATTTTAAAAAGTACTAAAAAAAATTTTGTACAAACACAATTATATAAACACAAATAAATATTTTTTTTAATATACAATGAATGTTTAATGTTAAAGCATTTTCTATATTATTAATAAAAAAAAAAAAAAAATTAAAATAAAAAATTATAGCATATTTTAATTCAGGAATATTTTTTAAAATATTTATGTGTAAATTATATTCAAAATAATAAAAATAATTTTTCTCGAGTCTTACATTTCTTAAGTAGATATTGAATATACATATTTAATCAATGAAATACGTGTACATATTTCGTTTATAAAATATAATACATAATCTATACAATCAATTTTAATATAAGTTTATAGGACTTTAAGTCATTATTAGACTATTTTTATTATTGTAAATGGAAATTCTTGTTACTGGAATGTGTTTGGAAATGTTTAGTTCGAAAATATTCTGGATAGAATGGAATTTGTTTGAGGTTGATTTATAGGTAGGATGAATTTCATTAAAACATTGTATGGAAAATAGTGGATTAGTAACTTTTCAGACTACATATAATTGTGAACTGATAGTTACTTCTTACTTTCTTTTTATTACTTCTTAGCACTATTATAAATTCATAATAAATCGAATCATTAAAAATTTATCAAGATTTTTATAAATATTATAATCATTTAAAAATATAAGTATTATCTTTTATCAATTATTTTTTAGTATTAAAAATTTAAGTTTTTAAAAATGTTTCTCTTTTTAAATAATTTATTATATAATTTTAAAATACCAAATAATATTTTTCAATTAACCTGGATATTAAAAAAATTTTGAAAAGAACGCAAATAAAAATTTTTGTGCTTTTATATATTTCTAATTGAAATTTTTGTAATTATTTTATAGAATCAATTTTTGAAACTTGTCATTCAATATCATAAAATAAAATGTGATAAATATTAAAAAAAATTTTTTTCTATAATATACTAATTTTAATAATGTGACAAATTAACTAAGATTATAAAATTAATTTGCCTGAATATGAATTGTTGCATATAATATTTCATGATATATGGGATTATATTTCAAATTTCAAATAATTGTTGCTTTTTTATGCATTACATTAATTTTTTTTTTTTAAAAATTAAATATTTTTCTAATTTTTTCTGTTTCGAAAGAATTGAAAAAAACAGGTTAAAGGATTGTTAAAATACCAAAGGTTAATAATAATTTTATATTTCTTTTTTTTGTATAATCATTTGTGAAACTAAATCTATATGATTTTTAAATTCGGCTGCACATTGAAGTTTTTATCAGTTAATAATACATATTTTCTTTATTTTAAATTAAGATCAATAAGTGGATTTTTTGTGAAATTTAGGAGTGTTAAAAACATTCGCATGAATTTATTTGTTGTAGACATGGTAAGTATTTTTTTATTGTCTCAACTTTTTTAAATTTCAGCGTTTTTATTATTGTAGAAATTAATCAAAAAAAGCTATTTATATTAAATGGCAATGTCGTATCGATATACATTGATAATTCGAGTCCCGCCTACCTTTTATAATGATTCCACCTTATCGTGAACGGACAGATACCGTAATACAACTAATGTAAATATGATCGAAGTCTCAATTATTAGAGTTGAGTGCACAAATAACGGGAGAACTGTTATAATACGGTGAATTGAAATCGTGGCGACTCGCCTCTTAGCGCCACCGTTCCCGCGCCTACCCTTTGATTAACGAGCTGCAATTATAAGGGTAGGGGGTGAAACCGAAGGGGGTGGTAGCACTAGACCGGGCTGAAGGAACGTCTGGAGCAGACAGCCTTCATATTGGGGTATGTTGCAGCGAAATGCGAGGACGCGGGAAAAGGGAAAGAGATGGACGAAGAGAGAGAGAGAGAGAGAGAGAGAGAGAGAGGAAGAAGAATAGACAGAGTGTTGCGCCCTGTTGCAGAGTACAATGAGAAGGGGGGGGCGAGGGGTTGATTTTCATCCCGCTGCTCTCGTGATGCACTTACCCCTACGCATAGCTGCATGTACATGTACTCACACGTGTACGTGTGCATGTATATTTATTCAAATTCTGAGGCACTCTTGAATTAATGAAATCCTTCTGGGGTCGAATTGTCGTATTGTCAACGAGTTTCACTATCAATGAACTTCTAAAATTTGTTCTTTGTCGCCAAGCGTTCGATCTACTCAATCAATTTTATCATTTCCATTAACTTTACACATGGGTTAACTGTTATCTATCCGTTCATTTCATAAAAATTACCTTTCTAAGGATTGATAGTAACTCTTTCATTCCATTCAATTTGTGGTATGTTGAATGACACCGATGCCCGACTATTTACGAAGTTTGAATTGGTTGTAAAGAAATCAATGCGTCGTTCAAGAGATCAATCCAGAAATTAATGGAGAATCTAAAATAAATTTGTTTGGGAGAAGCATTACAAACATAAGTTGAATCAATCCAATGCCCTATTGTATTCTATCAAAAAATTCAACTTATTATTAATTGTCAAAGGTCAAGTACAGGATTGCAAGTTCGTGTCTGCTTAACTATCATAGGTTCCAGTTCACATGGTAGCTTCCACAAAATCAACAAGTGACTCAACCCTATTCCACTCTCTCTGCCTCCTTCGCCTCTGGATTCTCCTCTCGAGCACTCCACAGGTGGTGCACGTGTATGTGTAAAATTTGTATTTACCTTGGTGGCACGAGTAGTCCACCATCCTGCAGTACCGATGACACTCCCGAGGGCGACCCGAATATTTGCGTTTCAAGGGATCCGAGCTCTCAGATGCTGGACAATGTCCCTCGGTCCAGAAGTGCACTCTTCTAACACGCCACGCACGAAATAATAATCGGATTCTTTTATGATACTCCCGTTTGCGTGCTTTCTCCCCTTTTCATCCTGACTCGAGTGCTTCCTCTCTTCCATATTTAGGGGAGGAAGGGGGCAAGGGGGGCGGGGAAGCGAAGCCTCTATCCGCGGCTAAGTACTCGAAATTTCAATTACTTTTGGGCAATAAAAAATTACTTGGAGAAAAAAGGAAGGAATGTTTTTATATCTTACGACTCTGTGGGTAGAATTTTAAGTGAAAATGAAGCAGGCTTAAGCGAGACACTTTTTCGTCGGGTTTCCAGAGGAAATTAGGTTTGAGGTCTCGAAAATACGTTGTTCATCTCAGTAGTTTATTTTTTTGTCCTCAATTATCACGATAATGACAAAATAATTGTTCGCATTAATTAAAATTGGAGATAGTATATCGCGCGGGTTTCAATCAAAATAAAAGAAGGTGTAAGCGGATCGATGTATTCTAAGCTTTTTTTGCCATCGTATCGGTGATCGAGCTATTAGTGGGTTTCTGGACTGAACGTTAACGGGGTTATGGAAATAAAAAAAAATTATAATTACAGAGGCAGTTCATAAGTCTAAGGGAAATTGAATCGTTGCAGCCTTCGAAAGAATGTTGAAATCGAGGCTTTAACGTATATACGAGTACGAAACGGAAGCAGTCGATGTACGTGCGCCAGAGCGAATAATACAGTCGGTGTTTTCAGTTTTCCACAGAATTCCCATGATGGTAGAGCTAGTGGTCCATTCTCTCGCTGATTCTCTCTCTCTGTCTTTCTCTGTCTCTTTCCTTCTCCCCATCTCTCTCCTTCCCGCGTCACCAGCAGAGCGATATCAACGAGTCTACTGTGAGCCCGAGAAAGGACATCCCCGTGGTTAAGACGGTGGCTCAATTTTCTCTAGTAGGAAAGATGGGGATGAGACGGGAAGAAAGAGGGAGAGCGAGAAGAAGAATTGCGAGTGAGAAAGAAGGCAGACGTTTAATAAAGAGGGAAGAGTGTCTCGCGGCGCCTCATATCGAGAATTCTTGGGAGGCTGCGGATTCTTGGAGATAAGAGAAGGCGGGCACATTATCTGCGTTCCCGTCCGCTGGTTCATTGATAGACTACCACTTCCCTGCGCACGCCAAACTCGTTATAAACATCTCGAAATTTTCACCCCCGGCCCCCTTCGTTTAAGTTGTCTTGTCGTCACATCTGTCCATATCCCGGCCACAATTTTATTGCCCTTTTTTAGAGTCTCGTGTCCCTCTTGGTGTTCCTAATATGAGAGTATAATACACGGCGAACAATGTAGAAAATGGGGGTGACGATATCACATTGACATTATGTGCCTTATTTATCAAACCCAAATGCTCCACAATTTCATTTTTACACTCTTTACAAGCCGAAATAGATTTCGCGTTATGTTTACAAAAGGCTTTTTTCGGAGAGTGGGAAAAATAATATACAAAATTTTAATATATTCGGCGAATGGATGACTAAACGCTGTAGTAAAATTTAATTTTGAATTACATTTTAATGAATTTTTAAATGTGTGGAAAAAGTCTGAATACAAATTGTGCTTAAACTGTTCTTCACTACACAAAGAATTTTACAATTAACGAAATATGATATTTTCTAAAACTTTAAATATGTATCAATTACATTAACTAGATAGTATTAAACAAATATGTCAATGTGCTTAATACTTTATTAAAATACAGGTAACTAAGGGTTTAATTAAAATTTACATTTCTATTTATTATTCTAAACAAGGTATTGTTGCGAGATATTGTTGTATTCAAAAGCAAACCATACAATTAGATCCAACAATATTTTGTTACAAAACCATAAGCATTTAAACAAATGAAATAATTGTTAATAAAATATTTGTATTCTATGAGCTTTTATTAATTTTTTAACATTCCAAAAAAATTTCCAATAATAGTTGATATTCCATAACTGATCCCTCATGGTACTTCATAATTAAATTTTTTTTTTTATTTATTTTCACTTTTCTCTTAAATTGTACAATATTTAAACCAATATTTTTAATTTGATGTATTATTTAAAACTTTTCTAAATGTAATTTGTATAGTATTTATAACTATTATTAATACTATTATCATTTATTACATACCAGAATAATATCTTAAACAGAAGCAAGAAAGTTGTGAATTATGTATAAATTCAATGCTGTAATTATGCGGTGTATAACACTCTTAATTCTAAGAGTAAGTTAGTTTTAAATCCAAGAAAAAATTGCGTAAAATTTAAAGATAGATTACGATAAATGTAAATTTATAATTATTGTTAGATTTTTTACTTTGAATATAATTTGCATTAGTATGTAATTCTAGTTATCAAAAAATTGTAATTCCTGGATTATATTAAAACTTGTAATACTGATAACTACAGATTACCTGAAAATTTGACTTTCTTAAAATATATTAAGTTATTAGGCTAATTTTTAACAACCCCATTTAGTAATAATAAATTTATAATTTAATGTGCATCCTCGATAAAAAGTGTTCAAATTTGATAACTTATGTAGACCATATTTTATATTTGACTCTAGTTATAATTATCAATGCTTTCTATCTGAGGAAGAAATCATGTATTGAGGACACGAATTAATCAAAGATCGAGAGCTCAAAAATAAATAGCGATAAATAAGCATTCCAATGATTATCAGATATCGACTGGGGGATGTCCCGAGGGTATCAAGAATCCCTCAACAACCAGGCGTGAGGATCAGAGACCACCCCGATCGCGAGTCCAGATCGGCGGGGCTGCTTGATCATCGGGGGTGTTGGGGGGTGTCTTCCTCGTCAGCCAACCCGGGGGTCGTATGGGGTTGTAGGTGGGGGTTGAGGCATGCGCTTTGGGGTGGAGGCGGCCCGCGTCGCCGAGGATCGAGGAGACGCTCTCTCGACCAGGAGAGAGGCAGCGCTGGTCGCGGGCTTAGGACGCGCCGCTGCTCCGGGTCCCCGGCGGCGTCCAGGATGAGACGCGCTAGAGCCGCGGCCGTTGGAGCGGACCGACCCGCCGAGGACTAACTAGACATCCAGAGGACCTCGGCCAACCTCGCGAGAGCTTCTGTGAGTCCTCGACAACTCTTTTTTTATTATGTTTTATAGATGTTGAGATGGGGAACGACTTGACATCCTACGCGCTCAAAGTTTAAAATAAAGGGCGGGAATTCGAATCAAGTATCATTGCCATTTTTAAAAAGATATTTTGATTATATTTATTTTGTTTTGTTTTGTTGAATTAAAAATATTATTTATATTTGATAGAAAGAAGCAATATTTGAAATTATGATGAATATGTGTATATTTTCAGTTTTATAAAAATAACCGAGAGATTTTTAAACTATGACTTTTCATAAATTTTATTCTTTTGCTAAATTTACTATATTCTATCAAAAAATTTTTTATTTGCAGTATATTTTTGTTTTCATGAAATTTATTTATTTTGCATGTAAAAATGTTGTTTAATATTTGACAAACTTTTAAATATTTTTGATAACAAAAATTTTTTTTACTTTAGTAAATATTTTCATAATTTTTAATACTTAATTTATTGCCAAATCATAATGCTATTTCGATTAACAAGCAAATAATTAATAAGCAAAATTTATTATTTCATAAAAAATTACTTATTTTAAACAGATAATAAAAAATTCTATTGTATATAAAAAATGAATGCGTTAATACATCTATTGTTTCATTTATAATGATAGATTTCATAACAGATACCCAAGTCATACGAAATAATATTATCTTTGCAAAAAATTAAATTAATTTTAGTTATTGAGAAATTATAATTTAGTTTAAAATACTTATACAATTCACTATTTGCATTTGAAAGATATATATAAAGATGGGAATTACGTTAGGAGTCAAGAAATAAAATTCGAAAGATGAGTACTTTGCATTATTTAGTATTACGCACAAATGGATCACGTTTTACTTGAAGCTCTATAATTTTTATATTCATTCAATTCCTATGTTCAACAGGTCTCAAAACATTTCGTAAGTAAAAAATATGACAAAAAGATAGTAGTTTTTATACCATTTTTAAGGGGAAAAAATTTATTTCTTTTTTATCTCATACAATTGTATTTTAGAACTTTATGATTTTATACACTTTTATAAGTACAAATATTTTCTTTTCTGTATTATTTACTACATCATGCAAAATAAAAATCTTTAAAAATAATATAAATATTATTAATAATAAACATAATACTGTTTAAAAAATTTAGTAGTAATTTTTAAATTATTATGGATTACTGTAAAATATTTTCTTTTATTGTATAAGTTTAATTAGGTATACACTTGATCAGCAATTGTATATTTGAATATGAATTTACTAAAATAAAATATGCATATGAGACATAATACAATGCAAACTTTATTAAATACTTAGAACATTTTTAGAGAATATTAATCTTTGAAACGGGTAGACGGTAAGATAATCGATTTATATTTTTTTAAATTAAAATTCTTTTGAAAGTTAATTGAATAATCTGTTTAGAGACTCATAATCTTGATAAAATATTTCGTTATAAATTACGAATGCTGTAGAGACAATAAGCTGCTTAAAAGTATCTATCGAATTCAGCAAAAAGTGTAAAAAGATAAAAATTCACTTTAAAAAAAAAATTTCCAATGCTACCTTTTTCCAGAACAGTTGACTGAATATTATGCCATACATGTTAAATTATAAAAATTTATACTTTATTAAGTTTAAAGAAAGAGCATAAATAAATGATAATGTTCCACCAATTCCATACATATTGTATATTTTATATATATATATAATACATTTTTAATTGATCTACTATTATTAATATTTAATAATTATTAATAATATTATTTTTTTATTTTAAAATATTATATTGTACATACTTGCAAAAGATTTTAGAGTTTAAAACTTTATTTTTCATTGTATTGTATTTATATTTTTTTTTTATCTTCATGAAAATGAATATGATTTCGTATTGATTTTATATTTAAGCATTATAAAATCAACAAACGTATAAATTTTTTCAAACTATATGCGTCTTTGAATTCTGGCCCAACAACTTGTCTCTGGTGAATAATTTCAAAGGTAAATAGTAGAATGACGTATCTACTGTGCAGTAGTAACTCTAATCAAGAATAGCCTAGTCTTATAGCTTTGTTCCTTGACATTCCTCGACTTTATAATCGCGAAGGCCAAGCGGTTCCATCGTTAGTTATATCAGTAACCCCTATGACTCTTGACTCACCTTTCATTTCCATGTGTCATCTCCATGAATATGTCGGCCATTTAAATCAAACTTCCGTGAGGGTGTGCCCGAAGGAAACCGGAAATTAGCTTATCTGTATCTACATCTGCCTATCTCCTGCCTAGCTCCATCCTTAGCTAAAGATAATGTTTTCATCCATGCTTTGACCATTGCAAACGTCGTTTTACGAAATTAAGTAATGCTTGGTTTGGCAGAGAATGCAAAAATCATTACTTGCACATACTGGAACTTACCTTTGATTGACAAATAATTCATTTTTATAATATTATTGAAGAATTAATTTTGATTTGAGTAATCATTGTTCGGCTTATCCGCTTAAATTTATATAATGCGAACTATTATTCATTCAGCCGAAATCATTCGTAGTAAGTGCAAGCGTACTGATAAGTTTAAGATATTATTATATTAATAATTTCTTTTATTATTAAATATTTATTATTAAAGATAATATTAAGTTTCGACATATAATTACGTAATTCAATTACTATTATCAGCTTATTAGGAGATCATTTGATTATTATTAGATTATTAAATTTACGTTTTAGGTATTTTTTAATATGAATAATTTTTGCAGATCTTAGCTGATTCGAAATAATTTACTTTACTATTCAGTCTTCATAATACATATATAATCATAATTAAAATTAGATTTATCAATCATCGACACAAAGTTAAACTCAAATTATTTCATTAAAGTTTTCTAAGACGTTTAAAATTTTCTATAGAAAATTAACATCCATTAAAATAATTAACATAATTTAAGAATTTTTTTCCAAAATTATGTTATAAAATTTTAATAATAAGTATATTGAATGTTAAAATTGCGTATCACACAAATATAGTGACAATGAAAATGTATATTTTATTTTATTTGAGATATAATTGCATATTTACAATACAACTTGATTAAGCGTTGATCCTTACAGCCAGTTTATAGTATAATTTCTTGAAATTATCTTTAATTAATAATTATTACGTAATAGCTGTGTATTATACAGTCAACTTAACCCATCTAGTATACTTGTTACTGAAGGATTAATATTTTTTATAATTACGATAGTAAATAAAAATAATTCAATATTAATAAGAAATTTATAAATAAGTTATATTTATAATTTATTACATATTCGTATAATAAACTGAATGAAAAAAATGTATATTTAATATAAAATCAAATCAATTGTATTAGATTACAATTTTTTAAATTATTGAAAATTATTAATATTGTAAAGAAATATAGATATAAATATCGATCAGCTTTTATAATAAATAAAATGAACTGTTTTTTTCGTAATACACCGAAACCTCGAATTTGCACATTAAAGTTATTAACGATTTCATCCAAGTATTTATTGTGTATTTTAAGATATTTTTGTATTATTTCATTTATAAATTCAAAATTTAGAGTGAATATGAAAATTATTTAATTTATAATTTATAAAAATCAAAAATACATATTAGAAATACTGATTTTTAAGTTTAATTTGTGTATTAAAAATATGCTCAATTGCTTTAAAATTTTACCTCCCACTGATATAAATCTACAATTAAAATGAATATTTCATTATAATAAACAAAAATATATATTTCAGAAATAAATATTTTAAAATATAAAATATACTAATACGTAGAATTTCAAATTATAATATTCAAAGTTTTACTGTTGATAAGTAATGCACGTTTTAGTTGAAATGTGAAGTATCTAATTATGTACTTGGAAGAAATATGTTAAAAACTACATCTATATAGTACATTTAGTAAATCTTTTATTTTTAAAAAAATAAAGTCTTCCAGAAATAGTAATTTGGAATTTCTATAATTATGATCAATAAAACTGACATAATATATAAAAGTGATTTATTTGATAATAAAGGGATGCTAACTCTTTCTAGGAGTACATTCTTTTCATACCTTAACGGACTGAAAGTCGTTAGAAAATATCTCACAATTCATTACTTTTTCGCCTTGAGCTCATACCAGTTTAATAAAGTCCTATCTTTTATTAGGATTGAGAACTCATTTTATTGTCCACTATTTTTAATTTTATTTAAATAATCCTAAGAAAAAATTTGATCTGCTTTTTTTCGACCATTTACATAGGATCCATTAACTACAGTACTTGAGTAGAATGTTTTTAATCTACCATTTAATTATCTACGTGTTTCATATTATTATCGAAGATTTTATTTAAGCTTAAATTTTCTATTTTTATTCTTTTGTGACGAACTAAAATACAGAGCAAAAATATTTCTATTTGAAATCTTTTATTTTTATAATTTAAGAATGTATATATATATATATAAATTCAATTTTACTTGGTTTAGTGTTTGGTGTTTTTGGAGATATACAACACGTACAATAATTATAAAATTTTTTAAAATCTTTCGATTAATTTTAAATATTAATTTTTAGCATATGTGCCATTATATGCCATATATTATTCAATATAATTATTATATATGTGTAGTTATAAAAAAAAAAAAATAATGTTTTTATTGCATCACTGTTCGGTGTTATTAATTAATAATATTATCTTGTAATAACAGAAATTGAGAGAATGACTTTGTTGATTTTATTAAGACAATTGGAGAATTTTTTCTTTTTTTTTTTTCTTCAAATTTATGAATCGAGAGAATAAAATATGTTTAGAATACACGAATAAGTTTCTACAAGTTACTACACAGATAATTTAAAACCAGCTTGCTTTAAAAGCAGGATAAAAATTGGTTGTAATTGAGTGTTGCTCATTTACAACAGTGAACCCGATTTCTCGATCGCGACATCATGTAAACACCATCTGGCCGATATAAATCCACTTTAGGCATAATGACAACGTTCATTATCCCGTAGTAAAATAAAAATCCGGTGTCACGTAAAACCTAATATACTCTGCAATTTGTTATAAGCTTCAATCATCGCGATGGAGAAGTGCGTCGGTGTAATTTCATTGGGAGATTTGCGAAGGGTGCGTGAGGACGAAGGAGACAAAGGAAAAGGACATCCAAAGGCAGGATTCCGGAACAAGTCGACGAGCCTCGACAGCGAGCCAGTGTTAACTCGGGGGTAGGTTCGGTTAATAGAGTGATCGGTAACCGAGTTATAAAGCAATCTGCATGACTCATGTCCCTCCCTCCCTCTCCCTCCTACCCCCCTCACTCTCTTTCTCTCTCGCTGACTCACCCTCTTTTGGTACTTCGGCGGTGCGCAGCCTTGGGACTCATAGCGATAATTGCCGACGGTAATACAATTACCAGACGCGGAATTGCCAGGTTGACTCTCTCTCTCGACCGTACCTGAGATGCCTAGGAGTCGCGGCTGCAACCGCGCGACCGTCTCATTTCTTTTTATCTCATTATTTTTATGTAAGTTATTGCGCGCTAGAATTAAAAGCTCCGCTTAAGATGGAGATAATTGAATTGAATAAATGGCGCGGGGAGGTTATTACGGAGCTGCTCGGAAGATTTTGAAAAATATTAGATTACTCTCCCGTCTTCCTCACACGCGTGAAATTGAATAAAAATAGATATTAACAGAGTAGTGGAGGAGAAAACCTAATTTGTATTCATCAGTCCTGCGATATTTCAACCATCGAAGGTGCATCGAGCGCGCTTTTATTCGATGTCGCCTCCCTGTAATAAATGTCTTTACATACACTCCGACTGATTCCTAAGGAGAAAGTAAATTATGTACATGCATGTGCGATATAAATTTTCCTTCTTGTCCGGGGATAGGGAGAAAGAGAGATAGAGAGAGAGAGAGAGAGAGAGAGAGATGGAAAAAGAGAGAAATGGAAAAAGATAATGACACGTGTAGCAACGCGGAGGACACCTAACGCAGTTTCCCGATTCAAAGTCGAAGACACGTGCGAGCAATCAAGGGGATATTCGAGACTAAAATTGAATTTACACCAGGAAGACTGGTTCGCCGAAATTATAAAACGGGGATGCAGAAGGTACGAGGACGTCGTAAAAAACTCTTGGAGATCGTGGGGATGTCCTGGTCCCCGATCGGGTGTAACTTTGTTTCCGATACACTCGCCTCGGCGAGGATTTCCATTTACATGGGCAATCGTATGCTCTTGTGTCTCCGGGTTAGTTCCGCATTAGTCGGGGAGAAAATTGAAACAAAGTGCCGACTTTCTCTCGTCCTCTTCCTCCTCCTCCTCCTCCTCCCCTAGACAATTTCCAAAGATTCTCATTCGGAATCGAGCCATAAACAACGATTTCGTTGAATCACACGCTGTCATTTTAAATCGGACTGGCTCGAATGTGTTTCCAATCGCATCCCCCGGCAATTTATACGTATTATCGCAAGATGTGGCGCTGCACAGGAAATAGTAATAAAAGCTAGTTAAATTTCGGTAAAGTCGCTTGCCGATCCGAGCCGACGGCTTGCGGGGTGGAAGTGCAGGGGTGGTTGCGGGGGTGGCGCTGCATAAAGAGGAAGTAAATAAAAAGGGGGCGCGGCGATGAGCTTTATCGGTAATATACGGCTTTTAGCAGAATGTATCAAAGTGCCAATCTGGTTGGCCGTGTCGGTGCGGGGGCGGAACAAACGCGAAAGCCAACATACCGAGCCGTTTTCTCTGGCGGCTAATGCAATTTTCGTCCCGTAGTAATTCGCTTAGCGTCGTAATATCGCGCGCGCGCATTCACCCCCTCGCCACCCCTAAGTGGAACGCCGCGATACGCCCTATTCGTTCCACCCTTACGCTGCCGGGTTATAGTGTCGCAGCACTACTTTACGACCGTTTGGCCACCGCCTCGACCACCACCCCCGAGCTTTCTTTTCGGCTTTTGATGCGACGCGAGTACTGCACTCACGTGTTGGGCTCCTTTGCATTTTACCTTTCTTCCTTTTCCTTTTAAAGTGAAATTTGTTGGAAATTAGTGCAAAATTATTGCCGTCTCCGTTGCATTTTTTAATTTTTTGAAACTTTTTAGAAGAACGTCGAATTTTTTATTCATTTACCTTTGTGCGTTCACTTTTTTGTTGCTAATTCAACTAAATTTTTTTTAAAAAGTTATTTAATTTAAATTGATATGTATTTTCTTTTTCTTCTTTTTATTTAAGCAATTTAATGATGTGTATTTTGAATAATGTACGTTAATGTAATTAATTATGCTACGAATGCATTAATAGAATTTTCATAGTTATAAATTTTATGAACATTTGCGAAAAGGCTATTATCAAATTTTAAATGAGTTATATTCAATAATGATGAAAATTTTTTTTTTATTGCATATTTTACGTTTTATTTTTTTATGCCTTGATATGCCGTAAATAATTAAATATTCGAGTATAAAAATAATAATTACACAATACGAAATCACGAATAATCTATAAATAATTAATTTACAATATGAAAATTCAAAGCTAGATTCATTTTATTAATTTGATTTTAATTTGAATGATGGGTATAAATCACTGATTTATGAAAAATATTTATAGAATTTTTAAGCATTTGTGTTAATAGGAATTTAGTTGAATTCGATAAATTAAAAAAAAATAGGTCTAACGTTTCCGATGGTGACCTTATTTGCATACAAACAAAGTAAATCGTTTAAATTGTAATTTAACAATGAAGTTTTTCTGTCTTTCAGTATTGGCAATTACTTTTACTACTTCAGGTGTATCATTAAGGTCCAAAATTACCTCATATATTGTGTGTACTTGTTTTGATCTTTTCAGGAATCTTTTAATTATTATGTTTAAGTTTTAAATTGATTAAATTCTTTTGTGATTAATATGGTAAAATTACTCTTACAATTGTGAAATGACAAAGTTTTTATGGTGGTAAATTGGTAAAAAGCAATTCCTTTATTATGAAATTCCTTTTATTAACTTGATATCAATACTCCTCTATATCACAACTTTGTACAATGCTTCAAGTTATTATTTTGGATTGTCACTTTTCCAAAAGATTCCTCTGGTTTGATAGTAAATATATACATAATTAAGATATTTTTATTTAATATATAATATTTTTCATTTAATACATAATTCGCAATATTATATTTATTGAATATGTTGTCTCGAATATTTGGGAAATCATTCTTAGTAGTAGTTTTGATTTTCATCAGTATTATACTTTGCTTTCTTATTATATTATATTTATCGTTTTTTCGAATTATTTTGACTATTAAAGCATGATTCTTATAAAAGAGCTACAAATTATTATTTCTTGAAAAGATTTGTGGATGAATTAATATGATTTCCTATTTAAGTTTAAATGAATTAGTAATCAAAAAGTTCATAAATTGCAACTGATAGTATACGTTTAGAGTTTATTAAAATTTTACTGACTCGACATAAAAATTCATAAAAAAAATTATTGTTTTAACAGACAACTTTCTTATACTTTATTGTTTTATCATTTTATCATTAAAATGATACATTATATAAGTACAAAATTTTGTAATATATACTTTTGCTATTTATTAAAATTTCAACAATAAGTAGATTGATAATAATAACAATATAGTTTCGGGAGTTTAAAAAATTTTTCCTTTTGAATAAATAAATTTATAGTAAACAATGTTTTCATAAAAAGCATAAAAAGTTTTGATATTAATAATATAATATCATCATCATATTATATCATTAAATATTATTATTAAATTAAGATTATTTGAGTGAATTTATGCATACTTCTAACCATTAAAATAAAAAATATTTTATGATTAATTATTCTTAATTATTCAGTATCAATTAATCTTAGTTATTCAGTAGCATATTATTATTGTAAGCATATCATCAAGATCCACTACTTTGAAATTATAATCTAATATTTTAAATTGTGTTTTTACAAATTAAAATAAAATGAGATATTAGTTTTGTAATATTGATTTTTCAAAGAGAACGTTTTTTATTTAAATTATGAATAATTCATTTTGAATGAATTATATTAATAAATTGAAAAGCATTCAAATTGACTATAGAACAAATAATTTTCTCAATTTTAATTTTAATCAAAATCTTATCTTATTTTTAACTTTCATATTAAATTAAATTATTGAAACAGCAATTTTTATATAAAATAATACCATTTGTATATAAATATTAGTTCATAAAAGATAAAATTAAAATAACAGTTTTTTGCAATAAAAGCATGTTTTTTTTAAATATTATAATTATTAATTTAAGTGGAGAAATTTTAAATTATATTTTTTCTTAAAATTTTTTTATTAAATATTTAAACAGTAATCGGGAAATTTCTATAGCATAAATAAATTAATAAAACTGGCTTTAATTAAAAATTGTAATTAAAATTGCCAAAAAAATGGATTTTATGAAATATATTTTATAAAATAAATTCATTATTATAAAATATAAAAGTATGTAATATGCATTTAATTTTAACAAAAGATCGTCAGTGGAATAGGGAAATAATCAAAAAATTTATAAATTATATTTAAAATATAACTTATGAATTACATTTAAAATATAAAAAATGATTCTAATTCATCAAATGATTCATTCATATAAAATTAAAGGTCAATGCTTTAATGTTGTATTAATCCATAATGCAATACTTTAATAGCTAAAATAATAAATAGAATTTGTGAGAATGTATCAGAAATGAAAAAATAACTACAATCTAAATTTTCAATAATAAAAAACTGTTAAGAAATAATTAAACATTATAAAAGATAATAATTTATATATTATTAAAGGTTATGAAAGATTTATATGGATAGATAGAATAATAAAAAAAGATTTATATAGATTTGTAAACATATATATGTATATATTTTCACAATACTATATATGTACCAGTTGAATATATTTGAATATATTTTTTAGTATAATACTTTTTGCTTTTTGTTAATAAAATTATGATAAAATAAATCACATAAACTTTTAAATAGACGTAAAATAGAAAGATATCAAAAAATTATGATCGAATAACGAAATTAATTTATGGAAATAATTTTTTATTTAATAGAATAATCGGTCCATTTATAAATCAGTTAAAGATAAGCTATTATTTATATTCCTAAATAATGATATTTACCATTAAAATTAGAATTTTACTTAAAAATTTTTAAGAAATAATTCTAATTGTATAAAATACTAAAAAAAATATAATTATTATATGATTGAATAAATTTCAACTTAATTATCAAATCATTAAGTACGCCGTTATAATGTGATAGTATAATTATATAGTTATATATTTATGAAGAACTGTAATATAATTTAGCTTAACGCGGTTATATAAAATTAGTTTTATTTATTTCATAAAAAAAATCATTATTAAAGTTGATAGTTTGAAATGAATCACATCGACAATTTTTCTTTTTAATATCATTTAAGAAAATATACAGTGTTCCTATAGATAGCACAACATATATATATATTTATATAATATAATAGAATATATTTGTATAATATTTATTTTTATAAAATTTAAAACATCTTATTGAAATACATCATAATATATTAAAGTTGTATACTTTCTAGAATATTCTTCTCATTAAAAACACTATTTTGTACAAGATATTTGCAATTTTTTAAATCAATAGAGCTATATTTAAAATCGCTGATGTACAGAGTTGAAAATACCTTTAAATAAAGCAAAATAAGAATAATTACAGCTTCCAACAAAAAATTTATCCACATCAGATTCTAAAATAACTACTTTTTCATATTTTGCCCGAGTAAGCCAGCGTCCAAATTCATAAAAGCTTAATACGATAAAAACATTAATTGCAATTCAAATATTAAACTTAAATTATCGATGTAAAAATTCATCAGTAAATCTCAATTAGAAAATTAAGTATTGATTGGCAGTGGATCGATTGAAGCGTAGACTTTATAAATTCAGTGCCTCTAGCAATCGAAGTTAAAGTTAAGACGTGGCGAATCTGTTATAGATACTGGACTTCCAGACCGGCCTACTTGTTGAAGCCCGAAGCAACAGTTTGCTCTTTAACCTCTCTCTTTCTCTTTCTCATTTTATGGTCCTTCCTCCTCTCTCGCTCTCGTCTTTGGAGTTCGCTACTGTTGACGAGACTGAATTTTACGTTTCTTTCCCAGTTGCGAACCAATGGATCAGTTTTATTTTTATTGTGCGTTTTCCAGGTTTTTATCGTTAAATTATATGGTTTTCTTTTGTTTTAGTTGGAATTGGTAATTACTTTTCTTTAATCGGATAAATGTGTTTGAAATTCGTAAAATAAATTTTATATCTTTAATTTAAGTTGAAATTGTTTTTAAAAACATTTTTTGATTTATTACGCGAAATTGTATTTTTATTGTTTAATATTTCCTTTATAAATTTATTTGAATTTTTAATTTTATATGGATATACATTAGACTGCATCTTTATATCATTATTTCTTTTTTCAATTTTATAATAGGATAAATATTCAAATTTATTTATTAAAAGGTATATGTTTTATTCAAGAATCAAGCTTTAAAGTACACTGCACTATTTAGGTCATGATCATCGTAGAAAATACGTTTTATTTACGAATTATTCATTAAAGTGGACAAACACAATGTGCGAAAAAAATAAAATGTATATCATTCTTTTATTTATTATTTTTACTATTATTCTTTAATATTATTATAAAAACTTTTTAAACAATGGTTTCTCTTTAAATCGACGAGCGATTTCAATTTTTCAATAAAAGCTTCTTAATAATCAATTGCTATAGTTTATTATTATAAAAGAGGTTTGAAAAATAAGTAGTTCATATATCCACAAAATTTCTATTGTGAATTTAACATGACAAGTCATTCACAATTAAACTATTTAGTTGATATTGGCGTATAAAAATATGTCCTTATCATATTATTTGATATAATTTAGTATTTATTAAATTTGGTTTTTTATTTAATATTTTTTTTAGAATATATTTGAAATACATATTTTTATATTGTCTATTTATAAAATTAAAATTATCCTTTCACTTGTACTCTTTTTTTTTAAATGTATTTTACAATGTCTACTTGTATCATAATATTTTTCAATTTATAAATGATTCAGATATAACTTTTTTCAGATGTAACTTTGTACAAAATACTGAATTATTTATAAATATTATATACATTGTCATTAAATTCGTAAAATAAAGTTTCCAGATAAGTGGGTGTTGTAAAAAATAATGAATTATTAAATAAATTAATACTGTAAAAAAATTTTATTTTTCAAGAGCTATTTTTTTAAAAGCTAAATTTAAGTATATTTTTTGTTATGATATTAGTGCTTGTAAAATTTATTTAAGGAGTATTAAATTGTATTAATTAATAATCAGTGTCGAATTATTAATTGAATTTAGGTAAAACTTGACGTATGATTACGACATCAATAGTGGTTCAAACATCTTAATGAAAACTCTCAATTGCATTGGCAATAAAGGTCAGAATTTGCATTCAATTTTGAAGTTTCAAGCATTTACCATTATAATCATATCATAATTTATAAATTATTCATTATAATTTTTAGTTTAATTAGAATAATAATAAATAATAATGATTGTGCTATTGTATGATTGTATACTACGTATTGAATTATATTGATTGTATTGAACGATTGTATACCACGTAAAAATACAATATATTTTATATTAAAGATTAAAAAAAGAATTGTAAAGCACATTTATTACTATAATAAATTTTTAATAAGATTCTTCAATCATTTATAGCAACTTAAAAAATATTTATTGAAACTCATCTAAAGTTTATTCGGTAGGGGCTTCTTTAAGGAAGACAAGGTCGCAAATTATTAAAGACATATTTAACACAATTAAGAAGTACACGCGAAGTTTATGATCGAATGCAATGCCTGACAGGGGAACAATTTTCAAGGACTTTTGGGTAGATATGATAGTCTGTCGCTTAATTGATAATCTTATTGCTAAATGATAGTATGATTCAAAGTTAGCATAAGATCTGATTAAGCTATTCAGCCATTGACATAGTGTTTCTCGCGTCTTATCAATAAAGTCTCTATTCGCCCAGATCTAATTACTTCTTAACTAAAGTGAAACTCTTGGCAACAGTTCCATCAGAAATTATCGCGCTTTCCAACAAGAAGTGGAGTACTAATGTTCACGATCCCTGAATACTCAATATGTACATGAACAAATACTGCTTCATAAATTTAATATGAAGAAAATTCTATATAATCTGAGTTAAACAGATTTTGACTGGGTAATCTTGTTGTCAAAGTTAGTTATGACTAATAATTTTGATAGTTAATTCTATTATACAGTAGTTTGAATAGTTTTATTTTTGATATTTAGAGCAATTAAAGCAATGCTTTGAAGATTTATATGTCGTTTTATAATAAAATACGAATATCGTGAAAATCTTTTTTAATCTTTTATATCTTTTCATGTGTTTTACCATGCTTTCCTGCCGATCACATAAATATTTATTTAGTAATAATAGAAAACTAATTTTTTTAATCAATTATTTGTAATGAAATCTCTGAGTGAAAATTAAAAAAAATGCAAGATTCTTAATTATTTGGTAATGATGAAAAAAAATTTCTTTGTATCGTGTAAAAAAATAGTAAATTTGGATATTTATAAAAATGATATAAATATATTTTAGTTTTTATAATAACGTTTTATCATATAATTTGAAAAGAATTTAAATTTTGTATTTTTAAATTATATCCTGAATGTTACATTAATTTAATGTAAAGCTGTAATAAAAACTTTTTTATTTCTATAAACATCTAGATCATACTGATATAATGTATACCGATAATGAAGTATAGATATAGAATTATAGAACTGAATATATATTGTTGGTACCTAAATATTAAAGATTAAAAAATTACAGGTATTCCAGAACTGTAGAGTTATAAAAAATTGTCAAAGATTATTTTGCACATTTTTAATGACATTCGATTCTGAATCGATTGAAAAAGCTTTTTATAAAAAATTACCAAACACCAGAAAAAGTATTAAAATAATAAATTTATCGAATTGTTGGGTATAAATTTCGGCAGCCCAGCGAAAATACATTTGCACAATAGGTGGTGGACCAGGGCTGCAAAATTGCTTGCTACCGGAAGGGTCTAATGAAAATAAGGACCATAATTCCTTTAATCACGAGTGGGGGAGTTATGTACAAAAACAGGAAGGAAAAATTAAACGAAGCGGCATCGGCCGAGTGAAGGGAGTGATGACCAAAAGCCGATAAGTGGTCGGATTGCAAGTGGATTATCGCGGGGGCGAGTCCTGTAACTGACGTCCGAGACAAGTGAGTTGATGAAGTGATTTCTGGATATTCGTCGATTCATCCGGGCTCATTAGCGCCGAGTGGTTCCGACGTCGTGTATCCCGTATGAAATACTCCGGAGCGCACAACCGGGCGAAAAGAACCCACGGTTAATAGAAAAATCTTGTAGACCTATCCCCTACCCCCCGGTCATCTACGAGTGCGGGAATTTATTGTAAAACGTCAACGCGATGCCGTCCCTGCGTATGAACGATGGCACTTCCTCCTTTGTTCGAATCGAAATCATCGGGGATGAAAGTCACTTTTCCAGGGTGGATACGTTGATGTGGACTGCGAGGTGCGTGTTGGCCTCTTAATTATACCAATTTTCCCCCTAAGTAGGATTATGTGACAGTGCATTTATTTACTAGCTTAATGCCCATACTGATAATTATGAGTGTGATTTATTATAATAGAATATAAAAGTGCCTATTTTTATTCCAGTATATTGTTCCGTTGTTATTAATTATTCTAAATCTTGATACACAATGTCCCTAGAGATCACTAGATAGTTATTGGACTAATTAACAGTAAACTGAATGAATAATAATAATAATTACAAACATTTCTTATCACAATAGATCATGAAGATATATTTTTTTCTCTTGCAGTGCACTTTTTCTATTATTCTTAATTTTTTAAAAAATGTTAATACACAATTTCCGTAAAAAACGCAGATGTCTCTGGAGGAGAACAATATATACCTGAATAAACAAATACTACGCCTTGCAAAATAGTAGATAGATAGTCGATCGCATTGTAATCTACTCTTCGAAAACAGGGATTTTCTAATAAGAATAGTTTGAAAGGACTATAGTACTCATGTTATATACATATTTGTCATCTTTAACAGCTTTCCATCAAGAAATTCGCGCTCTTACGTAAGTATAAAACCGCAAGTAAAGCCCGTCGACAAACAAACTGCGGTGGTCAATCTTTCTGTAATTATTGCTGTAAAGCTTTTGCGGGACGAGATTCGTCCGAAGATTTAAAAAAAGAAAAAAAGAAGAAAAAAAAGAAAGGAAAAGAAGTCGCTAGGGAGGAAGAAGGAAGAAGAGCAGATTGAACGTCTACCCGTTGAAAGCCAAGCATCGGGGTTTATAAGTGGCGCAAGAGAATAGAACCTTTCAAGGAATAATGCACACACAGTCTTGAGAAATTGAGAAAAAGATAGACGATGGGGAAATGTTAAAATAGAAAAAGAGTAAAAATGAGAATGAGTGGGAGAGGCAAGCTTATAAGAAATGCTAATTGCCTTCTCCCTTTTTCCCTGTCTAAGTACCATTTTTCTATATTTCTCATCTTTTTTTTATTCTCATTGTCTTGCATCATTCACCTCAATTTTCTAGTGCATGTCTATATTTTATAGGAAAAGCATCAGAGTATATTTCCGTAATATCATTTCATAATATATTTTAATATTAGTTTTAATTTAGTTTTAATAATTATTCTTATTTGATATTATCATAGATAGTTTTCTTTAGAATAGTATCAATATTGAAATTCTAAGATATTTTATTTGTTATTTAATTCATAATTATTAAATACTTAAAATATTCAAATAGTAATTTATATGTAAAAAAAATACAACGAAATAAGAAAATTTATAATATAAATATTATTTTAAATTATATTTTATTATGAAACAAGTATTAGCTTATTTATTTTCATATATATATATGTGTGTATAAATGAGATTTTTAATAACGGAAGCTTTTTATAAATTGAAATGTATTTCTGAAAAAAAAATAAAAATTGAGTAAAGAAAATATTTCAATTACAGTATTTATGTATGTGTAAACTGAAACATAAAATTAAAAATAAAATTTATTACAATTTACATTGAAACGATAAAAAATGGTTAGTGTAAATTGATTCTTGATATATTATTTAAAAAATAAATAGAAAATCCTATCATTTAATATGGATATATTATAATATTAAATTATTAAATAAGAAGGCCGTAAATGTTGAATTGATCATGTTACCATGACAATAATGTTATTTATTGCATATTCCGAATTCGATTATTAGTCAACTTTGAAAGCCAAATCTCTTCGAGTCCCAAATAAATATCGACAGCAATGGAAAACTGCTTATAAATAATAAATATTTGTTTACTTAAAATTTTAAATAAATTATAAATGTAGTAGATTGTAAAAGAAAAGGGTATAGACGTATGTTCGAACAAAGGCTTGTAATTTTTAAGCTTGACTTTCTTGCTTACATTCACTTCAGGTTATTGAACGACAACTTTGGGGTGTTTTTTCAGCGATTCACTCTTGGTAATTCGTTTGTTTGTTTGTCTCTTGACAATTCTCCCGCCTAGTGGTTAATTGAAGATGTTCCTGGGTGGTTGCTTTTTGACGAATGACTCATTCTAATGAGTTTTACTTATCGTCTAGCTTCGAGAAGATGTTTGCTGATTGCCAAAAGCATCCCATCTAATTCTGTCTATTCTCCGTGGGATTAATCGCGAGGATGTCAACCCGATGAGTGTTTTTGTACAATTTTTCTTATGCTCTTGCTGATTTCTTGGGTATTCATGTATTAAACGCAAGTGTATTACTTATCTCAATATTATCCAAGTCGCATTGAAAGTTTCTCAGATGATAATTCTATTTTACCTCCATTGTACTCTTTAATACTGGCAGGAGTATATATACTTCCCTTTATTTATTGCTTATACAAAAATATTTGAGACAAATGTGAATAAAATTATATTTTGTTAATATTATTGTTATCATTATAATATAAGCTATAAAAACAAACTCTATCCTATACATTCATTAATAAGATTTTCAATAGAATATGCAGATGCGATATTATTATTTTCTCTGAATGGAAAATGTAAAAAAAATTTATCTTTTATTTCTAATTAGTAAATTTTTTAAATTTATTAGTAAAATTATATAAAAAAGTGATACCTCTCTATTTATAATTTAATCAGCATAAATCTAATTTAAAAACTAACAAAAGAAAAATTTTCTGTTAATATTTAAAATTTATATTCTTATAAATAAAATTATACGAATGTCACTCTATATAATTATTTTTATAAGTTATTAGCAGTTTTATTTTCCATTATATTATGAATAAAATTATTCGTTTTTTTCTTAAATTTATATAAGAAGTACAATTGAAAAATTCATATTCATGATTTATGAAGTACGTGCGTCAAGCAAAAAAGTGTAGTTGGATACGATAAAGTGATGAATTAAAAGCATTGTATAATAACATTTTTACAAAGGAGGCTACGTGGTGACAGTACAAATGAGTATTTTATAGTGTTAAAAGCTTGGAATTGATACGACTATTGCATTATTTCTTAATAATTAAAATTACTTGAAATGTTTAACTTTTCTGTATTAAAGCATTCTGCAGATACAAAAGAAAAACTGTGAGAAGAATCTACTGGAATGTGCGCACAATAAAAATGTAATTTTAGACATTTTATTTTTTTTTTCGAAATATAATTATTTTTTATCGACCTCAAAGATTTTCTAGACTTTTATTGTCGTAAGTGGGCAAATCAAGGAAAGTGCCGGAAATGCCCGATTCACACGAAAAATTACTTGAGAGCTGTGCATCTATATTTATGTTCGGCTCTCAATTTTTTTGTATAAATATTTATGTTACATATTTCAGTAAATAAATAAGGTCATGAATTCAAAATTCTATTTGAATTTTTCCTTAATTTAATATTTAATATACTAATCAAATCATTTTCATTAAGGAACTTATAATTACATTGATCGCAACCATATTGTAAAATATTGTATGCATAAGAAATAATTGGGATTCAACAATTTATAACAGCAGTTTTTAAATATTCCAGTTAAATGTTCTAATTTTTTTTTTTTTTTTTTTTTTTTTGTAGAATATTATTAGAATTTATGTAATATAATTTTAATACGTTTTATATCAGTGCAATTTACTTCTTAAATGTAACATAAAGTACTAAAATGATTAAATTATAAAAAAGTCAAATTTTATTTTTAATGTTTGTACAAATGTTGCAAGCATTTTATTGACAGATTATCGACAGATCAACAAATTTTTTTTTATTGTATCTTATAATCAATGTTTTATTCAAATTTTTTTATAAAGAAGTTTTATAAAAAATATTACATATAATTTTTTCTTTTTAGCAATTTTTTCAGATTTCATTTCTTTTCCTCAAAAAATATCATTTTATAACTTAATTTTTTAATTTAATCTTATGTTAAAATAGTATTCAAGTTGATATATATGTATATATCTGGTATGTTGAGTGAAAGTTACAGAGAAAGAGAAGGAGAGAAATTTTTATACCGTGGAATTTTGTTTTAGTAGTTTTAAACTTTGCTTGTCAAAATACGTCAAAAATTTTTTAGTTTGTTTTTATATTTAAAAAGCAATGTTGAATGATTCAATTTTACATATTTAAAAAAGTCAAAATGTGAAACATGATTTAACAATTAATTCATTCGAAAAGGCAAATTTTTAAATATTTCTAAAATATAAAATTTGGAAGTTAATAAAATCAATTTTTTTTTTGTCAATAACCATATGATTGATAAATAGTAATAATTAATAAGTAATAAACTAACATTTTTGAAAACATAAAATTCCTTCATTGTTAGAAGGAAATATTACTTTAAAATAATTAGAATATAAATATACTTCTTTTCATGAATTTTAATTTACTTTGACTAGTTTTTATTTGAAAATAATAATGCAAAATAACATTCACAAAGGTGTTTATTTTGTGAAACAACATGATTTTATTTACTTATTAAAAACTTATAATCGGATTAAATTAAATAAATATTGAACAACACACTGCAAATACTCGGATAAATAAGTAAAATAATGATACTTTTTTTCAAAATGAATAGCAGCGAATATCATTATTCCAGTATTGCGTCGAGAAATTTTCTCACATCCTATTGAATACCCACATTCCAATATTATTAAGATCAAATAAATAATAAAAAACAAATTTACCGATAAATCGAGAAGGGGAGAGATAAAAATGTTTGAAATTCTATTTTGTGAAAAGCAGGACGAGAATAGCTGGGAAGGATGGCTGGGGGGCAATGGAGCGGGTGGCTGCAACGCTGTCGGGAATCACGAAGCCTCGTCCTCGTGATCGTCGCCATAGCTTTGCTCCTGGATAATATGCTGCTCACTACCGTCGGTAAGTAATTTGCACTTTATACTTCATTATTCACCTGTCTGGTCAGCAAACCCGCCTATTTACTGTATTAATTATGGGGCAATGCTTTATGGTAAGAGGGTAATTCAGGGATAATTCGTTGTTCATATTTTTTTTGGACGTGTATAATTGATAACGTAATGCGTTAGACTCCCAGGTTTCAAATATAAATTTATTTTTTTGAGTATTGTAACGTTATCTTTGTAATTTTACATGTTACAATTTCGGAGAATTTGCGGTAAAAACTGCAATTGCAAGTTTCATATTTCTAAATACGATTTTTTTTTTTTAATTTCGTTCAATTATTGTATAAATTTATTGTAAGCACGGATTTATGGATTTATTATTAATCCATTTAACACGGTATAAAATGTAATTTCATCCGAAAATCCAACTTTAATCGTCAACATTAACCAAGTGTTCAGCTTGAAATCCAACTGCGCATTAAAGCTGTACACTTGAGGAGTAATTTGAAAAGCTGTTAATAAGAAAATTTGTTCAGCCTCGCATTAGACAATAGAAGCTTTCTTTCTTAAAAGGATGTGAAAGACAACTTTTAACGAGTAGTTTCATTCTGGTGACATCCAAGTTTCATTTTGACACGTGTGTCTACAACTTCGGATCACTTCGTCGACGTCCCCCTTAGAATTTCCTGTAGCAAAGACTATCTTGATAAATAAAAGAAAATCAAAGAATAAAGGATAAAAAATCGGAAAGCAAGAAGTGCAATTAGACAACTGATGTAAATTCGACTCCCGAATGATTCTTTTAACAAGCTCACCATTGAATCATCCTTGTGTTAAAAGGTTCATCGTTAAAGGATATAAAGAAAAGAAGTAAGAAAACTTGAAAGTACAGAACGAAGTATCTTTTGTAGATAATTAAAATCTTTATTTAAGTACTTCACGCTCAGGAAACTAAGTTTTTCGTTCAGTGTTACAATTGTTCATTTAGAAGTTATTAGATTGCGTATTGAAATATATCTTTCTTTAAAAATATACTACTGAGATTTCGTATTATTAATTTATATATATATATATTTATTACACCATTTATATTGAAAATGAGAGAGCTTCTTATTTTACTAATGCAAGAGAAATTATTTTTATACTTTCTTTAAAGTTTTTACTGATAAATGTTCACATCTTAGTTGTCTTAAACCTGATTTAAGATTAATTATTTATCTTGATCCTAGGATACCAACAAGTCTTTCGATTTTGCTTATATATTAATCCGAGTGGTTTATTATTTTCAGAATTATTGAAAGATGTGCATCATTTATCTCGCCATTGTGTAACTAATCACATCCTCGTTTATCTTTATTTTTATTTGTATGAAAGGCTATCTAATGTCTTTAATAGTTAAGAAAGCAATAATATTCACATAAAATTCATAAGTATTTTTATAATATTAGATAAATTATTATCTAAATTATATGGTAATATTAAGATTGTTACCGATTAGCCTAGTATTTTTTTTATATTTTTTTATTACATAAATTATTTAATATTCTATTTATCTTCTTTTGATGTATTTTGTCGATAATTTTTATATGTTATTAAATTCCTTATTAGCAGTTTTAAGCTGAAGTCATAACAATTTAATCCCAATTCATTAGAGATTATATACCTATATTTTTTTTTCATTTTGAAGCGTGTTTCACATCGTTCTTGTAATAAAAGTTCTATATTCTGAAATTAATAGTATCCAAATTTTTTTTATTTAATATTGATTCGATATTATTACATACAATATTGTTTTACTTATATTGTTAAAGAATAATCTTGATTGTTTTTATTTAATTGTTTTTAATATTTAAATAAAATAAGATGGATCATTTGGTATTGCATTATTTTAATTAATTCTGGACTGTATATTTTATATTTCATAATAAAGTATATTTTATTTATATTAATCTTAATATTAATTACCATATTCATTTAAACTTATCTTGACATTAAATTTTTATTTGAATTTTAAACATTAAAAATAATTTAATAATATTTTTATATGTGTAATAATTAAAGTAATGAGTAATTATAATTTAATAATTAGTATTCGAATTTAATGAATGTTACATACCACAATATTTTTGAATAATCTTCAATAATATTGTATAAAAATTTTCTTAAAATTAAAACCTAAATTTATTTACAATTAATTCACAAACAATACGAAGAAAAATACTTTTAAATAATTTAAAATATGCAGTATAATTTTGTAATTTTTTTTTTATTCATTTGATATGATATCATATACAAATTGATTATGTTGAATTCATTTTTATTTTTTGAATCTAAAAATACTTAAATTTCAAAATAGTTTCTGTGTAAGGTAAGTAAATCATTTCAATCCACTTAGTTTTAGTTGCGTATTGGATTAAATTTAGCTCAGAGACTTCTATTATCATTTAGATAAAGTATACCAAAGTTATTTTTTTTTTATTGAACTTTTTAAAATGCTTTTATATATTTTATTTTATTCAATTAAATCAATTTTTTTCAGTAATAATTCATTAATAGTTAATAATTCAGACTTTTTCAGAATAATTTCTTATATCTATTATCTTAGTTTACTCAATTGTTTTTCCTTTATTTCTCGTTTATCTAAAGAAATTAAAATCTATTCATTATTTATCGTAAAAATTTTAGATTTTGTAACATTATTATTAATATATGTTATTACTACTAAAATTTTTTTTCGATTTCAATATTATTTATATTATTATATAAATTAATATTATTTTCAGTTCATCATATTTTATTTATATTTCATACTATTTTCTAAACTGTAAAATTATTAAAAATATACATTTAATATATATTTATGTTATTTTTTAATTTTATTGTCATTTAATTTATTTTCTATTTTAATCATATTTTTAACTTTTACATATTCTTTACAATTTCATGGAGTTATCATTGTAAAATTATAATTATTTTAAGAATTTAATACAATTTGACTGAAATTTCATTTTATAACTTTTTTCGTTAATTAAAAAATAATTTATGTAATTTTCCTCTATCCGATTATCTGCTTTGGTTTCATACATATATTTTCCTTTAAATACTGTTTATAAATCAAATTGAACGAAGGAATGAAGTTGATTACTTTTATAAATTCTCCTTATTAAGCAAGATTTACTTATTTATTAATTTAGGAACTTGTTTATTTTTTTCATAAAATTGTTAAGATGATACAGAAATAATCAGGAATAAAATCATTACTAATAATGCAACATTAAAAATATTCTGTTCAATAATTTAGTTTTATTTATTTTTCTTATGAATTCTGTAAGGAACTATTTTTTATTCTCATAATCCTTTTTCTATATTTTATACCATAAAAATATATTTTACAAAATTTTTAAATTGAAATATTTAGCAAATTACTTTTTATGTTTAATTTTACAGCTTACAAAGTTTAAAAAGTGAATTTAATAATTAATATATATTAGTATTAAGAAAAATTGTAGGCCTATTATCTTATCGACGGAATAATTTTATTGTAATTTTCTTCATTTAAGTTTATTTAAGCTTAAAAAAATGTCATTAAAGTACAGAATATACAATTGATTAAAAAGATTATAATAAATTTATATTTTTCTGATCTTTAAACTTACTATAAGTTATCTTTTCTATTTAACGGAAAATAATCTTAAATTTATACCATTGAAGTATATATAATATAAAAAATAATAAAATCAATGTAGTAACAAATCGGCACTGCTCACTTGTATAATAAATAAGATAAATATCCCGGAAAATACTATCTTTTATTAATTCTTATTTGGTTGAAAAGTTAAGATTGTAATTTTTTTTAAGATTCTACACAAAATTAAATAATATATAAATATATAGTTAGGTAATTCAGATAATAATCGAAAATGTATAAAAATGTGATTATAGTGACATGTAGCATAGTATTCAAAAACAAAATATTTTATAATTTGTTTTAAAATTCAGGATAAATATTAACGAGGTACTTGAATTCAAATTAGAAAATAGGAGATTTTGTACAATTTAAATCAGTTGTAAATATTATTTGGTTATTGTTTTATTTCTCTCAAATGATGATCCTTCGAAAATTTGTATAGAAATGTATTTTGAAGTTTTATAAATTATCTTCTCGAATACTCTGGTATTATTTGTGTCGGGTTAGAAAATGCAATTTATCAATATCTTCGAAAGTGAATTTTTAAACAAAATTCTAATTTTATGAAAAAAGTTACCTCATAAAACGTTCAATTTCGGTATCAATCACCACGATTTGATAAATAAACGGGTGATGCGCATAGAAAACAGAATTATATTATCACCCCCTAAAAATTCAACAAGCAAATTTTCTATCCTGTCGAATGTAATTTACGCTTGAATATTAAAATATTCTTGGCGACAGCAACAATGAAAAAATAAAAAATTGTAAACAACCGAGTGAGCACCTAACTGATAGCATAAGGGAATAGAGTTTCTTTGAAAAATCGGTTTAAAGATATAATAAAATACCCGGTCACATCTTACACAGGAGAAAAATGGTTATGACTGGGTGGTCCTGATGCAGTATATGCTTAACCTCTACCTTTTCACAGGCTGTTAGCACTTCTATCTATTGCGAGCGGCTTTTCCTCGTTTCCGCTCGTCGAAGCACGAATGGGCGCCGATAGCGAATTTTCAAACCGCCAGGGCTTTTCACGGGTTCACCACATACGCGCGCCCCCACACCTACGGGGTTGTAAAAATTTTCGAGCTTCGACGAGTCTCGACGTTATCAGTACACGAGTCAAGTGCCTTTTGAGCAAAATCAACCACTGTTGGTGTATTTACTTTTGATTTTCCGAGGGATCACAGCCAAGAAGAGGACCGAAAAATTAGTCGAGATATTATAATCCCTTGCTTATTAGGATACTTTTTTTTTTTTTTTTTTTTTTTCTTAAACCATCCCCACGGTCATTTATTGCTTCATAATTTCCACTCCCTTGGGCCGAAGCTCATTTCAAGTTGCAAAATATGTCTGGATTTTATCGGCATCCTAGCGTAAAAAACATACTTTATTAATTAAGGAATACCATTTTGTGTTTTACATCTTTTTTTAAACATTTTTAAGTATCTCTATAACACAAATAATATAAAAAATTAATGTTTTAATTGTTTTGTTATAGCAATTATAACACAAAGTATTTTAAATGGCTATTTACAAGCTTGGCCTACCTTGGTACTTTCACAAAATTTGAACATTTATTTAATTATTGTCGTTATATTTATTACAAGATTTTTTTTTATATTGTGAAAAGCTAATTCAAAACTGACAGCAAGTGTTATTTACAGTTAAATTTTTCCATTTACTTCTCGCAGTTATAATAAATCGCAGTCATTCTTAATAGATTTGCTATTGATATTTTGTGAAATGTGATTTTTTAATCGAAGAAAAAAAGGAGGATAGAGAGTGAAAAAAATTGAATCACGCTTAATATCTTGCGTTGAAGCGATGAAATTGGCAATCATATTACGGAATATAATATAAGTCAACGTAATACCGCAGCAGCTGTTCCGAGTACTGCGTCGGGATAGACTACCCCAACGAAAGAAGTGGAAGAAGGATAGATAAATAGAGTTAGATAGATAGAGATAGATAGGGAGAGAGAGAGAGAGAGAGAGAGAGAGAAAGAGAAAGAGAGCATAAAGTATCGAGGATTTGTCAAGATTAGGGTAGAAATTCCTTTTCCGTTGGAAAACAATATCCCAAGAGAATATTTATTACTTGAAGTTCATTATGTTTCATAATATCTTTTTTCCATAGTTTTTTTCGGTATTAAATATTCTTCATGAGATTTTGTTTTTTCAACGATACGTTTATAATTGGTAGAAATTCTAATTAATTAATTATTTTAATAATATATATTCACTACTTAATAGTTACTCTTTAATAGCTATTTTTATAACAAATTCATTATACATTTTTCTTATACAAAATTTTCCATTTTTTTTTTATAAAACAGAAAATATTTTAGCCACTTGTGAAATTATAATTTAAAAATTTTCTTAATATTTTATTTATATGCTATTTTATAATATTATAATATTTTTCGTATTACAATGTATTATATATTTACTTTGATTGAATGTTTTGCTCAATTCATAATCATTGATCAAAGCAAAATTGTTAAATTAGATTAATATTTGAACAAATTTTTATAGTTTTTAAATTATAATAAACATAAAAATGTAAAATGATGTAATATATAATTTAATAAAGTTTATAAAGTGTTCATAATATATATCATAATTTATTAGTAGATCAATGCCAGATTATGCGAATATTTTGTTTTTTTACAACAGAAATACAAATGAAATGTATTGATACATTAAAAAGCCTCATACATATAAATATATATATATATATATATTGTTGTAGATTACGATATTTTTATCTAAATATTTGAAATCTTTTAATCTTTTATTTAGATATATATTTAAAAATATATGAAATGTTTGTTTAGTTACGTTTGTAAATAATTAGAATTGGTTAGTACGAAGTTTTGAGTTTACTGATTTTAGAATACTTATTAATAAATATTTCATTGGAGTTTTAATTTATAGATTAAAAATTGTTTTAGCTTTTTTTAGATTATTTATATATAATTATATGAATTTTAATATATTTATAAAATATAGTAAAAACAATTAAGGAATTAAAACATAAAAACATGAACTTTCGAATCGAGTGTAGATAACAATATGCGTATATTATTTACGAGGTTTTGTTGTTAAATAATTGTAAAAAAGTAGTGTTAAATATTTATATATTAATTGGGTATTATCGAATATTATTGTCCTCGGGAAATTTATGCTTCATAAAAAATCAGGAAAACGTTTTGGTAAAGTGAGAAAACGAATGGAAAAAATCGGTACAACACGGAATCTGAAGTAATTATTTTGCGGGAAAGTGGAGGGTGTAACGGGGTGTGAGAACAAGAGAATTGGAAAGAAAAAAAGGAAGTGGCGCGCGTTAGAAAGAGAGAGAGAGAGAGAGAGAGAGAGAGAGAGAGAGAGAGAGAGAGAGAGAGAGGCAGAGCGATAGATAGAAAGATAGACCGATGAAAGGAAGGGAGAGTGAGAAGGGTCGAAGGGACGTTAAAAGTCGAGCATCTAACGGTGAGAACTCGAGATTTTCTTGCCACGCGAGAGAAATTCTGCAGTGTGTAAGGGAAAAAACTAGGAAAGGCACTTGACAAACGAACGAGGGAGTTACTCCTGGTCGGTGGTGTGTACAGGAGGGAAGAAAATGATCGCGCGCCCCTCGCCCCCTCAGTTTTTCCAGCTTTTAACTTTTCAACCACTCGGAGATGTTTAATTCAGGAGGGGAGCGTGTGCGCGGAAAACGTATGGACCACCATATGTCACGCCGGCAATCCAGATAAGTGGTCATGCATTTATGGAACTGGCGAGTCGTATATACAATCCCTCCCCCGATCTCCACCCCCGCACCCCCGCCCCTCCCCGCCCCCCGCAAAGCCCTCAATATCACCACCTAAAGGCACTTACAACAGCCACGCAATAGAGATACGGCCGCGCATAAACCGAAGCTTCTTATTAAAGTCGCGAGAGCCGGGGAAATTTCATTCGCACTTGGGCTCTTTGTTTTTTCCGGTCCAAGTACTTCTGTGCTCAACACTTCTTAACGTCTTGTGTCACTCGCAATCATTTCTCCTAATTAAACGGAAATAAAAATGGCTCTGTCGACTTTTAATTTAAGAATATAGAATGGGACTTTTCTTAAGATGATTATGTGAAACTTAGCTGAATTGCTTGCTTAAAGGGACGCTTTTTACGGTCTACAGTGAATAAAATAAATAAGTAATTCATAATAATACTGTACTTTTTAATTAATAATTGAGTGAAATGACAAATTGACAAGCATAAATTAACCTGACAATTTGTTCTCGCATATTTTCTAAAACTTAGAAAGCTCTATAAAATATTTGTTTTATTTACAAATGCGTAGATACTTTTACTTTATTATTTCCTATTTTTATTCGATTACTTATTTATTTTCAACAAATAAATCGTTAAATTTTATTTTCATTATTTTTAATTGTTCAAAGACTCCTCTTCATTTTTTAAATTATTTTACATTTTAAAGAAGTAATATCTTTAAAAGTTTACATAACCATTTAAAAATAAAAGTTTTTTTAATTATATAAATATTTATATTAATGTTTAGTTCAATTTTTCTTTTATTTGTATCTTCTTTAAATTATTTATATTATATTTATGATTATTTATTATTTATTTTATAAAATATAACATAATTTATTTAAGCAGGATTGAAGTTTTTTGCTGCAGTAATATGAAGTACAATAATTATTAAATTTTTATTTAAAACGTTTAGTTGAAAAATATTCATTTAAAAACTATAAATATACAAATAAATAATTAATATAATAAAAAAAAAAAAAATAAATGGAAAAAAAAGAGGCTGGAGGTGCTGGGATTTGAACCCAGGACTTTCAGCATGCGAAGCAGACACTCTACCACTGAGTTACACCCCCAATGTAAATATTTTCACAAAAACAGAGATTCTTAAACTGTATATCTTTTTTCATTGTTCTAAATCGTACATTTTGTGTATTTTTTAGAAATTGTTTATTTTCAATATGTATATATATGCTGTATTTTTATAATAATATTTTATTTTACATAAATTTTACCAAGAAAATTATTTTCTTTATATTCCAATTCAAAGGATAATTTACTTATTTTTAAGTATTTTATATTTTTGAACATATGCGTTTTCAAAGCAGTGCTTGCTTATAAAAATAGTTTTGAAGTATTAAAATTATGTAGCTATCTGATTATGAAATATTTTAACAATATTCATTTCTATTATTCTATTTTTCAAATCTATTTTTCAAATCTATTTTTCAAAGCACTTAAAATTATCGATCTTTATTCTCGTGAAATATTTTTTTTTAGATATAATGCACCTAAGATACTATTTATTATTTATTTCGAAATAAAGCTTATGGATTGGCAAGTAGAATCAAGTATTATATATTACACAATACAGTGAGTGAAATCTTGTGGATTGATATGATATGTCTACAAGGGGTCATAAAACTGTAAGAGTCCCCCTACTTGTTACATCCAATGAAAACAGAAAATAATCTGTGGTAAACCAAACGACACATTTAAAATTAAATAGAAATTTTTCAAACGAATAGTTATTTAAAACAATTATTTAATTTAATACCTAATTTTTTTCAATCTCGTGGAAGGCTTTTAATATTTAAAAAATGTTACACATGAGGTATACCTAGACAGATTGCAAGTATAATTTAATATTTTATATGATTAAACCATGGGATACGTTAAAGAAAAAATTTATTTCAGTTCCCATCATCCCAGAGTTCCTTTATGACATGAAACATCCCAACTCAACTCTGAGCGAACATCTCGAAGGAAATGAACATCATGCGTCAAAAACTACAACAACGACAACAACACCAACGACGCACGGATGCTCTTGTGCTTCAAATGCTTCTAACAATTCATCCTTGGAGTTTATTCTATCCACAGCTACTACCTCCATCGGTCAGTCGGAATTTTCCGTTTTCCTTTTCTTTTTAACTACCTAGCCATTAATTTTGTTTATTCTTTAGTTTCAACATGCATTGCTATTCCTTCCAATTATTATTTTAAAAAAAAAAATCGTTACATTTTTAAATTACAATAATTTAAAGCAAAGCTATTTTACATATCTATATATATATTTATTCAAATGTGATGAAAAAATTATACATACATACATATAATTTTGGTGCAGAGATGGGAAGCTATTATCAGCTAACCAACCTTCTATTTCAGATAATTATTTAATGCTAAATTTACAAAAAGTATAGAGCCATGGATAACATTAATATTAAAGACAATTTCTTTATCTTTGCATATTTATTTGTTCAAACTTCTTGTTTTTAAGAAACCACAACGATAAACCAAACTGCTGCTGAAATTTTGGAGAAAAAACAGAGACATAGTGAACTTATAGAAGAAACTGTGGCTGTTGGTATGATGTTCGCTTCAAAGGCTTTTGTTCAACTTTTGGCAAATCCCATTGTAGGACCTCTGACACACAAGTATTTTTCATTGACTAAAAAATAAGTTTCTCGTGCGGTAAAAGAGCATTATGACTCAGCTATTTCGTTTGATGATTTATAAAAGTTGATAGATGTATTTAGCTATTAGTAAAAGTTCTTTGATAATGATAATGCATTATTGTCGTACGATCTAAAATAAGAAATAACATAAGATGTATTTTTATAAAATAATTAATGAATGACATTATTTTTTAGGATTGGCTACAGTATTCCTATGTTTACCGGATTTATTATAATGTTTTTATCGACACTGATCTTTGCTTTTGGTCGAAGTTACGGGATTTTATTTTTAGCACGTGCACTACAAGGGATTGGATCTTCCTGTTCTAGTGTTTCGGGTATTAAAACATTCTTTAAATAATTAAAAATTCGAGTAAAATAATAAGAGGAATTTGATGCTATTTCGTTACATTGATGTAGTAGTTGGTAAAAAGTACACAACTAGCTTGTAAAATAACACTAAAGGAATAAATCAAACATTTATATCGATTCCTTTTAGATTCAATAATACCAAATTTTATTTGATCATGAAACTATTGATGTACAAGATTTTGTTTAAAAAATTAAGAAAAATATAAATTATTGCAAAATAATAAACCATTTTATATTTTGTCAAAAATTTTTGACACACTAATACTCTCGTTTGATGAATAAATATTTTTAAACTTGATCAAAAATACTTAATTATGACATTTATATGTTATTCATATAAAATTTAAAAAATTGAAATGAATTATTTCTTTGAATTTTTTTAATACCATCCATATTATATATTCAAAGTTTACTGTTTTTTCATAATAACTCTAGATTTGGTTTATAAATCTAATGTTTAAAGCTAAATTTAAAAAAATTATAAATTCTCTTGATTGTTTATATAAAAACACTTATTATTCGTCATAATTTAGCTTCACATTATTCATAGCTCAACAAAGTGTAGCATGAGTAATATAGAGATGAAAATAATTTATGTGGCACACATCAGTTGTGTATTTTGAAATTTCAATTGAATTCAAGTAAAGTTTCGATTACCTGGTGCAGGTATGGGTATGTTGGCCGAGCGTTATCAAGATGATAAAGAGCGGGGAAATGCGATGGGAATAGCCCTTGGTGGACTTGCTCTTGGTGTACTTATTGGACCACCTTTCGGCGGGCTTATGTATGAATTTGTAGGAAAGTCCGCACCTTTTCTCGTACTATCAGCTTTAGCTCTTGGTGATGGACGTTAGTAGCACATTTATTATTTTATTACTTTTAACAAGTAAACAATTGCATATTGTGTATTTGTACGGAGATGCACGCACTGGCTAAACATTTTTTGGAGATTTTTGAAATTTCACGTATATAATGATGTAAAAATTAAATTTTTGCATGAAGCATAATTGGTTTAATTTGTTTATCAAAAGATATTGAAATGCAATACGTGTGTTTGCAAAAGTCATTAGTTCGAGTTCAGTTAACTTAATAAATTTCCAAATTTGATTTTGCATCTAAATGAATACACATATTAAGTGCAAAAGCATGTTTCTAAATAGTAAAAACAATATTATTGTGGTTCAAATTTTAGTACTACAATTATTGATGCTCCAGCCGTCAGTCGTTTACACAGAAGCCGAGCCACCGAGTTTAAAATCACTAATTACCGACCCTTACATCGTTCTGGCCGCGGGTAATATACCTTATTAAGAATATTGTAATGATTATTATAATTTTTTTTTGTTTTTTTTGTTTTGTTTTTTTTTTGTTTTTTAACAAAGTTTGTGAGTGGAAATTTAAATTGAAAATCATCGGTTTTAATCATTTAACGATTAATGGTTGATGAAGGTGCAATAACTTTTGCGAACATGGGAATTGCCATGTTGGAGCCGAGTCTGCCCATATGGATGATGGACACTATGAGTGCGAGCAGGTGGAAACAGGGCGCCACGTTCTTACCCGCGAGTATAAGCTACCTAATTGGCACGAATCTTTTTGGACCCCTGGGGCACAAGATGGGCAGGTACGATGATTAATCTTTCATCCGCTTTTCTCAACCGTCTCTGCACCACTTTATATAATTTATACGACATCTTTATTTTTAATGTGTATAACTCGACGATCTTCGTGTAATCGCTTTGCAAACTGTCAATCAATATTGTTAAGCCGACAACTGCTCTAATTGAAAACGATATAAAAATTTTTACAGGTGGTTGGCCGCGCTCATCGGTCTTGTCGTTATTGGTTTCTGTTTAATGTGTGTAAGTACCCTGCAATTGTTCATTTTCCAAAGTACACCGCTGTTTTCCACACTCGTAAAAGGACTGCCAACATCTCTGATTCCAGATACCCTTAGCAAAAAGCATCGACCACTTGATTATACCAAACGCAGGATTGGGTTTCGCTATTGGCATGGTAGATAGTTCGATGATGCCCGAACTTGGTTATCTTGTGGATATTAGGCATAGTGCAGTATACGGAAGTGTCTATGCCATTGGTGATGTAGCTTTTTGTCTTGGATTCGCCATCGGTACGCAACATTTCAAAAATATTCCACACCCATAAAATATATCTTTAACGATTGAGATTTAAATTATATTTGCAAACGCAATTAAATATGCTGATGAGAAAAATCATGAAAACTTGAATATGCTGTTGCAATAGCTTAAAAAACTACATTTTATATTTTTTATGAATGACTAAATCCTTGTTCTTGTTATATTACATACTTGTTACCAATTCAAAATATAATTGCAACTGTCAAAGATTAATTGTTTTATTATTAAATTATATTAAAACTTAAATAATCATTTTGAAACTCATCAAATTAATATTTTTGATAAATTTGTGTCCATTCATTAAACTCATATTTAAATCAATAATTATTAAGATAATTTAAAAAATTGAAGAAATCTTGAAGAAATGATAAAAACCGCTTATATATAAATCAGCATTTCAATTTCTCCATCATCATTTAAATTGTTATAGTTTATAATTGTAATATTTATTTTATCAAAACTTGTACAAATGAAAAGAATTTCTATTTGTATTTATAACTGTAAGTTTAAACATTTATTTATATATATATTAGAATCGTACAAATATAAATATTCAAATAAAAAACGATAAAAATAAATAATAATAATACTATACAGATTTTTATCGAATAAATATCTTTTATTAAAAAAAAAATTTTGATTCAAAATATGTTTGTATACATAAAAATTAAAATATAAATTAATAAAAAAAATTCAATTAATTATTATAAATGCATAAATTGAGATATTATACATTTATTTATATTCTTTTTTAACCAATTATTTTAGATCGATAATTATGTTACGTATTTATAAGCTAAATAAATATAAAATAAAACAGTCTTTAAATTTTATTTTTAAATTAATATGTATCGTTGTGCAATTAAATTTGTAAATTTATTTAATCAAATAATTTAATTGTTAAAATATTTATTTTAAAAAAATTTTGGTAGTTTATTTTTTCCTAATTCAAAAATACATATTCATATGTATACTTTTGTGAACGGATTTAAACTATAAACTTGTAAATAAATTGTAAAAATACGTTTTTTTTTTCAATGAATGTTGACATCTAACTTTTATTTTATACGTGTTCAGGTATAAAATAAACTCAATATAAACGAATAATATAAAAAATATTTTCAGGTCCTGCATTAAGTGGAACTTTAGTTAATACTATTGGTTTTGAATGGATGCTTTTTGGAATAGCTATTTTAAATTTTATCTATGCACCATTTATGTACTTCTTGAAAGCTCCACCCACAAAAGAAGAGAAAAAAGTATTAAATATATACTATAATACATTATATTAAAAAAATAATTTTATTAATATTTTCATTTATTATATTTTCTCTAGTCATTAATTGTTGGAGAAAAATCATCAGTACGTTACGTGACATATGAAAATGAAGAAGAAGATCAATAATTTAGAATTCTTTTATCCTGAAAGATCATTGGGTAATTATTAACAGGGTATCTACCAATTTTTTTTTTAATCTATTTTTAATTTTTTTAACAAATTCTTTTTTGAATTGTCTTATTTTTTCAATCTCAAAACAAAATATTCAGAAAAGTATGTTTATGTATTTCAATCAAGAAAGTATTATAAGAAAGTATGATAGACAATTTAATAAAAAAATTAGTATACTGCATTATCCACGCGTTTGGAAGCTTCTTGATTTGTTAATTACATCAATTTTAGATATAAATTAATCATTAAAAACTATAAGCTTCTATATTATATATAAAACTATACAAAGATATCTATTTTAAATAAAGTTGTAAAATTTTCTAATATAAAATTTTCTTATTCTACTTATATAATTTATAAATCACTATAAAATAAACATTTCTAATATTATTTACTCTGTGTTTATGTTAATTAAAACAACTAAAACTTAAATTAAAATACTTAAGACGTTATTGAAACTTAAATCTAATTTATTAATGAAGCGGTGTAATGAATCAATCGAAAATCTTTCAACATTCATGAAGTACAATAAAAAAATATAAAAATTATATTCTAATATAAATATTAAAAGTGGAGCTCTCTATAAATTTTATAAAACTAAATTTCAACTTAAAAACAAATTTTGTTAAAAATATAATTTAAATACTACATTATTAATAATTATTTATTGACTGTTCTTTAAAAAACATATAAAACCATGGATGAATTAATATTATCAATAAAACATATATTGCATGCACATGTAT
The DNA here is from genome assembly GCA_018907245.1 of Eupristina koningsbergeri. NCBI lineage: Eukaryota > Metazoa > Arthropoda > Insecta > Hymenoptera > Agaonidae > Eupristina > Eupristina koningsbergeri. The sequence continues at coordinate 465,661 of JACCHV010002889.1, read as the reverse complement.
ACAGTATAATATAATTTTTATTTACTAATATAAATAAGATATAATAAGTAAAAACTAATGTTTTAAATCGTGAATTAAACATTTAAAAAAAAATTTATTGACACTTACACTATAAAATATTCTATATGTATAAACTGCTTATATCTTTTATAAAATCCAGCTATTTTCCTTGATTTTTAATTTCAGTTTTAATGATAATAATCGCAAATAAATTTGGATTTATTTCCGTAATAATAGAATTAATAAAATATTTTGAATATTTTGTAGTGAATTTAATTTTAATAATTTAATGCCGGGTAGATATCTAATTAAATAAATTGTAAAGTTTTTAATTTATTCGTATTATACATTTTTGTATATAATTTCTTTAAGTATTAATCACAATACTTATAAGTATATTAGATAAAAGAATATAAAATCTTAAAGTTTAGAAATAATAGATTTTTCGAAGCATAAAGTTTTGGTTTTGATATTTAACATTTTTTATTTTCAAAATAAAATAATTTTATTTATAAAAATATTGTTTACTGTAGATAAAATATATTTAAATTAAAATATATTCAATAACGTTCCAACAGTATATTTCTTTGATTAAAATTAATAAAAAAAATGTAATGTTACGACAAAATTTTTATCAGGAATTTTTTATAAGCTGTTTTTATAAAACGTAATATTTAGTTTATAATTTGAAATTAATTTAAAATACTTCAAAAAAATTTATATTTATGCAATACTATTATTTATAAAATTTATTTACAAATTAATATTTATATATAAAATATAATAATCTATTTGTTAATATAAAACATATCTTTTATAAATTGACTAATTTTTCAAATGATTACACTAATTTTATAAACTTAATATTCTTAAATTTAAGTAGTGCAAAAAAAAAAACAATTTAATCGTATACATACTGCTTATAATACTAAGAATAATAAAAATACATATGAAAGTATGGCCAAGTAGATTATCAATGGAACTTTCATTCATTCTATAAGAAAAATTAAACACTATACTCTGAATCTGCGATATTTTCAAAATAAAAAGAGTAAAAACAATAAGGATCATGAGAAATATAAGATACAAATAAAACTGTAGAGTACGATCTTAATGGAAATTCTGTAGTTGTTAAAATAGAAATATTAATGTAATTAAAAAATATGTATTATTTGAGACTTCGAGGCATTGGAAAATGTACGTTAATGGAAAATAAGTAATGTGAAAGTTAAGAATCAACTACTTAGGAAGTACGTTTAAGAGCTTTTCTTAAAAAAAAAAGTAAAAAAAATAATTAAGAAACAAATATGCATGATGCATGTTGAGCTACATGTACCAATAAAATAGAAAAAAAAAATCTGTGTAAAATTCACAGAAAATCTATTTATGACCAAAATTATTATAATCGAAGAAAGTAAATTATATAAAAAGAATGAATGTATAACAAAAATGTTTAAGGCGATGGATTTATAACTGAATTTGAAAGTATTACCATGATGAAAGCGTAAAGAAATAAAATATTCACGATTCAGGACAATATATAAAAAATGAGAGCTATAAATTTTCAAAAAGTGTCAAAATTTTTAGAAGAGAACCTCCCAAACTGGATTTCCTGAATGGCTGCAGGAAAACCGTACGAACTAAATCGATTGGGAAAAAATGAAGAAGTTCTCACTTTTTGGACTGATCTATTGGTTATTAGATATATGAAAATAATGTATTAAATAATGGCTTCTCTATTATTAACTGAATAAGAGATATTTAATTATAATAAAAACAAAAAAAAAAAAAAATCCGAAATTTCCGAGTGCATATGATAAATGAAGTTGAGTGTTGCTATGTATATGTATGTTTATTCCTAGGAAATAAAATTAAAAATATATGTAAGTTACATGTTTTAAAATATACTTCGCTTAAATGTGCAGTCGGATATTTCTGATATTACTAAGTATTATATACAAGGACTTGACCGAAAGCTATAATTTATAATTTCGATTTTTGTTTTTTGAATTTACGGTGATCCTGAGAAACTTATTAAGAAGATTTGCAGTGGGAAACTCTAGAAATTTTATTAAAGATTGTGTAATTATAATTATAATTTGTACTGTTACGTAAAAAGTTCATAAAAAAAAAAAAAAAGAAATCTCCTCATGTGGCATTTGTAGAAGCAATACACGAGTTACCTAAGAAAATAAAATATATTCTATCTAAATGTTAATTGCATGTGTGTTCAATGTATGAAGTTACAATTACTATGTGTACCGCCAACAAACAAAAAAACTGAAAAATGATAAAAAATTCAAGAAAAAATAATTAAATCATAAATGTTTTAGATTAGGTAAAATAATTTTGTCGTGCATTTATCTGCGTGGATTAATGTTAGAAATGTATCTTGACGTTTAAAAAAAGATAATACATCATGTATAATTATGGAGATTCTAAGCTACTGGACACTCATATTAGACATTACGAAATATTGTACCAAAGAGTATATTAATTATTAAAATTTTATTGATGTGATATTTAATAAACATATATATTAATCATTAAAACTATATAATAATGTTTTGCTTAGTTTAATTGATTATATAATAATGCAATGAGGGATTACCAAAAAAAAAAAATAAAATAAAATAAAATAAGCTTATTTAGGCTATTAAATTTAAGTCGTGAAGATGATTTTAGTCATTATTCAAAGATTATTTAAATCTTTTTTGAAAAAATATTAGAAGAAATAAATATAAATCTACAGCATTCCACTGCAAATTTCACGAAACAAATAGGTGCATTGCTGATGCTTCCTACTCCCGGAACGAAAAGTGAGTCAATTCGATCACTGCAAATTCATTGAACGATAATCGAATAAAATATATATTAAATAAAGTATATATAACGACCACAGTAAAATAGGAAGATAAAAAGAAAAAATGAAACTCGGGGCCGGAAAAGTATCAAATAAAACTGAAAAATGTTCGAAATAATATATATATCGCTTGAAATCATATAATGGGTTAATAAAAATTATTATAAAATTGCGCCTAATTCGATTTTTCTCGTATTTTGTAAATATTATCAGTTACATATATAAACATATATAACTATACTAAAAGCTTACATAACAATGAAAGATTAAAGATCTCCTTGTGAGTGTTTTATGGAGTAATTATCTCTAGTAATGCGATGTGTTAAGCTTCAATGACAATGTATACTTAAGTTTTCTTTTAAAATGTACTTCATGCAATTGAAAATACTATTTATTTTAAAAAATTGTATTATAAATTAAAGAGCGAATAATAGGAATTTCGGTTCATCACTACAGTTTCTTTCAGATATTAAAATTTTGTGATTCGTGTAAAAATAATAAGCATCACAAGTATATGCTATAATAGAGGAATATTATTATAGTTAATTGCATATCGCGAATTGACTAAAAGAGACTATAACTAATGGCGCTTGATAAATTGAATTGCTAATGCAATCAAACAGGTGGGATTTAATACATGAATCTGTTGAAAGATTATTGTGCAACATTAATTACCAACTGGAATACAACGAAATCTCGATGTTTTTTTTAAAATGAAAAACTTCACATTCCGTGCCAAATAATTGATTTCATGATTTCTGTTCTTAAGATTATCTAAAGATAACAACTGAACGTTTTCGGAATATTGAATGGTGGCGATGTATCTGTACATCCTAATGTAATAAAATGAAAGTTATTTAATATTATAGTTTATAAGAAATCTCTATGTATGATTTAAAGTATAGGAATTTTAGATTCTTGTGTTCCTTATAAAGAAAAATATTAGTTAATAAAATGTTGATATTTTACATTAAGAATTTGTTCGAAATGAAAAATATATATTTAAAATTTTAAACTTGTTGATATAATTTAAGATAATGATAAGTTCTCATCTATAAATTATATTTCATATTATAATTAATATTGTAACCAATGCAATGGTCTTCTACTGATGTATTGCATTTTTTGTGTATTTTTTTCTTTCTTTTCTTTTTTCTTTTCTTTTTTTTCATTTTAATCTATATAATCATACTGATTCGAAGAAAGTGACTCGAAGAGGGCTGCTATTGTGAACAGACAATAAGCAATGAACCGCAGAATCTCCCCGGTTACCTTGAGTAAAGGCTTAACAATGTTTGTACAACTAATAAGATAATTATACTTATAATGTAACAATATTCTAAAAGTATTATTTCCAATATGTAAACCGAAGAAATATTCGACATTTACGTTTAAAAAGTAAAAACATTAATTTCGAGATTGTAAAAGGTTTTGATAAAATTAAAGGTTTTGATAAGTCATTGTTGATTACCATACCGGTGGAAAGATGTTAAAAAGTGAAAAAAAATATTATAAATCATAGTAATAGACCTTAAAAACAACGTATTTGTATAATATTTTTATGAGATTTGGTTGAACAGTGAATGAAGGTCTCTTACAACTACTTTGTAAAGAGAATTAATTATTATATATAGTTGTATCGTATTATTATATTATACATCTTATTATCAGCTGGTGTATGGGTCCGATTTAATACACTACGTAAACATTAAGGAAATCGTAGGCGCGTTTCGAAGATAACTATATGTATTTATTACCATGTATTCTTATATATCACGTTATTTCGTTTTCCATTTTCTTCAATGTTATCTGCACAATTAATTACCACGTATATACTATATTGCACAACAGAAAGTAAAAAAGAAGTAAGAGTTTGAGTTTTTTCCGACTCCGAGTTTCGCAAGGACGAATGAATGTTCGTCCTTTGATTTGCTCTTAAACGAATTCATTGACTGACTAGGTACATGTTGGATTTACAGATTCGAATTATGTACGAATGCATAATAAAAAATGATGATATGAAATTTTAAATGCTTAATAATAGTGCAGTAAAGCTAATTTCTTCTTGATTATTATAATACTTGATTAACTTAACTATGCAAACATTTCGATTGATTAGTGTATATGTAATAATAAATTAATGTGTATACGAAAAATGTTCTGTAACAATAAATTTAAACAAAAAATCCATTATCTTCTCATTATATTTTTTTTATTTCATAATAAATTACTACTTACCACATATTGTCAAAACTTATTTCCAATTTTTACATAATACTTATAATGAACAATGTCTATTATTGATTGACTATTATAATTATCTAATAAAAATAACGCTTAACTTTTACGAAGTTTGTTAGGTTAATTTTAGTAAACTGAAAGATTTTTTTTTGTTTCCTAATTTAATTTATTCACGTCACAGTCGTATTTCAGTACATTATCAATAAGGCATAAAATTTAACCAAAAGTTTATATAGTATCTTAAAGTTACGAAAAAGGTTCCGTTTTGTCTATTTAAATTAGAGAATTAAGAAATGATTTTTTTAATATTTATGGTATTAGTTAGTTACGTTTTACCTTTGTCACAATTTTTCGCTTTTTCTTGTGTTGAGCTTATTGACAAAATAAGGGAGTTCCTGGAATTTGTTTTTAAAATAATTTATTGTTAATCGATGAGAAATTTGATATTTTAATGCTTGTAAAGTATAAGAAAAGTTTACGATTGTAAAGCACCTTGGCAACTTCATTTGTTTTTCGTTTAATTATCGATAATTAAATATTATATATAATATTCCAATAAGAAAGCTGAAATTCTTATTGATTTCTTTGTTCATAAAAAATATCCTTTCTGATTAAATAATAATTTCAATTAGGTAGCAACAATAATTATACTTTTTTTTGTTTTTTATAACAAAGTTACAATAATTTTCTTCTGTATAGTATAAAAATTATTAAATATATCTTAAATTGTTTTTAAGATACTTCTTAATTATAAAATAAACTTCTCTTTTAATAATTATATAATAATCTTAATGTATAAAACAAAACGAAATTTATGATACTACCTAATTTTTATGTACATACAAAAGTTATAAAAGAACTTAATTATAAATAATAAACAAAATAATTAATATAATAACTTATTTGTTTAAAGTATAACATTTATTATTGAATGTCTCATCAATTATGTATAATATCTGCTTTTTCTGAACTCCATTATTGTTCTAATGACTATCTATATCTATAATTACAATTATATTACTTACAATGCAGTAATTGTTTCGTTAAGTCATTAGTTTTTTAATATAATAAATATTTTCATTATCAATATGTAAGTAAATTTGATGCTGTAAGCAGTATCAAAACATAAAAATTACAGTAGAATTGTAATCTTCTTTACAAATCTTAGTTATGACAAGAATCGTTCTAAGAAGAAAATTACTGTCATGTTTTACTACTTATCAAATTTATTTGAAGTTGAGTCAACAGTATGACAACCAACATAGTTTAGTAGGACTCAATATGTAATTCAGTGCATTTTTATTTATATACAGTTATAATTCTTTTTTGTTTTCTCTCTGAACACACGTAATTAATTAAAAATTCCTCTTTCATGATTAACACACTCATGGGATATATCATATTTTTTATTTTCCTCTCTGACATTTATATCAAAAAGATTTGCAATTTGTATAATTAGTTTTAAATTGACTAATAAAGGGAAATTTTTATTTTTGAGCTACTATTTGTAATTCCATATGAAATAGAATCTATTACAAACTTTTTATTAATTCTTTATGTATTCTTTATGTATTTGTTAGTACCTTTAATATGAATACTTCTGTCATCTAGAACTTACATTATATGAAATCATTACTTTTCGATAAAAATATATCTAAAAAGATTAGGCATAATTGTATCGAAGGCATAGTTCAGCTTTTCAAAATTTTAAGTATTGTTGGTGTTTAAACTTCACCTGCCAAAATATAAATCAAAATGAAATATAAGAAAATTATTATTGATGAAAAACGCTTTTGTGAATTCGCACCATAATAAAAACCTAATACTAGTCATGGGAGGATAATATACTTTTAGGTATCATACAAATACATCTTCCTCGAGTATCACAGCAAACTAGAAATAAATAAGCCTGGCATCTTCTGGATTCTGATCTACTGGGCAGTATGGACATTTTAGCCTGGAAACAAATTGGTTCCTTTAAAAAGTGTTTTCGCTATCAAAGTACTTATTGTCAACTCTTATTGAACGACATACTTGTTGGCATTAGTGAGTTTATTCAGGGCATCTCTTGAGATAACATGACCACAGACTAATTTCATTGGTGGATTATTTTCTGTACTTTGTTGCCTCAAGATTGGACACGCAAAAACTGAATGATAACGGCCTTGTTTACCCAAATCAATTTCAATCTGAGAAAAAAAAATTATAAAATAAATTATAAAAATTAACTATAATAACTATAAAATAAATAATGTTAAACATACAGGAAGTTCATCTTTTCCACTCCAAATTCCAGCAACTTGTCGTTGTTGCATAACTTGTTTTATATTTAAAAGAGCAGGAAGTGCTGTAATACCAGCATTTATACTACAAAATTAATAGATATTAATTATATTATTTTGATAATTTTTATTATCTATATTATATTAATAATTGAATTTACCAAACAGATAAAGGACTATCAACACTTAATCCTAGTAGCGTGCATGCCTCTTTTGTAAAAACATCGTGAATATCAAGCCATAAAATAGGATCTAATAAATGACTATACGGAGACGATTGAATTCCATTTGGTAAATACAATAATGTACCCATTAGAGATTGAACTTCTTTTTCATGTCGAGTAACAAATTGAGTTAGGTGTTTACGGGCATATGTAATAGCTTCATTTTGTTTACTTGATCCTTGTTGAACTAATCTTATAAATTGTAACCTATGTAATTTAAATTCTAAGGAAGAATTCTGCAAAAAAATTATTGTTTTAATACTTTTTTTTATAGATAAAATACTTAAAATGTAAAAAAAATTTATTTACTTGTGCAATAAGTGCATCTCTGTGCTTTGTTGCCCATTCTAAGGCTGGATCTAAATTTTTCTGTTTTAAACAATCGAGTATGTAATTTAATTCCGTAAATGGCTCTTTTCTTCCTTCATCAGTCTTAACTCCAGCTTCCTGATTACATAATAGGCTATTGAATATCAATACGATCTATACAGATTGACGATGGAGATAGACATAAACTTACCGCAGCTAATTCATCAGCTATGTCTAACATTCCTTGACGATAAAAATGTTGACAAATGACTTGATTTAATAGATGTGTTTTTTCTACACCTGAGAAAACGTCTTCTCTACTTGTGCTTGCAAAATCTGCTATAAAATTTCTATCAATTGCTTTGCCCACTTTTGAAACTGTACTATGTAGTTCACGGTGATCTGTTGCTAATCTTTGTACAGTATCTCTTGCTTTGGTCATGGCTTGTTTCAAAACTTGAACTTGACCTGGTGTTAATTCATGATTGGCTGGTGCTAGAAATTTATTATAAAAATTGAATTATAGATATTGATTATTATATAGATACATGTGTGCGTATGTATTTATACACAGATTTATATGTATATAGATATGTATACTTGATAAGTCTATTTAGAACAGTGATAATTTTAATATTAATAAAAAGTTTTTAATTACTGTTTGTTAACAAAGAATTTTTATGAACGTTCAAATGTTATTATAAAGTACTTGTCATTTTAAGCATAACCTAAATAAAAGATGATGAAATTATTGCCTTATAAAGGCATAAAGTTTGAAAGAACAAATGTATGAATCTTTGAAAAACCGTAATATATTCGAAAATATGCAAATGGAACGATGTTTAAAAAAAAATTAGTCTTTTTTAGTGTTTGTTTGAAATTAATGTTATAAGATTGAATTATATGATAAAAAAATATTTTGCTACCTTCTTCTATTTCATTTTTTAGCGACTCTATGTGGTTAATGAGATCTCGTAGTGTTGTATCCGCATGATCATTTATTGCTCCAAATTTTAATAAAACTTTGTCGACTTCGCGTTCGACAGCATTACACGCCTCCATTATTGTTTTTCCTACTGAAATGTCGCGTCACGATAACCAGCTGACGTCAACGCCAGTGTTGCCAGGTTGCCGAATCCTTTCGTTTTAAAATTACATCCAAACTTTCTTTTCTGTTAAAATCCTTGTACTTGACATGATATATACATGTGGGTGTGAGTGATTATATGTCAAATTAATATTTACAAATGGCTTTATAAAACAACGTACATTATAAGTAAAAATAAAGAGTTATTTCAATTTAGAGATTGATGATATTGATTCACATGGCTTTTGAAGCTGATGTTTTTATTTTAACAAATATGTATATTTTGTTAATATTATATGATAATTATATTTATCAATGAAAAATATAATTCCAAATATTGGGGAAACTTTATTAACCATTATAGTGGTAACTAAAAACATTTTGTAATGTTCAGTATAAAATAAATTATTGACATTTAAATATATTAAATAAATCAAGTGTAATAAATAAAACCACAAAATTTACCAATAATGTTTTTAGGATAATTTATTTATTTCTTTTTTATAATGAACATAGTATCAGGGAAAAATGCAGTAAATACTTGATTTGTTCTAAATAAATATTTAACAACGCTTTACAGATTACCTATCATTACTTATACTTTTCATTTATAATATGATAAATTTTATATTAATAAACATCGATCATATAATTTTACAATCATCAATAAAAGTTTTTATACTGTATAGTATTCTTATGTAGAATAAATTTATCATAGTTTACAAATATTATCTTGAACAATTATTCATACAGTTTTAATATATTTATATACATGATCATTTTTCAATGATTTGATCTTCACAAAAATGGATTGTGGTTTTGCTGCAAAAGAAAAATATATATATATATATATATATATTGCACATAGATTAAAAAATATTATTAAAAAGTATTATTAAGCTTTCATTTATTTAAAAATTGCACCAAAGCATTTTAAATACTTAGTAAAATGACAATATCACATGACATTTGATTTTCATTAAAAGGAGAATAATAAAGATTTATTTATATTATTTGGGCAATTTTATTATGTATAATTGAAAATTATATTTATATATTATTTAATATAATAAACAATACTAATTACTTAGTCATAAGTTTATACAAATTTTTCACACAAGTTATAGTTTAAGTTTACGATTACTTACCCATTCTCTACCCATTAATAGTATGGTATTATTTTTTAATGCTGGTCCTATTAATGGATTCATTTGAGCCATATAACAGCAAAGCCAGCTAATAAGAAAAGTAATTCATGAATACTGTTTGTTTCAATTGTTTATCTAAAATATCGTACTTACAATAACCAACAAGTGAATGCAGTCAGCATTAATATAACTTGTAAAATTCTGCAAAAAATGGAAATACAATAAATAATACATCGTAATTATTAAATTTTAATACTTAAATTATTAGTTATTTTAGGTATCTCCAAATAAATAAAGATTAGAGATGACCTCACATTTGTACACACTTACCCTTTATTTGGACCTTTAGGTACAAAAAATGGCAGGACAATTCCAACTGCTCCCCACACAAATGTAAAGAATAGAATAGGTGCCCAAGAAGCTCCCATATTTTCTATTTATTAATTTTTTAATAATAAAACAATCTCACAAATTTTATTCTTACAATAGATGTGCGATGGGTGTCTGCTTTTTCTGTCACATGACGGTATGCGCGTAACACTAATATAACCATTTGCCACATCTAGTTCAAAACGTAAATTACTAGATATAAATAAAATTATGTACGCGATTTTCGATATATCTCGTTTATAAATCGAAGTTAGAAAATTGATATTTGAAATACAGGCGAAAAATATAAAATAAATTTATTATTAACACAGAACTTAGTTATACTTACATTATAAATTAACAATAAATATTCTATTAATATTCAAATAACATAGTTTTGTTTTCTTAACAAATAAGTACAATTATTAAAATTATGCATATATTACTTATAATAATTAATTGCATAAACAATAACTTTATAATTGAGTATTCTAACAGATATATTGAAAAAAAAAAATATTTCATAGATATTTTATTATAATTTCATCATCATATTCATCCTGGGACCTTTTTGTTTCATGCTTCTTATTTTTTCCAAAGTTGATAATGATGTTGGAGCATCTCCTCCACCAATTTTTGAACATTCATTTAATTTTTTTAGTCTATTAACTTTAGATTTGTTCAAGTTTTTTACTCTTTCTATAGACAAAAAAATGCTTTGAGATTTATCTAGCATTGAATTATTATCTTGTTTAACTGAAGATAGTGTGTTGGAGAGTCCAGAAAGTTTTTCTAATATATCTAAAAAAATAAATATTTAATTATGCTCAAATTTTATGAATTGTAGAATTTTAGTTTTTAAATGATAAATACTTGTTAAGTCTAAACTCTCAGTTGTTAAATCAACATCACTATTTTCTAAAAAACTGTCCCTGCTAAATAAATGTTGTCTAATACTTGACAAATTTCTCATTTTTAATAAATTTTGCATTGGTGTCTCTGATTTGCAAGACTTTGGAGTTTTATACATAACTGACCATTCATTGCGCATTATTCGACCTTTTTCAATGTAAGGAATTAAAATAGAAACATCTGATTCATTTCGTAGGACTGTATTTGCTGGTTGAATAGAAAGTGGCTGTTTACAACGCGTTACTAAAAATGATATTTTCGTATAAATTTTTGCAATTATGTTTAAATTTTATTAATTATTTATAGTAAAATAATGATAATTACCTGAATAGGGTGTACGAATATAAACTGATGATTTTTTAGTGTTAGATGACTTATCAACTGATTGAAAACTGACAGCACCTAAAAAGAAGTATAATTATGTAAGATATGCATTTAAAAAAAAATAAATATTGAAAGTAATATATTTATGAATTTACTTTTATAACTTGAATCATTGTGTTTTTTTATGGATTTATTAGAAACAGTATTCATACTAATTGAATTGTTCACAATTGTTGATAGTAATGGAAGCAATTGCTTAATAACTTTTAGCATTATAACACATCGACTAATAACTCGAAGTTGTTCTGGAGCTGTTGCTTTATTAACAAGGAACTTTTTTGAGGCAGAATCAGTTTCATATATATCTAAAAAATAATATTTATCTGATATGCAAAGTTCATTGGAAAATAAGAAATAATTTAAATAAAATTTTACCAGTTTTAAATTCATGAAGTATTTTAGCTATTCGTTTATCAATGTTTTCTTGACCAATATCTATAATAGTAGCATCAATTTGTTTGGAAAGTGATAAGGCTCTCTGAATAATAATTTGAACTTGTAATTGATTTATATCTTGCCTATTATCTAAATTATTAGATATTTCATTTACACGTTCTTGTAAATCATCCAGTACAATCTAAATTTTTTAAATAAGCAATTTAAAACACAAATCAATAAAATCTAATAAATAATTATAACAAATTATTACCTGACAGTATGCTGCTGGATCGATTATTAAATTAACAGTGTGAACAAATTTGTTCATTTCATTCTGCCATTGTGCTGTTAAAAGCTTTACATATGCCCGCATTTCCTTATTATCAGGATGCAAATAGAATGCAGAAATAGCAGGAACTAATTCCATTTCTAATGATTCAAAACTAGCAAGACAATTTTTAATTTTTAAATCCTCTATAATATTGAAAAATAAATTAATAAAAGATAAATTCAATTTTATATAAATACATATAATTTAAAATATTATTGTTACTTTTTTTATCTCTACAACAAGATATAGCGAATTTTCCAATTTGCACAGATTTATCAATCAGTTGATCAAATTCTTCAATTGCTGATTTTAAATCATTTTGTGTTCTATCTTTTGCACTTAAAGAAGTCCCACAGATTTTAATTAATTTTTTTAAGGCACCAAAAGGATCACTAAATACTATCATTACTAATGTAAGTACTGAAATATTTATTTTACGTTCTAATCTATATAAGGAATCAGTCAATCTATTCATAAATAAATTATTCATTGTAAAATCTACTGGATCAGATTTTAATTGAGCTTTTAAATTTTCAAATTCTGTTAATATAGTTTGACATGAACCAGTGATAGCTTTGAAATTGTAAGGTTCACAAACTTGAGCTATTGACATTGCATGTGCGAATACATCTTCAATTCCAAGCCATAAATCATTACATTCTTCAATCTGATCTTTATGTGCCATATTACTCATATTTGAAATTATATCTAACACTAAATCGATTCTATAAAAATTATTTTTAATTTGTATATTAGTTTGTTTATTTTATTTTAAATAGACTTTTTTACCTGTATACAAAATTGTTTTCTTCTTCAAAATATTCTTCTTCATCAGATGGATTAGAAGCTTTCAAAATATTAATAATAGATTCAAAACATAAACACATTCTATTACATATATATTTCTTACATGTCTGTAATAGAATTAAATACAATAACATTATTATTATTATATAATTATTTATTAGATAATATAATATATTGAAAATATAATAAGATTATTTGAAATAATTCAAGAACCTGTGACAAAATTTAACTTACGTAAATCGATGAATTCAATTGATATTGTTCTTCTATTACTTCAATTAACATTTCAAATGAAGTACATAATTGACGGCAAAATAAAGTTAATCTATTTGAAAGAAGTTTGGATATTAAATTTTTTTTGTAATGTTGTAAAGGTGCAAGAATGTCTATAATTGATGTTCCTAATTCCTATTAAAAAATGAATATGTAAATAAGAAATTAATATTTTACAAGTATAGTTAAATCAAATAATATCCAACATTACTTTAATATTTTGTAAATCTTCTATCTCATGAGCACAACCCATTTCTTTTACATAATCAAAGCAATCTTGAAGACTTTGTATTAAAGACAGAATTTCAGTTTTTTCTAAATTAATCAAAATGTGTAAAAATTTTTCAATCAACACAACAAATATTTCTTTATTTTCATGATCTTTCATATCAGTATCCTGGTAAATTGAATTGTAGTATAAATAAAAATTTTTAATTTAATAATTATAAAAATAAATAAAATGTATACTTTTTTATCAAAATTAATTGTACAAAATTCTTCAATAATAGATGTAACTTTTTTCTTCATTTCTTGATAATTATTAATATTTTCTTTTGTGACACTTTCAAATTTTTCAGCCAATCCATTTAATTGATCAAGAATAAGTTTTTTTAATGAAAGCATTTCTTTTGAATTTTCAGAGTTTTCATTTAACAACTCTGATAATTTTATTATCTATAATAAAAAAAAATATAATTAAAAAAAAGAAATACAAAAAAAAAACATACAGTTATTATATATGCATACATATACATATACATATATATATATATTTTCTTAAAAATTTATTAATAAATTAAACTTAGTATTATTAAGCGTAATAATTTAAATAATAGTTAATAATTGTAAAAAATTATTACTTGACTTTCAATCGGTTGAAAAATTTTCATTATTTGTTTGGTTTTTAGAGACATCTTAGTTTATTTTTGAATTCAACGTTTCGGCACAAAAATTGCATCTAACCGTTTGTAAACAAACTTACTAAGTAACCAGATAATTCAAGAATTGAGATAATTTTCGTTAAGAAACGCATTTGAGAATCTATAAGAAATAGCATTTTAAATATCTTTTTGTAGATAAAGTATCTAGATACTACCATTACCTTTTTAAACTATCGATATATCGATGTAGTCAATTCGAGTGCACGAATAAAAAGGTAATACAGATGTATTTTAAATGATAAAGTAAAAATTATACATTACGTGGATTTTACTCAATATGCATTAGAATAATTATCAATAAAAAATACCTAAAAACTTAATAAATTTATACATTTTTATCAGTCTAATTTGCTTTTTAAGTTATATTTAATGCTTTATAAATAGAGTTTTTCAACTGAACGATAATTCAGGAAGCATTATTAACGATACACGAGACGATTGATTAATCATTTTTCGTTTCTTTCACTTTTTTCTTTTTGTTTTTTTTTTGTTTTTTGTTTTGTTTTTTATTAATCTATTTAACAAAATTTTGTCTTCATTTAATTATAACCTAAAATATATTCAGGTAAATTCAGATTGTGATGCAAATAGTATACCTTGAGATCAAAACATTTCTAACAAATTGAACTAAAAAATATTTAAGATACTTTTAACTTATAGACTTTTAATATGTTCCTGAATAATATTGTTTATTTTATTTCTTTAAAAAAATGAAGATTACACAATATTTTAGTAATTAAATTTTTTTAAAATTAAATTTCACATATTTTATTTTATTCGTTAATCAAATAATAATTATTGAAAGAAAATTTATAATTAAAACAAAGTTTTGAGTTTTTATAAATAATATTTGTTATATAATTTTTATTTTTTCATATTATGAGAATATTGATACAAATTCTTCTAATAATAAAAACATATATCATTTTAAAATATTTGAACTGACACGAAATTTAAGAATAATTCATTTATTTTTATTATTATTTTGATAAACTTAAGGAATTTTGTAAATATAAAATAATAAAACGTTTATAAATTTCATATAACTATTATTTTTAAACCATATATTTTTTATCAATTTTAGATTTAATGATTAAAATAATTACTAAGCAATGTATTAATACGTTTTAAATATATTTTTTAGTTATTTGAGCAATACTAATATGTTTATTAATGTTAAACGAACAATAATTATAAAATAATTAATATTTACATTAAAAAACGTTGACGTTAATCTAAGATTTGAGGTATGCAATGAGTCTAAATTATTCATATGCTATTGCATAATTTTATTATGTAATAATAATACTTAATTTCTTAATTATTTAATATTTATTAATAATACTCAATTTATACAGAAAAATTATAAAAAATTTTATATTTTCTTTGTATATGTTTTGTTTACTAGTGAACATTTTTATTTTCATCTTTAATTTTTCCTTCGGTTTCCTATTATTGTAAATTCGTTTGTATTAATTATTATTGTCTTGTGGTCAATTTTTTGAATATTTAAAAATTACAATGTAATATACAGACATTATTCAAATATAATAAATAAATTAATATAATACATTAATACAATACAGTTAGTAATAAAATTATTTTTATTTATTCAAATTAATGATGCAGAATTTAAATTATTACAATGAAATTGTTGAATTTTAACTAGATTGTATGATTCAATGTATGTATGATTTTTGATTTATTGATTTTTACAATTCCTTTCAAATACTGTAATACAAATTGTATGTATTTTTAATTTTATTTCTATTACATAATTGTGATAATTATTTATACTTTTAAGATATATTTTTTAAAAATCAAGTGACATAGTCTATAAATTTTTATAAATTAATATAATATTTTAAATAAAATGAGATTTTAGTTGTTTTAATTTTTTTTCACAGTATATTATTTTTTATTTTTACTGATATGATATATATAATGGTGGAGTGAACGACAATTTAAAAAAAAAAAGTTAATATATTCCTTCAGAGAATCTATTATACTATTGATATCTAATTTATTAAATTTATTTATTCAATTATTAATTGTTTTTCAACTTTTTTGGTAAAAATAATTTTTAGTATTTATTTTATAATAACAATATTGTGAACATTTGAAAAACTTAAATAAAACGTTTAAAAAAAAAATTTAATATTGCATACTATTAATTTCATTTTTAATGATTCACTTTATACACTCATTGAATTAAAAGAAGAAAAGCTAAAGTTACATGTGTTGTATTTTAAATCATCGTGTTCAGATATTTATTTGAAAAAGTTTTTTTAATAATAGTAAAATTAAAAAGTTATACTTGTCTGGATCCAATGAAATACAATTATAATAGAAAGCATGCGTGATTATTCATAAATTATTTGGTCAGAATTTCAACAAGGAAACCCTTTTCTTATCTAGGCTTTTTTTTAAATAAACAATTAATTATAAATTATTTAATTAATGCACATGTGACAATAAAAAGAAAATTAATCACTAATGAATATACACAGGAAATACTGTTTAATTTAATTTAAAGTAATAAAATTTCTTTTTATTGTCATGTATGTATTAATTAAACAATTTTTAGCTAATTAATTATTTAATAAGCAGCCTTGATAAGAACAAGGGTTCTTTTGTTGAAAAGTTGTTAAAATAATTTAAGAATAAACACGAATTCCTCCTCACTTGATCCACATAAACCCTTAATTTGACCAAACTACTAACTGTACTTAAAATCAAAATTTACATTCTTTAGTAATAATTAAAATTGAATTATTTATTAAATTAAAATCAGCAATGTTTTGATTAATTAAGTTTTTAATTTATGTAATTGAATTACATACGAGATATAGTTGATAAAATATTGTATAACTCATCTTTTTGTTCTCATAATTTACTTGCAGATCTACATTCCTGTTCATGTTTGTGAATTTACATTAATAAAAAAATGAGGTTGTACGAATGCTGTATACATTACTAATAAAATACCAAAAAATCATTATTCATAAATTTCTTTTATAGTTCCATTTTTTTTTCGTGTTTTATATAAATAAAAGATTTATTTATATAGTGTAATTAATTTAAATATTTTTGTAGTATTAAAACAAAAAGTTTGTTTTAATAATAGAAAGAATAAATAATATTAATTTTTTAAAAAAAAACTATTATTAGCTATTAAAAAATAATTTTTTTAATTCTTTTTGAAAATATCATTTTTGTATTTTCTTTAAATTTATATAATTATATTTTTTTTTTTTTTGAAACAATAATAGACTTACATATTATGTGTAATAAAATATTATAAAATGAAATTATTATAAAAATTTTATATATAAGTTAAAGCACAAAGTAAAAATATGAGTAGTTTATGTTTTAAATTAAAATAATGTAACTATAAGAATATCTTTTCTATTTTTTAATATTACCAGTAAATATATATTTGTAATTAAAAAGCTTTTATTTTCTTAAATATATTGGTATTGTAATACTAAATTCAAAATGTTAAATTTTAAATCATAATATAACGCATAAAATCTAATCTAAAATGAATTATATCGTATAAATTTACGACTGGCTTTCAAATAAATTACCAATGGTGTAATATTAAATCAACATTTAATAATGATAGTTCTGATTTCAATAGAAAAGATAAACAATGAATTGATTAAAAATAAAAAAATGGAAGCATAACATTGTAATTTAAATAAAATGAATGCATATATTTCTGTAATGAGAGAAGAGTATCATAGGTATATATATATATATATATAGATAAATAAATAATTAGAGAAAGAGAAAAGAGAGAGAGAGAGAGAGAGAGAGAGGTTGTAGCATAAAATCGTAGATTGCAATATTTTATACCGATGAATTTAGAAATCACTTGTATCGTTGCATGCTTGAGCATCAAAATTTCAAAGTTAAGTTTGTAAAAACAGAAGTAAAACAACGACAATAATGATGGGATGGACCACTTTTGAGTTGATTCATGATTGCCGGAATCCTTTCCTATATATACTCGAGTCGGTCGACACGAGCAAGGAGAAGAACAAGGCGCAAGAAGGAGATAAAAGATTGATGGCTCGGCAGAATGAAACACATGGGTGTATTTGATTATAGATACAAACTCGTATATTTTTATTTATATCACGGAGAGCCGGAGTGCGAAAGTGCCGCAACTTTAGTTCGATCACGTTTCTTCCGTTAACGTAGAAGCGGAATCCTAATCCACTCATCATCATCATCTCCTTTTTTTCTGCGTCTTCGTTAACATCCACAGGCAAAGGATTGCATGTATGGGGATCGACGTGAGGTCAATGTATGCCGATGTTTGTGTGCCTCGCAATGAATATTCGTGGGCAATCTCCGGGTCTTTGGAAATGTGCGAGTATCCGTGTAGAGGAGGCATTACTTCCTCGTGCCGATTGACAGGTTCTCCTTTGTTGTGGGATTTTGAATCTTTGTCGATTCCTCGGACGGTATCGACCCTGAGTGAAAAGATTGGCTATGGTCACGGAATGCGAAAGTCTTGCAAATATTTTAGTTTAAACATGCATTTTTTATGATACGCCGAACGAACCGAAGGAGAAGAGACTGATGTCTAAAAATTTCGATTATTTCAATTAATTGGGTTAGAGCAAAACTGGGTTACTCTTGATTGGAACTAATCGATTGATCCTTTCCCTAAAGGATTAAAATACAAAAAAAAAAAAAAAAAAAATTACTTTTATTCCAGATCTAGGAAATTCTATACAAGAGTGTATGATAAAAATTCGTGCTGTTACGTTTAATTAATTGCACGATTCTTTTAATTATTGCAAGCTGAAAAATAATTATGTTATTATTTAAGAATTATTGGGTACAGTGTATACGTATAATTATTTTTTTTTTTTTTAAATACAGGGTTTATAAGGAAATAAATTAAATAAATTTTTTCATTTTTTGTATTGATATTTATTTGTCTAGATGACTTTTTAAATAGTAACTATTACGGAATTTTTAGAAAGTTATAAAAGTTTTTTTAATGACGGACCTTTTTTAAATAAAAAGTATTAAAATATTTTTTCACAAATTTGTAATACGTTTATTTTTGTTAATCCGAAATAAATATTAAAAAAAATGTCCGCTTTTATTTTTTAATTCCCTTGTACTGAATTATTTTATCGCATATAGAGTATAATATTATAGCAACTATACTTGTTGGTTACAGATTAATATGTTTATTACTTTAATCTTTAGCAATTAAAAATTTTCAATTTTATGTTTTAAGTTGCTACAAAAAATAAGATCATGATACATAAAATTTTTTTGAAAATTTTACGTACATTTCATGTATGAATGTTTAAATATTTTAGTTAGAAAATTTTTTTCATTACTTTCTTGAAACTGTTTTTATAAGAGCATTGAACGTTTATAGACAAAATAATAACGCAAATATTATACAATTTATTCTACGATTTTAATAAATTACTAAATAAAACATAGCAAGTATTTTCATATACAATTACAATAACTACGAAAGAGGACAGTTTAAAAAATTCTTGGTCGAAAAGTTGAGTATTGATGAAGAAATGTACAGTGCAAAATTCAAAATTTAAAATTTAAAAAAACTTTATATTCGTCGTTAAAGAATTATTTTAATGTCAGCTTTCCTTGATAAAACTAATGGAGAAAAGTAGGATGAAAAGTTTGCGGTGTACATAAATATTACACGTGATTCAACCAAAATCGTAATGTAAGACGTCGTTTCGCTACTAAAGGGATAACTTATAATATATACAGTATGAATACAAAAGCAATATAATACAATTCATTTTGTTTACAATCGCTAAAACATATTATTCGTAGTTTTATTGTATTATCCTCTTCACTTTAATAAATCATAGCGCAAATAAAAATATATTAATATCACAGTTGAGAAATGCCGGCGGACGATCGGCACGTAAGGGAGAGAGCTTAGGTTAATCGATATATCTTACACAAAAATTTTTGCAGCGAACTTTGCTTATACTTTCGCGATATTTATCTTATCGTAGCTCATTTCATTTTTTTTTAATGTTATTTTATGTTCCTCTTCCTTCGTTTTTACTTTTGCTCAATATAGACATTCCGCGGAAAGTTGTTTCTTCTTCATATCTTTGTTTGAAGGACTTTTTTTTGCTGTTAGTATCGCGTAAACAAATTCATTTTGACAGTTCGGAAGTGTTTTATACTGTGCAATGCGTAACCACGAGTTATGCATTCAATTTTAAACAGAAAAAGTCCTCGTCTGCACATTTTGAGTAAATTTTATTGGTTTCGGGACGGACGAATGGACTTGTAAATCACCGTATTGAAATTATTTATTTAAAGTTAACTGGTTCCTTATTGAAATTAGCTATAAATGCCGTTTAGCATTAATAAATATAATAGCATTTAAAAATGGTATTGATTTTTTTATTATCTAATATTATCAGCCTATTCATCGTAAGAATCAGCCTGCAAATCATATAAATTGGAAATAAATGAGTATTGAAAATGTCCATCATTCCAACTTTTTATCAGCAATATTGTAAATATGTAAAACCGGTATGCGTTTAGTTCGTTGTACGAGTTTATAAAATCGAATAAAAGTAGGTGAGAGGTGGACTGACAAGTGGTCGCCTACGGAGAAGGACGAGGGATACTCCGGAGATCCCCGGACTCCTGGGGAATACTGTGTCGGTTGGTGGCTCAGGAACAGGCGCACTCCAACACACGCATGTCCTTCCAGTTGGAGACCTTGAGCTTGGTCGCGTCGTTCTCGTCGAAGTAGAGGATTTCGAGCTCGGCGAGTTTGCTGGGCGCGCAGCAGGGCCTGGGCGCCTTCTTCCGGTCCTCCTTCCAGATGAGGCTCTGAAGCAGGGCGTGATGGTGAGCCGGATTGTACCTGGGGGGACACCGGCCCTTGCAGTAGCCCGCATCGAAGCTCTTCGGCTGGATAATGAAGTCGAAGCCCTCGAGGTCCTTGAAGGTGACGGTCATCCGGTGTCGACAGCACCGTTTCGCCTCGCCCCGACACTCGGTGCGCCGACCCCGGTGAAGCGACATTAATTGCTCGCGTGCCAGGGAGCCGATGGCGCGCCTCAACCGCGGATGGGTCGAGGTCACCTCCAACTTGTCCGGGTAGAGGACGTGGACGTTGATCGCTGCCGAGGAGACGATTAAGCCGCGGACGGGGCTCTCGTCCTGTTAACAGATCATTACATCATTTGTGTCACTTTTTTTATGCTTTTCGAGAAATTTTATTATAATACGAATTTAAGCGGTAATAATAAAAAAAATTAATCTCAATACACCTTGGATAAAGTGACCAACTTGTTGTTATATTTTGAAGGTGAATATTACGATAAAATAAATTTTAATATGCAACGTATTTTCGTAATTTCTTATTTTATAACTTTGAATAGGAACATTTTAAAGCATCATCCTTAATATTAAAAAAAAACACTCAAAATGTATGTAAAAAAAATATATTATATTAAGTTGCAAGAAAGAATGTATAAGCTGTGGATTAAGTTTCTCATTTTTTCACTTGCTTTCAACTACGCTACAGGTATTGATTAAGGTTATCTGAAAATTGCTACTAAATTACAAAGATACTTTACATGTGGCACTGAAATTTAGGTCCACAAATTATTGTGATATTTTTTTTCTTTATATATTACTAAATTTAAAAATATATTTAAGTATAATAAAGTATGTGTTAATTTAAAATGAGTTTTTATCACTAAATTTACTAACCGAAAATCATACGAAATTTTTAATGTAACACGAAATTTCTTAAATCAATGTACAAACAATATATATTTAAGATAAAATATGATTCATATGTTACGTTATATTCAATTAATACCGTAACTCTGATTTTAATCGAAATAAATATTTTATAAAAGTAAACACTTACTAAATGGATCTTAATATATTTTTTGTGCTTTACTTTACGATTTTTTTATGATTCTCATTTGTAGTTATTGGTTGCAGTTTGAGAAAAAAATCTCATTTCAAAGAATGATTGAATTTTATAAAAAATATATAATTTAAAAGTGATATTTAGAAAATAAATAATTTTTTGATCTGCACAAAATTAATACACATATTTTTAATATTTTCAATTGTGCTACTTTTTTAAATATACTTTTTATAAATAAATTATAAATTCTTAAAATGGTATTTTTCGATAAATTTTTTTGCTTATTTTTTATTTTGTTTCCGCACAGACAACCTAAATAAATTCTTATTTACCTATTTTAAGGAATTTGCATTTTCATGGAATTGTTATTAAAATTGATAAAATTTATCAAGATTCAAATAGCTTAAAAAAAATAAAAATTTTTTTTTAGTTCAATAAGTTAATATAGCATTATTAATCTAATTAGTTATTCGTGTATCACCTTGTGTACTATTTGGATGATCAGGTACAGAGGTGTGCTAGAGTCAAGGGCAGCTGTGATTACGTCTGTGAGATCGAATTCTAGCCAACGTCGCCGGAGATCCTCGGGTTCTAAGACGGTATTTTGGGTGATTAACAATCGTCGAGTTCCGGATGTTCGTCTTCGGTAGACCCGCACCTGGACACTCCCCGACCCTGGCTCTTCGTCATGGTCCAGTAGCAGCCTCAACGAAGCAGATTCCACCATCACGTTTCCGAGATCACCCACGGTCATGGGGAAAGCGAGTGCGATGCCCCCCTCATGCGCCTGCTCGTCTGCGAGGAGAAAATGGTATTTCCTTTGTTATTTTGTACAAGAGTTTTATCTTCTTTGTAAAATACGGTTGCTATTAGAAAGAAATGGAGTAGGCAATCAAAGTGGGTTTATACTTAAAAGTTTACAAAGATTTTCAATATTCTTGAGACTTTAGAAATAGAAAACGATGGTTGCTGTAAGCCATATTTTTTTTTTATTTAAAAAAATTTACGAGAATTCATTTTAAAGAAAAGCGTTTCAGAGTAACAAAGAATCTCTTCATCTTTCTTGAAAGATTCAGATGTATAAAATACCAAAAAAATTGCACTTTTTTTAAAAAATTTGTTGCAATATAAATCTCTTCATTAAAGAATGAAATATTTGAAGAAGTAAAAATTGTAATATAGTCGTTCAAACAATTGTACAACTGGTTGTATATGACAACGCATTATTGAGAACAACGGTTATTTTATTAAGGATTATATTGCTTTATGACACGCAGTTTCTTAAAATGAATCTTATTATTGTGGCAGTCTCAATTACTTAAGAAGCTTATAAAAATTATAAATGAAGCTCATAAAAATATGAGGAAATAATGCCTTACTTGGCATTTACATTCTTTAAATTTACAGTATTATCTAAAAATAAAATTTTCAGGTACCAATTTATTAGTACTTCCAAAAATAGATTACCGAAGTTTTAATATCCGGAAGTCATTAAAAAAGTGATCTAACACTGAAGTTAAAGATGTGAATAAACTCGTTCCTTGTCAAACATTTGTATACCATTGTCTAGAAATAATTCATTATCTAACCAATGAAGTGTTCTCGAACTATTTCACATTAATAATTTATTGGTTCTCGCCTTAAAGGTAACAAGTCTATTTTCACCTGTTTACTCACAACATATTCCAAGTAGTCTCATAATAAAAAAAAAGAAAAAAAGAACCGACTATTGATTAGACTGGAAGAAACACGCGGATTCTTGAAAAAGTAGTTAAAGTATGCGCGCGACACGACAAATCAGATATTGAAGTTTATATCTGGTATTTAAACAGCCACAAGTATTTGTGACTACTTATCAATAAGTTAAAGTCTGCGTATTAGATTTCTTACTTTTTTATGATTTAATTATCAATTTCAATATTATACCTAAAATATAGGACGTGATAATTTAAATGTGTCCTAGTTTGGGTAGGTGTGGTGAAAATGCAAGAAATAAATTCAATATTTACGATCTATAATAAACACTGTACTTTAGATATTGATCAATTATTATTAAAAAAAAAAAAATTTTAATGAGAATACAGAATTCAATCTGTCACTTGCTAAATAAAAAAAAAAATTACATAGTATTAATTTAGCATTCAAATTTGAATGCGTAACACTGAACATTTTCACACATGAAACTTGAACATTGATTCTCTTTTTATTTAACAGTATCATTGGAATATTTGTTACGTCATGCGCAATTTTCCTCGGGTACGGTAAAATTCCAAAAATACTTATACGATAAGTGAAAAATCAAAAGGGAATTTTTGTCTATTAATAAAATGATGTACAGCGATGTACTTCCATTCACTTCCTCGATGAAAGGGTCTGAGTAAATATTTTTTCCTTCCGCAAGAGTTAATATAAGAAATCTATTTTCATGAAAGCGATTTTCGTGTTTTCTGTTAAAAGGAATCGACTAGATGCGAAAGATTCTGCCGTAAGTACGCGAGAATATCGTTCAAGGAAAAGTAAGTTTATGTGAATGAGATAAGCGGGAGCTTTGGTTTCGCGTCAACGGACCAATAATAGTCGTCATGCCGAAATATAACTGTCGATGAAGTGGATCCGGGAGAATTCGAGTCATGACATCGTCTGGATCTGCACACACACACGCACGCGCACACACACAGACACATATAGGGAGTGAGGAAATTCGGCTTATATCTTCTGTTCTGGGAAATAAAATCTGATGATTCAACGTGTACCTGATGTGTGAATTTGTATTTTATTTTGGATCTGAATTTCGTGGTGACGAGCATTAATGGCCCCCCGCCGTCGGCACTTTCTCCTGGGAATTTTCTCAGACAATTTCAGGCCTCGCGAAAAATGTGGGAGGAAGTGCGTGTTCGTGTTCGAACTTACAACCGGATAAGCTCAATTATATTAACAATTTAAGCTCTTTTTAACCCGTTTAGTCCTAGACCTTCTCTTTTAACAATTTCTGCTTTTATTAACACTTGGATACTGATGCAAATATCTTATTTCATTTATTTTCTACATTATATTATAATTTTCAATTAATTTTAGTTGCAATTTATTCAAACCAATTAAATTGTACATTCATTTTTTTTTCAATTAAATTAAGAAAATTGTATAATTTGAAGATAAATTATTCATAAATTGCTTATCATTATTCTATAATTGAAATTATTTCAATAACTGAAAATTATAAAATGAATATTTTAGCATTTATATTTTATTATGACATTCCATTAACAAAAACTACTAATCATAATATTAAAGATATGTATAATGACAAATAATTTACATTTATTATTTAAAAATTAAAATTTAAAGGTATTGAGTGAAATTCAGTATTTACTTATATAGATTCCCAGATTGATATTTTTTTTATATCGGAAGTTTTTTCATAAAAGTTTTTTATTTCTTAATCGTCATTTAATTATAAAATATTTGACATATTTATCATTATATTACAAAATTAGAAAATTATAATGTCAAATATACATATATATATATATTATAATTTTTATGAATGAAGTGAGTTTGTAAAGAAAAGTTTTACGACTTATGCAATTTACAATGGAATAAAGCAAAGAACTCATAGTTATTACGTTTTTATTGTACAAAAATAAATAATAAAGACATCACAATGTGTGCCATTATTCAGACAAAATTTTTCGAAGATGTCAAGGAGAGATTTAGGGTACGTTAAAAATTTAAAAAAGAAGAATGCTTATTGGAAATGTGATTTTAAAAGGGTTTTAGCTGGACTCAATCTTAAATAGACTTACATCATTAATATTTTTCGTGTAGGTAATATTATAAAAAAAAATCTTTCTGTTAAACTTCTTCTGGTAGCTTGTCGTATTTTTAAATTAGCATGACTCAATAACTCATAACGGGAAATAGTGATAATTAGTTTGTGCATCATTGTGGTTGTAAAGTCGAAATAAACGTTATTATATCAATACGGATGACTCTTTTTGATGACGGCATTTTTCGAAAATATAAGTATGGCTAATAGACAAAAAATGAGGATGTATTAATAATCAGGAAAACGTGATTCATTCTTCAAATTTCTCAGAAATATTATAGAAAGGTATGTGGTTTAGTACAAAAATGAAAGTATAATACTGAATGATTAATTGTCAAATTATGGTTTTACATCATTAATAACGTGTGATCCCGGTGATAGATTCATTTATTTTCTAAAATAATGACTACCGACTTTATGAGACATATTAGGAATAACTGGAGGTAAGTTATGGTTTCTTACTACGACGTATCGATGAGTATTATTAGTTTTTTATTTCAATTTTTTTTTCTTCCAACTATTTTCTATCAAATTTTAATTTAATTTTATGTACAGAAATATATAATACATATGTAATTATACGTTTTTTTTGTAGTTAAGGAATAATAGCAATTGATTAACGTCCATTAATTTATTCACGGATAGCAAACTTTGCAAAACACATACTTTTATTATTTAGTTTCAAAAGAATAAATGTTTTTAGCTTTAAGTTTTAAGAATGTTTAAATTTCAAATTGATATTCGCAATTTGAGAATAAAATATTTTTATATTTTTTAGGCCAATTTTCGTGTAAATTCCTACAAAAGTAGTTTTCATCATCCTATCATGAATTTATGAATGTGATCAAATTTCATAATGATTTTTTGTTTTTTATGAAATTAAATTTTCATAATTCTTTTATAACAATATCATAGTTATTTTCGAAGATACCGTGCTATTTGAAATATGAAAATTGAATTTCGATGAAAGGGTTAAAAATGTACTGTAATATAATTCAAAAAATGCCGATAAAAATTTTCAATAGCTACAAAAACTGATGGTATATTTTGTTAAAATACTTTCAAGTCTATTATTAACGGAATTCAATTTCCATTAAATCTGTACGATGTATAAAATAGAATAAGAATATAATTTTACGTAATCTCAATTGTCTGTATATACGCCATTTAAAGAATTGTGAAAATAATTTTTTATTTTAATGAGAAGTTAATCATTTTTACATTTTAGCTTTGTAACCGTTTAAGTATAAAGCTCAAAGATAATTTCTATTCTTCTTATTTTCCATCTATCACGATCTATTATAATTTACTCTGAAAAACATATATTCATAGTTCCTATATTTATAATTTAAAAATAAGATAATTCATAATGAAGAAGTGAGTTTTATAATTCAATACAATCTATTCTTATCTAATAATTGAATTAGCTTTTATCAGATTTAACAGTTTAAGAAATAATAGTTGTCACAAGTGTAATATTTATTTAACATTGAATTTTGTTAACAGCATTCGAATTTCCTTCTTCCTCCTACAAAAGCTACTCACGCAAGACATAATTTTCGAGCAAAGAAAAATAAAAGTATAAATAATGGTACTGTAAAAGAAAGGCGTGTAGGTACTCGAAATGCAATTAACAAGGAATTTACTCACCGGTGGCATAAATTGTAAAAAGTCTCCTTTGCAAGGTGTCGCCTTCAGAAGATCGACGTAACCTCGTCAAGTACTCCTTGTGCGCTCTTTCGTACTCAATTTGACTGACGTTAGCCTATAATAGAAAAAGAAAAAACTTTTATGCACAACCTACTTTGGTTATTGTTAATTAATGCGAAAATCTAGATCTTTCAATTATTTCCTTTTTATAATCCTACGGCTAATTAGCTTTTAGTAGCGAACTTTGATTCTTCTCGATCAATTGCTAATCTAGCTTATAAGAGCACTTGAGTAAATCGAATTATTTCTGAAATGCGATATACCATACACGCAATTTCGTGCGAAAGCGTAAGTTCTGTTCCTGCGATAAATTTTGAGGAATAAAAACAAAACTTTATTCAAAGTACACTTGCATCCCTTGAGCGTGAATATAATTTTATTATTCTTTAAGTAGGCATTTCATCTAAAATAACAATAGAAAATTGAGATATAATTTATAATATTTAATTCTCGGCGTCAAACTTTAAAGAAAATTCATACTTGATACAGTCACCTCCACGTAGTCATCTCACCTAAAAGGTTTTTCTCGAATATTAGCGAGGGTGTGCAAGGGAATAATTGCAGTGGCTTCCACTTCAGAAGAAAGGTGTTGTAATGCACGTGGTCCATTATGCGCTTTACGCCTCTTCCGACTAATATCGCAATGCGACAGGATTAAGACAATGTAACAGTCGAGATGAAACGAGGGACGAAGATTGCCGGGATGCTGTCAAATCTTTTCGCCCGACATCAGAGGTGAATGGATTCTCGAAGAAGTTTGCACTTGCTGAGATGATTACGTAAAAGCTGGCAGGTTTATAGTGGGCGATTTTACGGGGTGAGTTATTTGCATTTCTTTCTTCTATCGTTACGCGTAAAGCTGTAAAGCTCACACTTTCATCTATTGAGAACGCAAAGACATTATTGTTATGTTACATTGTCATGCATACGAGGTACTTGGATTTTGAAATCGCACGTCAGAATTAAAGTACAAAATTCTCCGACTCGGCTAGCAATAAACCTGGAGTGCTTTTGTTGGTGTAAAAGATTTTGTAAATAATTTACTCTAATAATTAATAATGTATATAATGATCTGATGACATGACAATGTAATTGTTGTGAAACGTACAAATAATGGAGTTTCTATAGTTAACTATTTTCATTTCTGTTTGTTTCGAATAATCCCATTATAATCAATATTAATCTGTGTCTATCGGTTACAATGACAGCCATAAATAATATCGCTACTGTGTAATTTATAATTACGTTTAACCGCGGTGTTTTGTATGATGATGTTGTTGATTGATGAACTCAAGGCTGAAAATACGTTTATTCTGTGTGGTTTATTTACGTGTCAAATTTAATTTTCAATTGAAACAATTATAGTCAATTCAATAAGTTCGATAAATAGCTATAGACTTGAAATATATTGTTGGCTAATAAAAAATAAATTATTAAAAAGAATCAAAATAATGCAATTATGTTTTATGTAGTTTTATATAAGACATGCTCTTACGTAAGCAAGACATTAGGCAAATTATTTTGAGGATTAGTAAATATTTCAATGACTGTATTAAAATGTAATTGAAAATATAAAATCAAGAATTTTTGAATACTTATTAGAAATAGGATACTACACATGTACATTAAACGATAAACTATAATCTTGCAATTCTCACATTTATAGACTTATGTAAATTCCATGAATTCATTAGAAAAATTAGAAAGTCTAAGTATAACATTCTAATTTATAAATAATAAAATAGTAAAAATATAAATTAATTTTCAGTCACTGTAGTGAGATTTGATTTGTTTACATAATTTTTATAGATGTAATCAAAGTGGAAGTAGGTGAATTAATACATTCGTTACATAATTTACCGTCAGGGTAATGAACGTGTTTATTGCGTTGAAAATATTCACACGTTATCACAATTAAACTTCAATTACCACTGCGCCTAGTAATTACATTCATATTTAATTGTTGTACAAAGTCCACGAGTCAAAACAAATACTTTTAGATGGGTCCTAGAGAGTGAGAGACACGTGATGTTGGGGTAGAACCTTCTTACGAGTTTTGACGTGAAAACGACGAAATGCAGACACGATTGATGAACGGCTCTTGAGGAAAAGAGTCGTGCACATCGAGTCAAAGTGCTTTTCGAGAAAGACATTTAGCAGCCCAACAATCACGCCAACGAGAGCAACTGTAATCCCTAAAAAGACAAAGAGGGAGGGGAACTTGATTTGTGTCGGTATGCGTGCGCATAAGAGTATGCACGAGTGTGTGAGAGAGGCGTAAATGATTTTTAAAGGTTTAAATTTGTGAGCTTTTCAAGAATCTTGGTGTACCGACTTTCTGAACTTAGATTACTTTTGTATTCATTCAGTCTTCCAGTGCTCTAACCTGTTTTTCAACACTGCAAGCACTTCTGTCGAATGAATCGATTGTACATTTTTTTGAGGTCGTAGCTCATTGTTTAATGAACAAACAATAAGCCAATATTTTATCGATTTTTTAGTATTTTGAAAATAACAAAGTTAAAGACCGATGAAAGAAAATTGATGTAAAGTTTAATAGAGTAAAATAATTATGGTTTACATAATCAAACATGTCTCGCAGCTTTTCTCCCTGTTATTAAATGAAAAATACATAAATGGGAAGAGAAATGTTGTATCATGATCTATTTTTAGAACACCATTGTGTTTGAAGTAACAAGCGAGTGACAGAAAGTTAATATGGTTTTTGCGATAGTGACATTTCGTATAATATTTTTAGCTATGAATGAAGAAAAGTTACACGGTTTTTTATTTCAAACAGTTATAAAGAGTATAAATTAACAAAAAAATTATACGTTGACCTAACTTTTACAACGAAACAAAAAAATTTTTTCAATGTTTGGTTTTTCATATTTCGAATAGAACTGTCGAAAAGTAAGAGTTTAAGAACAATATAAATGTTAAGTGATTGCACACTATTTTAACATTTTAATTTCAGCGTGTACAGCTTGAATAAAATTGCTATACTTTTCTCGCTAAAAAAGCAGATCTTTTTTTGTTTTTTTTTTTTTTTTCTTTTTTTAACGTGAAGAAGTCGCGTTATCGCCTATTCTTTTTCATTGCACAAAGCTTGTACTCGGTTTTTGTAATTAATACCTGGGTGTTTGTGCTGTCCATGTGCATTATTTTTACACGCGACTGGACTTTCGAGGGAAATGTATGTTCAGAAATGCATGTTTGCGAAAGGTCAGACTCATTGTACTTTTGTGTTGAAGTTGTATAAGATTTATCTATTCGTGCTGAATCATAATAACTGCGAATATTTATGTTAAGCTTGTAATGTGCGAGAGTGAGTGAATGTCCGAGGAGACATTTTACGTGACGATTTAACAATATAATTATTTGGGTGAACTTAGCCAATTGTCACTTTGAGATTGATTTTACACGTGTTTAGTGTTTGTTTCAATTGTAGCGTAAGTTGTAGACCGACATTTAAGTGCCAGTCAATACGTGTGCTCGATTTTAATTGGGTTTGAAAATGAAAAGTATAACTCCATTGATTTTATATTTATATTCTATTATTGAAACTGTTCCATTACGTTAGAATTTAATGTGTGCATTGGGTATGAAAGTGTGATTTGTAGTTAATGATATTTTTCTCCTCAGTTCGTAAACTTTCTCTGCAATGGCTAATTACAAGCAATTTTACCGTTATAAAATATTTAATAATACTTTGAAACATTATTTTAATCGTGATCTGTAGTGTAGAAAAGGATGAGCATTATTAATTTATGCTAAGTTAATGCGTATTGCAGTATCTATTCCATTATAATAGAAAATTATTATCATAACGACTTTTCATGAGTGTAATGCATTTAAGTTGATATTAAGAAATTTTAACAGATCGTAAATTCAAGTCGAATATTAAAAATATTCTGAATATTACACTAATTAAGTTATTTTTGTTTAATTTATTGATTCACCAGATAAGTAAAAGATGTTAATGTTTTACTTCTCACGTATGATTTCAATTTAAGATCAATTATAATTTTTTTTTTTTTTTTTTTTTTTTTATCAATATTGGATATTTTTAAATTAAGTGTACAATCTATAGACATATAATTTAATTTTTTTTTGTTTTAATATCAATTATGAAATATTTTCATTTTGAGAAAAATTAGAATCTTTATTAGGTTCAAGAACCATATAAGTAAAATGAAAATGTACTTAATTTTAGAATTATATTATCTTAAACGATAATTATTTTAATTCAGATGCATAATTATTTTTGTGCATAGTAAGTTCAAGGTAATAGAGAATGACATTTATGACGATAGATAGGTACATTATTAAATAATTAGATTATTCATGTTTATAAAATATTTGATAAAAAAATAAATAGAATAAATACAAAGATAAATTAATTGAAATCCATGAATTATCATACATGTATATATAAAATACATAATTGTCTATGATTGACTCTTTATTGTTGTATAATTTAATAATTTCAAAAGTGGAAGTACGTTTTAATAAGTGCATTTTAATATTTTAAAGTGTACATATATATGGTCTACCAGAATTTATATTAAAGTTGAATAAAAATTTCTGAATATTATTTTAATCAATATTTAATACATGAAGATTGCATAAATTATAGCAATACTGTCCTAAAAACGAGCTTGGCAGGTTTAAAAAAAGTATTAATATTCTGGATCAAGATCCTTTCAAAATCGATATGCTTATTGATAATAAACTGGATAAAAACTAGTTTTTATTATTGTATAAATTAAGTGATATATAATTAGTAAAATTAAGGCTACATCATATTTGAAAATATTTTTCCTAATACCATGTCTATCGTTTGGTACAGATATTTATTTATTGCATTTATTTATTCGTAAACTACCAGTTAGTATTGATTCATTTATATGCTAGATTTCACTTTTAACGAACTATTACAAGGGTTCTAGTTTTTAAATCAGAAATGAATGGCTACATTTAATTGGCTACACTTTGCGAAGATAACTGAAAACAATAAATATGTTACAAATGAATTTTAAAAATTTTATGAAAATTGGATCAATGTGCCACTAATTCAAGTCAATAAATTCAAGTAAATTCAACTTCACATGATTATTTAAATATGGTAATTAATTTTAATAATGGGACAAGTGATTGAAAGAGGATCGAGCAAGTATCGGTGGTATTTGGTCTCTCTCTCTCTCTCTCTCTGTCTCCCTTCGGTTGCACTCCCATGATGAACTTCAAGTGTGGAGAAGAGCTTGAAATCTCATTAACCGGCAGACAACTTCAGAGAAGTGGTCTAATCAATTCGGCGAAGTGGCTAAGCGTCTTTTATAATAACCAGTTATTATTAGCAATGCAATCTTTCTCTCTCTCTCTCTCTCTTCTCTTGCACTTTTTCTCTCTTCACGCCGAATTTGGTATGAGTTATGGGGCATCTAATGCCTTCATTCAAAATGCATCAAATCGCTACTGGCGACAATTTCCGGATTAAAATTTATTATTTTTTATTTTCTTAATTCTTGTTCATTACATTTATTTCCCTTGTAGTTTTGATATTAATGATGTAAAGCAAAAATTTCATAACACATTTAGTTTTTAACGATCATAATCGGATGAAAAAATTTTTTTTATAAGCTTCAATTTTATTTTTCTGCATGTTGTAATAAGGTCAAATAAAATATTCGAATTAAAATATAAAATACAAATATATGATTAGTCTAAGAATACCTATTATATCACTTATATATTTTTTAAATATTACTATTTCTACTCTACAGTAAATTACATAATATTTTGAATATTTTTTACGATTTAAAGTATTTTTTAATAAAATATTATCAATTAGTATCAAAATTAATAATAATATTGTCTGGAATGGGTATTATGTAAAAAAAAACCCGTTGCTTCTTTCATTTTTGAAATCAGTATTATCGTTGTTTTTTTAATAAATATATATTTTATTTTATTTAAATATATATTTGAAGTATTTTTTATAATGTTAGAATTTCGTTATTATAAATTAGTGATTATGAAACTAGAAAATCAACATCATGTTAGATAATTAATTTTTTTATAGCTTATTAAGATAAAAGACCCAAAGTATATAAAGATCAATGCATGGTTTTTTGTACATATGTTCGAACACTAAACCTAAGTGATTTTAAGACTATTAATTATAAATTAAACCTTAATGATTACTAAAATTGACGTTTGCTAAATCTATTAATAGGTAAATTAGAATAAAATATCAATCAATATACATTATAATTGAATACTGATGATTCCAATTTTTTATTTTGATTTGAAGTATAATTTTTTTTAAATATGGAAAATATTTTAATTTTCTATAACTTAAGTATTATGGATTTCACATAAAAAAAAATTATTTTAAATATAATTTATATTTAATTTGTATTGATTTTAGTGGATTATTTAATCAATTTTAAAAGTTAATTACATATTCTTCATTTTATTACTATAAATTATTTTATTTATTATGTAAGTATTTATAACAGTTTTTGAAATAATAACATTTTATTCATAAAAATTTACGATAAAACTAATTTTTTCTTCGGCTTGAGAATATATAATTGATAATGTTTAATAAGATTTATTATAAAAATTATGCTGAGCTAATTATGAGTAGAAATATAAATATAAAAAAAAGAATGATTAAATTTTTAATTCTAAAACAACTATTGCTTTTATAATATGTAGGTGTACGATTTTATCAAAAGTTTTAGAAATAGAAATAACTATTTATCTTTATTTTATAACTTTCATATAACTTAATCGTGGCGATATCGATAAGTTTCTTTATTGATATAAAAAAAAAAATCACTTTTGATTTGAATTATAAACGAACAAGACATTTTAAGACTTTCAAAGTATTACGTCTTTAACCTTAATTAGGCCCTCATTCGTTTCTAATTTTTTATTTCAAGTCTTATAACACGTGTTTTTTTTCCTGTAAACAAATTTATTGCGTATGATTCACTATTTAAATTAATTGGAATAAAAAATAAATTATTAGGAAATCTTAATATTAATATTTATGTATGTATTTTAATTGATTGAATTACGCTTCCACCACATGCAATGATAATTTCTTGAAAATTTATAAATACTCGTCATGCAATTAATATATTGACTTGTATAATATGTTTCAAACGCATGTCTATACTTGTTAAGCATTTAGGTTACTCAGAAATTTTACATATTTATAAACATTTTTTCAATAGATTTAACATTAATATTTTACATCATACATTAGTTTAGTTCATCGTTAAATTTTTTTTAAAAGCTTTTAAACATTTTTTAATAAATATATATTTAATTAATCATATGTGTTTCTGAAAAAAGTAAAAAATTTTAGTTATGAAGATTTTTTTAATTTTTAATGATATTAAATATTTTTACTCTTAATGT
Organism: Eupristina koningsbergeri; assembly: GCA_018907245.1. Lineage (NCBI taxonomy): Eukaryota > Metazoa > Arthropoda > Insecta > Hymenoptera > Agaonidae > Eupristina > Eupristina koningsbergeri. The sequence goes on along the minus strand of JACCHV010002889.1, from coordinate 430,212 downwards.
ACACTGATATTAATAATTTTAAATATAAAATACAAAAGCGTTGAATTTAAATGAAATTTTATGCATAATTAAGTAGTTGGCTTTGTTCCATTTCTAAAAAAAATTACTATATTCTTTTATTCTTTGATTGTAAGTGAAATAAAAAATAAATTAATATTCGAATTTTTTAAAACAACAACCTTTATAAATCTAATATTGTATAGAATCTCCTCACTTTATTGTTACAACAATTTATTTTTTCTCTATTCTATATAATTAAATTTGACTAATTAAATAATTATTTACTTCAATCTTTTATACGTTAATTTTTCTAATAAAAATTTCCGCATTAAAAATTTTATTATAAATATTTCTAAAAGTTTTTAATAATTTTATATTAGATTATGATAATATTTCTAAAAAAAATGATCTTATAAAAAGTTTTATTATTCATTTGTTATCAAAACTATAATATTATTTTAGAAAATTATCAATAAATTTTAGAATTAAATTTGTACTTAAATTACATACTTTTGGTTTCTTCTGTATGCTTTACTTTTTTACCTATGTTTTGATGTAAAAAAAGTATAAGTTATTTGCATAATTTTATAGTGAATATGTATTCATAAAAAAATTATTTTAACATTAATTTTAATGCTCATTTATTAGAAATATTTTTCAAATATTTGAGTTCTAGACAAAATATATTATTTTATTCCATAAATATATTTAAGTTTGTGGCATTCTCCATGATGGCAGGATATATGAAAACAGAAATTTATCTGCTTACTTACATCGTACAAGTGCGGAAAAGACTCATTGAGTCCTCGTCAATTACCAAGACGAACGCATAATATTTTTTTATTATTTTTAAAGCAATGAATTCTGAAAATAGTAAAGACTTGTCTTGGATACCGGATTTCACACGGATTGTGTTGTAGATAAGAAAGGAATGTGCAAGGAATTTTACGATGTCAATAGATTAGAGCAAACTATTGACGAGTAAAACACTTTGGCCTAGATTTTTAAAAAATATTTGTTAAATTTTAATTCAATTCAAATAAATATATAGAAATTAAAACCAAATAATAGAGTGAAAATTAATCAAAGAATTTTAGTAGTCTATTCAAAGTGAGTTAAATGAAGATTTTGAAAAATGATTACAAAAAAATTAAATTTTAAGTGGACCATTGTTTTTCTTTTCATAGTGTATTATTTTAATCGAAACCTAATATTAATGATAATGATCTTTCACAATAATTATTTATTATATAATGTAAATAACTCTTTAATTTATATAATAATTTTTGTTTAATAAATGATAAAAACATATTTTTCATTAATTGTCATTAATTTATCACAATTAGAATTATTTATTCTACGTAAATTTTGATTTTAATGACTATATTATTAATGTGTACAATTAATATAATAATTATTTATAAATTTTTTTTAAACAATATATTAATACTTATAATATTAATAGAAAAAAAAATTAATTTTTTAAATAAGTTCTTTTGATCAAATTAAGTAAATTTTTAAAACAGTTTTACAGTGTATTAAGATTTTCTATTTTTAACGTAATTGCTTTAATTAAGCAATAAAAAGAATATGAAGAATTATTGTCAAATCAAATCGTTTTAATTAAGAGTGCCATTTAAAAATTACGTCTAATTTTATAAGTACAACATTTTATTAGAAGGAAATAATTTAATAAATATTATTAAAAAAATTTTGTTGCAAAATTAAAAATGATTGAAATGATTAATATGAAATATTATCTGCATAAGATATTTTTTATATTCTTCAGAAAAATATCTTTGTTACTAAACATTTTAATAGAACAATGATTTATAATTTCCAGAAGAATTTAAAGAGAAAATCATTAGTCTCTAATTTAATTTTTTTAAAATATATCTAAAATAAATTTAATTTAGATTTAAACTGGTCGTTACTGTAATGTAAGTTTCAAGTAAATAGACAAATCATAATTTTCTAAGCAACTTTTCTTTGATTTGCGGAATAATATTTTAAATATTATAGAATATATTTAACAAACTGATATAAACTGTAATAAATTAATCACGAAGAACAAGTAACATCGTTTCGTTTTTAATTAAATACTTTTTAAGAATCAAGAGATTCATTAGAACGATGATTAAAATGAGTAAATGTTACGCACTAATTTTCCAAATTATATTATTAGATTAGGTATTTTTAACTTGAAATGCCATTCGAAATATGATATTAAGTAATAAATAATATGAAAGATATACGTGTATGTATTTTGAAGTTAGACATTTTTTTTTTAAAATCTTTAATAATGTATTCCAAATTTGTATATAGATAAACTTTTTGTGATTTATTTTCCAAAATATTTAGAGGTATAATAATTGTGCAATGTTAATTATTGGTTAAAAATTAATTTCACAAATTTTACTTAAAGTACACATCGTAATTATTCTGGTTTCTGATTAAATCATGTGAGAGGGGTAGAGGCTAAGGTTTAACCCAAAAGTTTAACCTAAATAAATGCTTAAATTTTTGTCATAAATTGTGTATAATGTTTTACAGTTCAAGCACTTGAGAAACGCACACAATTCTTTTTATTTATATTGCTATTATAACCTATGTCGCTCATTTCCTTTTCTATTTCATACACCTCCTCATTAAATTAAAATACGCCAAGTCATTATGTATCGTTTCAAAATAATGTCTTTTTCCTCCATGGAAAAGATTGGTGAGAGTATTTGTCACACCTTATTTGGATTGTCTTTGAGTATATACTCTCACACATAAAGTAATTGAGAACTTACACGTGTCCACGTGAGTCGTGTGTGAGGTAGGTTTTTGGTGTTACGACGGACAGGAACCTCACCCTCTTTTTTTGTACAACTGTGATGTTTGCTATTCGGTTACAACTATTCTTACTATTTTCAATTTATGATATTTAGTCTAGATGTTATCAGCAGTTTTTAAAAAGTTTTGAACTGTGATTACTTTTAAGAATAGCGTTAATTCTAAATTTTAAAAATATGATTATTACCGATAGGTCTTTAAGATATTTAAATTTAAATAAGCATGTATTTGAAATTCCTTTTTCTTCAACGCCAATCACCTACAACTCCTATATATTTAAAGTAATTTTGTATAAAATACTTTTTGTTTTGATTTAAATTTTTCGATCATAAAGCTACAATTTTTAAGAGCTTTACTGTACTTTATTGTAATTAGTTTTCAAAATGTCTAAAATTAATTTATAGTAATATAATACAATTAATTTTATTTTTAAAATTGAAATAATTATGACACTTGAAAGTTATGCGCTATTAATTTTATTATTATGTGTGAAAAATTAAAATTAAAATAAAAATTAAGTGTCAGATAATATTTATTTATTATTTAATAATCAACGAAAATGTATAAAGTAAATAATAATCATTAAATGCAATAATTGTTGTACAATAAATTCTTAGGTAGTATAAGTGTAAATTATGCCGTCTCCATTAATGAGTTATTCCTATAGGAGAATTTAAAATATAATTCCGAAGGTGAATTTTTATTGTAAACATTACTGCTTTTAATCAATAAAGAGATTAAATAAATGTTAAGAAAAACTAGTTATATCGGACTGTATAAATTCTTTTAAAATAAAAATAACTTCTACTAACATAATAAACATTAATAAAAATCATATTAATAAAAAATATTTTATTTATTTAAACTCGTTTTTTAAGCTATAAAAAATATTAACTTACACAATAATTTCCAAATGGTTTATAATAATTATAGAATCCTTCGGAAGCCGCGGTTACGACGATATTATTACGACTCTGGACTCGCATACACATAAGAAATATTTAAATCACGGAATAATATAATCCGAAGAAAATGTAACTCGAACATTTCCGTTTATTAAGACATCAACATCACTGTAAGCTTTAATAATGGGGTTGGATTTTATTAATTTTGTTTTTTCAGAAAAAAAGTATACACCGGCTCGGTTAATGAAGTCGTCGCGGTCTCGTCTGTGAAAATCGTTGCGCTCGATCGGCCCTCGGTCATTAGAGCAACATAATATATGTATAAAGAAGCGTGGTGCACGTGTAAAAAAGGTAAAAAAAGGTACTTCGGGTGGACACGCGCTCACCTTAAGGTCCACCGAGTCGCTCTACAGGTGGTGAATGAAAATATTCGGCTGTGAGATAACAACTAAAAATCTAGTCGCGACGCGGCAATCATCAAGCGACGCGTCCTCTCTTCCTTTGCCTCATTAATTCAGAGAGACAGAGAGAGAGAGAGAAGGGGGAGAGGGAGAGAGGGAAAGAGAGGGCAGAGAGAGAGAGAAAAGAGAGAGAGCGAGAGAGAGAGAGAGAGAGAGCGAGAGAGAGAGAGAGGTAGAAATAATCTTTCAGCCTGGGGGACATGTTCCTTACCACTCATATTTACCTTTTCCTTCTTTTCTTTTTCTCCCCCTTTCCACTATCTTTGCTTTTTTTTGTTTGCTTTTTGTGCATCTTCCTCAACGAGTTAATGAGATCTTATGAGGTTCGAGTATTTTAACAGTATACACAAACGATATTAAGTCAAGATACTTATCCGAATTTTAATGATGACTTTCTCTCGGAAACTCTTGGGAATATCGTGTGTTGAAATTTGAAATTGATGAACTGGGATCGCTCCAAAGAATAATTTGAAAGAATTGAAGTTTTTGAATGTTTCTCGGTACCATGTGCATTTTTCTTTAGTTTGGTTAGATTTATTAAATAATATACCCAAGTATTTTATGGATAACGGTAGAAGATTTGTGGTAATGTATGAGCCATCATTGGTGACTTCTTATTATTAATTTAAATTGAAATTTTTTATATTTTGCTTATAATTAATTGAGGGTAAAAGATTCTGTTTACTATTTAATTGCAATTTATGACTGTGACAAACAACGCATAATTCAGTGAATATAATTTATCGATTCACGCAAGGAACGATTTACTTGCAATTTGAATTTAGATTATTTATACTTTGTACATTATATTGTTGTACATATTAATCTTATTAACAAGCAAATCAATTTCTATTTTGTGTTTTTAATCATATTGATATACAATTATATATACAACTGCTCGTTTTTTACACACACACACACACAAACACACATTTATATTCAACAATTTATGATTAAACATTAGAGTATTTAAAAAATTTATTATAGCTCCAATCAAAATATCATATTTCATTTAGTTCATAGATATTTTAATTGACATAAGGTATGGAATTATTAAAAAATATTATGGAGATTTTTATCAATAATTATACAATAAAAATGACTTATTTAAATTATTATTTATCCTTTCATTAACTAAAACTTTATTTAAATTTTTATTAATTATTTTTATCAATCAAAATTTCCTAAATAATAACAAGTAAAAATTATAAACTTCTTTAGAGATTTATTTAGTAAAAATTTGCTTTTTTTACAGTCTATAAACTGTTTAAAAATAAAACAAAAATGAAATTTATTTCTTGGTGATATAAAATTCTAATTATATTTATTGGAAAAAAATAGATTGCTTAAAAATGGCTGTGATAAGAATTCGAGATAGCGGAACATCGACAATGCAATATAAATTTATGGCTGTAGTAATATCAATATCAATTACATTTTTATGATGTAAAAATATAATTATATAAAACATTTTAATTAAATTTTTCTGTTTAAATTTTCTTTTTAAAAAATTCTAGTACAACACACTTCTAGAACAATTTCATAATCTTACTCTGCTGATTCTGTATTTTAAAAAATATAAGAATTGAAACGACTTTGCTTACTTTTAAAAAATATTTTGAATTCTACATTACTATATTTTTCAATAGTAATATGTGCTATGTAAATATAATTTATTTAAGCTTAAAAATGATTAATATCTTTTTAAATTATTTAAAAAATTTCGATATTTATTCTTTTAGAACTTAAGATACTATCAGAATTTCATTTATCGAATAAAAAATTTGATAGAAATTTAAAATTAAAACAAAGAAAAATTTGCAATTTTTAAATTTATTACAAAAAAACATGTTTAAACAATAAATATTTAGTTTTCCTTTTGTTCTTTACTAACTTTATTTTATTGATAATTAATATTGATGTGAATTATGATTTAAAATAAAACTAACCGAATTCAATACTAATATATTAAGAAGACAGGTAGATTGTGATTATGAAAACAAGCAGGTGGAAGGTTCATTGTAATGATCAACGTAACGCATTAAATGAACATAAATATTTGCACAATTCCTTTTTCGCTAATTTCCTCTAACCTGTACATAGATTTCCTCTTAGTTCTCCTGATACCGAATTTTTTGCACGTATAACAAATCGCATGAATCGCTAATGCCGACAATGTAATATGGATAATAACATGTTCATTGCGCCGGGAAGTGATTTCTTGCTTCAACGATACTTTGATTCGTCTTGAGGTCACCTGAGTCCTAATGCCGAAGGTCGGAAATCGTGTGAACCAAGTGATACACATACCAGAAATAAGAAAAAATCTGCATGAGGAATTGTTAGATTCTGTGTGTTATACCGAAGACGCATCACTTCCGCGGAATTGTACCTGAGATTTTGAAACAGCTAACTTTGACAGTTTAAGGACGGCGTGAGTCATTGTTCATTCATGAGATTTTACTTCTTTTTATATCTGATTATTCTACGCACTTTTAGTATCTAATTTTTCCTTGCCATTTGTAAGAATCTTTTTTTGGATAATGTATGTTTATTAGGTGAAAAGCCTAACTTACTTTCTACTTATCATTAAATGTATGTCTGCTATAAAATTTAATGAATAAGCTTATTCTGAAAATTTAAAATAGCTGTGTCTTTTATGAGAGCAAATGTAGCACTTAAAATGTAACGCAATTATATATATGTATACTTTTTTTTTGAAATTGAACAACAAGTGATTAGTTGTAAGCTTTTAATTAACAAATTAAAATTTATAATACATTTATTAAACATTTTAGTACTGTCGTACTTTTAGTAATAATTATTTTTAATTAAATGTATTAAAGATATTTAGAATAGAAACTATCCTATTTATATAATTAAGTACTTTACGTGAGCAAGGAAAAATTGGAATAGCTGTTCTGAAAATTATTATTTATATAAAAATACATAAGTATTCCTATTACACATTAAAAGGGGGAGATGCGGAATAAACATTACTGTTATTTTTATACAATGTCGGAATGATTTGAATTTTTATTGAAAAAAATTTAAATACAATACAGACAATTATTGTATTATATTTATTACTTATTTAAAATATTAAATTCTTAAATGATACATTGAATTTTAAATCTTTGAAAGAAAATTATGTTATGAAAGTAAGAAAGAGCATGGGTAATAATTTTCAATGGTATTTTAGCGCACGTGATAAATATAATAAAATATATTTTTAAAGTGATATTCGTAAAAAAAACTCGCATTCTTACGGGCAGAGCAAAAGAAAAATAGATAAGATCCATAAACTATAGATATTGGTGACGAAAAGTAAAGTAAAAAATATTACATCTCGTTCGTAGAAAGATAATGAGCGCAAAAATAGTTTTTAAAAAAGAAAAATGAATGTTTTTTTTTCTCACTACAAGATTTTCTACATTATCAAAGTTTTATTTGTAAAGTGATGTTCAAAGTGATGAATAAAGCAAGTGATAATTTTTTCTCTCGTAGATCATAAGATATTTTAAATGATCCCATGAGAAATAAAGCGCGAAGCTGCAGAGATCGAACTGTCGAAATTCTAGAATTATAATACTATCAGTATTAAGTAACATGAGCTGATAAATGAACAGATAGTTCAAGCTTTATAAATCTATGAGCATTGTAATTTTTCTCAATAAAAATAATATATGAAGGTAAAAAGTACAGACACGTAGGAAAAAGTATTGATTCTGTTTAAATATTGAAAAAAAAATTATTTAGGAGTTTTACATTCTTTCTTCCGTTTATGAATTGAAGGTTGTCAGTAGTTACTGATTTTAATAGCGACGTATATTTTATAAGAGATAATTATTCTTTTATAATATTATACCTAAGAGAATAAAATTCTTTTTTTACAATATGTATTATACTAAATAATGATATTGAGAAAATTATATATTTAAATTTAAAAATGTAAATAATAGTATTAGTTGATTCTTTTAGTTATAGTAATAGTAGTAGTAGTAATTTTTAGTCTATCATTTTTATTTTTATAAAGATAGCATCACATAAATAAAATTAAAAGAAACTTCCATTTGAAATATCAACAATTTTATTTATGAGATCTTGCGAATGAAAACAAATTTGAGTATAGCCGCGATGTATGGGTTAAAGAAAATTGTGTGATACACAAAAAAACAATAATTTATGAGAACTTGGTAATGACGTTGTGAAAGGCTGAGAACATTACTACATTATGTATGAAAAACGAAGAACAGATAATCATAGACGGAAAAGATTTAATAATGAGGAGATCCAGAAAAATTAAATCAATACTGTAGCATTTTAGAGATAAAAGTAAGGTAACGACGATTTTAATACAAGAAGTGATGATGCGTTTTTTGTGAGAATTATTTGATAAAAAATTTAGGATAATGTGAATTCGAAAGATATTAATTCAAACAATGAAGAATCTGAAATGTTTAATAGTATCCTAGAACGATTGATGAAATTCTCAATGTTGAGATGGATATGGTATCTATTAATAGACCTTCAACTTTGCAAAGAATCAAATAGCATATTATAAACAAAGAGTTAAATTCAGATTATTTAAACTGACTAAATGTATTTATTAATATTACCCAAAAAAATGTAATTGAAACGAAAAAAAAAGTTGTGAATGGTAAAAATATTACTTACTCAGTTGTCGAATATAGTTTGGCTAAGTAATTGAGGAAAGCACTCAATTTTAAAAATTTTATTATTTTATCAAATTTGGAGGTCGCATCAATCATAAAACCTTAGAAAATTTCTTTAAAAGTTCAAGAAATTATTAATGAGTTGATCATGGATTAATGATAAATCTTGAAATATACTAGAGCAATGACTAGGCAAAAGTAGTAAAGAACTAAAATACCTACCAAAATTAAAGTGAAATAAAGTTTAGATTATTTAGAAGTTAAATTAAATAATATAACAAAAAAATTTAATTTAATTTAATCTTTTGTTGAAAAAATATTTTATTTACATGTAAACCAAATTTCATACATAAGAAAAATATGATCATTTTAAAATTATATTCAATATAAATTATAATTAATTGTACTTCTTGACAATCAGAATTGAAGAATTTAAGCGAATTTATTAATGTTGAAGTGATAGAGATTATGGCGAGTGTTTATCATAAAACAATTAGGAATACGATTCAGCAGATTTACGTTTATTGTAATAAGGTATGGAAAAAATGTTGTAATATCTGGTAATATCTGTATGGCTATTAAAAGTTATAGCAAGCGCATTATTTACGTGAGAAAATATTATCTAGAATCACAATTTTTTACGCATGAGTTACTGTTTAAATATTAAACTATATAGAAATTTATACTCTCATTGTTATAACGTGGAAGTAAGTTTTATCAAATATTTAAATGTATTTATATTAATAGAAAACATGTCTTTAGTCATTATTATATAAGAAAGATAAGAATGTGAATGAACTATCTTGAAACGAAAGCTACGCGATAAAATAAAAACAAATTTTTTTCAAATAAATGTGTGTAACAGCAGCTGATTAAGATGAGACCAAATACTATTGAGAATTCTGGTGGTCCGGATATATTATGCAAAGAAAAACATTATGATAAATATAATATTTGATAATATTTTTAATATATCTTTTATCGATAGAGTTAAGGCATGAAATAAGCAATTACAACATATAATTAAACATGGAATTACACAATAAAAGGGAGAAAAGAATTTTCGCTAATATGAAAAATGATTATAGTAATAGTATAAGAAGTGTACACAAAGTACAATGAAAATACAATTTCAGAAAGTTTCAAGTCGATATTAAAAAAATTTATTGCTAAAAATACGAATAGATAAAAAAAGATAAAACTTTTATAGTATCGTAATAATAAGATAGCTATTCTAATAAAATAAATAAAGCTTATTCAAACTGGAGAATAGGTCAAGTGAGCGTTTCGTATAATGCACTTCAACATTCTACGATGAAAAATTGATAAAAAATCTTATAGATAAAGTAATAATTATAATTAATATTAGGTTAGAGAATCAAAGGATATTCATAGTAAAAGTAATGATTAAGTAGAAGGTACTAAAAAGTGATGGAAAAATTACTAGGTATATGAGATTGATATCATTAGAGCATAAATTGATTCAAATTAACTACTATATGGATTTATATTGAAAAGAGAAAAGTACATTTTAAAAACTTGATCAGATAAAAAAATAGCTGAAATGGAGAATAGAAAAAATTTGAGCGAATATTTGAATAATATTATAATATGTCATGATTTTTAAATTGGATGTAAAGAAAAAATATGTGCGAGTGAATATTTAGAGAACATTTGGGAGATCGAGAGAGTTTTGTATAAAGAAATTGGGGTCGAATAATCATAATTGCATAAAATAAATAGAATAAATATTTTATATAAAATCATTTAAAAATTATAAAATATATGCAAATTATACATAATAATTTCAAAGATTTATAAAATAAAAATATAGTGAATAAGATTTACAAGTAAAATTTTATATCAATTAGGAAAAGTAAGAATAAAATCAAATAATTAATAGCAATAAATTCGATATTTTTTTAACACATGTAGAAAATATCATGGGTGTAGAAAATAAATATAATAGATGAATGATTTTTCGATAGATATTTGTATCGGTTACTCGAAGAAATTGTTCAGCTCGCAAAAAGTTCTGAATAGTAGTATCTTCACAATAGTATCTAATGCGCAATTCAATAAATCGAATAAAAACTTTCTCAAAATGTGCGATGTCTTATAAATCAAGATTTTTCTAGAAAAATAGGAAAGAAATATACTATAAAAAGAACATTGAACAAAATAGACAAAATATCGATAGAAAATTCGGACTGCGTTAGGCGAACATTTACATAATAACGACGACAGGTTTAAAATACCTGTATGCAAAATCATTCTTTGGAAGGAAATGCTGATCGTAACGTAAAGAGTTAAAAGATGTTTGCGAATTGGAAAAGAAACAAGAAGGTAGACCTCCTCCCCATATTAAAGACGAGAAAAAGAGTCTTTATTGGAATTGTGTAATACAATCTGGTGATTTTTTAAAAAAATAAAAGCACTCATCAGGAGAAAAATTGAAACAAAATTCATAGAATAATAAAAATAGGTAAAATGTTCTACCATTGACTCCAAGAGAAAATTTATTAATAGTAACAGATAAAACAAAATTTAATATTTGGAACTAACACAAAATTTTTAATGAAAGATACAAAATTATTATCAATGGGTTCAAATATTTTATTGCAAATTTAAAAAACACCTTTAAGTTTTTTTTATGAGTAAACGTTTGATATGTTGATTGAAGAGATTAAGTGACCATGGTGGTAGCAGTGTACCATAAAAAATGTGTACATCTCAAAAAGATTGTTTGGTTTGATAATGGCAAAGATGAATAAACGTACAGGTGAAGTTGGGGGGGGGGGTACTATTTACAAATTTTACATGCGATAGGATGAATACATGTCGGATGTTAGTAACGATTATGTATGTGTAATGTCTAGCTTTGCGGCGTGGGGAACTCAAAGTAATACGTAGCCATAGTCGGATCAACTTCAGAAACGTGATACCGAGATATTGCAAAAATCAATCAGAATAGAGTATCAAATGGCGATTTATTTCGCTAGGAACTTTGTATTCAGAGGGGAGAAATGTTAGAATACTTGATTAGATCTGAAAAATTGCATTGATTATTTTATTGCAGGATCACGATCGACCGATGAAATTTTATATCCTGTGTAAAAAAAATTTCATAGATTGGTAACTAAGAAATGCGTTTCTATCAACTGAATTCAAGTCTTTATAAAAACTAATTGTCAAATAATTATCTCATTCGCATAAGTTTTTATTAGGAAAATATTGTTTAGAATATTTGTAATAAAGTAATGGAAAATTCGACAAATTTTTCTTTTATATTTTCATAACGAAAATTGTAAAATAAGTTATCGAATATAAAATTATAGTAGGCGTATTAGAGAAAAGAAGAACTGAAAATGAATTATATGATGATCTTGAATTTAAAATTAATATGAAATAATTGGACATTACAGGTGCTGTTTAAAAAAAATAATTATACCTACTACCTAGCAGAATGCGTAGGTGAAACGTTGCACAGCCTTATAATGATTATTTTGGAAATGGATAATTCAAAGATGATTGAATTGAATTTACACATTCTCAAGAGCTTATTAATCTAATAGATTGAAATAATACAATAATTTTAGTTAAAAAAATATTTATAAACAACATTTACAACAATATAAATAGAAATGAAGATATATAATATTTAGATTTTATTTGTAAATATTTATTTTTTGACATGACCAATCTTGTAGATAATACTATATAAACTCAGAATATATAAAATTTTATATTATTGCAATTTAATCTTCACTATCATCATATCCGCTTTATTCGGTTGCACATATTTATTTTTCTTTACAATACCTAAAATAAAAAATTATAATTTTAATTCTTTTTGTTAGTACTAAATGAATTATTATACATATATATTTGTGTAGATATTTATTGATTTAAAATTATTGTAAAAAATATTAATAAAAACTTGAAAAGCATATAAAGCTGTTCTGCCTAAACGCCACTAAAGATTTTCATTGAGAATACATAGTTTCGACACGACGAATGTGCCTACGAAAATCGTTACTTGAAAAGGAATATTTATTGAATAAAACCAATTGAGATAAATTATTATCTCATATATCATGGAATATAATAAATATCTACTTGATAAATCAAGCATGGAACTATAAAATCAAACTGTTAGGTTGGAAAATCATAATACAGATAGTTCGAAATTTACAAACCTATAAGAATACATCTTTTCGACTCAACAGATCTGTCTAGGGTTTAAAATTCTTACTTGAAAAGGAGTATTTATTGGATAAAACCAATTGAGATAAATTATTATCGTATAGATCATGAGATATCTTGAGTGTCTACTTGATAAATCAAGAGTGGAACTTTAAAATCAAACCGTTGGTTCAGAAAATTATAACATAGATAGTTCAAAGTTCACGGATCTGTAAGAATTATAATTTTTTATGATATTGAACTTTTTAAAATAATCAAAAAATTACTGTAATAAACCACATTCTTTCTTCGGTTTACTTAGGAATTTGGAAAAGCATGTATATTTAGAAATAGAAAATTGACTTTTTATTCTATGACCCCCAAACAGTTAAAATTTCTATTAAATTACCCTTTTTGATGACACATATTCAATAAATATAACTGAAATTATCTTCGGAGTTTAAAAAAATTGCAATTAATCATACAATTTATAATAACTGAGTATTATATCATTATAATTGTAAAAATATCAAGATATCATAACATGAAATAAATTAATGTAATCTTTAATCTGAAACTGTACTAACGCATTTATTTTGTCCTGTAAATCAAAACTTTAACAAGTGTAATTAAAAAAATTTATTTACTTTTATTCATATAATCAATTATTATCATTCTGAATTGAAATACGAAAATCGAGGATATAATATTTCGCATATTTTATAAATAATGTGAATATCTTAAGTTATGTAAAATTACAGGATGTTTAAAAAAAATCATTTTTAACGCCTTAGTATTTTGAAATTTACTTAAATATTATATTTAAAAATCAATTTACCAACTATTATTTTGAATGTAAATTGAGTTTTTATAATTTTAAATAAAATTTTTTAATGATCATTTTTTCTTAATTATTATCAAATATTTTAATTCGTATCAAGAGTGTGATTTAGAAAATAAATTTCTGTCGGTACTTTGGGTATAAATAAATTTGATAATTAAAGTATTTCAAGAAATTCTCATATTTTTCTTTATTAATTAGTGTTTCATAATAAAGCACTGTAATTATTAAACTTTTGTTTATGGAATAATAGTTCAAAAAAGTTTATGTAATAGAAATAATTACAAATCCGAGAGTATCAATTAAAGACCAATGTGAAATTGATTAAATATTTTTTACTCAACTTTTAAATGTACCTTTCAGAATTATTATTAATAATTATTATTTTTAAAATATCTTATAACGATAAATATACATTAACCACGTACCCTAGGATTTCGTTAACAAATTCGAAGACCTTCACACTTCCAGTTTCCAGATTAGCAAACATTCCGTAACCAGGCATTTGTGAAACAGAAATATTTCACCACCCAAACGATTTCCGGTATTGACAGGGACCAAAATAGCCTTCGGCTGGTCAAAAGTCTGTTGAAACATATTTATTATTAAACGAGTGTGGGGGTCTACTAATTGTCGAAGGGGCGCAAGGAAGTCACGACTCATCCAAGTTGCCTTGCGGAATTTCCCGGCAACATTCCCGACATATCTCCGAGGCATTCAAAGCTGCCGTCGTCCCACCTTAAACCGCTTGATTAAATTGTAGAGGTGTAGTGCTTCCCCCGGCCACATCCACTTTCCAGCGTCCAGATTTCTTTTTTAGGTCTTTTTAAGCTTTACGTGTCAATGCGGAGGCTCGAGGTTTGTCCTCGGGTCTTTAAAGTCGTGTACGGCTCTTTCACTTTGATAGGAGAAAATCCAGGTTTCCAACTATTCACACTGCGATTTAATTCAGGATCGAGAAAAAGTGATGGGTGATTATGTTGACGCTTAAGTAGTTATCTTAAATTAATCGAGAATTCTTAACTCGCTTCGAAATCGCGAATGCAATTAATGATGTTGGTCATTTTTAATCGCGTCAAAAGTACTTGATGGTCTATCAAAGTTAGAGTTGTCAGGACGGCCCATAGTGATCTAATTATCGTAGATTTATCGATTTTTCCAGATAAAACTGTTGTAAATAGATCGGTAAATCAGTCCAAGGGAAATAAATTTCGTCTTTGTACGAATGTCAAGCCATTATTCATTTCAATAGCTTTTTCACTGTTTTCTAAGCAGTCGAACCATTGGAATTGTACGAGAACCTGCAAATCCTTATATAATAACAAATACATCAGCATTTCCTTCGTGGCCAAATTGATTCTACTGATTTTTAATGGTTTTTGAATTAAGCATTAAAACTTCATTTAAAATACAGCGCATAGCTTGGACTCACCCACTGAGCAGCTTCTTTTAACGGAAAAACGATTCAATCACCCAACAGTTCGAGTATGGAGTTGCAAAAAGTCGAAAAGCAAAAGTCTTACCGGTTTTGCATCGACACCCCGAGCTAAGCTGGACGTAAACGCTTCTTCTCGCCCAGCGTGACTCCATCGTCTACGGGAGCATCACCCCGCGTATCACAGTAGACATAATGGGTTTGCAGAAAAATGCAGTTTCTTCTCGCGTTGCACCGCTGCGCTTTAATTATGCAACGAGTCCTAAGAGGGAAAGAGGGCTCGTGCAACCTTCTGTTTCATGTTCGCAAATAATGCGAAGGGGAAATGAGAAAGAGGAAAACGAGGACGCAGACACACACGTGAACCCGGGTGTAAGAGTTCCGGGAGTCATTGTCGGACTTTTTGACGCCTCGGAGAGGAGGGAAAAGTAGTCACGACGATGGCGCGCGCCGTTGTCCCGGGGGCGAGATCGAAGCCACCATCTCCTCGCATTATGATGCTCTTTTTGAAATTCACGGCAGGGAACTTTTACACAAGCATCTTCTGTCTTTCTCTTTCATATGCACGAGCTGTTATCTCGCTTGCCGACGCTTTATGTACTTGAATTCTTACAATTCAAAGAAACCCATTTTTGTTTTTTTTAATCGTAATTTCACAACACTAATTCAGTACTTGGCTAAGTATATTATTACGAGCTCTCATTCCTATTTGTTAATCCTTTTATAACAATTTTATTCTTTTTTATGGTATAATATTTTTTGAGAATTTTTTTTTAGATTTTATTGTATAGAATGCTGGATTTAATTATTGTTTGAAAATAGGTGGATAATTAGGCTACGTTGAAGAAATAAGTTTCATTAAATTAATTTGAATTGAATTGATACATTGCAGAATGTTATACTTCATAATCGTAGAAATTATTCATATTTTATTTTTATTTCAGTGGAAATAATAAACTTTATCTAGCAATTAATATTCTTTGTACAAACTTTTAATCAGATTTTTAAAATTCGTTTAAGAAACTATTCAAAGAGTTTATATATACAAATTCTATTTCCATTTACAAATAGACTCTAATTGACCTAATATCTTATTATCTTATCAAGTAATGCGATCTAATAATCCGACATATTTGAATGTAATTTTTACTTTTTAGAGTTGAACTGTTATTTTATTTCAGTTAGTTATCTAAAAATTTCTAAATTATTAATATAAATAAGTTACGATTGGTTAGTGTGATCAATCAAATATCAATTGTAATTTAATTATAAATAAAAAATAGATTTCACAAAATAACAAGTATATTCAAATATAACTTTTCAAGTATTTTGGGAACTTATTTTTGGACATCAATTTGGTCTTACTAAAACTTATACTCTATTTCATGTCTTTTCGCGATGTCTGTTTTCGGAAAATTTCTTACTGCTAACCCCTATTTATAATCAGTGATTTGATTAACTCTTTATTTAAACTCTATAGATTATTATACCCCAAGGGGGTTCTTGTATGCAATTTTTGGTTCAATTTTTATTTTTTATTTCTTGTAAATACACGTGTACATACTTGTTTTCGATCTTTTTTTTTTGAAGTTGGACCGCGTAAATCGATGCAACGATGTAGTAATGTCAGAATAAAATTTCACGTCGAGAGGTAAATTTATAAACATTATTGAGATATATATATAATCTTGATTACTTTATTTTTTATCTATGTATAATTTTGTTATTGCGTACTTTCACCTAATATATATGCATACATTGTGTTTGATCAAAACGAGAATCATTTAGCCCTCCTGGCAGTGGCTTATTTGCAATAAATCTGTATAATGACTTTTAATGATAATAATCATTTTTACCTATATAAATGGATAAATGATATGCAACTTTAGCTATATCCTACAGGTACACATAGTGTGCATAGAATTTATCGACTGACAAGTCAAGTATCGAGAAATTGTCTTGACCAATAACCAATAAGATCTCGGATACTGACATTTACATGTTATTCAATTCATTTTTGAATGAATGTATGTTTATTTAACATATTTATTAAATGTCAGGTAACTTTATAAAACAGAGTATCAAATAGAATACAAATATGTTTTTCTATCAGCAAATATCTAAAAAATATAAGAGTAAAAACATGTGTATACGAGCTATAATAATTTTGATTGCAGATTATAAGAAGAATGTGTTTTTATTATTAAAATTAAATTATTAATATAATTATATCAATCGAATGTTTCAAGAAATTATTTCCTTATTCCAAAATGTAACTAAAAGAAATATCAAGCTATTATAAAACTAATCAATATAATTTAAAAATCAGAAGAGTAATCGAAGAAAAAATTAAGTTGATTTCTTTACCATTGAATGACGAACAGAAACAGCTGAATTAATTTTGTTTTTTATATTATACATATATACATGATCATCATGAAATAATAATTTATCGGTCTTTCACAAGCTATAATTTGTACACCATAAGTCGTACTAAAATAAAATAATTGCTTTTAAAAGTACAAAATGATCGTCGTATAACTTTATCGAAATATTTCTTCCTTTTCAAAGATTGAAGAATAAAACGTCTACTTAAGAGATTAAAATAATTGAATTAACGCTAGTCGATAATATGCGTATTACAATTTTCATTTTAATTTCAATTTCTTAGTCCGAGCGTTCGATGAGTTAAAACTATTAATTTTTGAAAAAGAAACTTGTTCAAAGTGCATATTTTTACGATATTGATTTAATCAATCCTTTTAACTTATGATTTTGACATTTGAAATTAACATAATTTCGAAACCCTCGGTTATAGTCATGTATGTAAAACGTCGATAAGTGCCGGACCGTAGTTTTTATGTAAGTAAACGGATGCTAAGAATCTGTATGAAGAAGCAGCAATAACGTGTTGTGGGTTGAGAGAAATTTTTATTTTGACCGAGTATTTATTAAATTTTTTTACAAGACTCTGGGATAAATTGCGTTGCTTAACAATAATAAATATCCGGATTGCCCAAGAATTAAAATGAACTAAAGTTCGCAATATGAAATTAACCATTACAAACATACCGTCATTGAAACAATGTTTCTCATGACTAAATTATTAGTACTAAATTATATTATACCATAACAATCCAATTATAAAGGTTGAGACATAGAAATTTATTTTTTATTTTCTCAAAAATTAAATGAATAATAAATAATATAAACAGTAATAACCTTTATCCATTAGAAAGCTCGTAATTGACTACAATTATTAAAGATAATCAGAAAGTAATCTTTGTTAAATCAATGTTTTCTGTATAGTTAAAAATAAATGTATCTTCATTTATAGAAGAAAAATTGTAGGTTGTTATTCTATATGTACAATTAACACACTTATTTACCATAACGGTACTTCCGTCATTTGATCGCATTAGTGCACTAAAGATAATCATTAAAGTCCAAATGAACTAAGTACCTTCTTCATAAAACATTGATTCACTCAACCAAACATTACCATTAGAGTAATTATATTGTTTGATAATGTTACAGATGTAGACATTCTTATTCTTATCTCAAGTAGAATTTTCAACAAAACATTCATGAGTACCTAATACTTATAATAAATTCATCGATTTGAGCTACAAATTTTTTTGGTCACTTTAGCCATTATTTATACTAGAATTATTATTAAAAAATTTATAAACACTCTTTTTATTATTAACAATTTATCTTTAGATATAAGAAGTAATTTTCATAAATAAAATAAACGTTAAATTTATTTCTGTAAAGAGCAAGAGAACTTGCGGGAGGATTTGAGTAATCAGTGATTTAACCGCGAAACACATTCAGCCATGTGTTTTATAGCGAGTATGAGCCGAAGGAATAGCGATGTGACTGAGACGGAAAGACCGAAGTCGAAAGAGAAAGATCAAAGCCGAAAGAGAAAGAAAGAGAGTTCGTGTGTGATTGCAAGGGGTGGGGAGAAACTCGGGTGACACCTGTTGCCGCAGTTATGAGCTTGGAACACTGGTACTTTCTTGAAAACTTATCAGTCTCGATTGAGCTCATCTTTTTTTATCAAAGCTTCGGGAGACTCAGCGATAAAAGAATTCATTTTCATATCGGAATATTTGATAGCATATTTTTAAGCTTGGCGAGCTCTTGCACACTTTTTAAGCTTGTTTTCGAGATAGTCGGAGAGAAAAATATATGTAACAAAGTTCATCTTTTGAACATAGAGAAAATGTGAGTTAAAAAAATTTATGTCAGTAATATCGCCAAATTAAGCGATTTTATTATAAAAATTGCAGCTATTTTTTTTTTATGATTTCAGAGAAAATTTCCGATACAAAATAATGATATTGAGAAATAATTATGGAAATTTGTTATGAACAATATTTAACAAGATATATTATTAATTAACTGTTGAAGAAAGATCTGAATATAGATGACTCATATTTATAATAACGTTACAATAAATAGTACACTTATAAATTGAAAAGTTTTTCTCATATTATAATATTGAAGATAGTAATAGAATAATGAGCCTGTATCAAAAAAATTTTTGTTTACAAGTTTTATAAATTATTAATGATATATTATTATTTTCATACATTGTAATAATAACTACATAGAATCATAAAATCAATAATGTATAATATTATTTTGAAATTGAAAATATATTAGATTACCTATATGCTTATAAAAATAAGTTTATTAAAATATATTGCTCTCGTTTACATTGCAATCATGACAAATTTATTATATAAGAGTCATTTAACATTGAGATATGCTAGAATCGATAGCGAAAAATAATTATATTCTATCGTGTATTAAAAAAAAAAAAGTTACATGATACGAAAAAACGAATTTTGAAATTACAAATTTTAATTATGTGGACTTGAACTATTTTGTGGTTAAAGTCAGAAATAGTTTGTATCAGCTTCATCTTTAATGTTTCACAAGATTATACACTTTCTTGATAATTGCAGTAGCCAACCTGAGTTTGTCATGCCATATTTAATAACTGAGGAAAATATGGTAATTTATAAACAAGACGTCCTACACTCGGAGAAACAGACACAAATTTTCATAGTTTTTTGGATTGTTCAGCGAAAGATCTTGGAATAACTCCAGAGATGCGTGAGTGTTGACGCTTTTCCGTTATATCATCGAGATGAGAATATGAAACAGTGCGCAGCATCCCTTTCTTGCCGCCGAAGATGCCAATGAACCTCGTGGCTCACTTGCAAATCCTTGCGTGACTCTTGTTTTTTTCATCGTATGACCCGAGAATTCTATCGAAGTAATTATGTATGCAACTCTTTTGGGGACTTATATCTCTCTTGATACTCCTCTTTTTTCATTTGAATAAGATTTAAATTGCAAGCTCAAAAACATTAAAAATATTAAGCTTTACGTTTAATACATTTCGTAATGTGAGATACTCTATCCACTTCCCGAATTTGAGTCTCAAGATCACTTGTCTCTTAATATGGAATGAATGTTGACCTTTGATGTGAATGAAGTATGGCGGAGTATATTTATCATTTTTTTCCCGAGTACTAATCATTTAAATCTATTAAAGATGTTAGATGTATAACACATTGGTTTTCTTCCTTTTTACATTTATGGACTATTTATTCATGATAAATAAATAATCGCTTCTTAAATTGAATAAAACGTTTTCATATATTACATTTATCAACTGATAATTACCTAGTCTTTTATGTGCATAATCATCACGACAGATTTATTATTTTTTCTTTTTCTACTACTTTTAGTAATCATTTTCTTTAATCGTGTGATGACATTTGTTATTTATTAATGAACCATGCAAGTTTTATTGGTTTATTTATTATTGATGAGTAGCTTGATTTTCATTTCGTTGCTTCGTTAAATACCTAGATCTAAAAATAAATATTTAAAAATAATTTTTTTTTTTTTTGACATTTATGGGATACTAATGAAAGAATACTATGCATATGGTTAAATTTTTGAATAATAAAATAAAAGAGTATTGACCAAGTAAAATATATAGCTATTTATATTTATATCTTTAGTATTTAATTGTTTCTACTTTTTTTTTAGAATATTTTTCATTAGTTGATAAATGTTCAAATTTAGAAAATATTATCACTGTATTTAAAATTAATATTATATAAGATTAAAAATATATTTATATTACATTCATATTGCATTCAAACTTTGCATTTGCAAATTTTTTAAAAATGAACTTTTCTGACTTATTTGCAAAAAAATTATCGCTGTAAAAAAATTTATCAATAGTTTTTTTCTTAAAAATTAATTATGTTGTAAATAAAATTATAATTTTATATTTCTATGAGTTGAATTAAAAAATTAGTTAATATTAATCTACTATAAAATGCATATTGATAAAATAGTCATTTAATTTATATTATTTCATCTAGAAATCAAAATTAAATCATCTGTACAATCATATAAATTTTTTTTAACACGATAATTTTTATGATTTTTACAAATCATTGAAAAATATTTATGATTATTTAAGTAGATATAAAGTTTCTTTTTATCTTAAATAACATTAGTTTTTTCGTAAAATCTTAGTGATATTTTAAATATATATATATATAAATGAAATATTCTTAATTTATATTTGTTTATTACAATATAATTTATTTATATTGATATCTATCTAACAAAATTCAAGTATTAAATTATTTATTGAATTTAAAAAACGTAAAGATCAATTTTTAAATTTTTATTATAAGTTTTTAATTTTGATTGAAATAAATTTAATTTTTCTGAAAATCATTAATTAAATAAAAAAACATATATAAAGCACAGCTGCAAATGTAATATCTTGTAGGGTGAATGCACTCATAAAACAATAATTTCATAAAATTAAGCCAATATTTGCTATATTTTACTTAATGCGAGACATATTATTACGAAATTCCGACTGATATAGTAAGACCCGTTATCATAATTTTTTTATTGTCTAAGCTGCATTAGAATTAAATCTGATTCACAAAATTAGACTAAATTTTTTTAAAAACCTAAGAACACATTAAAATCATTAATTTGTTAGCATAATAATTAACTTTTTTATTGACTAGTAGATAAATTAATGAAAACCTTGGCATTCCGATTTAAATGCTTTTTTACAACGAATTAATAGATATCAGAATCGATTCAAAATCAAATTGGAAAGATCAATGTCATAATTAGTTCCAATGCTTATATTATCGGAAATATTATTAGAAAATCAAGATAATAAAATGATTATTTAGTTTATGCTTATTCCATAGTTACCCATCCATTATATCATCCTTCCCTTTTACTGCACAATGATAGATAAGAATTAAAGTGAAAAAACTTATTAGAAAAAAAGGGAGAAAAAGATGGAATCGTAACCATTTTTTGATTTATAAACAGGTCTCGTATCTATATTCTATATGTTTCGCATTTTCTATGTGTCTCGATCGTCCAATGGAATTTTGTGGTCAGAAAAAATGAGAAGGTAAAGGGTCAGTTGAAATAAGAATAGTGAAAAACAGTCGTAAAATAAACGAAAGCGTGTTTAGCCAATATATAATGCACGACGTGCCTATTGGCAAAACGCTGAACAACGTTTTAACGCTCTTGTATCCTTGCAATATTTGTATTTTAAATAAGTTATTAAGTTCAGCATTCGGAATCCATTCTAATTGATGAATTAGAGTGGAATTTATATTGATTATTATTGAAAGATGATAAACGTTTCTTTTTCAATTGTTTTACATAATAATATCTATGGGTTTGTCATTCTATACCTAAACCTATTCCAACTAATTATAGAGAAAATTAATGAATTTTGTCTCAAGGTTCTGCTTTATATATTTAGTAATTATTATTTGCAAGTATTGAAAAATTTTTTTTAAGAGATAACATGTGTGTTTTATTGATTATAGCATATTTTATAACAAACATTCAAATAAATAATGTCTTAGTATGTTTTATAAAGGATTACATAATGTTTTTAAATGTAAAAGCACAAATTTTTTCTACAACATATAAAATATTAAAAATATTATTAGTCATGCATATTGTAGTTTCATATTCCAACAATATTTATGACTAATTAATCGTTGTTTCTAAATGATTTTTTTTTTAGTACTATTAATTATAAAATTTAAATTTCTAAGGTTTTACACTTCTCAACATGACAAATAATATTCATTTTGACTACGTGGATCATAAATAATGTTTATAAAAACTTTTTAGCTAACGCGAATTGATTTTATTTTATTAACAAATTTTTTGAGCTCATTCATATTCTGTTATACATTAAACAAGAATATTAACATAATTAAAAGCACTATTAAGAAAACTAATTAAATTTATTTTGATGAGCTTAGCAACTAAATATATATAATAACGTAATCGGTATAGAATATATAAATTTCTTGCAATACCAATAACAATTTAATTTTATTGCTTTGAGGAATATTTCATAGAGCTCACCACTAAATAGCAATAAAATATACAATATAAAAAAACACATTTAAAATAAATAATTAGATTAATAACATCAAATATTTTTTGAACAAGATGTACAAATTCATAAAATTTATTATAATGCATTCGAAGGATATATTTAGTCAATGAAAAATGCTGTAGATGATTCCATATTTTAGCGATGAATCTTAATACAAAAAGAACGCCCACTTAATCGTAGTCTTGGTGAATTTAAAGCTTTTTCACCACGTTTTGCCACGTAATAATAGTTAAAAAGTATATTGGCAATGCCATAGTTTATAAAAGCTTATGGAATTTAAGGTAATTAAAGATTTTAGTCTTTACGAAATTGAGTAAGTGAAAATATTTATAATAGAGATTAATAGGTATAAATTTGTGTCAGTAAATTTTAGCTTCACGTTCTTTCTTTAGTCTGACGCCTTCAATTCAAAGTAAACTATACTTTATTGTATCTGGCTATTAGATCTTTTGAATTACTTACTTCCGAATAAATAAGGCACTTAGATGATTATTTTTAAGTTGTGTCATTTCGTAAGATTTAAAAGAAAATTCATTATGAGATGCTTATAATGTATGAATTTAATGAAGAATAATGTACTAAATGAATCAATGAAACATTTAACTTTTAAAAGAAAACTTCACTTCACAGATCACTATTAGTTTCCACATACTTAATAAAATTCAAACTCTTAATATTCTATTTTTTATTATTAATAAATTAAAAATTCTAATTTTTGGTGATATGTTGGTAAGTATTTGTCTATACCCATCAGTAAGTATTTGTATTTGTCAGAATGTATATTAGCAAATATTTATATAGAGTTTGTATATAACAAGAATTCTTATATTTGTCTTCCTTTTTTCTTTTTTTTTCTTTTTTGAGTAGAACCGGATGTAGGGAAACTAAAATTTTATACTCAGGAACACCTGGTTCTAAGATTTTGTAAGTACCATTAGAAAAAAATAAACAGTTTTTTTTTACGAGAATTGTTAAGGAAATTCAAAAATTTTCAAAAAGATTTGATTTTTACGACAAACTTGAATGGTTAGATACAAAATAAGGTGCTTACTTTAGCAGGATCGGGTATCCTCTGGAGTCCAAGTGCCTCAAGGATACTCGAGCGGATATCTAGCATCTTTTGATCGTCGATCGATTGATCGAGGATCGCCCCGGTCGAATCAATGATCATGAGGACGATGACCACGAAGAAGACGAGTGCCACCGGTGAGTTAACGAACCTAGGGTTATCGTTGCTCTCGCGATATTGTCGCTGGGCCCTTGAGCTGCGTATCTCCGTGCAGCCCATAGCCAAACCAGCAGCTCACCCACGGAGGTGGCCTGGCCCAACCCCAAGTGGGCCCTTCGCTCTTTTTCTCTCTCTCTCTTTTGTCCAGTTTCCCTTCACGCTTTATCCCGAGCTCTCGCTCTTCGCGCACTCACATGCTCCGGACGAACTCTGAGCACTGGTGTCACACTTCCTGACTCTGAGATCAACGACGTCTTCCCGCAACGAAGGTCAGACGGACGACCGTCTCCTGGGCGTCAAGGGCTACCTGGCTGGACCTGTACTTCACCGAGGACAGACCCCGGGGACTCATCTCGTTCACGATCTCCTTCACCCTTGTGTTCCGCGACGACACTGGCACATGGAGTTTACCGGTGGAGGAAGTTCACAGCACTGCATTCACTGGAGGATCGCGGTCCTCTCCTCCTGAAATGTCTCGCTGCGACGAAGCTCGTGCTTGAGCGAACGCCGCGTGTCGACTGTTTGTTCGGACGCATCGCTCGCGAGTGTATATATTCCTCTCTCTCTCTCTCTCTCTCTCTCTTTCGTCCTCTCTTTCCCTCCGCCGAGTGGTGCTTGTATTAGACATCGCGCGCCGGTATATTGAGTATCGTCTCCCATCTCTCTCTCTCACACTCGCTAATCTTTTTTGGATCCCTTTTCTATTTTTCTTTTCCAATGTATATATGTTAAATTGATTAGAATAGAGGAGATGAGAAAGAAATGCAGACGTTTAGACAAAAAGGGGCAGAGTGAAATTAATGAAGCGCCTTTCAAACACGTTTGTCTGCATTGGCATTGTGTTGATGTACCTTTGCAATGAATATTATCAAAGGTCAGGTGCAGTGGTTCGATTGTATTAAATGCACTTCATAAATTGATTTTATAGGCGAATGTCATAATATTATTCTAATTAAATTCATATGGAAAATGATAAAATGATGGAGTGACTTATACTTTTTATATAAAGATTATTTTTATCGATAAAATTAAATTCCAAAAAAAAACAGATTTTATAATTGATTCCTATTTTGAACTATAATGATAAAAAAATTAATATTTAATGATAATTATTCAACATGTATAATTAAGTTATTAAAAAACTATGATATATATTATGACATTTCCTACTTTTACATATATTATGCAGGTCGTGTCGGATAATATTTTTTAATTTTCATTTTGATATTATGAACAGAGCCGCTATTAAATGATGTCTATTACATGCAATTTAAATAATTATCATAATACGGTTCCTCATTTATAAACACTTACACGAGTAAAATTTATTGAAAAAGCTGATAAACGTTTCCAATAGTTTAGTGTCCAAAACAGATTAAGTAATTTTTCAAAAAATCTTATCGAAATGGATGGGATATTATTTTATTATGTTTAATTGTATTTATTATGTATACACGTGTAATTGTAGATTATTTATTTATTTTTATTGAAATTTTAAGAATATAAACAGAATTAGGATTATATCTTACTGATATAAGATAAGATGAATACTTAATGATATACCACCAGGTAATTAGTCACTTTTAATTATGTGGTTAGTATAATGATACTATATAATCACTTTATACAATATAAGTTTTAAAAAGCTACTTAAAACATTAATTTAAAAGGTTAAAATTACTCAAATTTATGCAGTATATTAAAAAAAAGGTTCGTCAGTGTCAACTTGAATTCAATTACTAATTATGCTATATAATTTGCTTATTTCTCAGAAGAGGGCAAAATTTTGGTAAATATAAAAAAGAACTAAAAATTTTTAGAAATAATATTATTATTTATGTAATTTTGCTGTTATTTCTGATAGTAAAATTTTACGTCTGATTTTATTTAAATTATTTTTTTTAAATAAAATATTTAATTGTTAAAATGGCTTATGATAACATTGAATTTTTCTTACCTTCCAAATTTGTAACGAATGACTAAACTATCATAAATAAATCAAAGCTAATCAAATCTTATAAAATACAAATTCATTTTCAAATGTATTTGTAGAAGTATTATTCAATGTGTTTTTTCCAATAATGGATGATTGTCAGTTTAACAGTAAATTAATGTTATTCTTATCTAGCAAGTGGAATATTTTTTGCATAGATAAAATTTTTTGAACATGAGAAATTCCGATATAACTACGAAGAATAAGATTTAATAAGAAATTTTTTAAATCTAGTAATGCGATAAAACTTTTTATTATCCTATTAAATGCGTGTTCTTTTTAACAGGTACAATATGCGCTATTTTTAGTTTGGCTGTAGCAATTGGATTTGGAAAAAACCAAGTGTAATTTCTTAATAAAAAAAATTGAGTTTCTTAATAACGGCAATTTTAATAGATACTTGTCTAACTGTTGATTGTGGTGGTTCTTTTTAAATTAGTAGAATATAAATATTAAAATAATTTAGAATGGTGTTATTCGTAAGGGGAAACCTGTTGGTGTCAATAAACAATTAAATATCGGATATCGAAGATTGTTATTAAGAAAGTAATAGACAGGTTTGAAAATCGATAAAGACATTAAAGTTAAATCGCAACCTCATCACTGTGGCGCAATAATAGTGTAATGATCGGTTTAAAATACTGAACCCTTATCGACAGCAAGTCAGTCGGTCGCTCGCACTCATTACGAAAGTATAGGCGCGATATTCAATTTGAGTGCACAACAACCTTACTTTCTCCCTCTCACAAACACGAACAACGTCTCTGCTCTCGTACATTAAGTTCCCCGTCCGCAGCGATAAAAAACGAAATTAACAAAGAAGCAGAGGAGGACGAGGGGTGGAGGTGTGGAGGGGTGGAGAGGTGAAGGAAGGTAAAGAACGAGTAAATTTCTTTCTTTTTCTTCGTTTTGCACCCTCGCGCATATAAACAAACATGCGACGCACACCGATGTAATTCATGTTGCCAGGGTACGCGCACGTACGAGCTGCACAACAGCAGGTTCCCGGAGAGGAGGCATCCACCTCCTCCGCACCCCCGTCGAGAGCTCCCAATTGTAAGGAAGGCGATATCGGTGCTGCACCAGGATAATCCTGCGGCGAGCCTTGAGTTGCCGAGCCGCGTCGCCTTTAATTATTCGCGCGCATATTGCGGGGGAGGGAAGACAGGGAGAGCTCGGACTTCCTCTCCCGGGTGGTCCAGCGAAAGTACGAGGAGGTGAACAACACTTTGCCCAGCGTTCATCCGCAAAGTTACCGAGTGCCGTGTAGTTCTTGACCCGCGGTGTAGGCGGCACAACACGGGTGATGAGCTTTTGTCGGTCAAAGGTTGACGCCGACTTTCGATTTCGGGATGATTATAGTTGGACTGTCATGTCGAATGGGCCATGATGTCTTCTCAGGGTGATGTTAAAGGGGCAGCAGATGGTGATGTTTTGTAGCTAACCTTTTTTTGTCAGAGATGTAAACCGTTTTTTAAAATGTAAATGTTATGAAATATTTCTTTTAGGATGATTAAATCTTTAATTATTAATGCCAAAATTTAATCTATTAGAGTGCAAAATATATTTAGTGACTAAAAAAAAATTTAATATATTTTAAGTAGATTACGTTTAGTTTAGATTGTACACAGGTAAAAATATAATACAAGTTTTCAATATTTAAAAACTATAATTCAAACGTCTTATTTACAGATTATTTCGTTTTTTTTTATCATGTAAAATTTCTTTGAAAATTAACTTTCGTATTAATTGGCTATAATATTGATAATTAGGTTTGGTTATCTATTGTAAAATAAATTATAAATTTAGATCGATTTTTATATGTAAATCGAATACATTATTGTGATATTAGATAAATTATTTGAAAAAACGCCCTTCATCTTAATTATTATGCCGAAAATATCCTTTTTTCAAAATTTTTTTTTAAATTTGAAATCGAACCACACCATGTAACAAAAAATAAATATTATCTACAATCTTATCGACAAAGCTATTTTATTATCAGAGAGACAATTCCATTCGGATAACTTAAACAAAATAAAGAAAATTTTACTACAGAATGACTATCCCTTGTACCTCATTGACAAATATACAACAAGAAGATATAAACGATTAATGCATTCGATTGGCATACAAAAAAAAAACAATAATGACACATCCCACACTACCTTAGCTATACCTTTATTCAAAGATTTTTATATTAAATGCAAGAACAATTTAAAAAAGTATGGTGTACATACAGTACATATTATCAATAATAAACTTGACTGAATAATAAAATGAGGCAAAGATTTAACTGAAAAATGGGATACGACTATCGTTTTTTACAAAATAGATTGTAACAGCTGTTCCTTTACATTCATTGATGAGATTAATAAACATCAAAAATGTAAAAACTGTTTCTCAATCGTTTTATCACATGCATAAAAGTGCAACCATAAAATAGATTGGGAAAATGTTTCAATTATTGATAGAGAAAGTAATTATAAAAGGCGACTAATTTGCGAAATGCTAATCTAAAGACAAATAATAATACGTTAAATAGACAAACAGACATACAGAATTTAAATTAACAAATCAGTCATATGATGTACATGATGACGTATAAGAATGTCATGTCAACGAAACGTGTAAACACCTGATATAACGGAGAGATGACAGTTGTTGTAAAATCTTTGAGTTCACATGGTCAACGTGCGTTAGTATAATATTTCCATGGACATTAAGGTATTTATATATTTTAAAATTCAAAAGTGATATATTAAAACTAAATTATTATATATATTTCTTATAAAATATTCTAATTATTCAGTTAATAAAGGCTTCGACAAGAACGATAAACTTCATCGACGAAATGTGAGCGTCAGAACTAATAAGTTGTTACTTTATTTTTTACCCACATCTAAAAAGGATATTTTCAATAAAATAATTATTATAATATTATTATATAAATTTATTAATCGTCCTCTTTTTAATACAAAAAAACCTAAAAATTACATATTTGCTGTCATTTTTTACAATTACAATGAGCTTCAAAAAATTCATAATCTTTATTCAGATAGATGTAGTTTTGTCAAATCCATAAAATGTATAATATATACATTGTAATTTTAATGAAGAATAAATGTTAATTTTGTAGTGAAAAACAATTTTTGGTTTTGTTTTATAAATAATAAGAATATAATTGAGAATAATTAAATAATAAAATCATATTGTATAATATTTTATGTTACGTGAATTATTAAGCCTAGAATCTTCTGTATTATTAATTTCTACGTTCATTAACACTGAAACATGTATCTATACACATTAGAATAAGCATTATTTATTATAAAAACTCTGAGTATCAAATACTTAGTATTTTTATAATTACTTCTTACAAAAAAGTCTAATAATACCAACAAATTTCTATATTTAAGTTTTTAATACATCGATCAATCATCACATAAAACCGAAACAATCTCTTTTATACAAATATAAAGTCACAAACACCACTTTTATATCCATACGCAAACACGTACATATTTTTTGTCCATAAACGTATTTGGAGCTTGCCAGAGGCTCTTAAAGTCGAATGTTTTGAATGGCGTGTCATGCAAGTGGTAGCGGGATTCCCTTTTTCTTTTTTTTTTTATCAGAGTCTCCCCTCTGCAGGTGATGATCACAGCATCCTTTCTCTATCTCCCTCACAAATGCATGGGATGCATCACCGAGACTCTGAAGTACATGTGTCATAAGTGCAACAGGCTTTCCGGTAATATTTCATTAAAAATCAATTATCCACACCGATCGCGATCTATTTAAAGGACATGATCTTCGGGTTGCTCTAGATAAGTCTAGATAAGTCATTGACTCCGTGAGTTTTGCAATGTGAATTATTTTGAGATATTTCTTTTTGTATTCTAAAAATTGAATTTTCGTTTTAAGAAAAATCTCTGTATTCATTTAAATTTATTTAGAGGAGCTTTTTTATATACAATCAATATAAATTATCTTTGTTGTATTGTAATACAGTGACTGTTTATTTAACGCTACTGTTTTTAATATTTAACAAAATGCGAATCGAAACCTTTTAAATTCATTTATTATTGTAAAATTAAATTTTTCATCCAATTTTTTTTCTTTTATATCCAATTTTAAGAAATCGTAATGCGATGATATCATACAGTGCTAAATAGCGTGACCCAGTGACGTCAATACGGAATTTGAACGTGGTGGGGCTCCTCACGTAGACTTATCACCATCATTTTTTCTGGATTCATTTACTGTTGAAATTGGACAAACTGTCTGTAAAAACAACAGGCGACAAGGAGAAAGCTTTGCCTTAGGTGCATTTGTATTTTTCTTTTCGACTCCCCATCGAGAAAAAAGGACCTTACAGAAAAGGATATTCTTATGTGAAAGCCATAAATTTGTTTCGCATAGTCATGGGTTTTCCCATAGAGGGACGTCCAAATTATAAAATTTATAACTGAAAGTTTACAGATTTATTATATGTGAAAATATGTGCAGAATTTTGTAGTAATAATAAAAAAACTTATGTGTACGGTGTACATAAGAAAAAAAAATATCAAATGATAGTTCACTTAAAAGTACAACGTTCTACATATTGTTTATACATTTTTTAAATACTATATGATAGAAATTAAAAGTTGTAAAAATGTAAAGACGTATATAAGAAATGTATCACTAAACAATCAATATAGTTGAAGTTTGTATGGAAGAATTATGAAAACATTTAGCATAAGTTGTTTAATTATTTTATTTAAATATCCACAGCCATGTTCCGAAAGTTTACCATTATAATAATACAATAAAAAATGTTTTTAAAAGAATATTTTCTTGTTCAACCTTTAATTAATTTTTAGTGATATATATTAATTAAAACATAATTAAAAATTTAGTTATTACTAAAATTTGTTATTATATTTATTTAATTAATTTATATTGATTTTTAATTCATAGTTAACCAATTATTAAATTACATTAAATTAACAAGATATAGAAAATAATGTATTAACTATATCAAAATTTATTTGTATAAGTCTGTGTACTCATATAATTGCTTTTGGGTTAAAATATATATGCAAAATAGTAGGCGACTGTCAGACGAGAATAAAAACAACAACTGATTATCTTTGCGATTGATTCGCAATTCTGCAAACAACAATAGATGCTCGTCTTTTGAAAACATTTAAATACTTTCCGATCTAAAAATACGTTTTTCTCACGATGAATAATAAACAAAAGAAAAAAGGGAACGACCTGAACAAGTTAATTCCCGTGACTCGAGGATCAAATAACAATACGCGAACAGCATCACATCGCAAAAAGTACGAGGAATGACAGAAATTTCACGTACGATTGCGTAGGCGGAGGTGAATTTCGTGAGCGACACGCGTCCCGATGATTAAGCACTTTGCCGGTGGAATTATATATCGATTGATCTGTGCTTCCACGTAATTCACGCTTCTGCTCTTTTAACCCCTCCCCCTCCTCCCCCCAACCACCCCGGTAAACACACGAAAGTACTTCCCTGTACTTATTAACTTGCGAGAGGTGCCGTATCATTGTATTATTTTTGCTGGTGTGTTTTTGTCAATTTCTTTTTCACGCGAAGAGTATTTGCACTGTTACACTTGGAATTTGATTATAGCTTAGAACAATAAATTACTCCAGCCCTTTATGCTTTACTTGGAATGCTTATTTTCATTTTTCTTTTTCGGATTTCATTTGCGTGTTGAATTTGCATAGTTTCTTCTTTTTTTTCTTTTCTTTTTGAGAAACATGTGTATGATAGACGAATTTTCAACAAAAAAAATCTGAGCAGTGAAAGTTCCAATGAATTTCTTAATGTAAAAAACTGAATTTTTAAATCTGATGAATTTTAGTTATCATGTATGTAGAAAATTATCTCCCAATAATATAGTTTTTGTTTATTATATTATAAAATTGAAGCTACCATCTCGAATAAAGTTGTTATATTTTTTGAAACAAAGAATGAACAATAAATATTTAATTAAATTATTATTTATTACAATTTTTTTATGAGTTTAAGAAATTTATTTTAACAAAGCAATTTTTTATTTTAAATAATGTAATATTAATCAACAGAACTTATCTAATATTTCAATTATATAATAAATTACCTTATTTTGAATAAAGTAATCATCAATTATGTTTTAAGTACTTTCAATTGAACAGTAGTAATCCTACATATTTTTGATATATATTTTTGTTGTAAAATGTGAAATCAAAGTCAATGATTTAATTTTATAAATAAAATTTGTATCTAAATAAAATTTACGTATGAATTATTTATACAAATAAATTAACCTAAAACTTCTAAATAATATACAATAGATTCACCACCCCAACCGCAAATCAAATGCTTAAGTATAGACATGTAATTATATGTGAATAGGGGAAAAGAAAAGCATGGAGAAAATAGAAATCGTACTAAATTGAAAATTATCCATTGAGTGATATTTATTTTAAAACTATTTGCTCTTATATTGCTTAATCTGTTATTTTGTCCATACAAATATTTTTTACTCAATTACGATTTAACGTAATATTGATTGAAGTCATTTTTTTAATATTTATTTTAAACTATTTATGAAAAATTGATATTAACAAATATTTATATTATTTATACATAAATGTGATTTATTATATATATGTACACTTGACAATAAGGCGTAATTATATTCAATGCCTTGTAACATTTTTAAATATTTATTCAAATTTTTTTTTTTTAAATCACTGTCATAAAAGTTCAAATTTGTATTTGTAACTAAGATTACGTCATTATAGTAGAAATATACTAGATAAATATATATACGTATTTATATAATATATTCTTATACTTTCAAAATGAAATGTACTTTATGCTTATAAAAATTGATAGTGAAGCCTTTTTCAGATTCTCATATGCATTTAAACGAAATATACATACTATATAGTATTCTATAATATACTTAGTATCAATGTACCTTTTATATTACATTTATCTTATAAGTCTAAAATATAACTATAAGCAAAATATTAAATAAAAATTAAATGAAATAATACCTTCATATAATAAGCAAGGAATTAATTTTTAATATTATTGTTAAAAAGGCGTGTATGCAAATACAGATTATAGGACAATATTATACTGGCTATTAGTTTTAATAATCTGGAAAATAGAAAGTGGTACAAATAATAAGATTATGCAAATACAACATGAAATTACATTAAGCCTTCGTATTTTAGTTTCACTATTTGTGCATACAAATAATAATGTTTTTTTGTTATACTTTTGAATGCACTATCAAAATTTAAATAAAAAAAAAGTATTCCCGACTAAGTGAACTTCCGACTCTTCTCGACCAACACGTAGTAGTCATTACCATATAATGGTTTAAACTTCTCCATTTACCTTGAATGTTACTTTTGCGCACAATGAACTTTTATAATTTAAGCATGAAATTATTTTTAAAAAATGTAAAAAAGATTTTTATTTCTTTATTCCTAATTTTTATTTATATAAAGATAGATTTAGTTACTTAGAAGAGGACATTTTCCAATATTAAAATAATACTTTTTTTATTCTTTGCAAGGCTCATGTAATTAAATACATTATATTATGTACGAATAATATGTCAAGTATAGAAATATGTAGATTTAATATTAAAATAAATAATATTAGATGTGAGTCATACGAATCTAAACGTTTATATTAAAATAATTTACATTTGTTAAAGCAAATAATTAATTATTATTATCATTATTATAAACATTGTATGTAAAACATAAAAATTATAAACTTTGGAAGAAAATATCGAGAAATTTAACTTTATATATTTATAAAAAATTAATGAAAATTATTGACATATCAGAAATATATATTTTGATGCAACCGTAATTCGTTAAATAAACATTTTTCCAATAAATATAAATTTTTTTAGTGCAGCATTTAATAGCATTTGAGTAAATTTGAATAAAATTCGCAATTTTGAGTAAATTACGATTAATCTTAGAGAAAATTAGTTTTTATACCCATAATATAATTAAAAAAATTATACACACCGGTGCGTATTCAGATTTTATCCGTGAAATTAAGAATTGGTTAAAATATAAATACATATTATCTAACATATTGTACCACCTCCAGAAATTTGGTATTCCTTGTACGAATTCCCAAAATGATAGTTATATCCGAGCGATAATTAAAACATTTTAAGTGTAAGGTAATGAAAAAGAGGAGCAAAGGGATTAATTAGGTGCAGGGCTTAAAGGATTAGTGCAATAGAGAACAGTTTCTTCGAGAATTATTCCTTAAGGATTATTTACCCCGGGTTTTTTTTTCTGGCGAAATACATTCTCACGGTGATTGCCGGTTGAATTTTTGAAGCTGCCGCCACGGCTACCGGTCTCTCCTCTCCTCTCCTCTCCTCCCCCCCTAGAGAAAAAACAAGAGGAATAGCGCGATGGGAGGAGGGGAGAGATAACCGAAGGGCTTCTCTATTTTTAACGATCCCATTCTCTGATTTGACATCGGAAGAGAGAGCGAGACGGAGAGTGAGAGCGAGTGGGACGGGGAGGGAGGAGAGGGGGGGACTGAAGCTTTTAGCGGGCACCTACACCGCGAGATGTGCAGACTACCAGCTAAGGCTTCCTGCCGCCCTTTTCGACGGTTTTTTTTCCCTCCCGCATGTACGCCCGAGTACACACGGGTCGGTCGCCCGGGTGGCGTCGGCGTCGTCGGCATTCCCTTGGAGTACGGACTTGGTCTTCTTAAAACGCGACACGCCTCTTCATGAGCTGGCGCGCCGGCGGCCGACCGAAAAAGTGGCTTTCGCTCTTCGAATCGAGGACTTTGTTGCTCACTCCGAAATGTATCGGGATCTCGATCACTTTTTGAATGGAATGGAAGGGTCTTTGCAGGGATTGCGTTTTTTTTGTGTTTTTTTTAAAGAGAAAAAGGAAAAGAAGAACAGATAATGATAAGCATGCGTTCTGCGTGAAAATTCGTATTTTCGCTTAGCCTCGTTCACACGTAGGACATGAGGTCTCGATGGATCGCTGACAGCATCGATGTTTCGAACTCTTTTTGATAAAAATCACAGCATATGCGAGTGATTGGTTTTTGTAATTTTTTTTTTTCTCAATTATGACATGAAATTGTGAATAAGTCGAGATATTTCACGATTGAACATGATTTCTTGCTTATTTAAGATATATTATTCAGTCAAAAATAAAATTAATTACATGTTATTTATATTTCTCAAGAAATCCTTTATTTACTCTGTGTGTCTTTATGTGATAGCGTGATTTACAAGTATATATGTGAGATACATAAAGAAGATGGTCTTTTAAATTTTATTTAATGAATACGGTAAATATTATAAATTGCATAACATTACATTAGTTTCATTGCTAGTGTATTGCCTCTACCATCTACATTTTATATAAAATTAAAAAGTACAACATTTTTAATACCGTGCAGTTGATTAAAGTATTTCATAAATTATTGAAATATATGTAAAGATCATTTAAAGCAAATAATGAAATTATTATAAATTAAAAAATTAGTAAAAAATAACATTGAAATTAGAAGTTTCATTACATTCTAATTTCTAGATGTGATGTAAATTAATATTGAATATGAATTAATTAAATGAGTTAATAAATAAAGATAAAAAGAAGATAATAAAAAATTGAATAATTTAAAATTCTCATATCGATCAATCAATTAAATGAAATAAAAAGTATAAATTATTAAATGGATATGTAATTGGCTTTCTGCTCTGAAACGATATAATAATATTGTAAATAAACAAAAATTGAACATTTAGAATAAAAAGAAATGTCTAAAGTCTGAGTGCTATGTATTTGAGAAAAATTGCCTGAAAATTTCTTACGGTACGTAGGCTTTTTTCTCTTTCTAATATCGTTATCAGATAAGTGTAATTGACTCCGCTTTCCGAGTATATATCTAAGAGGGTAGCAATCGTGTTACCACCATTAGTTTCCCTCTATTTCTACTATACGCATCTTGAAATTTTCGAGACCCTCGATATTGATCTTCTTATATCCAGGTAAGGCCACTCTAACACGATCAATCCACTTCTTTATATGCTCGTAGGTATTAACGTCGAAACCTAAAACCTGTTTTTATAAGAACAGAACTGTGATAAGTCAACGAATTATTAATTATTAAAGAAAGTTAAAGTGACAAATTTAAAGTTATTTTAATTTTAATTAAACAGGGCTCGCTGTCACTTGCATCCACAAAAGCGTTCGGAATTTTAATCGATTTAGACAATAAATGCCAGTGCGGCTCTCCAACACATTTGAATGCTATTTACAATCTAAATACGCAGTTTTCCGAAAAAAGGACTTGCTCCTGTTTAAAGAAAATCTATTTATTCAGAGAGTTTGTTATTTCAGAAAATTGCAATTATGTCGAATGGTGTGGAAGATTGTGGCCGCACTGTATTATTTTTATCGGGCCGGTGTATCTGTGGCGTGAAATACGCTAATGATTTGCCGAGGGATTACGAAAAATTCACATTGTGCTCGGATTAGGCAGCGTGCGACCTAAGGTATAATTATTATTAGTACCTCGGCAAATGTCACTGTGGTTATTATCGTGATGTCTGCTATGGTCAAATTCCGACCTGCCACGTAATCCTGGCCCTCGAGTATTTTGTCTAAAACTCCGAAAGCATCCTTCAATCTCTCGTATTTGACGGGAGAATGCGTTTCCTGTGTTTTTAATAGTACCGGGAACTGCAATTTTTGAAACACAAAAAACGAAACCTTTTTATCTTTAACAGTTTTCACTCAGGAATGCGATTCTCAATGTAATATAACACCTGTAACTTATCACTCCAGCATTATTCGGAAGACCTTAATATACAGGCCGGTCATTATGTGGGTTAAATTTTGAAAAATATTTATTTTTCAAGAGGTGGGTGTTTTCATTATTTATTTCTTATTAGAATGCGACAAGCATTGTAAAATATTTCATCGTTACATTATTTTATGAAATAAACTAACGGTTGATATTGTATTCCTAATACTCTTTCATTTGTATAATTATTTTTTATGAATAATATTTACATTTACATTTAAAATAAATAATTGATGTTTATTTTAGATTATTAGGAAAATAAAGTGTACTTTGAAAAGTATTCATAAGATTTTTAATCCATTTTTATCTTTTATTTATGTAGTATTATTATATTTTTTACTTCATTTACCTTGCTTTTTTGTAATATTAACATTTTTATTATTTTATAATTAGTATATATTTTGTATTATGTAAAAAATTGAAACTGTATTAATCAATTTAATGAAATAAATACTATTTTTAATATTAGTTTTCCATAATATGAGGTAAAATTTAAACTATGGTGTTAATTTTAATTATACATTAGAATCAGTTTAACACGCTCAAAATATTCATAATTTAGTTAAGTTCAAATTTAATCTTTTGAAAATAATTTACGTAATGAAAAATAAATGTTATTTTTAAAGAGACTTAATATTTAGACAAAAAAATAAATAATTTTATAGAATTTTGCATAATCAAAAAATTGTAAAGGATTTTTTAATAAATATATTTAAAGAATCAGATATATTGTTCATCAATTCTGGAGTGATAAAATGAAATTAAATAATACAATGTAAATGAAAATTTATACGTAATAATCCTTGGTGTATCTAAATAGCTTGTCAGCATCAAAGTGCATTGCCTGATTGACAAGTGCACGTCCTGCAGGATCACTTGGAAGGATTCTTGCATTTTGTTTACCGTATTTCTCTACTAAATAAATCATTATTGCTCGGCTGTAACAATAATATTCATCGCTACGGTTATTTACATTAACAAGCTATGTCTTTAAGATTAAATGTGATAATTAATTGCGAAATTTGTGTACTAATTCTTCTATAAGAATTAAAAAAAAAAAAAAAAAATAACAATGACAATAATAATAAAAATAATAATGAATTGAAACTTATGCAAGCTTATCAGATTGATTTAATCGCATAATTTTATTGTACATTAAAATCGTGTGAAAAGTAAGAAAATGTTCAGATTGTTACAAATTATATCAAATTAAATGTTTCTTTGTCATAAAAAATATTTAGTTTAATTAAACAATGCGTATTTTGCATGATTCTGAAATAAATTTCAAATAACAAATAGCCTTGTAAACTTCAGAATAATTCCTGTGCACATTAATATTACAAAAGTGTATGATCGTGCCATCTATTATTAAAAAGTAGAACTAAACTTTCTCTACCGTGTGAAGGTAAGAGAAGGTATTGATTGATAAAAACGAAACGTAACTCACCTTTCCCCAAGTTTAAAATCTCCATCCACAAGAGTTGGTATTTGTTTCAAAACGTTTATCTGAAATATATTATAATTATTAAGTGCACATTCCCTATTACCTCTAACACAATAATTATTAAAAAAATATTTAAAGATACCTTTTCGTAGTCAGAATTTAAATGTTCACCTTTCATGACGTCTATAACATGCGAATTAAATGATACGCCAATATATTCTGCTGTTAATAGAACTGCACGACACGGTGGACTGTATATTGCATAATATAAATCCATTGTATTAAATGAATTATTTATTACAATTATTATTAAAAGAAATGACCGATTAGTATAATGACAGTGGATGTTGTAGGATTTACGAAGAACTGAGGAATACTGACTGTTTTATAGACTTTACATACAATTTACGTGTCTATTTCTTATAGTTGATACCTGAAAGTCATGTTCTGATTCTATAATCCAGATCGATGAAAAGTATTATTTAGAAGTAAAAGTGTAAGAAAATGTATTATTCAGATTAGGTGTTCGTAAGTCAAACTACAGAGTAGAACATGAAATAATGTCTGTATTTCATTTAGTTGATTCAAGACTCTATAAACACATGTGAAAGATGAAAATATATTTTATAATTCAATATCGTTTAAATAAACAAATATATGTGCA
Organism: Eupristina koningsbergeri; assembly: GCA_018907245.1. Taxonomy (NCBI): domain Eukaryota; kingdom Metazoa; phylum Arthropoda; class Insecta; order Hymenoptera; family Agaonidae; genus Eupristina; species Eupristina koningsbergeri. The sequence goes on along the minus strand of JACCHV010002889.1, from coordinate 390,130 downwards.
CATTTAATAAACATTGATGCCATTATAGCTCACATTGGTTTACTGTTTTTAGGCAATTGCATGTATTTAACTCCTTAATAAATTACTTTATCATTCATGAAATTTAAAAAGTTATTTTAATATTCAAACGAATTATACAAGATTTTCATAATATTATTCAATTAAATATCAACTATATTATTATCAAGTAATAAATAAAAATTCTTTTATAGAAACATAATTTTAAAGGTTGACTCAAAATATTTCTTTAATAATTTTTTAATTATTTTTTAATACTTATTATGTGTTCAAAATTTTAATGCTAGTAGGATTAACAATCTATATGAGAAATAATAATTTAATAAGAATGTTATAATTACACATAAGTTCTTATAATTATAATTATACCTTAAATACAATTTAAATTTTCGCCTTAGTTTTTAAATTGAAATTAAATGATAAAATTTGTCTGTTAAACAAAATTTTTTTAATTATGTATTTAAAGATAAAATATTTGGCTACGAAATAAAATAAAAATATATATAATACATAATTATTAGAAAATATTTCATTTTAAATACTGTTTATTAATATAGCAATGAATATACAAATAATAATATACAAATTTTTTAATTTATGTAAATACTATTTAATAAAAAACAGATAAAATACATGATTTTTATATAGAATATTTTTAAGCGTTTTAATCATTATTATGACTAAAACAATGATTATTATAAAAATAAAATAAGTTATTAATTTAAAAGATGAATTTCATTTTAAAAAAAAGTGATTATCAATGAAAATCTTGTAGTTGGTCAATAATCTGGAATAACAATTAATAACACATTATTTATGAAATAATTAATGCATATCTTTCTAAAATATTGCATAAATTTCAAAAATCATTTTTCGAACAACATTTTTCAAACAACAATTTTCTATTTGGATGAATTTCTATATTTTAATATCTATATTTATAACTTATTTTTCATATAAGTTATAAAGGCCTTGTATTCGTTCAAACCGTTTCCATTGATTTCTTCATACTTAGGAACTTCTCCTTTTACTTTTTCAAACCATCTTGTTACGTTTTCATATTTACTAAAATCATAATCAACGATCTGAAAATATTTAAAATTTATTAAAATGTATAAAATATATTATTATTTAAAAATTTAATGATTGTAATAATAATTTGATATAATAACCATTTTTAAAAATACTAAACATGTATTATAAAAAGTGATTAATTTAATTTTTTAATACATGTATAATAACGTTTTTTTATGTTTTTTTATTTGTTATTAATCATCAGTAATGGTACTTAGATCAATATAAGTTAAAGCTTACATTATTAATTTTTGTATAGTAATAATATTTATAAATTTGGATCTTCATAATTTTTTTCCTTAGTGAAAAATATAATTTTCAATTAATTTTTGATATATTTCATTACATACAAAATAATTTTCAAGATAAATAATAGTTAAATTTAATTTTCAACAATTTATAAGTTTATATAATTAATAATAAGTATTTATAAAAGATAAATCTATATTTTCCAGCTACTCATTGAATTATAAATCTTAATTATTTGAAAATAGTTACAAGTATACTGAACAAGTTTAGGTCGAAATATCATTTCTATTATTACGTACAATAGTAAAGAATAACAATGAAATGAATACTTTTAAGAACTAAATTATTATAAATACACATAGTAATTAGTATTAAAATACTATCATATTAAAAAAAAAATGAAAAGAAACTTTATATTAAAAAATTTTTTTTTAAACACTTCTTACAATTCACGATTTTAACTATATATATATATAATTATAATTTAGAGCATATGATATATTGTTCACAATATATAATGAAAATATTACCGTATAATTAGAGACTGTGGTCATCAGGTTTATATCTGCTACAGTGAGATGATCCCCGGCTACATATTCTTCGCCCTCAAGGAAATGGTCAAGATATGCAAAAGCTTCAGCAATTTTAGTAAGTTTTAATGGATCCGGTTGTGTTCGAGTGAATAATACCATTATCTTAATAAAAATAATTGTTAATTTAAACATAATTGGACTACGAAATATCAAAAAGGTAACATATACGTACATAGTTGTCAACAAATGGTTGATATAAGGTTCCAAAATCAAAGTACAGACGCTGATTTACAAGGGCCCGTTTTTGCGGATCCTTTGGATATAAGGCGTCATTTTTAGCGTATCTCTCGATCAAGTACGTGCAAATTGCTCGGCTAATTGAATTTAAATTTTGTTATTTTTCAAAATATTTAAAGCATAAAGAAAAATATTAATTTTTTATTCTATAGTTCTAAAAATAATTTCTATTTCTATTGCTTAGATTCTTAGTTATAAAATTTTATGCATTAATGTCCGTTACATTACTAACATTGTAATTGGAAAACTTAAAATTTGGATTTTTTGAATTGTATTTTTCACAATAAAGATTAAAAAGTACAATATTCTTTTGATAAATGTGTACATGCAATTTAGTTAATTTTTATAAATAAATTAATTATTTTAATTATTTTATTCTATGCTTATAGATCTTCATTGATTCAAGGAAAATATAATATGTATAATTGTTCCGTCTTAAATTTTTCCTGATGAAACAAAATATTATGTAGCTATAAACAAATAATTCATACTCTTTATAAACTTTATATATACAATATTATATTATAAATCATTGTTAAAAACTAGGTTTTTTAATTTTTAACTCAATCACGATGTACTCTAATACTTTTAATCTATCTAAACAGTATTTTGTATATTTGTAAATAATAAATAAAGCAAATTTTATATAATTATACAATTTCTGTAATTAACCTTGTAAGTGATCGATAAAAATACAATTGATCAGAACAACAATTTAATTTTGTATTCGTAGAAATAAATTCGTAAATTGAAAATCAATTAACCATAATAATTCTAATTAATTCTTATACAATTCATAGAAAAACTTTATATAATCATATCTAAACAAATAATTTCAAATTCATTGTCACAAATAATCACATCGCAATAAATGTTAAGCATGATTGAATTATATTATTATTATTTGATTATTTTATGACGAAAGTAATTATATCTCTAAGACTCTCTTAAATTATGGATTTTATTTTTTAATTCGAAGGAATCTTGGTACTAATATTATTACCTTTCCCATAAATAGAAACCATTATCATCCATAGTAGGTATCGTATGCTGTGGATTCATCTGTAACCATAATATATTTACTTTGAAATCTATTAACTTAAACGTAATTGTTATTAAATTAAATTAAAAAAAAATCAATAACAATTTTACTAATTTATTTCATATATTTACATACATTGTAGTGCATTGTTTGTTTCTAATTTAACTACAGTAAATAAAAAAAATGATGAATAAATAATAGTTTGCTGTTTTTTTAACTTATTGATTGTATATTGTTTTTTTACTTTGACACAGAAAATTTTTAATGTTTGCCGACCTACTAAGATTTTGGATATGATTTAAAGTATTTTAAACATAATATTATTTTTTTAAACGATCTTTCTACACATATGTATCCAGTAATGCACGAATATAAATTATAAAATATACGAAACATTAATTTGAATAATTATTAATATCTATATGTATATTTATATATTGATTAATACGTTTAGCTTAAAATATAATAATGATTAATCAATTAATTTTTTAAATTTAATTATTTACAAACTTCAATTATGATTTATTCTGTATCGGTTACTATAACTTGTTTTTAATGAAATTGTTTTTTTAAAGAGATAAATACATTGAAGATAATATCCTATTTAAAAAAATAATATTATTTTGAAGAATACATTCATTTTATGTAATAGTAATTAAAAAGTCTTTATTTTTATTTGAATAATGTAAAAAATATGAATATTACTGATAGAATTTTAATCTTCAATATATAATTTTATATTACATTTACAATACATTATCATTATTTAAAAAAATGCTATTATAAAAATATTTGTTAAGATTATAAAAAGATTGTTTTCAATATTATTTGGAATGAAAAATACAATTTTTTTATGTATTTCAAAATGTATGCAAAATATTTATAATAAATAATTTGAAAAAATGAAAATAAAAATACTTTTTTAATTTTATAATACCTTCAGAAATTCTGGTGTACGATTTTCCCCCTTCATAAGATTGGTGAATTTAAGATTCAGTTTTACTCCAATAGCATTGGCAACTAGACAAACAGCCCGGCAAGGGCTACTAGCACCAGCATAATACAAAGTGACAACCATTTTTAAATCTAAAATAAACAATTTTATATAATATTTTTAAAAAGACTTCTATGATAAAATTTTATAGCCCTATTATAACTTGTAAAATAAAAATAAATAATTTATAAATGCAGTTTGTTATTGTGTTGTTTTAAGAAGCGCTTTATTATATCATTAAAATTATCAACGCTTTATAATTGTTATCAACCTTGAAGAAATTAGTCAGTATGACATCAGATAGAAAATTTAAGAACTTAAATATAAAAATGATGACACAAAATTTCAGTAAATTTTACAATAAGTAATCACAGCTTTTTATTTTTATTAAAACATTGACAAATTGTATCACTTATCATCTCCGATGTAAGTTTAATTATTGTGTTTCAATAATATAAAATTTCTGGATATCTGGTAAGAACTTAATATAAAAATTCATTTTTTTAAAAAAAATTTTTTGTCATTTCTAATGATTACAAATTAGAGTTAAATAATTTTGTCCATACTTATTGCTCGCAAAAGACGTAAAATAAAAAGAAATACGTAAATAACACAAAGTATGATTAAATATTATATGAGGAGAAATTTAGTATTTATTTCTTCTGTGATGGTAATCTTTTGTCAATATTAACTATAACGAAAGAATGTGTCATTATTGAAAAATCTACTGTGAATGAAGACTAAATATTATAATGTTTGAAGTTATCATTAAATAAATTATTAACAATTTATTAATAATGTGTATTTAGGATAAAAAGAAAAGAGGTTTTATAATTAATTATCATTTGAAAATGAAATCTATAATTTTGTTACCTGAATAAATTTTCGTGGAGAATGCTGAAACAAACCTAACTAACCACTCCAAGAGTCACCAACAGTCTAACTAGAATTACTGCCGAACAGGTTGTAAAATTCCAGCATGGTGTTGCAGTTATTCAAGGTCGGCTTCAAAGATTATACTGGGTATTTACGATTTTATATTTAAAAATATAAGTTTTTTTGGTTGTAGTCACTCACTCTGGTGCCGATAAAATGATAAAAGTACGAGTGATAAGTGAATGATAATATAGATGAAATGCACGAAATGAACTTGTAAGTGTAAGCTAAGTTCAATTAAAAAAGCCAATTTGTAGTAATGATATTTATTTGTAATTTAATCACTGGTTAATTTAAGTAATTAAAATTTAATGGATTGATCGATCTTGGAATAATTCATTGTACTAAATTATAATGATTTGATTTTTATAATAGTATTTTGGAAAGGTCCAATGTTATTTAAAAAATTAGTTATTTTTTATAAAAATCACAATTACAATCCAGTTCTTAATTTTAAATAATTCTTACCTTTTGCTTTATACAAGATTTAAGCATTTGGTGAATTATTGAAGTTTCTGTAACTTATGCGATACCTTATTTATTATAACTATTTAATTCTTGGTACTGTCATTACCATTATGATTGTTCAGTGTTCATTTTGAAATTATTATCAATTTATTCGTAAGAGAGCTGTATATTGTTATCTGGTTACTTTAATTAACTCTACTGATTTTACGTTCATATAAGAGAAAAAAAATTAATAAAAAGTAGCCGTTCAATATTGAAAACATTTATTTTATCAAGCGATCTTTGACGTTCCAACTACTATAATTATATATATTTACAGATATGATTATTTTCTAAAATTTCTTTTTTCTTTTTTTCTACAAAATATTGCACTATGACAATATTTTCTATTTTTTATTTATGATTAATTTATACATTTATATATAATTATTATATTGCATATTTTATTTTGTATTTTCTTAAAATATATTTATATAACATTAAGCATTACACATAATTTTTTAACAAGTTTTTTATGACTTAAATAGTATTTTTTAAAATTAAAGTAACTAAAATTAACGATACTGGTCAATTAAATAAAATGAATTTATATATTTAATAAATACGACATTAACTAATTTTTATATAACAGTGACGTTTTGATAATTGTTAAATATTTACAATATGGATAGAAATGGTGATCTTTACTAGAAAAAAGATAGTTTTAAAAAAAATATTGAGAACAAAAAAAAAATGTAATGTATTTAATACAAATTTCCAAACCTTATTTTGTAAATTTATACTTCAGTGAAGAATATTTTTTATCGCAAACTATAAATTATTATTATATAATAATTTTTAATATTAGTTTACAATTTTTAAAAAATTCTAAATTTTTAATCTCGCCTGAATTATATAACATTTCATAATACAGTGAATTTTTCAGATATGAAATAAAAAATAATAAAATATAAAATATATATATTTTTTATTAACTTTAATTTGAAAAATCTTTTCATAATTCGAAAAATAAATATTTAAGTTGATATTTTATGCAACAAAAATAAATATGAAAATAAATTATCGTACCAAAAACACTTCTTGTATTATATGATTATTTTCTAATTCCCCGAAAAGTAGTGACAATATATAACGATAATAGATATATTTAAAATAGTTATATGTGAAATTATCTCTTTTAATTCTTTATTGTTTTATTGTTAATGCTAAATAAATTTTACAAAATAATTATTTAACAAACATTTATTCTACCAATTTGATTCCGTGAACATTTATAGATAATTAAAATAATTTAAGATTGATAACGTCATAAAAATTCAATTACATTTTCTGTATACTATTATGGTTAGACGAGAAAAATAAAATCGTTTGTAATCTAATTATAAATGTAAAACTATTTAATAATTATGTTATATTGTTTAAAAAACGGAATAGGTGATTAAAACTAATGTAAAATTATATTTAATTTTAAAAAGAATATATTTTTAAAATTAATATATAACTTTTTGAAATTAATATCAAACAATATTAATAATTCAATTAATAATTGTAATATTAATTGTAAAAAAATATATTAATTTGATTTTTTATATAAATAGATTAGAATATTACAAGAATAAATAAAAAATATTGAAATAAAATTATATTAGACAAAAATGGAAATTTTAAATACATATTATTTTGAAATATCTGACAATTATTCATTTTTATTATTTTATAATAAATTAAATTAGATCCAAAAAATGTCGTATATAATAATAAATTTATTTATCAAATTTTAAAAAAATTTTAAATGACTACGTAATCGCATATAATTATAATATTTTAATTAAATAGATAATTTATTACAATTTATAATTGCATAATAATTTATATACATATTATTTATGTAATTAAATACATTAGTATTTCCTATAATTAAAACTGAAGTTATATTTTTTAAGCTTGAAACTATAAAGTTTTCTTTACAAATTAAAAGGAGAAATTTTAAAATAATTAAAAATATTTAGATTATTAAAATATTGTTATATTATCATTCCTTTAAAAATATTTTTTGTGTATAATATATAATGTATATGTGTATATACAAATAATATTTTTAAATTGTTAAATATAACACAGTTGCCTATAAAATATTTATACTTATTTGGTCTTAGGATTACAATTAATAAAAACTACAAAAGTTATATAAAATATGTTTTAAAAATTTTTTCTTTATTCGTGCAAAAATTTCAGTGAAAAACATTTATTTTTTAATTTTTCTTAAGACTTATAATAAAATAGGTGCTATTAATTAAATAAATAAGTTTTCAAACGGGCTGCAGTGATGTTAAAGTTTGAATCATTCACTTTTTCAGTTTTTCAATTAATTCCTTGAATGCTCGTAAACCATCCCCATTGGTTTCATCGTATTTTGGTGCTTCGGATTTTATCCTTTCCAACCAATTGCATACGTTTTTATAGTTACTTAAATCAAATTCAACAACCTGAAATGATTTATAAATTAATACATAATTAATGAAGTATATAAATGTTATAAATTATAAAGTAAATTATTCAAAATAGTCATTATATCATTAATATAATTGTTGATTAGATATATATATTATAAAGACTGAAATTTATGATTTTAATTTTTAGTAAAATTATAGATTTTCGAAATCTGTATATGTCATAAAGTATGTTGCATAACAATGATACGTTTGTAAAGAATTTCAAGTTTTTCTTTATTATTATATTATTTGATTATAGAGTTATAAATACTGGAAGAATATATTAAATGTGTATTATGTTCCTGATGTAAGCTGAATTTTTTTAAATTTAATTTTGAAAATATATATGTAATATATGTATTTTAATAGTTTTAAAAACACGTTTTTAAATTTTTTTCAATGAAACTTCAAAGACATTATTACGTAGAAAGAAGATATATTGAATTAGCTAATAAATATATTTAAGTTGTATTAGTTATTTACTACAATCAGTAATCATTTTTCTGATGTTAAAGCAAGTTCAATATATTACTGTACATTAGTAGTAAAAGTTCCATTGCCTACATAATACATTGTATGATGAAATCAAAGAATTTTATTCTATGTGATTATATCTTTCCAGTTAAGTAGATATAATCTTTATATATATCTTTATATATATAAGTAGATGTAATCTTTCTTGAATACATTTAATTCTATAAACTACAATTAAATAGTAAAATTTTGTTGTCTTATAACAACAAATTAATGTTTAAACTTAATCGAATTAAATAAATAATTTTTAATTACTTCGAAATTGGATACTGTAACGACAAGTACAAGATCTGCAATAGTTAAACAATCCCCAGCAACATATGAGTCGTTTTCAAGATACTTGTCAAGGTACTCTAAGGCCAGGTGAATTTTAGCGGTTTTTTCTGGATCCTCAGGTGCACCACCGAAAATTTGTGGATACTGAAATTATATGTTCCAATGAAATTATACAATTTATTTGATTGATAATACATTAAAAACGACATATAAAATTGATACTTGCATAACATTGTGCGAAGGCTTCGTATAAAGTTCCCATATCGAAGTACAGACGTTGATTTATTACGGCGCGAATTTGTGGATCCTTGGGGTACAGCGAATCGTCCTTGCCATACTTTTCCGCCAGGTACGTGCAAATGGCTCGGCTAAACATTTTACAACATTTTTAGTTTAAAAAATATTTCTAAATAAGTACTGTGCAATCTAAATTTTAATAAAAATCCAAAGTATATACGAGTTTAATCTTCAACTTGCAACAAGAATTTATTTAAATAAGTATACTAGTTAACATTACATGCATAAATAATATTATGAAATTATTTTAATTTTTAATCTAACTATAATTGCAATGCAAATGTCCATCTGGTGTTCTGTATTTAAATTTATTTAAAATTTTAATTATATTGTAGAAAGAAATATTTATTACATTATTATGTATGGAAAAGTTTTAAATCAGATCGTTAGCACTTTATTATCAATTAGTAATCTGTCCTATTTTAACCGAGATACCTTCGCTTAGGGCAAATCATGCATTACCTTTCCCATAAGTAAAAACCATTATCATCCAAGGTAGGGACGGTGTGTTGCGGGTTCATCTGTAAGAAGAAAAAGATAATCACGACTCATTACGTAATTTCTATGACGCATAACGAGTCGATGAGCGATAGGACGAAAGGAACAAATACAAGGTCGATTTCAGAAAGTGCACAGTCATTCCTACTTCTTTCTAGTATACATTGCACGGTTTATATTATTTCCATTTTACATTCAAAGCACGCAAATATTGATCGAGTACTCGCTTTTTCGCAAATGATTAGTTCGTTTTTTCTCTGATAACATCGGAACACGGAAAAGTTACCTACATTCGCTTTCAAAGCTTTTTCAGTACCAATAGCTTACAAAGAAATTTTTTTAATTGGCATTGTAACTAAAGCAAGTACAAATAAAGGTTCACTGAAAATTTAATGAATGATTCATAAATACTTCATTTTTTTTTTTTTTTTTTAAAGTACAAGGTATTGAAGCGAAAATTAGAAAAAAATTCCCAGACGATGTTATTTTAATTATTAATCCAACCATGACCCACATGTTCCCTGTATTACAGTAATTACATAAAATTTATTTTATACGCGTGCGACATGGAAAAAAAATTCTAAAGAGAATAGCTCCGGGAATGCATCAAATTAAACAGATCATAAAACCGGTACTTAATACTTGCCTTTACGAATTCGGGCTTTAATTGTTCTTTGGCCATAAGGTCGACGTATTTAAGGTTGAGTTCCACACCAACGGCCGCAGCTACTAATCGGACGGAGCGACATGGCCCACTTCCGGTTACGTGGTACAGATCAATAGGCATTTTCGAATCTGGAACAGTAATTATCGGAAATTATCAATATTTTCTGATCCTTGTAATCACTGGGAAATTTATTGCATTCATTAGTAATGCCTTGCTGAACTGTTGTTCCCGGCTTATTGACAAATTCAAGCGCAATAATTTAGTGCAGATATTGTTTCATTATCGAGTGAGATTGGAAAATTTAATACTTTCCACTTGACTTGAAAGCGAATAATTTAATGTAACTTAAAAACTCTTTGTACTTTAAGCGATAATACTTCTTTGATAGCAAGTAATTTATGCCGAACAATCTTTTTTAAATGGCTCTTAATGACTTATTTAAAAGTAAACGTAATTGCTGCGACTATACACTTGCAATTTTCATTCATAAATGCATATAATTAAAATAAGAGTAAATCTGATGTAATAATAACTGCTGAAGTATTTGCATTGATAAAAATTTGTGGGCTGGCTGTCATAATAAATCAGTCTCATATATAAAAATTTAAGTAGCTACTCCTACTTGCGACCATTTCCCCGACACCGAACTTATTAATATGCATCACGATCAATATAAAGGTATTTAAAAATTATTGATGAATGAGTGACGAAACTCAGGAAACAGATTTTTCTGGATCTCACACATTCACGGGGAAGTTGCTTTTACGTAATCATTCGGATATGGGAGCGGTCGCTGGACTTTCAATATCCAGGAACATTCATTAAATTCCTCGTTGCGGTAATACTATAATTTATCCTTTACAATGGGATTCTTGACTAACTTAACAATCATTACTTGTATTACTGAATTTACGAATAATATTATTTTTTTTTTTTTTTTTTATTAAAAACATTGAAGATTGTTTTATTGGTGTAATAATAATACAATCTATAAAGTATTTGTTAAATGAAATTCGGATACAAGAAGTATCAACTCTAGGTATCCGGCAATTAATCCTATAGAAATTTTTATTCTAGCAGTAACTCATTTATCATTGTTCTGCAAAATTAAAGTTTATTCTGTTTAGCTAACAAAAGCCTATGTTTCGGATTTTCTCTGTAATATATAAAAAAAAAAAAAAAAAAATAAAAGAACATTATATTCTAACGGAAATATCTCTTACAATATACAAATATCTTTGATGAGATTCAAGTCAATCTGGATTCTTGCAGCACATTCAACTTTCAAACGCAAAATGGCAATACATGACGCATTCATTTAAGAACTTGCCAAGTATTTATGGGGTCATCGTTGTCGCAAATCACTATATACCATAAAACACGCATGCGCAAATACGTGCATTGAAAATCGTGTCACGAAGGACTTTTCGATTTTTCATATTTTCCTTCTACTATTTTGTGAAAATACAGTGTAATTTGTAAATCAATATACTAAATAAATAATGACACAAACATAGTATGTATTTTTTTAAATATCAATGTATGCAGTATTTAATTACAACAGATTATATTTGGACATGTAAACGAGCCGATGCACATTATAATTAATGGCGTTAAGGCTATTACCATTTGAAAACTCAGATATTTAACTTCTGATTATGCGTAGTTATCAAGATACTTATTTGTTTTCAAATTGTAAATTGACAAGATTTAAATATTGAGTAATAACTTAAAATTATTCGTACGTGGATCTTATTTTAAAAATGCTCTAGTTTGAAAATTATTTATTCTATTTATGTCTATTTACTGAATATTTAGATCTAAAAATAAAAAGATAATTGAACTCTAAATATGCTCTATATCTTCCTTTTGTATCTTCAATTCAAAGTATTCATTATTGTGAATTCGTGTTTCAAAATATTGTCTCTTTGATGTTTGTACTAATAGATTAACTGCACGCTTCCATTATATCAGAACTAAGTCAAAGTAATACAAAATTTACCTTTATTTATTCGTTATTGATTTTTTTTCACATGATCTTTAATGACAAATTGATTTTATAAGATCCTTTTATACCTTCATAGCTTTACAAATGAAAATATACACAAAAGTAATAAAGCTGAATGTAAGAAAATCTTAAACATGGATTTAATGTATATTATGACAACAATGAATGTACGTATATGTTTACAAATATCATTGTAAATAAAGCTTCAACTATTTTTAATGAACAATGGAATTGATATTAAATGGTAAACATTACATTATATATGGTTTTTTTTTTTTAAATAACAATAAAAATAGTATTTTTTGTATCCATAAAATTACGATTATTTTATTTAGTCTTGTAAATAATTATATCCTTATATTTAATAATGTACTTTTAACGGAAAAAAATATAATACACATAAAAAAAATGTACCTACAATATTACACATTAATTTATGAATATAATTTTTTATGTTCAATTTTTTAACCCTCGGTATTACCACATTCATTTATAATATATTATTATGAATATAAATATAGTATAATTAATAAAAATTATAATCATTTAAGTTTTAATACTTTTATATTATTAAAAGTATATTCCAATAAACTTAACATTACATCTAATATTATACTTGTATTAAAAATAAAAATGATTAATATATAGTTTATTTGATACTAATATTAAATTAATTTTTAATATAATTAGTTAATTTAAATAAATGCGTTATTTAATCTAAATCAAAAACTATTATAAATATATTATATTTCAATAATTATTAAAAATTTGTTTTGTAACTAATAGATTTTAATACTTTATTTTATAAACTTCAAATGATACTATAATTAATATTACACAATATATTATATGAATATTATTATTATTTATTGATTATTAATTTTTAGTAATGTACTATTTTTAATGGTAATTCTACTGTATATCAATAACTGTTTAAATTAAATTTCTCTGTGATAATTAACTATTTTTTTATAGATAACCTTTTTATATCAATTGTACTGATAAAAGTATTTTATACAAATAACCGTATAAAATAGTTCATTACTTTATGATTTACATTTTCAAAAAGAATTTGATAAGAAATTTTGTATATTTATAGTATTTTATATAAAAAGCTTAAATTGATGATCAATATTTATTTTGAATTTTTTAGCAATTGTATTAAAGAATTAAATTTCGTACTTTTATTGGGAAAAAAATACTGTGATATTGAGGATTTGTAGAAAGTGAAGTGTAGTAGGCGTATAGATATAAAACGAGAAGTACAAAGGAAAATAAAAGAGAAAAGCAGAGATAGGGAGAAAGCTTGATAGAAAGAGAGAGAGAGAGAGAGAGAGATAGAGATAAAGAGAGAGTGAGTAAAAGGGAATAGGGTGTATCCCTTGAAAAACGAAAAATGTGAAATAGATATAGAGAAAGTGACAGTGAAAATTAAATAAATTTTAACTTGAGTGAGAAAGTACAAAATGAACGTCGTTAAAGGCACTAAACGCTCCAAAGAACAATGCAGTATCTCTGCATACGTAGAGATGCCGGTAATCCCGCAGACACATGCCCCATAACAATGGCAAACCCCATAAACAAAAAAAAGCACCAGACAAACAAAAAATGCTCGATCTCGTTGCAGTCGGTACTCACAGGAGGTTAACGAAGAAGGGAGAGGCTGGAAACTTTCCAAGGACTTTCGAAGACACGTGTGCACACCCAGAGAGTCACAGACTATCTAACCGAGTGGCGTTGGCTGTGGCGAGGTTATAAACTCGCTGTTGCCCACCGCGACCGACTCCCGGCACCCACTCCAAGACTCCAAGACGCAACCCGTGCATTCCGACGACGGGAATCGCCTCTCCGATGAGATGTTAGAAGGGTACCCCACCGACTTTCCTGGCATTCCGCCGTCTTATCAAATTCTTATCGGGCCCTTTGGAATTGTCAATTGGCAGGACGATTCTGGGTCCTCCAAAAATTAATTCCTTTGTTTATTGTTGGAACGGCGTTTTGATGGTGTTTCGGGGAAATGAGAAGTTTAATTGAAAGAGAGAGAGAGGGACGATTTAGATTCGGCTTGAGATTGCAGAATTTTTATGCGAGGCGTGTCTTCTTCCCTCATCAGTTGCAGTTTGCCGGTTGGCAAAATGTTAGGGAAACGAGTTGTTGTTCCTGTCTTTTTTATAACACTACCTTTTTTTTATTTACTACTCGGCTTAAGAGATTATCTAAGCACAATGGCAATTTACTCGTCTGTATTTTTCGCAATTGATATCATGTCACTTCTTGGATATCGATTGAATAATCAATTAAAATCCAAGTTTTAGCTAGAAATTCGTATCAAATAAACTTAACATTACTTCAACTTACAGAACGAGTCTAAAATAGAAAACTGTAGTGGAATGGGCAGTCACAGATATGGCATTCAATGTATGAGTCTTAAAATATACTTCAATATTGTCTACGACTATTAAGATTTTTGCTGTATTGAAACTGCAAGAATAATGTTACAGAAAGATGTAGACCCAATTAATGAGCTATCTACATAAGTCTAAATTTAATTAGTCTTTCCTTATCTATATTTGTGTTTTTGACAAATTTAAAAATACTTTCAAATAATTCTACTGAACATGAAAACAAACAAGTAAAATTAATTATTTAAACTACTTTGTTCAGATATGGGAATCGTTAATGTACAATCATTGACGCTAAAGTTTAAATAATGTAAATGGAAAATGACGAATGGATGGTTCGAGATGTTTATGAAAGTAACTTTTCTTTAAAAGATTTCTTTTTCGAATATTATTTTCAGTATTACGAATATTCAGAGTACTATTAAAATTGTATTGAATCTAAAAAAGTAAAATATTATCAGTAAATAAAATAATAGAATCTAATTAAATAATAATATGGGATTATTGATTCATCAAGTCTACAATACACTTTATAACTGCACAGTTTTGTATTGCATTATTTTTTAATAGCTTTATTAAATATCTGCAAAATAATGTCAGGCTAATTTTATTCATTTAAAGTGATAAATTATATAGTAATAAATTAATTTCTACATATTTTTTTTATTAAAAAATAAGCAACACAAGAATATAGTTAGATACTGTTGAATTTAGATATTGAAAAAAAAAAATTAAAACAATGAATCTAATGTATATATACCATATCATTGTTATCTTATATAAAAATTATTTATTATAATTTATATAATTATTTATAGAAATAATTTTTTTTATTATGTTCATTATCATATTATTATTTTTCTTATTAAATGTATAAATCATTATTTATTTAATTTTCTTTGTATAATTAAACTTTATAAATTTCTGAAATACACCATAGAAATATTTTTTCATTATATATTCAAAACATATATTATTTTTATTATAAACACATTAAAATACAATATAAAAAAAAATTAACTAAGGATACAAATTTAAATAATATAGAACCCTTAGAAAATAGTTTAAACAAAATATTTATGTACATAAGTTTATTATGATCGTAATATGATTAATTAAGTGTAAATCTATAATAAAGGAACACAATGATAACTAAGTATAAGATTAATTAAAATCAAAATTTTTAAGTATAGTGTATATGCAGATCTAAATTTAAACTAATTTGAAAATCAATAAATATCTATAAAAAATCATATTGAATTACATTATTTTATTCCCTTAATACATAATAATTGTAATATTATATAAATTAAGGATAACTGTAATATATATATAATTATTATAATTAACTGCAAAATATATTGTTATCATCACTAGCATAATATAGTACTTAAATCAATGTGTTACATTTATCTATTATATTTATTAAAATACTACATATAAATATATTTTATTAGTTAAATGTTATTATAATGAAGGACCATATAGCTTAAAACAAAATTTTTTTTTTATTTTTATAATAATCATGCGCGTATATTAAGGAAAATTTTATATATAAATTTTATTATTAAATACAAACTATATTTTGTCGTCTATAAAAATACATTTAAATATTTTTGGTAAAGAATTTAATAGTAACAAAAATAAAATCATCTGTTAATGGAAAATATTAAATTTATAATACCAATGTATTTTCAGAGAAAAAATTTTGAATTTTAAACAAAATGGATAAAATATGAAATTAAATATTTTATTGAACTAATTGTTTATAATTAAGATTCGTGCATAAACTTTCTGTAAATTTTTCTCAGTCATAACCGCATATTAAATATTAAATTAAAAGAATATTTTGAGAATAATTGTATAATCGATATAGTAATATTATAAATAGATTAAAAAGCAAACTATCAGCATGAAATGCAAATTAAGGTAATATATTTTAGAAGCATGACGTGGGATTCCGAGCATCATTGACTATAAGTAGGATCATTTTTATCTTTTCATCGTATATAAAAATAAGCAAAGTCATCAAAGTCATCACCGATATATATTTGTACAGTTTTAGGTAATTATACTGTAAGATTACTTCATTTTGATAAAAATATGTAAAACAATAATAAAATATTAATAATTTATTTAAATTGAATTAATACATGATTTATGTTAATAAATCCAAAATTTATAAATGGATACTTATTTTTATAATATGATTTTTAATAATGCAAATTCTATTTAGTTATACATGTTATTGCAAATACAATTACCAATGTATTGTTACCATAGTAATAAATTTATACATGACTCCTGTGTAAGTAACAAGTACTTGATATATTATTAGCCAGTTAAATAGTTTAGTATCAAAAACATACTTAAAATTTAAGAAAAATAAAAGAACGTAACTTAATTTTAATTACTAGAAATAATAAGTAAAATCAAATAAAAAAAACTTTGAAATAAATTTTTATTAATATAATAGTTTAAAGGACTCATTTAAAGATATATAATTTAATTAATTATTATAATATAAAGAAATTATGTATGATTTTACAAAAAATTAATAAACGAGATTTAATGATTTTAAAAATATTTTCAGATATTATTCAAACATGTATTAAGAAATAGTAAATCTTTTACCTTCATTTTCTAATGCTCCCTTTTGCTATTTTTCTATTCATTAAGTTGGCATTCTTAAATGTATTTCTATTCGTTACCTTAAAATAAAAATTATAATTATTATTATTTTTGTGTAACACGTAATATTATAAATATCTTAATTCATTTCAAATTCTCTTAAAATTAATTTTTTTTTCTTTTTTATTTTATAAATTACATAAGAAATTTGGTTTCAATTTTTTAAATAATGATTTACAATTTATTAGAGGATAAAGTTAATTATTAAGCTTAAATTTCTAGAACTTGTACGGTGAATTTTTAGAATAGTGAATTGTACCAATAAAATCTCTAAAAATGTGTAAATATTGAATGCAGTTATACTTGTGTAGTATATTACATATCTTTTGTTTCGTTAAATACAATTTTCATTGCAAATAAATAGGATACACAAAATATATTGTATTTGATGTAATAAAAAATAACTAATAATAAATAATAAATAATAAATAACAAACAAATAATTACTTGTATTGTCATAAACTTAATGATTAATCATTAATAAATATAAATATATAAAATAAATATAATAAAAATACTGAATAATAAATCATATATAATACTTTTATAATAGCTATAAATTATTTTTGAAAATAACAGTTTGGCATAAAAATAATTACTTGGAATAATTGAAATGAAATTTAGAATTTCTCTGAAAAGAAAGGAAAAAATCGATTATTTTTTTCTGATTAATAAGTATATTATTAGATTCTGAAATAAAATTTTTTTATTTGATTTTCCTAGCGCTTAAAATTTATTTATTGAAAATTATTAATAAATAATAATACAAATTATTATTATTTATCTCAAAATTTTTTTATATTATTAAGTAATTTTATTGAAGTTTCTTTTGACATTTTAGTTTCTTTTTTCTGTAATCAATAAAAAATTTTTCATAAATGATATGATTGTAGCATTTATTCTTCAATTTCAGCTTATGTAAAGAAATAAGATATGATTTTGTACTACAGTGTATGGTTGAACATTGAACCTATTAAAGAAAATTTTTCTCTTTTGCATTTAAGTGAGAATATTAACATAAATACTTCGAATATTTTTTATGTAAAATTCTATATTATATATATATAATACTGAAATTACAATAGTAATAATTTTTTTAAATTTTAAATACATTTGAATTTACATAATTAATTATTAAAATGTAAAAATAATTTTTTAAGTTGTAAAAATTTTGAAGTTTTATTTTTTTTTAAATTTTTACGAAAAAAATAATATGTATTGTATAATAGAAGTAATTAAAATAATTTATTAAAATTCATTCTTTTTATTCATTTATTAGAATTATATACCAATAAACATATATGCACATCGATTATACTAGAGAGATGTAATTATAAGTGATTTTAAAAATTATGGCACTAAATAATATAAGGTTTAATAATTAATATTTATTCTGGTTTTCAATGATAAATTTAGTAATAAATATTTAGCTACAACACGATATATTTTGCGCTTCAATCAATAATTCATTGAACCATGGCAATAAAGATATTTATTCTTGCTGTATTATTTATTATTTTTTTTCATCACTTATATGGAAAAATATCATTATTAATATATTACTTAATGATTATAATGATCTTCTTTTTTTATAATAATAATATTTATGTCAATAGAAAATTTATTTTTTTATATACTAATAATGTTTTTAGAATTATTAAACTAAAATAATATCTTTCAGTCAATAATAATAAAATTTTAAAGAAATTTTTTATCGAGTATTTCAATTATTGATACTATTAAAAAAAGTTTTTCTCAAGTACGTATAAAAAAATTAAGATCCCAAACTACATAAAAGTATTCATGACATTATAAAATAAGAAAATGAAAGTAGGTTTCCTTCAGTCATTGTTTTTGTAAACAATATTTTAAATGTTATTATTCCTTTTAATAATTAAGAAAATTAAAAACTTTTTAAAATTTTATTTTTTAAAATGAAAGTTATGAAAAAATACAGTCTCCATATTATGTTATAATAAAATAAATCTTTTGATGTGAGCGTATTAAATAATATAGTTAATTATATGCATTTCTAAGTAATTAGAATATTAAAAAATAATTAATTCTTGATAAAAATGTTTTAGTAATTACATTATTATTTAATGTATTAGTAATTTTAAAATATGAAGTATTTATGTTAAAAACTTGTATTAAACTTTTGATACTTTATTGCTTTAATAATTAAGTAGTTATACACTTTTATATGTATTGAATACTTCAATAATATATTCTAAAAATAAATAAAAATAAATAAAAACGTAGATTAAAAAATAGTAATAAAATAAAAATATAAAATTTGTGTTTATAAATAATTGATAGAACCGGATATGAACATCCGCATTGGAATAACATGCAGTAGCGTAGTTACATGCATTAATGAATATGTTTATTTGTGTGAAAAAACTACATTCATTGTTTAAATATTCGATATATAAATCTGATATCTTATACATAAAATTTTTACGGAATGTTTGATAATATATGAATAATTAACTTTCAGAATTGACAAATGAATATTTGTAGAAAATTATTGATTTATTCAAAATTTGTAAAAATATATTTATTTAAAATTAAAAACAAAAATTTGAGTTTTTGATCAAATCCATTGTATAATTCATCTATCTACAGATAATATGAAGAAAAAAATTAAAAAATTTCAGTATGTAATAAATTTTTCAAGGGCACATTGGCGTAGTTATTACATTTATATACATGGTCTGTCCACGAAGTATCAAGTAGTTCTCTTTTTTTTTTGATATTTGTTGTAGTGATAAAAGTAAGGAAAAGTTTTTTCTATTTGTCATTTTTTTTTTTTTGTTTTTCGATAATTAGGAGCGACAGGATTTTGTTTCGTGCGAAAAATGTTTTTCGATTTTTGAACATAATGCGATGAAATGATTAGTGAAAAAGCTACTTGATAAAATTTTCTTTGAAGATTGTATATATAAAAAAAAAGGAAACACCTTTTCTTATGAAAGACGATTTCTTGCAGGATTTGTATACATTGTGAAATGAAAATTTTAAATTCTTCAAAATAATTTCCTCATGCATCAACGCATTTACGAAGGTAAATTTTCCAGATCTCAAAGGTAGCCTGAAACTCCTTAGCTTGGATATTTTCGCATAAACTTTTTGCATTTCTAAGCCTTTTTCCACTATACTGTGCACCGTAAATTTGGTTAAATTCAGTTTTTCCACGATTGCTCTAATTGTTAACCGGCGGTACGAATTTAAAAGTTTTAGCACGCGACGGATGTTTGTAGCGATTTGAAAACTTTTTGGGTTCCCAAATCAAGAGTTATTGGTGAATTTTTTCCGGCCCTTTTTAAAATCTCTGTGCCATTTGCAATTTCGACATACATTCGACAACATAATTATCTTTATAAGTCTCTTGTAACGTTTGAAATATTTTCGCATTGTTTTTTTTTTAAGCTACAAACAAAACTTAATAATGTAGCGCTTTTCCACTAATTGCTTCATTGCGCTATATCCAAAAATCGAAAAACATCCTTTGCATGAAATAAAATCCTACCGCTTCTAATTATCAAAAAAAAAGGGGAATAAATAGAAAAAACTTGCTCCTACATTTTAAGATCTATCCCAAATCGTTAAGATCAATATTAGCAAAATGACAAAAAAAAACTCGATACTTCGTGGACAGATCATATATATTACATATGTTAAAATCATCAAAATGTAAATTATAAGATGATTGCAAGAAAATTGATAATTTTATTGCAACTGAAAACTCATATAAATTTAATATAATAAATATTAAAAACAGCTATATATTTTATACCAATAACACTTTAATCTACATTTATATTCAAATAATTTTTTTATCAACAATGTTAAAAGTACTTTTTAATTCGTTATATAGATTACGCTCTCAAACATTTATTTAGACATGCTATAAATATGACAGAGTAAGCAGGACCAACGGTTAGGAAAATAAAAATTGTTATAATTTTGATATTTTAAGTGTTTAATTGTTCTTGATAAAATAATGTATTATCGAGTGCTTCGTATAAATTTATCTTGAAATATTTAACTATTGACATTTATAATCTTCAAAATTGAAATCCTCTGGATGTAATATTCTATTGATTTTTATGACTCTTTAAGAATTTTGTAATATATTGTTTATATTTTTATATCTCGAGGAGTATTTTAATAATATTATCCTAATTCAAAGCTACATAATTATTTTAGAAAAGGTGAAAGATAAATTTATTAATGTAATTCATGAAATAATGTAATGATTTTAGATAAAATTGTTTGTTTATGCTTTCATTTGATTTAAGATTTTTGACAGAATGTTTTTAATTATTACTATTATTACTCTTAGCTTTCAAATTAATTTCTACAATTTTATTTAAATAATAATTATGCGCACATATTTTATAAAATTCATTATTTTGCCTTTAAAAAGTTTTAATTTATTTGATGCTTATTTATGACATCCAAATGTGTCTTCTATTAAGATGTACATACTATTTTGCTCATCCAATTATTTACGTTTTGTATATTAAATGCATCAGAAAAGAGGTCGTGAGCATAAAAGTTATTAAGGAACATGTGACATATATTTGGTTCTCATCGTTTGAATGTTGTGTTAATGATCTAGCAGTTGAAATAACGCAGTAAGTATAGTTGTGAATTTAACTTTATTTCATTTTTGAATGATAGCATTTTTTTTTTTTATTAAAATTAGTGATCACTATTCCTCGTCGTAAATTATAAATTTAAAAATTTTTTTTTTATTTTTGTACATTGTTAAGTTGTTTTTATTCAATAAAATCTAAAAATCTAATGTTTTTTTGTTTCAGAAATATTTTAAATATGTTTTTTAAGGTTTATTATAAAGTTTAAACATCGTTTGATATGTTTCGGTAAGGTTTTTTTTATTAAGAAATCGTCTAAACATTCGTGCATGAACTTGATCTTGCATGAATTATTAAAGTAATCATATTATAAAAACATTCAATACCACTTTATAAATATAATATTAGATTTACAGTTATAAAAAATACATTTAAATGGAGTAGTTCTACATTTACCATAAAATCATTTAAATAATCGACTATTTTATCATTTTCAGGGTTTCTGTTATGTATAAAAAGAGTATAGAAATGTAGGTAATTTGTTCAATTTCCGTTCGGGCACCTGTTTAGTTGGATATGCGTATATCATTTTCATTGTTAACGGATGAAATCGTTGAATTAATTACATTTATTTGTTGATACAAATTTTCAAGGATTTTTTTGCCAAACACTAACAGAACAAATATTAAAATATAAAAGACATGTAGTAATTCAAATAAAAATGGAGAATAGTAATAAACAATGATACAAGTACAAAAATATAGAACAAATGAGTACTCTTAAATTCGTTATTTTGGCAATAAATTACTCAATTTTTTAAAATAATTTTAATTATAATTTTCTACATAGGATTTATGTTTCTTATCGAATTCATCATTGGCTCTCTAATCGAGTAATAAATCTAATAAATTTTTTTAAAGTCATTTCGCAGTATTTGTTTGAGACTATTTATTAGTTGCACAATAATTTTTTATATATAAGATTCTAAAAGAACGTGAATTTGTTGAGTTTTATTAAATTCTAGATGAGTCAATATTTATTTTATATAATTTTTATCTTCCACGCAATACGAGAAATATTATCAGATCACCAATAAACTATAAATAACTTACCTAAATAAATAACTACGTGATATTATACTTATTTACATTTTTTCAAATGATCCTACTTTTTCTTTTAATTTTTTGTACGTATACCAAAGAACTTACTTATTTTTATTCTTAGTATAATTAATTAATTTGAAATTAAATATTATTTAAAAATTGTTAAAAGTTTAAAATTTTATCTCCTATCAACTCTAAATTAATAAAAAGTTGAGCTATTTTATTTAAAAATAAGATACCTTGTTTTTTTTAAGAGTGCTTTTGTTTTCATATTTACAGAGATATATATAAGAGTGTATTATAATACTTAATGTTACAAAAACAAGTTTTTCATCTTTATTTATTATTAAAACAAAGCCATTTCCCTAACATTAAATATAACATGTACCATGTCCTCACACGAGATATGTTGAAAAATTTATGTAACCGAATTTGCTCTAGTTTTGATGTTTCTCGATCTAATTAATACCTGGTATTAAAATCTTATTCGAAGTATTAGTAATGATCAATTTTGTATCGCTCTTATTTTCTAAACTCACAATAAAGTGTTTTTAAATGACTAATCAAATTTAGAAATTTTAACAAAATATTTTAACAACTCGATAAAAATAAAAACTTCTTGAAATATCACCAATATCTTTTTAAATTACTATGGATTATATAAGTAGTTTTGTTATTACCTTTACTATTGTACAACATAACGAATGAAAGCACCAATAACCTACTTATTTATCTTTATTCATAACTAGCTAACGTTTCTCCATCTCAAATTAGAACATATATTATGTAGTATAAAAAGAAAGTGTATTATTTGATTTCAATTTAACAATGTAATACATAAATTTTGGAGTCTCATTCAGGACACAATTAACTGAGCTAGACTAATATTTTTAACTTTTTTTATACATATATTTGTTATTATAATTTTCTTAGTATAAAAAATACGAAAACTTTATAGTAGAAAGTAATTGATTGTAAAAGAAAAAATTAAAATTGAAAGTTAAAGAAATCCGATAATACTTGATTTAGAGAAAAACATTTACAAAACTAAATTAATATACCAAAAAAATTAGTTTTTTTAAGAAAAAATTCAATATATTTTTTTTATGAATACTACTTTTTTTAAAACTTCTTTCATCAAAGAATATGAAAAATAGAGGAAACATTTTTATTAACTTCATTTCTAGTTAGCATGTTTATTCATTCTAAGAATTCAATTTATTTTTTTTTAATTCATTTGTGGATGAATTCTAAACAAAGTGTACCTAACAGTTTATTAAATAAATTATGAATATGTGTGAGTATGTTATTTGGAAAATCACAGTGTTAGAACAAGGCATTTTTTAAAAAAATATACTTTAATACAAGTTATATTTTACTTAATGAAAAAGTAATAGTTACTCAAAACAGGGCCTATTTAAATAATATTTTCATTAAGCTATTTTATGATAAATTACTTACTGTATTCCCAAACCAAAATTCCATCAAATTCAGTATCAAAATTTACAATTTAATATCTGTATAGTTTATTGATCTTAACCTGATTTAAAAATATATATTCCATATTAATCAAATAACGAATTTGAATGAAATAAACAAAAAAAATACTAGTAATTTTAATATATGATTACCTTTTGCCAACATCTACTTTATTTATTATTTCAGAAAATTAAAACATGTACAAAGTGATTCCTATTTTTATATGGAAAACATTATATAATTGTACATCTTTATAATTAATAATTTTCTTTAAAGCTATTCTCTTTTTTTTAATGTAAATGCAATATTTTATATAAATATAAATTTAGTTTCAAAATCTAATGCAACGATTTCAAATAAATAAAATAATAATAAAATTTTATATTGTTACTTCAGTTCTGAAGATCTTTGAGTATAAAAGCTTTACAAGAAATACTTTAAAATAAAAAATATACAT
This sequence comes from Eupristina koningsbergeri, assembly GCA_018907245.1. Taxonomy (NCBI): domain Eukaryota; kingdom Metazoa; phylum Arthropoda; class Insecta; order Hymenoptera; family Agaonidae; genus Eupristina; species Eupristina koningsbergeri. The sequence continues at coordinate 365,011 of JACCHV010002889.1, read as the reverse complement.
TTAAAAGATAAAAATGTAATTGGTATTTTTGATTATATAATTTTAAATGAAAAATAAAATTGCAATATTATTAAATTTGAATTTTTTCCAAATTCAATTAAATCAGTAACTGATAATTTATTTTTTTTTTTTTTAAATACATTTTCAATTTTCAAATTCTTATGAATATCTATATCAAAAATGAAAATCTTCAATAGTCTAAATTGTTGCATTAATTTTTATAGATTTCTATATAATTATATGCAATTTTTACCTTTTATTTAAGGAATGTATTATTTATTTTTATCATAGGATACATATTATCCATAATATTAAATATGAATAAGTATTCAAGCAAATCGGCATATTGATGTATATTTTGATCCATTTTTCAAACAATATTGTTTGTTTTTAAATAAACTACTTGTTGATTTAACATTAACCAGTCATTCATACCGTAGAATTCAAAACTTCTTCGATTTCTTTCTCCTTTCTTTAAAGCCAATGGTCAGCTGTAAAAAATGTGAAATTATATATCAGTATATATAGTATTTAATTATTCTGAGTTTTTATGTTTAGTATTTAAAGATTTCAGGGAAATTATAATAAAGGTAATAGAAAATATTTTTTTATTATTTCTTTTGTAAATTTTCATTAATCTTAAAATGAAGTTTTTAAACGGTAAGTTTATATTAAAAATAATTTTTTGATTAAGTTACTAATAAAATAATAATGAATAGTTTAATTTAAATTTATATTATTATATCAAAAATATATATATATAATATATATTATATAATTTTTATTAATTTTTTCGGTAAAAGAATAAAAAAATTTTTTAAAATATATGAAGTCATTAAATGATATATAATGAAATATTATTAATACAAATACATAACCTTAAAATTTGGAATTTGAATATTTATATATAAATAATACTCATTCAAGGTTTAATATTTTTTATTAATATTTTATCGTATATTTCTTTATGAATAATTAAATTAAAAATTCAATACTTACAGTAAATTTAATGTTACAATAATTTAATTTATTTGACTAAAGTACAAAACGCAGATATTATTTTTTTCTTGAATTTGAAGAAACATCGATAATCCAGTTTGTGTTTTACACTAATCATCTTATATAAATATAAAATATGTTTTTTATTCTCTTTAAATGGAAGATAAGTTTTAATTGTTGACATACTTCCTACGAATCAATTACAAAACAGAGTACTTGCTTTATCAATTGAATACTAATTTCAATTGGATTTACATTTTATTCTAAAAATGCATTATTTATTGTTTATATAAATGTAAAAACATTTAAATTTCATAATTTAAAATAAAAATTAAATAAAAATTTTAAATTTATACATATAATTTAAAAATGTTCATGTCGATAAAATAGAAAACTTTTATATCAGTATCAGGTTAAAAACTAAATGTTTGTAATTGAATTTTTGAATTCAATAATATGGTTTGTTTAGTTACATGTAGGTTTAAAATTTATAATTTTTATTTGCAGTTATTTGAAAAATATATTCAATGAAAATGTAATATTAATATTGTATTTACTGTAATTTAAGATAAATTTTTACATAATATATTACACAAAATAAAATGTATGAAATATATAAAAAAAAAATTAATAATGAATAAAATATGTTTTTACATTATTTATCTATAATATAAATTTGCAGTTAGAAGAATTAAAAAAGAAAGTATTTTGAAAATAATTGTTGTATATTTAACTTTTTTCCTGGGCCATAAGGCCGGAATGTAAATATAAAAAATAAAAATATTTAACTTTTTATAGAATAAAATATTTGTTGGATTTATTTTATATATTTTATATATTGATAAATTTGTTTGTTTTATTGATACAATTTATATTAGCATATTTATAAATATTAACAAAAACTAATATTCATTATAAATTATTAATTTAAAAATTGAATAATATTAAAATTTTTTTATTTTAATGTGATACATTACTTTGAAATTGAATATTATTCAATATAATAATATTAATTTTAACCTAAAATAATGGATAATAATAGGTCACAATTAATCAGTGGGAGTAACGAAATACTTTAATTTTTTTAAAGATTAAGTTTGCAATGAAATATCTTATATAAAATTATTAATATGATGTTAAGAAGTAAAAATTATTTTTAATTTTGATTATGAATATTATTCTTATTAATTAAATTGCTTAAAATAAATTATCATTTTTAAACAATACAAAGAAATCATTCTATAATTTCTATTGATAAATAACACTAAATAAAATAAACCATTATTATTTAGTTTTAACAATAATATAAGATTACACGCAGTACTAAATACAAATTTATAACTGACTTTAGAATAGCAATAATTTCGAAAATTGTAATTGATTTTTGTAAAATTTATTTCACCATAATATTAAATCAAGTATTTGTTTCAAATTGAGAATTTAAATTTAATAATATTTAATAATTAACGCAGTTTTGCATTTAAAATAGATATATTAAGAGGTCATGGCATAGAATTTTCTACTTATTATACATTGTGATATAGTTTCAATCGGATTATTGAATGAAACATTGTAGTTTTTATAATTTTATATTTATAATTTTCTTAATAATAGCTACATAGATTAAAGTTACAAATTTTTAATTAGTCTAATTAATAAACAAAAAAAAGTACGAATAGTTTCTAATTTCAATTTAATTTAGTAAATACTGTTTCAATTAATAGTTCATCTTGTCTTTTAATCAACCTATTCTTGAGACTTTTTTGATTAATTAACCTTTTTACGTGATGCCTTAAAATTTTACCTTTAAATTATACCAACGTGATATTTTTTAGAAGTTTTTTATACATGTTAAATTTTTTATTGAATACTACAGAAATTAAGAAAAATCCATAAGCTTAGCCATTTAATTATGAAGATATAAAAGAATATAAATCTATTTCGTAAAATAGTTTTGAATTAAAAATTGTATCCCTACAATAAATATTTCATTTTATATTTTATATTTCATATTTATATTATTTTAAAAATTCACGTTTTAAATTGGATGTACAGAGTAACAGAGATGTAACAGAGATGAATGAAAAGATAAAAATATACAATATTTTTTCATAACATAATAGTGCAATTTGCTTATAGTTTTTAGATGTTTAACAAAATTTGAAGCATAATCAATATATAATTAACACTAACAATTTGTTTGCTAAATGTTCTAACTTTCTAGAATAATATTTATCATATAACTTATTAAATAACGCAAATGAAATAATATGCTAATCTTATATTTAAACCATTTTTTTTTAGTATATACATTTATTAGTTACAATCACGTATACGTAATTTTTTGAGTTGATAAATATTAAGTAAATTAAGCCAAGTGTGTTATACATAATATTTAGAAACAGTTTTATTTTCATTTATTTTGCTCTTTCATATTCTTTAGATTGAGGCTTTTCCGGCGGAAAACTTTTTCAATCATCGATTTTCGTCAAGTATGATCGTAAACCACATATGAAAAAAAAAAATTTGCTTTGCAGATATCTGCCGATTAGATAAATCGGTAGCTAGATGTTACCCTTTTTTCCGCTTCAAAATTTTTGCTGACTTTATGTCGTGGTCAACCTTATTTATTTATCAATCAGATTTTTAAGTCTATTATTTTATGTAATATATATTCATATAATATAAATATATTGATATATTTATGTCATGTTAATATTATGTTATAGAATCAATATTAAGAAGGATAAGTAGTTAGGTGTTTTATGATGTTTTTTGATTCAAAATATAAAGAGAAAATGATTATACATATATATACATATATAATAATGTATACATATTTGGTAATTAGAATCATATAACTTCAATTATATAAAGTTTTATGAAAAATAATTTTATTCAAATTTGTATGTAATTTTATAATAAATGCTTAGTATATATCATAAATGTACATTTTTTTATTGATTGACTGTAAAAGTATTTACATATAATTGATTTTCTGGCTTCAAATAAATTTATTTGGTATTTAATGAAACGTTTTCTCATTGATTCCTTAAATTATTAATTAAATTTTGCATTTCAGTATAAAGTGTACGTTACATAAGACAATATTAAAAACTTCTAAATATTTTCTAATTACCTTATTCCAAATGATGAAGTTGATGAATTATATTCGTCATTTTGTTTTCATTTTCATATAATGATATAAGTTTTAGATGAACTTATTTAAAAAAAAAATGATTTTTTACTTTTTTTCAGTTTTTAATAAAATATTCTTTTTCATTAAACCATTAACATATTTTTTGATTTAAATGAATGAAGTTATGTGTATTATAATTGTACAAATTATTTAAAAAAATAAATAATATAATTTATTGATGGTTTAAATAATAACCTAAAAGTCTGTAATTCATGCGTATCATTTAAACTGTTATTTAGCATTTTAAAAATATCTTATTCATATTTTTATATTTTAATTATATATTTTTGAACTTTTTTATACTATATTTAAACATTTATAATAGTTTATTATAAAATAGTAAAAAAAGTTTAGTTATTTAACAACATTAACCTATTAAAAAATTACATTTGAGGTAGTATTATACGTATTTTATTTTTATATTCGGAGACAAAAACTTTTAAAATCAAGGTGAGAAGTCATAAAAATTCAATAAGTACGAATTTTTAATTTTGTTTTATTTAAAACAAAAATGGTTATAAATAATGAAGTATTAAATACATAATTCCAATATTTAATATTTATATCAACAATTTTTATGCGCTTCGACAATAAACAGTATATAAAATATATAGTCCATAAAATTTTGAAATACATAAACATTTTTAAATATTCGATATTTTTGCTTTTAAATATGGTTCGTAATGGCTTGCTTTTTGATCAAATAATGTGATACGACTTCTTATTTGTCTAACTCTAGCATTCAGTTTAGTATAAATAATGGGATTTTTTTCTTGAATTAATATTTTTTGGAACTGAAAAGAATGTAAATAGTCATGTAATGATGAATATTTTAATGTTATTATATTAAAATTTTGATGTAGAAAGTTTTTTACCCGTTCTAATTGATCTTTTTGTCTAATTTCTGATACCAAAAGGTCAAGAAGATACGTAAGAGATTCAGTTGAATTTCCAAGTCTAATAAATATCCACTCGTTAATATAAATATGTTAAATAGACATTATTAATTTTGTAATTTAAAAAATTACCTTAATTTAATTTGATTCAATGTTCCATTGATAAAGTTTAAGCATAAATTAATTCGTCTATCATCTCCTGATTGGTACAAGCAGACTGATTTAAACACCGATATAACTTGTTTCTCTGGAATTACTGAATTATTTGAAATTGTTGTGTTTAATAAATTATGTAAAATGGTTATATTTTCCGAACATGCTAAATAGATGAGAGAATCTTCATGTAAACTTTCTTTATATTTTTTAAACATTTTATTCCAAATAGTTTCATTTGCACCATTCAAACCAAAACATCTAGCCCATTCTTGTAAATCGCTTGACATCCTAACAATAATATTAATAAATTTAGTTACAAATAAAATGTTTTTTTAAACGTGCACATGTAATTCTTCTATTAAATATTCATGAATTCATATTTTACATACAATTTAGGTTTTTTATTGCAAAGATAAGTTTCCAATTGTTTTGTTGCATTATTCCAACAATTTCTATATCCAAAATGACAAGTCCAATAATTACTGATTCTTCTTAAAAGCAAAGTGGTGTAACTATCATCTACTCGATCTTCATAACCGAGTTTATCAGCGAGAGGAACAATAAGTTGTAAGCAGAATTTCTTAAATAAAGTTTACGTTCTATAAATTCATTTAGATAAATTTTATTCTGTTTAGAAAATAATACATTTATTCGTACTCTTACCTTCAAGCTATCATATGCATTTGTGTTGGATAAATGGTAATTGAAAAAACTAAATATAAACTGAGCCTCATACCATGGAATATAATCAGTTTCCTGATGTAAATATGACAAGAGATCAAGAAATATTCGTACATCTAACTGCTTGTGAAGGGAAAACTGCATGGCATCATTAATTATCTGAGCCCGATTAATGGGTGGGATTTCATGATAATTTTCACTGTTCAATAAACGAGCCACGCGAATCCAGTTTTCTTCATCGTACAGAACACGATAATAACCTTCACATAAATATTGTGTAAATTATTTATATATTTATATCTCTGGAAATAATTTTATTAACAATAAATGACTTGCCTGTTTGGTGAATATTAAATATAACCCAATCATTAGGATCAACGCCATTGATAATTAATCGCTTTGTTTCTGGTTTAATCCAATGACTTGGAATATTTGTATTAAAATTATGACTAGATTTTGTTGCAAAATTTATTGGAATATACCATTTATTCGTGAAATTGTTCTCTTTTAAGCCAAAAAATTTCGTGGCTGGTACTTGAGTTAATTTTATTGATCCACTTGTATAATTTCTCGTAACATTTACTATTGGATACAATTCTGAATTTGTCCATGTTTTCATTATTTTCTTGACATTTATATTAGCAAGTTTTTGTTCATTTGAAGTATTTACAGTTTTCTGAATGACGTCCCAGAAATCATCCGGTTTTATAGACTTAAATTTACTGTGTTCAAGTATAATTAAAGTTAACATTATTAAATATGTTTATCAATAAACAGATATTAAAAATATTTTTAAACATACTGAGTCTTGAAAAAATTTATAATACCACAGTGAAAAACTTTTTCAGATAGAAAATTTGACATCATTCTTATTATAGATGCAGCTATGAAAATTTAACATTTTTTAATAATATAAAAAATCTATTGGCATAAAATTAAATTAAATTTATCATACTTTTTGAATTTGTAGAAGTGGAGTGTGTTAAGAAATACTGAATATTTTTTGAATTATCATCAATAATTTTGTTTATCGGAGAACTGTCTGAGATTTTGTTGGGAAGAAATGATCGGCGTTGCAATTCTCGAATTACAAATATGTCTCTTAATTGCATATACGGCATAATCTACTTAATAAAAAAATGAAAGTAATTTATTATAAGAAAAGAATTGTTTTAAACATAAAAGGAAAATAGAAAAAATAAAGTATTGACCTTGTCCGCCACATAATACTTCATATATTCGGCAAGTCCATCAGTTATCCACATATATTTCCAAGAAGCCGGGCTAATTATTTGATTGAACCATTGTTTTACAATATTGTGTGACGATCTTAAAAGTACTTCCATTTTCTTGTGAGGTCCAAGTCGTTTAGAATACAATATGTCATCTTGTCTAAAAAATTATAATATCCAAATATTAATAGAACATTCTATTCACAGATTATTGGATCACTTAATACATGAAGATTTAAAATACTTTGTAATAATAAAGCCTAAACTTGAAGATAGAGAAACATCTATTTTGTCCGGAAGAATAAGCTGAACAAACGTATTTAATGGATATTGTAATTTTGTATAATTTTCCATTATAGTCATAGCTTCTTCGTGTAAATCACGGACTATAGTTTTAAAATCAAGATTTACACTGTAAGTGATAAAGGTTTTGTTTGAGTAAATTCTTGTTAAATTTCGTACATTATCCAAAATTGCAAAATTAAGTTGATAAGTTGATATGTTCGTTGTGGGATAAAAATGCGTCCACCTCTGTCCTTCTCTATATTCAACATAATTTTTAGGCAAGTTTGGCATAATAGTTGTAAAATTCAAAGAGGTTTGCATAGTAAAGTAAATTTCAGCTTTTATTGTCGGTTCGTCTCGACACGGAAAAATTCGTCGTGCCGATATTGGAAAAAAGTTTGTCAATAACATTGTTCTGTAAAAGAATATTTTAATATATATTATACTAGAATTTAATTAAAAAATAATCCTTATATTGTTTACCTTTGTTGATTGTGAAAGTCATTGTAAATTTTTCTGTAAACACCTACTGTGAGAGAGTTAATGGAACCTATGTAATTTATTTCAAGAGAATATCTTGCAGGTTTCAAAAATTCTTGAAATTTCATGGTCACTGTTTGTTCATTTTTATCATATATAAACTCAGATGATTTGAGTGTACGAAATGATTTATCCATTACTTCCTCGGATTCATGTAGTAAACTTGAAACATTTTCAGAAGTTACTCGAGATTTTAGGGTACCAAGAGGATCTGTTAAGTTGCCTTTTAGAGTTAAATAAACACCTTCTTCGCAAAATTCTAAATCTTGAGAATGCATTGATATGCTTTTTGTAGGTTTCAGAATGAGAAGATCTATTTGCACATAGCCACTGAAATTACCATCGCTGATACAAGGATCTAGATAAACTTGGTACCTTATGGGTTTGGTATGATTAAGAAAGTGGCAAGTCACATTATCTTTATCTTCTTCATTATTAGTTTTGTTAGTTGATACTTTTAAAAATAGATTTAATAAGGTAAAAAAAAATATATTATACTTTCTGACTATCATCCTGGACGAGCTACTCACAAATGCCGTTTGACACGTTTGTTATTATCAAGCAGTACCTTTTAGTGAATCATTCATTGAATTGACCCTGAACAAGAAATAAATTATGTCAAGACCTGTTAAAGATGAATGCATTTAAGGTATAAGCACTATTAAATTATATGAAGAGTGCATAAAAATTATATACATTAAATTATTATAAAATCGAATGAACAATTCTATTTTAAAATAATCTAACATAGAAATAAACAAATACTATTGTAATAAACCAATATCATTTAAAAAATTAAGCTTACTTTTTAATAAATGATAAAGTTCAAATGTTTATATAAAATTAGAACAGTATGAATTTAATGTGAAAGTAGATCAAGTTCAAATAAAAAGGGAAGTAATTAAGATTTATAGTAGTACTATTAAGAGACATCAAAATCAACGAGCCCATCAAACTGCTTCTAATAACAATGATTGGCGAGTGATTTATCTATTATCATTAAATAATTGATAATGAAAATAAAAATGTTTATTTAGTGAACTGAAAAATTTTTTCAATGTAAATTTCATTATATAATACATTTAATTTTAGTTGTTACAGTGTATTTTATAATATTTTATTTTATATAACAACAGTCATTGATGAAAATATTTCAATATTAATAATCTTAATATAATTATGGTACTTTAAATATTTAATACAAATAAATAAAATTAAGTATCATTATTTATTTTTATAATTTGTTTACTGTTTTAAAAATCACATTTGCATATTAAATATTTATATCATAAGTAAAAATAAAAAATTAAAAAATTCATTATTTAATGCTTTGAATTTTTTATTTCTTAATATATATTATATCAGCGTATTTTTTTTATGGTTAATAATTCAACGTACTAAATTCTGAAATATTGTATAACATAATAAGTAAATTAAAAATTTAATTTGGAATGTTTTTTGTGTATAATATTTAAATATATTATAATTGCGAACGATAAAACAAACACAGTCAAAATTATGTATTATAAAATAATATTACAAAATATTTATTTAAAAAAATATATTATAAAATAATCAAGTTTTTATTTACTGTTACAGCTTATTGGTCTTACCATCCTGTGTAATTAGTTATTATAATTACTTACACTATTTAAATATATAATTTATAAGTATATAATAAATATATAAATAAATAGATACTAAAAAGTAATTGAATATTTCTTGCGGTGCCTCTTGCAAGAAGTACATAGTTTTAACAAGGCATTGATTCGTGTCGAGTGAACTCATCCTCGACGTAAGTTAGCTTTTTTTTTCGTCTCGTGCAATTTGTGCCCTCTCTATACTCTAAAAGTTGCTTTCTATACAATACAGATATGCCGGATATAGCAGTTGCTTAGCAAGGACAAAATGAAGCATGCAGTAGTAGAAAAAAAAAAGAACGAGAAATCTGAGTTTTGAAGGTGTGCCGTAACTTTCGAGGATAATAAGGAACGTATCCGGCTAACAAGTAAGAGACGATTCGGAAAATATTCTTCATATTCAGGAAATGAAGTTCCCCAACCCTAAGAAATTAACTGAAACCAGACAAATTAGCTCATGTTGATAGAAATGTTTTTTGATGCCACTTCTTCTAACAATTTCTCTCTGTCTTTTGTTGTTGTTGTTGTTTATTATAAGAATTTTTATTTTATTCTTCTATTAGAAATATCATGTAATTTATAAGTTATTATAATAATATATAAAGTATATCAGAGGTATTATAAATTGTACTTCAATATTGTTTGAACGTTTTATTCAAAAAGCTTTATACAAAATAATTCCTTCATTTATAGAATTAAAATTTTTTACACAAATAATAATAACATTAAAAAATTATAAATATTTAATGTATAACACAACATTGACGCAATAAAATTTTATACAATTAATTATTGTGTACTTATCTTTTATTTGTTTATTTATTTGATGATAGAAAAGTTTTAATATAATTATCAATGAATAGGTGTGAGTGAATTTAAAAGTTCTGTTTCATAATTAATTTCATAAGGATTTAAATAATAATCATTTGTAAAAAAACTTCTGTAAATTTTTTCGCCAAATAAAATGTATATTTTATATTATTGATTAATATATATAGACAATTGTGAATATATCATATTAATTAAGAATAAATAAATTAAAAGAAGTATTTAATATTATTTTTGTAAAACCTTCATCTGTAGAATTTATTCTATTATTTCATTGCTATAAAAATCGTCCATATATATATAGTTCTAATTCTATTATTAATTATTATTAGGTTTCAATATCTCAAAATGTCTTGAAGTCAAAGGAAAACTCATGGAAAATAAAGTACAGTAAGCTTACATTGTCAACTAAGTATAATAAATTTTATGATATATAACAATACATAATCAAATAAATCTAATCAAATAATAAAAAAAAATTTATTTATCTAGTTTAAAGATTCTTTTATATTACAGAAGTATAAAAATAGTTAATAGTATTTACATTTTAACAAATATGAATAATAAGATATTAAAGTTGTTTTTAATAAATTGTTGATAAGAAGAATTTTTAAAAATAAAGAGTAATAAATATTGTTAAAAGCATTTTTTTACAATTTAATTAAATGAAAAATGTGTAATTATCACTAATACAGTTATAAGACTTAAATACCCTGAACTTATAATACTTGAACTAGAATTGGAATTCACATCTGTTTTCCATGCTGAAAGAGTTTTTTGATTTTTGTGTAACCATTGAATATTCTTTTCAGCTTCATTTATTGCTAGAGATGTGATACTTCGTGGAATATCCATTTTTTCAGTTTGTTTGAGCTAGAAAATAAAATGTTATTAACAAATAAAACAACCTTTAGTATATAAATTAATTAATTTACCTTTTCTAATTGAGCCACTGTTGTAATTTTGAGACCTATATTATGGAATAGCTTTGTTATGTTGTCTTCATTTTTACTGTAAAGTAATGCATAATTATTGAATATAATTAGTGTAATGTAATTTTATTTACATATATATAATTAAAAATATCTCACATCTTTCTAAGCAGCGTAATAAACCTATGAACGACAAATTCTAAAGCGGTATCAACTCCCACTTCACTATTTTCTAATGCACTGATAATTGCCGTATTGATATCTGCAGACACATCAGTAAATGGTGAATCATCTTGTACAATATAGTTGAAATATTGTAATAGAATATCTTTATTATTTGAGCATCCCAATGCTAAAAGGAAATTTTTCTTCTCCGACGTATCATTGGTTTTCTTATATTGATCTAATACTCTAATCCATGTGACATTATCTGCTGAGTATAAGCCATGGCAAAGTACAAGATTTCTTAAGTCTGGTGAAATACTGAAATTAATTTCCTTTAAAATAACTTTTTCTTTTTTATAAAATCACATATGATAAAATCAAAGTATTACGTACATAGGTTTGGAAGTGTCATTCAACCACGTAACTAATTTTTCATTCATTTTACTTCTGCAGGTATTATTGCCAAGTAAACAAGACCAATACACAGCCGAATGTCTCGCTAATTTAGTCAAATGCTTGTCATTTTGAGTTTCCTCTAATCCAACAGAATTAACCAAATTTTTTATTGTATTTAATACATAAACCTAAAAAATTAATGCTTTATGAAAATTCGGTTTTTTTTTTTTATAAATTATTAACGTAACATCTTAAAATTATATATAATCAATTGATTTTACCTTAAAGGTTGCGTAATATTCAGTGTTTAGTAATTTTTCTTTTAACCAAGAAAATGTTTTGAATCCTGGATACCATGCAATGAAATCGGTTTCTTGTTTCATACTAGAAACTAAATTCAATAAAGTTTCAAGCTCCAAAGTTTCATATTTGACAAAAGCTAAAGCATCATTTATTAACTGAGCACGATTTAAAACATGAATTTTCGTAGCATTTTTAGAATGGAGATAATCAACCAATAGTTTCCAATTTCTGGCATCATAGTTAACTCGGTAAAATCCTATTTAATTTGATTTGTTTTATATAGTTGTAAATATGCAATAGCTACAAAATTTAAATATAAATTTCAAAACCTGATTGCTGTTTATTAAGAATAAGCCACTCTTCGTTCTTGATATTAATATCAAGTGTCATTTGAATATTTTTTAACCATTCCTGAGGAATTGTTTTGTTGAAATCTGGTTTGCTTTCAACTGCGTAATTAATGGGAATAAACCATAAAGTTTTACTTTCATTTGTGTCATTATATTTCCAGAATCGCTCTTGTCTGATTTCGACTTTGTTAGTACCATATAATCTATTTACATACACAACGGGGTAACCTTCCTCGTTCAACCATTGGTCCAAAATCGTTTTAAGATCAAGTTTTAATCTTTCATTATTTACAACCTCTTGCATTGATTCAATAAGTTTATCAGAAGTGGCTGCTTTAAATGAGCTAAAAGTTTATACATTAAAATTCAATATTACATAATTAAATTTAATAATAATTAAAAAAAACTTTTTTAATTAAAATTAATATTTGTATATAACATTGAGTTTATAGTAATAATTCGTAATCGTATTAGTCTTATCATAATCATTGCTCATTTCTTTATACAATGTAACTCTTACTTTTTATTTAAATATGTTTTAAGTCCTTTCTGGAAAACTCTATCTGTAAGGAAATGTTGCATCATACGAATAACGCCAGCTCCTATAAAATAAAAAATAGTATTATTAGATATTAGATAGAAAAAACGGAAATTCCACAAACCGTACATGACTTGCACCTCTTTATCTAATCGATAGTGTTGTCTGTATCTAATTGATAAATGAGGTCCAAAGTTTCGCAGATTACTATCAATATGTTTGACAGCATTAAAAGCTTTAGATATCATCAATTCTACTAAAAAATTCATTTTAAATAAAAGACTGTATATTTACCTTTTTTATACGTTATAGTGTCAAATAAATTGCTGATCTCATCTGGACTTTGTACATCATGATTAAGCGGATGGGTACCCAAAACACTATCAGAATCAAAGGCACTAGTTTGTATGTCTTGTATGACTAACTGATCAAGTGCATGCCATTCTGGTAGAACCTTTAATGTTAAAAATATTTTCAATTTTGGACAAAAATTTTTATCAAGACTATTATTGATTTCCATATTATATGTTATTGTTCTATTACATTTATATGACTTTCAAATTTTACTTAAGCATTATTAAGAACCATTGAATTAGTCTAATAATTGCATTGACTTAGATTACATATCTACATTAACTTTATAATGAATGTATTTGACAAAGTTTATTTCCAAATAAAATCATATTTAAAACAACTTTGCGCTATCATTCGTATCGTTAAATATTGATATAAAAATTATAAAATGTTTAAGAATATATTTACCAATTCAGTAATATAATTTCCAAAAAAGTTAGCGAATCCTTCATTGAGCCATAAATATTTCCAATTTTTCGGGCTTACAAGATTTCCAAACCATTGATGAGCAAATTCATGAGCAATAGTTATAGCGATATTTTGTTTTTCACTTGTAGTTGTAACTTTATCGTTAACGAGCAAGGATTTTTCTCTATGCACAAAAAAACCTCAATTATCCAAAAAATAATAAATTTTAAACATATTTTAATTTAATCTACTTTACCTGTAAATTACCAAACCCCAATTTTCCATTGCACCAGCCGAAAAATCTGGCACAGCGGCTTGATCCATTTTGCTTAAATGAAATTCCATTCCGGTATATTTTTCTAACTCAGCTAATAATTTTTGACCAGTTTCTAAAGCAAAATTACCATGCTGTATAGCATTTGGTCTAGCTAATATACTAAAATTTTTGTGCTCGTTAGTAATGTTTGTAAAATCAGAGACAATGAAAGCTAATAAATATGTCGACATCGGAAGGGTTGAATGGAAATTTGTCGTCACACTGTTACCACGGGAAATGACACTGTTTACTTTCGAGTTGGAAATTGCTGTGTACTTTTTATCATGAATAATGGTAAGATTAAATGTTGCTTTGTATTCTGGTTCGTCAAAGCATGGAAATGCACGACGTGCACTAACGGGCTCGAAATGTGTAGTCGCAAGCCACCTAAAAATTTAATTAGTGCGTTAACATGAAAGTATACATTATATAAACGTTATTTAAATTAATAAAAATTAAAATAAAATGCTAAAGGGTATAAAGAAATAATGAATTTTAAGTTTTTAAAAATTTAATTTTGGCTAAAAAAATTAATGCGTACAGAATTAGTAAATTAAATTTTGTAAAAGCAATATTGTTTGAATTCTTAATTATATTAAAAATTGATTATTTTCGTCATTGATAATTCTTCACTTATTATTTTATTTCATTGTATAATTATCAATACACTTGATATTTTTAATAAAAAAAATATATCTAATAAAAATTAGAATCATAGTATTCATTTTTAACCAATGTTTTAATAAACGTATAAAGTGGATGACTAAGATTTAAAAACTTGATTTATCAAATAAGGTAATCATTATAAATATTTTAAAGACTTTTTTTCAAAATTTTAATTCCTAATCTATTAATAGAATCAATATTTATAATTATCTTCGAAAATAAAAAAAAAGAAGAAAAATTACACTAGTTTGTAAGAAATTATTATTGGTATTTTTGTAATTTAAAAGAATTCGAATATTCTATAAAATTATCGAAAGTTAAATAAAATGATTTTCTAATAATAAATAGTATTGGAAAATAATTGACAAATTTTTCGATTGAAACATTAATCAATTACAAATTACAGAAATATTTGAACATTTTATGTAATTCACACTCGCAATATAACAATACTCAATAATATAATTAATTTTCTAGATCACTACACTCACGTTTTTTCTCCTTGTGAATTTATGTAGGAACTTCGATAAAACCCATGTAAATCAGTACTCAACGTACCTTCATAGTTTATTTTCAATACGTAAGAACCTTTTTGAAACTTTCCATTTAAACTGGTAATATTTACAAAATCTCTGTTAGAATCAAATCTAACAGAGAATTCTTGAATGTCAGACGTAGCTCCTCTCAATTTTACATCATTACGATCAAATTTTAATTTTTTGGAATGAAGTATGATTTCTTGAACTGGTTCAGCTACATCTATTTCAATTTCAGCAATTCCTTCGAATATAAATTTTTCATCCGACGATTCTTCCAGGTGAGTAGTTATTGTCAAAGTATATTTCCTCGGTACCACATTATTCGGTAAAGTGTAATTGGTTTTTTTGTCAGTTTCATTATTTTTGTTTAGTGATAATATATTTGTATTTGTATTATATGTCAGTGGAATGTTCAAATGTGCATTTATTGCGAGAAAACAGCCAAAAAGAAGGGCATTAATCAGTTTAAACATTTTGAATGAATTTATGAATTTTCTGTTAAGAACAATATTTTTATTATTATCATAAAAAAATTATATATATATACAATTTATCTTTTTATCATTTACACACTATTTAACATACCTAACATTTAGAAAAAATAATGGTGAGAGTTTATAAAAATATATTTATTACAATCACTACACAGTATTCTAAATTGAAGAAAGAAGTCAGAAAACTTAAGCGATTTACCTTTAATACCTTGTCTTTATAAGCTTTGTAATCTTCCATCTAATCTTATCTTAGGCATTACTAATGTTACATATTTTTAAATGAGTCTTGTAAAATTCATTGTTAATTTTTGGATTATTTATATAAATTTCATATAAAACATGGATGTTATGTTGTTTAAAAAAGATTTTATATTAATAAATAGTAATCAAATTAAAAATAATTTTAATTCGTGTTTAAATAAATAATATATCAAAGTTAAAATATTCGTTAAATTATTTAGCAATTTGCACCTTTTTCAATAACTTTTTTCTTTAAATAGGGACGTGAGTATTTAATATTCAATATTTCATAATTTATATTATCTTAAAGTTCAATGAGCATTAGGTAAAATTTATATTAATATTTGTTTTAAATTCACTGAGATATTTTATTATATTATCTATAAGTAATAAGTTAGATATTCCTTGTGTTAAATCATCTTACATTCGACAATATTCAATACGCATTTTAAAAAAACATCTAAATTTTTCACTTTTATTCACGAATATTAAATTTAATTTTATGTTTAAATTTATATCATTATTATAAAATTTATATTTATATAAAATAATTTATAAAATTTAAATATTAAACTGTAAAATAAATTATCAATTTTATTATTTAAAATTTTGAATTATATATAAATTTCATATATTAAAATAATTAATATAAATAAGTAAACAATTTATATTTGATTTAAATGATAAATAAATATTTCGGTTAAAAATCAATTATATAAATATATTTTACGATTGCTGTCAATAATTATATAGATTACATTTGTTTTAAGATTTATTTATTTTTAGCAGTAGAATTTTTTATTTTCATAATCTTAAATCTCTAATTATTTTTTTTTATTAATCAAACTAAGAACCGAATTTATTATTTTTATTTATTATTTTTATTTATTATTTTGAAAAAAGATATTAATATTAAACGTTAATTTCAATTTTAAATAAAAAATAAAACTATTTATACAATAAGATGTATTTATTCTAATAGTCATGAGATGCATTTACGTTTAAATACTTTTCCTAAAATTTACTGATACATTATAGTTTAGAAATATTATGATTCAATATATTTATTGATTTATTTTATGAATAAATATATATGTATCAGTAAAAATACATTTGATGTAATTTAGATATTATATTTAATACGATAAATTTTACATAATGTATAATAAATACTTTTATGTTTGTATATTTTCATTAGCAAAAATAATTATAATAGTTCTGTTTATTAAAAGCAGCAACTATTCAATAGAAAATGAAAAATATTTATTAGAAAATATTTTATATGTATTTTTCTATTATTGAAACTATTATTTCTGGTGAGTATAAAATTAAAATATAATTATAGATAAAATAATAATAATTTATTATATTTAAAAATAAATAAAATTATTTAAAAGAAAATATTGAAATAAAGAAAATTCTATATGAAGAAAATCAAAAATTTTTAATTTAATATTTTAAATGACTATCAATTCATAAGAATTTTATCTGTAATCATCTTTTCTAAGTAGTTCATGTGAGTATCTGACTCCTTACTTTTTTAAATTATGTATGTTTATATAAAGTATATTATTTGAATGTGTAAAGAATTAATTTTATTTTTTTAATTAATTTTATAAACATAAGATAAATCTTACGATTATTTATAAACAATATTTTTATTTTATGCATAAATCACATAATGTTAATTTTTTAATATAATATTGAAATATTTGTGTTCGAATCATTTTTTAAATCTCTGAATACTAATTATTAGAATTCATTTATATAGTTTAGACTAATTATTTAGTTTAATGTATATATATTTATAAATATAAATTTAAATATGAATACACACATCTGTCCGCACATTCACATACACATGCTAGCATATTAGATTAGGAATTATAAGAATTATATTTAAAAATTTCGTTATAAATATTTTATTAAAATTACAAGCAAATATAGGTTTTATATTAAAAGCTAAAATTTTATTATAATTGTATGAACAAGTCATAAGATAGCATACAAATATATATGTATATATTTTATTAAATAATATTACATTAATATTTATATAACTAAATATATAAGCCTTTCGATATTTTAGTTCTAAATTTCTTTAAATTAAATTTTTTAATAATTAAATATATTTATTGATTCACATGGATGTATATTCAATAAAGTTTATGAATAAATAAATTCTAATTTCCTTATATTCTGCATATAATTAAATGCACTGTAATTTCTCTATTTATCCATATTGATATTGTATTCAGGTTCCATTATTCTTATCAGATATTTATATCTTGTGTACATTATTATCGTAACTTTTATTTTTATACAAGCTTTAGAATCAGCATTATTAGTTTTCATTGCAATGGTTCTAATCACATCGTCGTAATTTTGAGTATTTATCGTTTTATCTATTATTTATTAAATTAAAATTAGATTAATGTATCTTAAATTCATCAATATAATCTCATTAATTATAAACTTAGCAGTGATTCACTCTGAAAATATCTATAAACAGAAAAATTTTTCTATAATGATATCAATAATATTTGATTCCATAATTTTTATATATTAATAAATCAATTGGTAAAAAAAAATGTTCAAACATCATTTATAATATATTATTATATATTAAAAAAGTATTTAAAGTTATTGAAAGAAATAGTAACTTTAATACATTAAATTGCTTCTAAATATACATATGATTGTGTGTGTGGATGTACTATAGATAATAAAGATTTTACTTAAAATCAATACAAATTTAAGAAGTATAATAATAAATTAATTAGAACTTATAAAACATTGCAATAATATTGAAAAAGATATACCCAAAAGAAGGAAAAGTTAAAAAGATATAAAAAATATATAAAAAAAGAACAGTGGAGAGTAGTCATTGAATATTCAAAAGTAATCAATCGAAAGTACCAGGGGATTTAGATCGTAGAATGTAGATTGCAAAGACGCTGGTAATTAGAAAAATATGATAGTAACACAAAATCACTAAAATATAGCGGATACTTATGTTACACTTTTTCTTATAAATGCTTTGAATAATCTTTAATTTAAATTTAATTTCATTGTTTTATAATAATTATCATTTGTCGAATTTGTCAAAGCAAAATTCGGACTACAATATACATGAATATGTGAGTACAAGTACAAATACACATATAAGTAACAACTGCAATAACAAATTTAAAATTAAAAAACAAACAAATTATTAACTTTTCTGATTTTATTTTTATTTATATTATATAAAAAAAGTATTAAAAATTACATATAAAAAGATTAGGAATGTAATTAAATTTTTAACAAAATATTTATAAAAATATTTAAGATTAACGATTGTGATAAAAATGTAATTTAGATTAAACTTTTTTATGTTTGAATAATCCTTTTTCAAATAATGAAAGATTCGACATTAGAATTTACGTCATTTTTTAAAAAAAGGACGATGGGCGATGCTCCATAAAGTCTATAAGCTTTAAAATTTAATTTAAAATGAATTTAAATTTTTCTTACCTTTCGTGATTCAATTGAGATTTAAAAATTTTTTTATTTTGATTGATAAAGATATTTTTTAGTTTTTAATAAGAAATATTTGTAATCAAGATGCTAGTAATTGAATTCAAAGATATTTTTTAATTATTTTCCATAATAAATTTTTCAAATTTATAAAAAAATTGTGTGTATTAATGTTAAAAACTCTCAAATATTTCTCATTATACGTACTTTATTAATTGTCATGGTACAACAGGAATAATAATAATTTTCGTCAAGAAATTCGCATGTTTGAATAGTCTTTATCGATTCTCAATATGGATTTAATCGAAAATACTTGTTAAATATGTCAAATATATAAGAGATTTATGAGAAATAGAACGGAACAATACAGAAATCAAGTGCATGAAGAACCATTGAAATTGAGAGACAAAGGATTTATTTGTAACTATTATATGGTTTCTTCTAAGGATTATCAATAAAAGCATCCTCTGAAAATCTCTTAATGTATCGGTGAAAAAAAAGAGAAAAAAAAATAAGTTGTCATAGCGTGTGCTTCTGTGTGATTACAGATTCTAGTTTCAATCCAGTTCGTGAAGAATATTTATAGTACTTAATTAATTTATTTTGGTTTGTGAAGTAAAATTTTTAATCCATACCATTTTCAATTTATTATTAATTATTTTTATTACAATCGTTCTCACATATGAAATACTTTTGTTTAAATTGTCGATTCTATTAATAAAACAATTAATTGAATGAACGAACGTTATAATATCTATAAAGCAATAATTATAATTGCAAATATAATATTTTATAAAAGTATTTTTGCATAAATAATTCTAATACTCATTGATATATTTTTTTATACATTTTTTCAATTCATATAATATAATAAACTAAACATTATGTGTTTAAATGAATTTCCTATCATTTACTATATAATATAATTGTATTATATTTTATTAGCACATTCAAAATTATGCTATGTAAAGTTAAGAGTAATATAGTACAGTTCAAGTATTTTGTTTAACTGTAAGTAGATAATGTAATAAATCTGAATTGCATTAATTTTATATCATTATGTACTCTTATGTTTTAAGTATTATTGAATGTTTAAATGATTTTGTATTATATGCAACTTACGACTTTTCTAAGAATTTCGATACCTACGGTCTGATGATTCCATTCATTTCTTAACTGTATTAACTTTCTGTTACTTTCAATCTTTGTCTTTGTTTTCTATGTCTTTTTTTCTACTTCTATTCTTTTCTTTTACTATACCTTTCTTTGATTCATTAAGTGTTAGATTTCCAATTACTATCTATTGCTATTAATCTAGTCATGCTCAGTTTATTGAATATATTATGTATGCCTTAAAAAAAAAATCTTTATTTTAACGTATACTAACATAAAGCCAGCCATAGAGTACAAATTTGTTATTTATTTTGACTATAATTTGACTATAATTTGACTATAATTTAGCTATGATCATCCATATCAATGAATATTAAATTTAATATAAGTATTTTAAATCTACGATTAATGTACTTATTAGTGTATTTAATGTATATAAAAAAATTTCATAATTATGTTAATACATAATTACTAAAATAGCTTTTAATTTTAATACTAAGGTTATTGGTTGATTACATTTTTTCAAATAAATACAAGCTTCTTCAAAAACTTTCATTGCAAATAATAGAAAATTTATTATCATTATAAGTAATGTTGTATAAAATTTAATTTTATTACAACACATATTTAATAATAATATATAAAAATATATATGTGCTTATATACACTGTATTATATTTTTAAAAATTTAAGTATTACTGCTTTTAACCTGATATCAATTTATTTTAAAAAGTGCTGCATGTTTACTTTATGACTTGTATCAATTTATAAAAGTTTGAAATTAAAAATCATGAAAATATTTAAGATGACTTAAATATTTTCACTTATATAAGAAGACTTATTAATAAAATTTATTTCAACTATTAAAATTATAAATCATTGTATCAATGCTATACACATTCATAAAAAAATGATAAATATTATACAATCTTTTATATTATCTCTTTACTTTAATAATTCTATATAGGATTACTTAAAATTAATTATATTATATGAGAATTTGTAAGTAATAATTAATAATATTTTTAAATATATAAATATTATTAAAATTGAATGATACAATAATAAATATATATGTCAAATTTAAATCGATTGAGTTAAGAAAAGTTTTATTATTAATGCACGTAATAATTTTTCCGAAAAAAATAAATATTGGAAGGAAAGCAGAAGTTAATCATAAGAATTTAGGTATGTAGTCAATGACTTAAAAATAATTTAAACATAATGTTTTTTTGCTTCATTTTATTTAAAGAAAGAATTAAATACTTTTAATTGCATGTATTAAAGAATAATCGATGCATGATTTCATTATACGTTTATATGACGGTAATTTAATGTATATAAGCGCAAACATACAAACCTACAAACACAGGCACACATATGTGTGAAAAAATATTGCAGATTTTAATTTATTAATATTATTAAAAACTCTACAATCTTAATAGCATAAGTAAAATTTTGATATGTGACTATTAATAATGAGAATAGATTTTTTATTTAATGGGAATTATGTAAAACATATTCTATGAAGTTTCTATAAAAACTTATGCTAGAATGAATATTAACTTCCTCTGGGTGAAATTCCATATCTGTTTTTGGAGTTGTTCCTTCATTAACACCAACCAAAATATTATTTGTGTCAAGGAGAGGACCACCACTTTCTCCCTAAAATAAAAAGAATTATGAATTATTTTTTTAACAAAAATATAAAAATCTATTTGTATTAATTATATTATTCATATTCTTAAGGTATACTATCTTATTATATAACTAAATATTCTTTAAAGTACACACATATTAGTTATATTTAAATGAAGAAAAAAAAATTTTTGAAACCTGTATATCCGATATAAATAAAACTTTCAAAAATGTAATATCTATATCAGGACGATGATGTTTAATATAAATATAAATGTTTAATAAACCTAATTAGAGCATGTGTAATAATAATAATATTTGATTTAAATTTAATCTGATTAAAAATTATTTTATGCAATAAATAATCATCGTTTACAAAAAAACTAGTAGCTCCATTTATTAAAGTATGTAATAATGTTATTTAATTAGTTATGAATGTTTATAATTATAAAATAAAATGTATTTTTTTTATAGTTAAGACAAATTTTACTGTTTTCATTTTTTATTCAACAAGAATTGTACTTTTTGTAATATGTTTTAATTTTTTTTTCATTTTTATTTATATTTTTATCATCTTCTTACAGTTTTATTATCCTTGTTATTACCTTTATATAAATTTTATTTTTTATACTTGAACATTTATTTTAAATTTTATGCTTCAAAACTGACGCTTAATTATTACCTACAATATATAAATATTATTTATAGTATCTAATTTTTAAGAGAAAATTATTATTTATAATAATTTATTAAATAATAATTTTTTTTTCTCTTGCATAACATATTGTCTATAGAAAATGATTTTTTTTTATAAGTGTACATGTAGTCATACATAAATCAACAACTATAAAATATTTCGTATCTATAAATAACTAATTTTAATTTCCTTTTATAAGATTTATTTTTTATGTTTTTATCATAAATCTAATATTTTAATGACTGTCACTTTAATACTTTTTAAGAAAACAATTTATTTTATTAATATTGCCTTGTAGATTTTCTAAATCTTTCTAGATATTGTATAATTGAGCATACCATTTGTAACTCTTATTAAATATTCTGAATCAATTTTTTTTTCTTTTTATCTTATTAAATTACAACCACTATAATTTTTAAAACAATAATTTTTTTTCATATATTTTGTGAAAAGTAATTTTGCTGTTATAATATTATGACTATATCTCGAAAAAAAAGTTTATTGTATATTTTTGATGCACGTCATTCATATTGAAAATTTTTTTGAAAGCACAATAATAACAATAACAAGTGATGGTAGTAATAATAATAATAATAATTTTGCTCTAATAGTAGACGAAATCTTTTATTTATATAATTTTAACTCTACTACTAGTACAATTGCCTCATAGCCTTATCATTTTATTTTACATGAACTAATTTAGCCCTTCCATAAATAGAGATCCAGTTAGTTCTAAATTGAATATATTAATAAAGCAAAAATTAATCAAATGGAGACAAAATCGAAATCGTATGTGTAATTAACATTGGAGTAGAACATGTATTCTCTAGAGGCTTTAAAAGTAGAAATTTCAGTATTAATGTCTCCAGCTTGTTATTCCTATAAATCTCAGATATCATTTCAAATATTACAAATAATATAGTAACACAAGTTATTTTCCTTAATTTAAAATATTTTATCCAGTTATAAATAAAAAATATATCGTTTAAAATATTTTAAATAAATATTAAATTTTCTTAATTTAATACCGTCTTATTTACCCTAGATTTTCTATACAGAAATAGATTAAAAGCCTGTGCATTTTATTATAATAATAGTATACTTAATATATATATGAATATTTTAAAGTTTAATTTTATTATTCTTTAATGTCTCAATGTATTGTATTGTCTTTTAAAGATAGTCTTTCTAAAAATAATAAAGAATATAAAATGAATTTTATATCATCAATCATTTAATATTCTGTCGATGTATTTTCTATTTGCTTTAGTATATAATTAACTGATTCTTTTTTTTATATTTACTTTTCAAATAATTTCATTAAAAATTTAACTATTCACAGAAGGTTTATTTATGTAAAATGTGGTACGAATTATTTTTTAATTACTATTTTACTAAAACAAATTCATACTTTCGGTGCTAGTTCATTTTTTTTAGAAGAAAGAAATTTTAAGTATATATTTGAAAATCAATAAAAAAATGTTTTGACATATGTATTAAAAACTTTTATAAATTTGAGAAACATGTATTTTCATTAATATATATTTTTATACAGTATTTAATGGAAACTTCAATTATTCAACTATTACTTTTTAAAAAAAGTGTATGAAAATCATTGTATACATGTACATTATTATCATTGTTTTATACTGATTTATAATTTCAAAGAAAATTTTTGTAAAATATTCATGTTATTTAAATTGGATTTCTAGATTTATTTCAAAATTATTATCATAAATTTAGTAAAAATATTTAAGTAAAAATTTTAAAGTAAAATTTTAACGAACTTGAATAAAAATAATTTTTTTCATGTTTCATTAGAAAAATTAATGTGTAGTATACATTATTCAAACTCTTGACAGTTTCATACAAGCTTTAAGTTACGTTTTTAAAACTTAAAACACTCACGAATTAAACTATAATGCCACACATTAATATAAACGTATAAATAAATTAAATAAATTTAAAATAGACCTACAGATTTGAAAAGTTTATAAATCAAATGATGTATCTATCGTTCTTATAATTATTAATATTAGATTTTTTCATTTGATTCCACGTGTATTGACTTTAGATTGTTCATATAATTTTATTTTATTATACCTCAACACATATATTCTTATTTTTTTAATTTAAAATACTGATTAAATTTATCATAAATTTACTTCATTTATAAAGTTTAATTATTCTTATTTTTTTTACGTCATCATATAGTTTTCTATAATTATATCAATTATAACATTAATAATAAAAAATCGATGTTATTTTTTTATCTATTTAAACAAATGTAACCTAATTTTCTGTTTACTTTTATAATGTATAATTAACCTTTACTTTTATTATTGTTAATTTTATGTGACTATTGCCTATTAATATAGAATAATGATTATAAGTTATTAAAAGTAATTTTTTTTTTAATCTAGACAAATTTTTTTTTAATTTTCTTAATTATATTTAATGATCTAATAAAACTTATTTTATATGTGCACAATTCTTATTTATGAATATATTAGTTATAAAATATTTATATTGTATAGATCTTTAATTTTTAAACTTATAATATAAAATCAATGTTGGTGTGTTAGATAAATGCAATTCAAATATTGACTTTTCTATTAATTTCTTATTTTAATGATACTTGATGTACTATTTTTTGTAAATATTTAATAAATATTCTAATTTATACTTTTGAATGTTATTAAAAATTAATAATTTTTTTTTACTGGTTATATTTATTACGAGGATTGTTTTATTTTTGATAAATAAGCTAAGGCATTAATTATTATTTTTTATTTAAATTTCCTGATATTATCAGTTTTTTTTATTTGAAGTACTTTATATTCTATTGCAAGATATTACTATTTTTACAACAGATATTGGTATTAGTTACGAAATTTATCTTATGTTGTAATAATGAATTATATTTATTATTAATAAAATGGTATTTGAGTTTATTATTACTGAGTTTAAGTAATAAATATCGTCTTGTAATAGAAAATATCATTTCCAATTTTATTATAGCTTAACTAGAGTAAATAATGTAATTATCTATTTTAAGTTATCGAATATAATTAAAATAATTTTTTTAACATAATATATTTCTTTATATTTTAATAAAATTTTTATAAAGTAGAAATTTTTATCATTTTGTTAATCATTGATATTCTATCGCGGACACGTATAACCTGTTTTTATCTGTATATTCTGTAAAAACTATATAAGCTTGTGAATATAATTTCTTATTTAACTAATCTCTACATAATACGATGAACTTGGATGTTATAAATATTTGATTTTTATTTTCATAAATAATTTAAAATATTGACTTTTTAACGTTATTGAATAATTGAAAACATTTTAATGATACATAGATGTTTAAAAATTAATTTAATTTAATTCGATTAATTAAAATTACGTATTAAAGCTATCAAACAAGTAATAAAATTAATAAATATTTACACAATCCATCAATGTATAGGGTACTGCAGCAGTACAAATTACCGAATCAGGAACCATCAATGATTTTTTTGCCAATTTATCTACCCTTTTTAAACAAGCTTTTTTGTTTAAAACTTGAACCATTGTAGTTTCCATGAGAATGGCAACTTTTACGGTATCTGAACGTCCCCATCCTGCCATTATAACACTTGAACCAACTAGTTGCTTTTCTGTTTGAGTTGTAAGTGCGGCTGGTTCGATATCTTCTTCAATATTCTTCTCCAACTAAAAACATTTTTATTGTAATTGTAGAAAAATATTTTCTTTAACTGGTATGGGCAGGTCTAAATTAGTGTATGCACATGAATAGATAAGTTATAGTTACATATGAATGATTGACAAAGCTCGAATATTAAATATTTTTATTTGTATTACCAATAGTGCGACAAAGTACACTCATAATTTAAGAAATATATAACTTATTTATTACCGTTATAATTGATATATCATTTTCTTCATACTGCAACTTATATTTGTTTTGTTCGATCCATTGAGCATACGAAATCCATGCCTTTATATTATATGGTTTACAGTTATAAATATTATTTTGACCAACAAGTACTACAGTATGTGCTAAATTAGGTCTCATACAGTGTTCAGCAGTTATGACATGTTGCTTTGAAATAAGGGTTCCAGTACACATATGGTCTGTTAACGGATTGAACCTTCTAGTTTTATGACTGATGGATACGACAAATGGAAATTCATTGTATCTTGCTCTTCTTATATTGTGACCAATAAATGCAACTATGGATTCAAACTGCGTACCTAAAATATTTGAGAGTTTTTCAATAAACCAAAATATGTTAAATGTTTAATAAAACAACAAGTATTAATACTTACAAAGTAATAAATATTGAAAAAGTAGGAAAAGAGATACGTGCCACATGCTAAAGAATTGCTACGGAAATCATAATTAATAGTTTTGGTCTTACACACCTTATAAGTATTTATATTAAATATTTAAAAAAAATTTGTAGCATAGAGTATAAATTTGAATAATAATTGACATTTTTCTATGAACTGTTAAAGAGATATAAAGGAAAAAATATTATTTATGGGCTATTTTTAAATTTAATTAGTATGTAAAATGTTTATCTTAACAAAAAGTCATATAACTCTGTAGATAAATTGTATTTTCTTTGTGTGATACTAATTTTAAAAAAGTGTATTGCAAAAATACAATTTTTATTCCATTTATTTTTAATGTATCTTTTGAATTTACGTGCAACATATTTAGTAGAATTACCAACATACTTAATTTAATTATAAATTTAATAGTTTACTTTCTATACACTTCATATAATTATTATAAGATTCTTTCATAAAATAAATAAATTCAAAATCACGAATTAATCTTTGTATCTGTAAGATATATCCGAGTTTTACGGAGTATATTACCCTTAAATATATGTCTGGTATCTATGTTTATCTACATTACATTGTAATGCACGTCAATAAAAACATTAAAATATTGCTAATCAATAGTATCCTTGTATTTGTATGTGCATATTTATGTATTTCAATTGTTTTTGTCTCTTTATCTTTATTTATTACATAAATTTCTTTTAAAATTTATATCCAAATATTTCTTTTTTTTTAACTTTTTTTATTATTACATAATTCAAAATATCTAATTAACAAATCACAAATAAAAATAAAATAAATTTAATACATAGATATTTAAAGTCTTAATAAATAAATATTTTAAATTATGTAATATGTTTATTAATTAATTTTGTGAAATTTTCTAATAAAAAAACAATTAAAAATTATTATGTAATTGAGTTAATAACTTTATTTATTAAAAAAAAAATAAAATAAAAAATATATATGTAAATATAATAATTTTTAGTACTTGCAGAACTTTGAAGATGTTCGTGTTTATTACTGTAGAGTTTGATAGTACATCTGATAGATTCTTTATAATATTTTATTATTCCCCTATATAGCTTCTATAAGTTTATTGTTTTAAATTCAACGTCACATATGTTTCTATCTTATAAGTCATACATCAGCTGGTATAATAAATGTAAAATATAATTTTTTCATTTTTCATAGATAAATTTTTTTCACAACAATGAATATATATTATACTAATGATCATTATAATATTATTCAAACGGTAGACATAGACATTTCGTAATTTATTCCGATTAATAATTTATAATTGTGTTTATATTTACATAGCTAGTAAAATACATATTTTGTTATTTACATATCATTATCTAAACGAAACTAGTATAAAATACTTTATCACGGATTCATTTTTTGACTAAAATATTTAAACAATTATAACAAATTCGTGTAGTTAAACAATTAATTTATTTTTAATATTTATACTGATTAAAAATGTTGAAAAAATTTATCAAAAAATAAAAATACATAAAAAATATAAATTTTATTCCGCATTTATTGATTGTACATGATTATATATCGACAATATCTCTACATTCAAAATCATTTTTTCCTCTAAAAAAAAAAACCTCACTATTCTCAGATTCGCAATTTTATCAATAATCACCCCCTGATTAGTCGTTCATAATTCCAAATTTTGCCTTAAGTACTGCTTTTTTCGTTTTCGCAAACAATGTTTACTTGGCCAGGATTCGTTACAAAATTTTTGGCTGTTATTACCGAAGATGAAAGATAATACTTGATAACATCCTATTACAATCACCAAATCAGACAAATTCACGTAATACAAAAATGAATCGCAATTGAAAGAACGAAGGTTGAAAATTATCTAAAATCTGTACTTTTGTAAACATTTTTGTGTATTTGATGAACGACATTTAAAAGCTCGAAAAACAAAATCATTGTGAATTACAATCCTCGTAAAGAGTTCTGGGGATCTTACTTAGTTTTAAATCCTAGAGTACCGAACAAATAATGTGGATGGATAAAATTATTAAGACATCTTCATTTTTACACGTGATAATCATACATTTTTATATATTTACATAGATTTTTATATAAGCTTTATAGAATATTTGTATACACAATATATTATTATATTACTATTATAAATTGAATCATATAGTTCTACTACTAATTATTTAAAATTAATTAATAATTTGAGAATAAAATGAATGGAAAAATCATACACCAATAGTACATTGAATGAATAATAATGTATTTAATGAAATTAAATTTTATGTAACTTGTAAAATGAAATAAAATTCCATTTTTATTTTAAGAGAAATTCATTTTATACATTACTGTATAAATATTCTACTATACGAAAGAAAAAGAATTTTTGGTATCAAAATCCATTGAAAGGCATAATATGAATAAATATACTAAATACCAAAATATAAATTAATCATACTGTATAATCTAACTCTATGTAACTTTAAAATAATATTATTATTGACATAAACCGTAGTATATGAATATTACAAAGATATCAACAAAAAAATTTAATATTGAAAGAAATTTAAATTATTAAATATCGCACTTTAAAAAATTAATAATTATATTTTGACTTTTTATTAAATAATAAAATTTTTATTAGATAATAGTAACCGTTAGATGATTATTTACACATTTTTAATCAATAATGAATGAGTAGACATTTAAAATAGTTTTGACGCATAAACTAATGTATAAAATTAAAAATTTGTCTTTGAAATAAGTAAGATTGCATAAAAATTTAAATTATAAATTTGATGATATTGCGTAATTGAAAAATTATCTTTTATTGATTCAAAACATCTATTATTTACGATATAGTTAAATAATTAAAATTTTTAAGATAGAATACTTATCTTTTGTATAAATAAATTAAAAACACGTTACATCGTAGTTCTTATTTCTTTGATGACGGCATTATCGTATGATTCAATATTAATCAAAATTTAAATATAAATGTAATTACTATATAATCAATGCATATTAATATATTCAATGATCAGAAAAAAGAATTTTATAAAAATATTTATCATTTTGTTTCTTTATTATTTTGATTCTTTATCTTTTACAATTGGGGAGAATTCATCTTTTAATTATTAGTGTAATATTTTGTTTTCTATATTCTTCTATAAATAAGCAGAGAAAAATTTAAGAAAAATTATAATGTTGAAGTAAAATTTCATTTTGAAATATAGTATATTTAAATATTTGAATTTTAAAAAATATGATATATATAGAATCCGTATTTATTCAGTAATTTACTTTTACAGGTTTAAATATCTTTGCTAATTATAGCAATTCATTTTTTTAATAATTTTGTTTACTTAGAATATATTAATAGTAATACTCATTACTTATGAATTATGAAATATTAATATTATGTTACTGAATGCAATATCTGCAGGAATTTTATAGTTCCTATAATTCTGTCATTAAGTACAAGTGAATATATGCCTAAAAATAGTATCTTTTTAACACAATTCTCTTCACCTTTTTTATGTTTAAGAAGGTGGAGAATAAAATTGCTTAATTAAAATTGAAAAAGTGGTTTCATGATATAAAACATGAAATTTGATTACAAGAGTTATAAGGAGAATGGATAATGAGTTACAGCGTGTAATACTTTATCTTAATTTGTAATAGAATATTTATTATTTGGGTTCTTTCTTTATAAATATAATTTAATTTCTTTTCCGTGTATGAATAAAATAGGTACACGTATTTTACAATTTTTAGTAATAGTATTTCTAAAAGCTCATAGATTTCCTTTCTTTGTTATTTTTAAAAACATTTTGGCAGTAATTTATCAGTAATACGAATATATTATAAACTTTATTATTTAAATAATTTTCAATCGAATTATATCAAGGTCGTATTTTTGTTATTTTTTAAGAGTTATGAATTATGTAATTAATTTATACTTTCTTAGTATAAAATATATTCAGCAATAATATTAGTTATTTTTTCTTAGATTGTATTTTCTTAATTAGAATGTAACTTTACAAAGCTCTTTTGCTAGTATTTATGATTGTATTTAATTAATTATATTTCAAAGAAAATTCCACTATATATAAATAATTATTTAATTTCAAATTATTTGAATTATAATACTAAATCATACTTGTTTTAACCTTTAGAATAATGTAAAAACACGATATTATGTTAATATGATAAATTGATAATAGTGGAAAATTTATAATTATTATGTATTATTACATTGAACATAATTAGTCAATTATTTATTGACTATTTATAAAATAAAAATATTAATTTGTAAAAATAATGTATATTACAAACGAAAGATTAAAAATCTAATATTGAATAGATATAAAAATAGTTTACAATGATTATATTTTAATACTCAATTTTTTTATTTTGAGATCCAAACAATGCTATGTGTACATTATATATATACATAGATTTTTTTTAAACTATAAATCATAAGATTTTTAATTATTATTATAATTAAAATGAAACTTTTATTTACATATAATATAAATAATATGCATTAATAATTAAATTTAGTGTTTGATCATCTATAAAAACTGTAACAATTATATGTACACAAAATCAATGCATCATTGGAATTACTACTTTCATGGAATTAGATGATTTATATATTTTTTAAACCATTTTCATTGAATAATTTAAATCAGCCCAGTATATTAACGAAATTTTTTAAATAAATATTTCATTTACTTTATAGATTATCAAATTCATTTATTCTATCTATGTTTCTGTATATATAATAATTTCAATTTCAAAAAAGCCTACTATAATTAGACAATACAATTATACAATTTTACAATATCAATATAGAAACATTTACAAATAATTAGTCACAAAATATAGTCTATATTACAAAGTTCTAGTATCACATAATTACATAAATTTAATTCTAGAATAAATATGTTACAAATTTATACATTTTCTTATAAGATTATTTCATTTCGTTCTTTCTTAAGCTATATTTGAAAGTATAAATTGTTTATAGTAAGGAATACTGATATGCACATTGACTTCCAGTGGATTAACTTCCACATGTGTTATTGGGCAGGTGGCAACACTAATTCCAATAATATTATTATTCACGTCGAGCAGTGGACCACCACTTTCACCCTGTCAATAAAAATATTTATAAAAATTAATTTCAATTATTAAAGTCAATATAACTTCAAGATTTCAAAGCTTAAAAATGTATTATCACTTCATATAATATTAATTATTATCTATATAAATGATTATATATTAAAATTTATAATTATTTTTTGAACATCACTGTATTAATCGAGTATTATACTATATTATATATTTTATTTTATTTATTTCTCTATTTAATTATAATATTTATTAAGTAGTATTTAATTTTTATTTTGTTAAATTTTGTTAAATATATTTATGTGTATATAATTAGAACTATCAATTTTTTATAAACGAGATTATAAATTACTTTATAAATTTTATAAATTAGATTGCATAAATATTCATGTCTTTACATACCAATCTTATTAAACCAATATTTATATATTGCGAATTAATGTATTTATAATGAATTATATCGATATGAATATAAACTGTTTATGAATACTCTTTTATGTAAATATGAAATACGCGAATATTATATTATTGATATTTAATAAAATAAAAATATTTGAAACCTTTTTATTTTATTTCAGTATTTAATAATAGTTGAAGAAAAATTATACTGAAAAGTGAAACAACTAAATAAAATAAAAATATATTTATCAAAAATAAAAAAAATTAAGAGTTATTGAACTGCTTATAATTAATGTTATCTCAAATATCATTCTTAAATTCAAATCAAAGTATTTTTAATTCTATATTCAAGAATAATTTATAATTTTTTTAATAAAAATTTATGAATATTTACACGTCCAAGCAATGCGTAAGGCTCAGCAATTGTACATATGAGTGAAGTTGGTACAGGTTCAGTATTTTCATTTGCAGCTCTATCGATCCTGTCTTTGCACTGCCTTCTAGTTAAAACTTTTAATTTTGTTGCTTGCATGATTGTACTAATTTTTCCATCATTGGCTACTCCCCATCCAGCTATTAGAGCATCTAATCCAAAGAGTTGTGTATCTCGTAATTCTGTTATTCGTGCTGGAATAATACCTCGACTTTCCACGCTTTTTTTCAACTACAAAAAGTTTTTTATTCAGTTTTAAATATGTTTTTCTTTTTACAAATATTGTGATTATACTATTGTGTAGTAATTATATGATATATATATATATATTTATGACGTGTAGTCAAAAAAATTTAAGAGAGAGAGAGAGAGAGATAGGAAAAGCGCCTTGCAGTAGGGGGTGGGATAAAGCTTACTAGTTTGCAGGTGTTCAGAAGTTCCGGTCGATTATTTTTTCCGAAATTAGATTTTTGTATCTCATTGCGCTCACTAATCGTAAAAAATCGAAAATAAAATTTATTACATTAGCTTTTCTCTCTCTCTCTCTCTCTTTCTCTCTTTCTCTTTTCCTATTGCCTATTTTTCAAGCTTTAGTCGAAACGCGATTGCAAGCAAGTGTATTATTTTTTTCTTATCACTTATAAGGACGTGATAGCCAATTATTGATTTGTAGACATTTTTATTTTTTTCTTATTGTATGTTGAATTTGTCTTTTTATTAGTTACTAGCTTGTGAACTTGCTTTTGCACAGTGTATTTGCTTTTTATGCTTGTCAATAGATTACAAGGGTGTATTATAAGATTTACATTAACCATAAATTTAAGCATAGCTTTAAGTGTAGATTAAGCCCATTAACTATTCTGAACGGACAATATAATAGCAAATGAACCCCCAGCTCCCAACAGATCCACCAATAATAATCCTCCTACGGCAACTCAAAATATTTTCTACATCGCCGCAACCAAATAAGTTAAATCAGTAGATGCTAAATATAAGAGGAAAGCCTAAAAAGAAGCTGACTCTTTCTAGTAGTGAGAAATCTGTAGATGATTCAATAAAAGGACTTCGAAAAGAAATGAAGACCTTTATGGCGACAATCATTACTATGTTGCAAAGGTTCAGCTGCTCAAAGAAACAATAGGAAGGAAAGTTCGTGAAGAAGAAAATACCTCGGAAGTCGAAAAGTGACCCGAACCAAAAAAGCAAACAGGACCAAGTTTAGGTGTTTCCTGCTGCGATTGCGCGTGGCTTAATTACACGGGTTTGCGTGCCCTTAGTTTCCGGAAAAAGAAAAAAGGTGCGAGACAGAGAGGTCCAACTTGCCCTTACAATAATTCATCGGACTTCAACCATTTTTAATTTTGGCCGATGGTGCCAGGTGTCATGTAAATGTCAACATGGCCGGATATAGTGTCTGCACCCTGATTAATTCGGGAGTGGCTAGAGCAGTCATAGGTTCTATAGGACTTAATATTGTACCCGAGGAAGATCGTCTAGTTCAGTAAAGTTCTGAGGTCGCTATGTGGCTGGCGAATAGGCAGATTGAGATAATTCCGAAAGAGGTTATGTTAGATTTCACTATGGAAGGCTTTCAACGATAATTAAATATGATTCTTCATCGAAACATTGAAGCTGAGTGTCTTCTGGGAGTGGACTTCTTTCAGAAGTTCGATAATTGCTACACCCATGGTATCATCGGATTCTGATTAAGGTAATATTTTTTCAATTTTTGTATTGATCGATGGTTCTGAACGGTGGTTTTCAAAATAGTCAATCAGGATTAACGATCTAAAAGCACGGAGCGAAAAGGAAACTTATTTTCGACAAATGAATACAAATAAATAAATGTATTTATTGGTTAGAAGATAAAAGTAGTGATGTGAACTTGAAAAGATTTTCGGGGATGAAGAAGAAACTCTCGCCGTTATATTCTTGTACTGAGAAGTATAAAGATCGTGAGTATGGAAATTGTGAATAAAAGTAATTTTCATAAATTATTTAAATGTGGAGAAGTGATCAATAATTAAATAGATATTTATATACTTATCTTGATAAATATTAAAACTCAAGAGGTGTTATAAATAAAAATATATTAATTATTGAGATTCCATGACAGAGAGAATCATCTATATTATAAAACTAATAGATAATTATAAATTAAAATAATTAAATTTCATTAGTTTTATATCTATTATATTACAATCTACAATTTTAAGGTAAGAGTTTTCTTTATTAAAATAATAATTATCCATCTATATATAATATATAAATCTATAATGTTTGATAATGGGAAATTCAAGGTAGGTTGACCTTGGGCAATAGATTTGTCGGCTCGAATACGGAGTTTTCTAATACCGAAAAATGGTCCCTATTTAAATTAATTAAATAAAATATAAATTATATTTGTTAATTAAAGAACTTTGTGACTAATATTCTATAAGTTATACATAAGGGATTAGAATTAGTTATGGATAAGTTAAAATATTTTGTTTTAAGCGAATTTTATGTGTGTTTTAAGTTTAAGAATAAATAAAAATAGTTTTAAGCGAGGTGAAATGCATATTTTTTGTTTTATTAATGTGCATTAAAAGAAAATGAACGTTAGAGTGTTGTGTGCGGTTGAATATAAGTTTTGGAATGATATGAAAGCCGGGCTGGGTATCGGGTATCGAGAAGCAACAGTAATAACAAAATTTATGAGTTTGAAGTGTTTTTCCCGTAGAAACCCGGCGCATCAGGGCGGCGTACAATATGCGTCGGTGGGATTCCAATAGGTCGAAGTAGGATTTGGAATCCCGACACGATGCAAAAGGTGTCGTGTCACATGTAAGGCCAAGCATGAATAATTTCCTGTAAAAAAGAGAAAAAATCGGGAAAAGATAATGTTCGGCGATGAAAGTCGAACATTAAGTAACCCATAAATTGTAGTCGCAAAGGCCTATAATTCCAAAATCGGATATTTAAACGAAACATAATATTAAGATGTTTACATTTTAAGATGCATGCTGTATTTTAAAAATTTTAAAAAATTTATTTTAAAAATGTTATTGTATCGATATCGGCTTTTTGATTTCTGAGTCCAGCAGAAGGTTTTTTATGCCACGTAGGTGTAAGCGATACTTTGTACAAAGCATAGTTATAGGAAATATTAGTATTAAGAAAGATTGTTCATAAATTATACAATAATGACCTGTGTTGAAAATTTGGAAGACGTGGAAGGGAGAAGGATCGTCGAGAAAGGGTTGTGTAAAAATTTGAAAGATTGCCGAGGCACTCTCGTCAGAGATTTTCTCCTTAGAGGTTCCTTCTTGCTTTCGTGGATTTGTATTGGCGATTTGTAAGAGATTTGAATAAAGTATTGTCTGGGAAGTACAAAACGTCCTATCTTAATTTTTTTTATAAATACTCCATAATTAAAATTTATATTAAAATTCATACAGGTCAAGCGTTGACTGCGCGAAACAAACTTATTATTTGTAAAATAATTAGTGTTTTCAAATTACATAGTAGAGTGGTGATTATAATATAAAATTTAAACTGAACTATGAAATTTAAATGTTTCATAGTATTAGATTTCAATCAATTGGAATCCTCAGTGTTACAGATGACACCAGCATTAAATCAAAATATTGAGAACTGAAACGCGGGGAAATTAGTGCCTAGGATAATGAAATGTCCTCGATTTATCAGTAAACTACACGAATGTTCCGCCGCTGGACACTTTGGTAACTAGAAGACTCAAGAAAGGTTGGCCCAATTGTATTATTGATCCGGTATACGTGCACAAG
This sequence comes from Eupristina koningsbergeri, assembly GCA_018907245.1. Lineage (NCBI taxonomy): Eukaryota > Metazoa > Arthropoda > Insecta > Hymenoptera > Agaonidae > Eupristina > Eupristina koningsbergeri. Next base: position 327,757 of record JACCHV010002889.1, on the reverse strand, counting down.
GTGAATTGTCCGCCCAAAAGTGTTCTACTTGCTAGCAGTGCATATCGAACAATGACCTTCAACAGGTTTAAAGGGCGGCAAACCCATAACTAGCTCTTGAATTATGGTAACTGGAGATATTGTGGCCGTTATCTCGCACTAGCAAAGGTAATGAATGTTTGTTGGTGTTTACGAACTTATTTACCCGCTGGATATTAACCGTCTCCATCAAGATAGTTAGTGCCCAGATTATTCTGAGGCACTTCATGGAGAGGGTAATCTTGCACTTTGGCAACCCTTAGGTCTTCATATCTGATAATGGGATGAAATTCATGAAGAAGGTGGTCGATCAGTTTCTGGAGGAGAACAACATCATTTACATGATGATTCCACCATATCACGTTGAAGCGAATCCGGTTGAATAAGCAAACCGCACCCTTAAAGCTATACTCGCGATGTTCATGCAATATAAATATTGTTCCTGGAATGAACAAGTAAGTGAAATTACTTATATCTAAGCTGCAGCTATGCAAGATTCGAATTATTTGAACCCAGCTTTTCTAAATATAGGATGGAATGCTATAGCAGCTAAGACATTGATGCACCTTCAGAAAATAAAAACAATGGAGTTAATATTAAGTAATATCGCCTCATATCGAGCCCAGCAGCCCAAGTGCGGCAGGCTCGTTATTATAATTTCAAGAAATCATCCAGGAACGTGCAATAACAAAGTTCTCTCAACCGGAACCTAAGACATTTCAACTAACTAGGTCCGAAGATTAAAGGCCCAGGAACGGTGTTAACCTAAGAGAGGACATGTATTTATATGGTCAAGGACGAATAGGTCTAGGACATGGGTAGGTTCTATGAAATCCTACTACACTAACATAATCGATGAGAACAAGACTCGTGGAAAAGTGTAGCATGAAGTCACTCGAGGAACCGCTACGGGATCATCAAACTCACACCTAACTGAGGTGGGCCTCGGAATGCCCGATTCATCGTGAGTCAAAGGATGTTTATAGCTGGGGCACGTAGGCCTACAGTCCCAAAACTTAACGGATTAATTCCGGCTGAATTAAATGAAACAGTTAATAAAACGTCTCGCGATGGGCCGAAAGGCAGTGGTAAGAAATTGTCCGTTAATTTGACGGTTTCCCTACGTAGAATAACTGATATCTATATTACTTACTTGAAGTGAGAAGACCTTCCAAACTATCAACGTATGAATTGACAATTAAGTACCAAAAAGTTTTAGTTTATCTAGTTCAGGATTTCATCTCTAACAGCAATAATAACACTGATATTATCATTTGTTAAATGCCATAAAAGGAGACATTACATATAAAATATATCCATTAAAGATAAGGGATATGCGAATTACAACTCGAATGGAGTTCTTAATGAGATAAAAAAATACCATAAAACTACATCAGTAATATTAGCAGCATTGAGAATCATTTCTATACAAAAAATTTTTAATCAATAATATGCCAAACTTATAATCTATTAAATAAACTTGCCAAATAGTTTTATGATATGCACAAACGTATCTTAAGTACAATGAATTTTTGAAATAAAAAAGTATCATTTCTTAAAAATAATTATGTATATAGAATCTATATAATTTTTCATTTATTTTCAAATTGACGCTGAAATAATATCAAAATAAATAAGTTATAATATTTGATATATTAAGAGATTTTAATAATTAAATTTGAATAGTAACAGTCATTAATTGTGTATTTAACATTGAAAAGAATTAATTATTAACTTTTAAATAATAATTTAAAAACTTAGAAAATATTCAAATATATAAGTATTAATAGTATTAAAATGTAATTATTATATAAAATATTATATTTTTAAAGATCAACTTGAAATTTTATGATTGATTAATAATAGAAAGGATACTGTAGAAATTTGTATGCATAAGTAATTATTGACAAAGTAGTAATTTATTTTATAACACATTCTTTAGTGTATTGCAATTTGAATGTCTGCGTAGTTTATATATTTTTGTAATAAAGTAAAGTACATGTTAAAATACATTTTGACCACTGCAAGACTATAAATGATGATAAGAATTAAATTTTAGAAACGAATTCACTTTTTAGTGCATTTAGTTTTAATCTAGAATACTAGAAGAGGATGCATATATAGATAACCATATTTAATAAATCGATTTGAAAATAAAAGAAAAAAATTAAGGTAAATCATATGTATTAAAAGATAGATTTGTTATTTTTGACTATTAATAGTTCAACTAATTGTTTTATGTAGTCTTTAGTAAGTTATTTTTTACTCATCAATCTACGTTTTTCATTTTACTTAAATTAGTGTTTTACAATTTTTTTTGCTATAAAAATTTGTTCATTAAATTAGATATAAATGTTTATCATTTTTTATTATAAAATTATACTTTTTCAATATTTTATTTCAATTTTTTAGTTACGTTGTTTAAGCAAGATAAAACGTATAATAAAAATATATTTTCCTTATGAAGAATTTGTTTATTCTTTAACGTTTACTTTTTTCTTTATAAAGTACTCTTCTTTTAATATTATGCGTTTATGCTGACGTCGATTGAATTGAAGCAGAACCGATAAAAAATCTCTTATAAATCGATTTCAGCTTGACCTCGAATTTTATTTTATCTCGTCAATTTTATTACTTTTATACCATAATTGGTCGTTTTTGTAAAAAAACGTATAAAATAGTAGTCGTAATTACAATAATATATCATTTTTATGCTCGTACAAGAAAAGTATGCTGATAAGACTCTGGATGTTCCAATTGTTTCGAAAGAAATTTGGTTATCATTTATTTTATATTTCAAATATTAAAAAAATTTAATTAATAGTACAAATTATTTTTATATCATTACATAAAAAATTTTTAATTTTTTAAATTAATAAATAGTACAATATTTAACGTTAAAAAATACAACAAACAAAAAATTTTTGAGGAAAAAATTGTCATATTATTTGAACTAAGCTAAATCTTGTAAATTATTATCAGTAAATAATCTTGTTTCTTCACTTATGGAAAACCACAAGATTATTATTATGAAAACATGACTTACCGTAACAATAGCTACATCGTTCTTTACATATTCCAGTGTAATATTATGCATTTTAGCCCATTCGTCATAAGAAAACCAGGATTTTACTTTATATCGTTTACCCTTTGATAAATCAGTAGAACCTGCAATTACTCGACATCGTTCTAGTACACAAGTATAGCAGTGAAAAGCAGTTAAGACGTGTTTCTTTGTAACCAATGCAGCAGTGCATATATGATCAAGTTCTGCATTTCGAGTTGGATTTTCGTGACTAATCGATACAATGAAAGTGAATTCATTTGAATGTGCCTTTCTAATATTGTGACCAATTATTGCTTCGGAAAAACTCTTTCTTTGATCTAATGTAAATAAGTTGTTTTAGTTGTAGTTGTATAGTTTCATTGATTTCATAAAAATATAATTTCTCAATATTAACTTTATTTAATAATATCGTATGAAAATTCAAATTTATTTGATTAAATAAATTAAAGCACTCATATTTTCAAATTAATAATAAAATAAATAAATAAAAAAAAAAAATAAACCAATAAGAAATATCTTTCAAACTAAAAACAGTAATATTTTTATTCTTTAGTTTTTTTTTTTATTTTAAGGGTACAAATTCGTATCTTCTTCCTCACATTTCCTAATATTTTTTCACGCACTCAGAAATACATTGTCACAATTTTAGATCACTTTTATTTTCACTACCTTTTTTATCTTGCTTTGAATTGAACAACTGGGCATCTACTAAAAGACATTTTTTCTTGATCTTCTTTTATTATTTCACTTTAAGAATTTCCTTTTAATTATATCGATTGAAACAGTGAATTTTTAAAATTAATTTCTATTTTAATAATATCTTATGATTTTTTTAGATGCTTATTATTATTGTCACAATGATGAATTATTTTTATTTGCATAAAGTATTTTCATCATAATGTAATTGTGTATTATAGAACACATTGAAAGAAGGCCTTTTCAAATAAAATATGTAATATCTTAAATTTCACAATTACTTATTTGTTATTCATAATAGTTTTATAATAAATAAATATTTGACTGTTTTTGATCAAAATATAAATAATACATTGTTGATTTTTTAAATGAAAATAATTCATTTTGATTAATAAAGTTCTTAATGATATTCACGAATATAAACTATATTACTTACAAATTATCCAATATTGAATTAATATAACTATTGTGATATATTTCATTCTGGGAATTGAAAAATTGTGAAATTTAAATTAAATAATTTAGGTAAGATGGCGAATCTTTCTTCACTTATTTAGTAACACTAAACTGCAATTACACATTTTATTATAGTAGTTAACTGATACATTCTACTGTGCTTATCACACAGAAAAATGTAAATCATAAAACGTTGTTTATATAGAAATATATATTACCGTGTACATACTTTTTATATGGATTTTTTATCAGTAACAAATTAAAAAATAAGTATTATCTGTAAATAAATAAAATTAAATAAAATACAATTCGAATACAAAAATATAACTGAACCATTCATCATTCATAAATTATTAAACAAACCAAAATTTTAGAGAATTTTTTATCTTCCATATTAAAAAAATTTTTTTTTTGTAAATATGAAAACAATACATGTAAACAGAAGAAAATTTAAATACTTAAAAAAAAGTATTTCATTTATTCATACATTAAAAAAAAATTATTCTTGAATAGTTGATTAAAGCTTTTGTATCAGTATGATTCTGAACTCATAATTTTAACCATCATATTAACATTTTTAAATGTAAAAAAACAATGGTAAATTGTAATAATCAACATTACAATAAAATTAGTATTAATTAATACAGAATGCAATACAAATTTATTTCAATTTTTTATATTTATTTTGGGCAGTTGAAAAAGTAACGTATTTCATTGTTAATTCATAATATATTTTCAACTATTTTTACAAAATATGTACGAAAATATAATATAATCTGCGGTAAATTTTTTTTCGTTATTATAGCAGAATAAACTGATCATTTTTCTATATTTCAACTTAATTTCAAAAGCAATTTTTAAAATTACGAAATTTCATTTTTACTTTAAACCTACTAACAGAAAACTGCAATGTTAAAAATTATTATTAAATTACATATTATTAATTGAACGTTCTATTATCGTTTATTATACCATATTTTACTTAAACTAATTTAATTTATTTAAACTAAAGTATTTAGATATGGTAATTATATTCTAAATATTTAAAACATTTATTTTATTTTACGAAGGAAAGTGTTGATACATGTTTTATAATATTTTAACAAAATCATGCTTTTTTAAATTTTTACAGTGAATTATAATTTTTTACATAATAATAATTAGCACTAAATTATCACCACAATAAATTTTAATTGCACGTTTTTAAAGTTACACAAATATTTTTTAAACATTTATTTGAAATGTAATAAATAATTATATTAGATAAAGTTAAATTTCGTTTGAGTTATATAAAAATTAAATTTCATCAAATAGAATATAGTAGTCAATGAGAATAGGTTTTATATTTTATAAATTAAGGAAAACATTATTAAGCAATTATTACATTAAAATCTTTAAACTTAAAAGAGTATATTCTAGTTTCAATCAAGTATGTCCACTGTTATAATTCTTAAATGCTTAACCCGACAATTTAAAGAAATTTTCTTTAACTACATGAATATTGTCACGTACTTATCTATGTATGGATATTCAACATTACACGTCAATGAACGCACATTGTCACTCATCATCTCGTGAATATTTAATTACTTATCTTAACTTCCGCGTACCAGAAGTGTATACAAATTGTTCACGATCTCATGAAACAATAGACGCAGCGACTTTGAACTATTGATAAGCATGACAGGGGTCATTGATTCTGTGAAACCAATGACAAAGATAATGACCCACCGGAAGTGAGGAAGGGGCAATCATGACATCAATTAAAAGAAAGTGACGGTAAAGGAAGAGGATATTTCCTTTTTTTCATTTTTACGTGGAATTTAAGTACTTGATATTCGCAATTTTCTAAATTAATACCTAAAACTTTGTTTTATCTAATTACTGAATCACTTATGGTAATGATTACACTTGTACAATTTTAAATAATACTATTTTTCCAATCATTTTAACTGAACTTTACATAAAAACTGAATATTCTTAAATTTTTATATTTCGCTTAATTTACATGTACCAGATTGACTTTATGTCTTTAGATAAAGAAATAACAATGAACCTTCTATAATAATATGCCAAATCGTTTGTATTCTAATATTCATTGTTAACACGATTAATTTATTTTCTATTTACTTAAAAATTCTTTTAATTTAACTAGTTTAACTACCGTAACTATGTCTTTTGTATAATATTTCTATGAGTCTTATGCATTTATTTTTAATTCCTGAATACTACATCATCTATAAAATGCCTGTAAAATTTTATACTGGCGTGAAGGTTTACTTCATTGGTATTAATCTCATTTTGGGTTTTTGGACATGTTGCTACGTTAATACCGATGAGAGTATTATTCATATCAAAAAGTGGACCACCACTTTCACCCTGAAAGTAAAATAAATTATATTTAATACATGAAGATACAATTCATAAATTACTTAAAATTAACCCAATTTTACAGAATGTAAATGTTTAAATAATAGATTGCAATTGTTTTGTATTAGTAATATTTTATAAATCATATTATTGTCGTTTTCTTTTTAATATGATTATTAAAATTGTACAGTGTATGTAATAATTTGAAAAATAAACATGATTTTATTTATGAAATATTTTTAAATCAAGTAAATTTTACTTTCAATAAATCGTTTCCATTCGAATTTTAGTACACAATATAATGTAGAATAATAATAGAAAATCAGGATAAAAAAAATAATAGAGCATGTAAGGGAAAACCTACAGATAATGCCAAGTTTTAAGTAATTAACTCATGTCATATCATTCTTCCTGAAAACAAATTTGAAGATTAGGAAAACTCAAGCGCAAGAGGTTGGACAGAAAGATTAAAAACTTAGCAAGTTAAGAAGATTAACATTGCAGAAAAAAATCAGTAATTAATGATACTTTCATAGTGAACAAGTAATAATTAAGATTTAATAATTTATTGATATCAACAGGAAAATGAGTACTCTGGAGCTGTAAATTGACTTTTTTTTGACAATACATGTATCCTTTTTATCTAAATGCTTTTATCATATTCATCTCTCTATTAATTATGATTTTTATCGCTTTTAAAGTTAGTACATGATAATTTTGTTTAATTGTATCATGCGGAGTCTATAGAAATATTTAAATAATATCAATTTCAAAATTATACGAGGATAAAGGAAAATTAAACAAAGTAGTTGAATAATATACTATGTATATTGTATTTAAAAAATGATAATATGATATTAATTAAAAATTGTAAAGTAAATCACTTGAATAAAATGAAATTATTAAAAAACTTTCATTATAATAGTTAAGATGTAATGATATAGATAGATACAGAAAATAATAGCCAGACAGACGTATAGACAGAGAAAGAGAGAGTATAAAGGAGATATAACTTGACTTATTATAATGGGTTACAGCATTTGTATTGTACGATTATTATTATTAGTATTAGTATTATTAGTAAGATTATTATTATTATTTATTGTATTTTTCTTTTTTAAATTTTGAAAAAAATGGTATAATACTGTGATTCAAAAGTATATATTTGTTGATTAAACATTCCTTTGTATTCATATTAATTTTTGTGTATGTACCAATATACATATCTATACATGCTTATATATATAATAAGTACATGAGTATGATGAGCAGATGAGTAATTCTAAATTCTTGAACGATAAGTAATACATTCAACTGTCCAATATCAATAATATTTTTTATTTTTTCCTTATTCATCATTTATTTATATTAAATATTGAGAAAATCAAATACCAAATGATTTTACATGAAATTTGCTAATTTTTCCCGTCTTTGCTCATTTAGTACATACTTTTTTCTTAAATACACTATACTTTAGAATTAGTTCGAGAAAAAATTGGATAATAAAAATTATTGATATATTAAAAGTATTCACAATTATATGTGAATAAACATATGAAATTATTAAATATTATTTATCAATTTAAATATCATACATATTTCCATATGTCATACTAAAATATGGGATAATATATAAAAAGAAAATAAGTTTATATTAAATGAGCTAAAATTATTTTCTATTAATTTTTCGTAGAGAATTATAAGTTACAATTTATAAATTTATAAAAATACAAAATTAAAAATTATAATATCTGCTATATTAATACTTGATAATATGAATTGATAAAATATCAAGTTCATGTTCTGTTTATTGATTTTGTAAATGAACTCATAATAGGTAAATAGTGTTATATATTTTGAAAAACATTATGAGTTTGCTAGTATTTAAATATTGCTGTGCTAAGGATTTACATATAAATATTTGATAATTATTTATAAAATCATGTTTAATATACATATTTTTTAGTTATTCTTATCTGATAAAGATGATAAAATAAATTAAATATTCATAGATATAGTAAATATTAATTTTTAATAAAAAAAGATAATCAAGATGTACTGGTACAATACAATCTCAAAAGCATTTCTATATTGTACGTATGATTAGAACCTTGAACAGTACCTTGGTTTCAGTATATATCTATATATATATATATATATGAATATAGATATCCAAGGTCATACTGATAACGTCAGATCTGAATAAATATACTTCCAATTTAATAGTCTCAATAATGACTTTCTTTTAAAATGACACTTTGAATTATAAACCTTTTCAAAGGGTTCGAATTTAATTCAAAATTTTGAATAGCTTTTTAACCTACTTTTTGATGAGATGTGGAAGTATGTGCTAAAAAGCTCAAGAAAGAAATATTCATAAGTTATGAAAGCCATATTTAATTAATAAATATATTATATTGGAGACTTAATTATAAAAATATTAAAACAAAAGATTTTTATTCTGATAATTTAATTCAGATTTTTTTTTCATTCCATAATATAATGATTATTCACTAATGTAATTTTCCATGAATTTATATGAATTATATTATTGTTTTATAATAATTAAATAATAATTTTTTTTTAAAATTCAAAATGTTCGTATAATTAAATAATTAAAAAGTTACTAGTATAATATGTTTTGCAGTCATAAACACAAATAATTTTTCATCATAAAGAGAAAATATTGCAAAGAATAATTTTCATTATTATGTCAACATTTAAAAATGTTTTAAGTTTTTTTTTAGTAACAACTTTAGAATTTAATACGTAATTGGATCCATCTGCTTACTAATTCGTGTATTTTTTTTATACTTTTGCATATAAATTATCAAATATAATTAGTATATACAAGGCATAAAATGTCCGGTATTTGTATATTATTATTTTATCGATTTCAATATTACTTTTTTAAATTATAATTTAGATAATTAAAATACTAATTTATAGTTGAAAAAAAATAAAAATAATTTTAATTACACCAACAAATTTTTTAAAAATTAACAATTTAAATTAACCTATTTCAAGGGTATGAGAATTTTTATTTATGCATTTAAATATCTTTTCCTTTCTGTTAGATGTTTGTTAGTTGTTACAAAATGTATATTTCATTTATACAATTATAATACTAAGCATACAGTTTCCAAAAGATAGTATTCATAAAATAAATGTGGTTACTTATTTAAAAAATATTGAGAAAAATGAAAACTTAAAAAAAAATCTTTAATTAAATGTATGTTTAGTCACGCCTGGCAAACAGAAAAATTTAACAGATTGGAACTTTTAAGGTTTATTGGTTTTTTAATCCGTAAATTTTTAAGGGTCGTGAGATATTATTTTCTTGGTGTATTTACTGGGGAAAAGAACAATTTGTATTGCTCTCCTAAGGCACATATACAATAAATATGACCGTTAGCCCGACCTATAATAATAATATTTTCAAAACTTATATTTCAACACCTATAATAGAACATGTAGTGGAGACCTTTTGTGGTCGTTAATGAACTGAATGCATGAAAAATCATTAAAAAATTCGTAATTTCTTATTTTCTAAAATGCCACTGAAAATAGTAATTTAATATTAACTTAATTTTTATGAACAAATTTAATAAAAAAGATACATTTTTTTACGCTTATTGTTATAAAATAAAAATATATTAATGTAACACTAAAGTATTATGGGACGAAATGTAGCTATGACATTGTGAAGAAAATTCATTTTTCTATAAATTGATAAGAAAATTCAAAATAGAGAAATTTTTAAAAAATTATAAAATTTGTAACATTGTCATTTTTTATTATTTTGAAATATTTGGATTTGGAGATATTAATGCGTTCCATATGGGTTTTATTTTTGTACAATTTCTATTGTGTCGAATCATTAATTTTAACAAAATTGAATTTTTAAATAAATTATGCAAAAATTAAAAGATGCCCAATACAGCACAATTTTATCTTTTATGTTTTATTTTTAATTGAATGAATAACAGATAATTAGGTTTAATTTTTATTATCATTTTATATGATAGATTTGATAAAGTATTCTATAACTGAATACAAGTTAAAGAATTTTTATGAATAGGAAAAGTATATATTTGAATACTGTATTTATGTAGAATGAATCTACATATAAGAAGAAAATCCATCAACATTTTTATCCATATATGCAAATTCAAAATTAAATAAATCGATGGCCTTTTAACTAACTTTGATTGTAAATTGTAGTTTAGCATATAAAATTTTTTTCGAAAATGTGTAATTTACTTCTTTTATTTTCGATAAAATATAAAATTCAAATTGGACCAATATATTTAAATTACAATTAATAACCTTATATTTTATAATACTTGTATTAATTGTTCATTGACAAATATTAAATTATATGAATTCAAAAAGTATGTTAATAAAGTTTGTAAAAATAATAGGATTAATTTTAAGAATAAAATAAATTCAATTTAATAAATTATTTTAAATGTAATAGATTCAAAATGTATTTACAATGCGATTTATCAAAATTTTTTAATGGAATTAGTGACAGAATATGCATCAAGAAAAAATCTTGATCAACCTTGCCATGATAATAATGAATAAAATTTTCAAAATTAAGCGTAAAACAAGAATTCATTTTTCAAAAATCGACTAGACAAAAGCTTAAATTTAGCATATTCAAAGGTTTTTTTTCTGAAACAGTGAAAAGAATATTTGAAAGAACTGCATAAATAATTGTAGGCACATTATTTAAGTTTTATTTCTTTTTTTTTGACAATAAACTCATAATTCGTAAATGCATCGTAAATTCAACAAATTCAAATCTAATATATATTAAACAAGAATAATGTAAAATCTAAGTTTATTTTAAAGATGACAAATTATTTCTCTCCCTGACATTTCAAGTGAAACGTGTATTTTAAATGAAGAAAGCGCATAATTTTCCTATTGAAAGGAGATTTAATGTTAATATTTATAGGTTATTGGAACAATTACTATGGATTGTGCAATATTTATCCATAATTAAATAATAACAAGTACTTTGTAAATAAAAGACTAGTTAAAAATAAATTTAATTGAAATATATTTTAATAAATGAATTTTATACACTCTATAAATTGTGCAAAACTTTTCTAATTATGATAGGTCACATATTGAATGGAATAACATTGCATTTATTTGAATAGATAAAAAATTGAACTGATAGTAAACTGGTTAAATTTTTAGTTTTAATAAATTACTTAATATTCAATATGGAATTATACATTTGTTTTAGTGAAAAAATTATAAATTTTGATATGTGCAAACTATATATTTTCCTTAAATAATTTTTTTGTTATAAATTAATGAAGTTTTATTTATAGTTGAATATTTAATGTTTGTTTTAAAGATCAGTTATAAACCTTACAAAAAGTCAGAAATTCTCATACGTGATTTAACAATTTAAATCATTTATTTATTTAAAGCAGTGCGTAGTAATGTAAATATTTCTTTTGACAGAAACTATTATATTTGTACATTCTTTCGAAATGATTAAAAAAATTATTTTTCGAATATAATTAATAGATATATTGGAAATAATTGTAGGGAAAAATTGACTGTATATAATTATTTTTTATAATTATATACATATATTATTTTATAGTAACGTAATTCTTCTTACGTACTAAAAAATATAAAATTGAAATAAAAAATTGTACATTTATTAATTAAATAATATCGCATTTGTATATAGAAAATGTAGACTTTTATTAAAGTAAAATTAATTATTAAAAAGATACAAAAATTGTAATTACTTTTTTTTTGTGAGAAATGTTTTTGTACTTACAGGTGCTAACAATGCCCAGGGCTCTCCTATACTGCATATAAGTGATTCAGGGACATAAGATTTTGCTTTGGCAAGTTCATTTATTCGCTTCATACATTCTCTTCTCATTATAATTCGCACTATAGTGGTCTGCATTGTGAGAGAAATTATACCTTCATTATTTGTTCCCCAACCGGCAATAATCGCATTTGATCCATATAATTTATTAGGTGGCTTATTTGAAAGAATAGCTGGCACAAAATTTGGAATGTTGATGGAATTTGTTAACTGAAAATATTTTTATTGTTAAATACAGTTACTGTTATTCATATGTTTTTGATTATTCTCAATTTTATCAATTGAAGAATATTGATTTATATTTATAGACTTTTGAACTCATATTACTGGTTAAAGCATATTTAAATACATAACAAATTTATTATTATAGAGAACTGTAAATTTAAGTATACTAAAAGTATTGTAGAAAATAATGAATCTACAAATGGCAAAATTTAATTGGTTAAAAAGATATTCAAAATTTTAAAGATTTATTACTTATTAGAACAATCAATATTAGATTCGTTTTTTACTTACCGTAAGAATAGATATATCATTATCTGCATCCAAAGCTACAAAATTTGTTTTTTTACACCACTGAGCATATGAAATCCAATCCTTAATTTCATATTCGTGACCTGAATTTAGCTCAAGTGAACCAACCATTAATCTACAATTTGTTACATTTTTAATCATACAATGTTCGGCACTTATAGCATTTTTTTTTGTCACAAGTACGGCGGTACATATATGATTATGGCTTGGATCATGTTTACGCTTTTTTCTAGAAATAATAGATGCAGTAGTAGGAAACTCATGTTCATTTGCATTCCTAATGTTGACACCTAAAATTGCCTTCGTATATAAAAAACTGTATTGTTCACCTAAGGACAAGAAATTATTTGAAATTATATTTTTTGTATTTTATAAATTCTGTTTGAAAGAAATACTAGCAATTTTATTACTCACAAAATATTAAAAATTGAAAAAGTACAAAATAATTACTACTACGCATGTTTATTTTATATCAAGTAATTATGGTGCGTTTTATAGTATTCAATTTTTTGAAGTTTTAAATGTAATTTAAAATGTACATTGAAAATACTCATATATATACTTGAAAAAGCATACTATAATCTGGTCCTAAAAAATGAATAGAAATTATGTGTACATTAATATTGAATTTTCAAAAACATATATTCAATAAAAGTTTTATTAAAAGTTTTATTAAACTCATATCTTAAAAACATATATCTTACATTACTATTTATTTATCTGTTAATTTTTTATTTTTAAATTTTCTGTATAAATTTCATATTTAAATAATTATGTAAAATCTGAATGTTATCATAAATATATTTGTATATAATGAGAGGTGATTAGAATCATTGATATTATTTGTAGTTACAAATTCTCATTTCTTCAATTTCAGTAGTTTGATGAATAAAAATTATTAATATAATAAGAATAAGATTATAATAATATTGTTTTTTTAAATTAAAAAATAATGATACAATAATTAATATTATTTTCAGATCTTATTTATTTATATTAAAAATTTAGATGTCGAATATAGATTCAAAAATTAATCAATTTATTAGTATAATTTATTTTTTCATAGCTATATAAATATCCAGACAATATAGTGAAAAGATAAAAATTAATAATCTGTAAGTATATTTAATTATTTAAGAACGTCACAGTAATAACTCGAATCTAATCTTTACATCAAATATTTAAATTATCGGAAGGTTAAAAAGAAATGTTTTTAATATTTGCAATGAATATTAAAATTAGAATTGCAGTTAATGAGTTAAATTTGATTAATTTTACGAAATTATTTTATTTATTTTTAAACTTAAATATATAGACTTTTGAGTTCAAAAAACCATTAAATTTTATTAATTTTATTTGTGTTATAAATTAAATGTAAAACTTAATCTAAATTTTCGGAAAATATTATAATGCTTAGTTAATTTTACAACCTTATCATTACTGTTGCATATAATTACTTATATATAATATATTGAGTGCATTTGTACCTAAAATAATAAAAGAATAAATATTAAAAATTTGCATAATAACTGTTCAATATAATTTTAACAAATTTATTCATAATTTTGTTTATATTATTCATGTGTAAAAGCTTCTATCAAATATGATTAATTTAAAATTTCTTAAAATAAATTATTATCATTTTATAAATATTAATTTATTTACAATATGTTTAGTATTTTTGAAAATTCATTTAAATATAAGATACTTATATCATTGCACTCTAAATGTAGTGTCAAATATTAGTTATTTTAAATTATCTTTCAAATACGTAAAATTGAATTACTGCAACAAATGAACTAATTCATTAAATTCTATATATTATATTATAAATGTTTTATTAACATATTCTACCAAATAATGTATAAAAATTTAAATGATTCTTCAATTATTTTAGAGTTTTTCATGAGTTGTATTAGTAAAAGAATATATTTTATATAATAAAATTCAAATAAACTATAAATATATAAAACATTGAAAAAAAATACGAATTTAAAAATAGAATTCTCCGCTTCAACAAAATTTTGTGACATTTTTTGATGGGTGTAGATTAAAAAAAATTTGTCCCACATTTATTAATAATAATTATAAATTATTTCTAGATACAGTAAACTACCAATTTTAAATGAGACGGTGCCAATTTTGAGACAATCCCACGGAAGGTAATCAGAACAGCGAAATTTTCTCCGCAGGCTATTTGCAATCACGATGAGAAAATAAATAGGAAGCATTGGAAAATATGTCAGAAAAAGACAGAAGATTTCGAAGATATGCGGTGACACGATGTCTATAAGTCCAAAAATATTTAAAAATAATTTCAAATTTTGCTTACAATTTCTTTTCCTTTTTATTAGAATTTCTTTCAATACCTTCAAAAGAAATAGATAATTTATTTGAGATTAAGCTTTGAAATTAAATCAACCTCTTTTCCTTATTACAACCTATTTCAGCGTAGTATGAGAACCTTTCAAATTTCTGAAATTTATCCTATAAAAAATAGTTTCCACATTAAGATTAGTCTCGTTAAATTGTATCTAAATTATAAAAAGCGTTAATATTTGAAGATGCAATCCACTGAATAATAATTAATATCATTAGATAGAAATCATGATATTACATCAGCAATTTTCATTTTGTGAAGATATCAGAAGAAATTACTTTTCAATGGATTTCAAGTTGCAAAAGTATAGCAATAGAACTTAGCAAATGCAAAAAACATTGGGCGAATATTATGTTTGAAATAGTACATGGTTTTTAAGAGAAAAATCTCAAAGCTTCCATTGTTATTCTAATTAAATTTTCTAATTTTTTCGATGATAATTCATTCTATGATATTACAATAATGTATAATAAAGTTTTAAAATTAAGCCAGATTTAAAATTTTTAACAATATTCTAACAACATTTTATGCAATAGAATAGTCAAAGATATTTAATCTTCAAATTCACTGTTTCTCATGATGGTTAGTAGGCATGGTATGATTCATTTTTTTATAGATTTATCATATCTTTCGAATATGCACGAACTAAATTATATAATTTCTCTAGTTACACATGAAGTTTTGAATAACTTAAGTTACGAAATTATCCATAGGATATTAAATTTGAGTCAGTGAATGTTGATGAACCGTATTAACAAGTACATCGGTATTCAAGGAGTACACCATTACCTTCATGAAAGTCATGTATATTCTTAAAAATTATTCCAAGTGGGTCATATAAAGCATTTGTAATTTTTTTTTTAACTGAACAGCGATGAACTTATTTCTGTTCTCTAAAAATACTCTTTTATCGGAATACCTGACATTTGTAACTATCGATATTTCCCATGGAGAAAAGTTGAATCACACGTGTATTCTACTATATATCAAAATTTATGTTTCCGAAGGGATTCGTGTATCTTTTAACAAACAACAAACAAATGTAACATACTATACAGAGTTTGAACAATAATATTCATGCTAACTAAAATCTCACGGATTAATTATAAAAACAAAAAGAAGCTACTCCATGATCATCTAAAATATAATTTAACTATTAACTTCGATTCATTTACGCAATTTTGATCTAGCTTCGTTATTCATTCTTTTACTGTCGTCGCCGAAGGCCAGGAAAATATTCCATTCAAAACGTTTTGGAACAAACTTCTAGGATATCCTTCGTTATCAGGATGACTGGAAAAAGCATTTTAAGCATTGATCATCGAGGGCAGCCTAATGGAACATCATTATACCCTCTAGGCGTACATCTATTAAATAAGACATTCTGACTCTTAATGTTTGCCTTCATTAATGTAATTGCATTGTGTATTGTATTCAGTTATGTTTAAAAAAGAACAAAGAATACAAATTAATTCTATAAAATATTATCAATAAAGTGGCAATAATGACAGTGATAATCATAAATTAATTTTAAATAATAACAATAAATTTCTTAATATTATAAAATATTTAAAAGTATTAATTAATCAACTAAACAGTTGTTGATGATTAATGTTCATTTATATTTTATTTAGAATAAGTATCTTAAAAATTGTATACTTATAAAACTTCTTTTATAGCTCGTATATATAAATATGAAAATAAAAATTTTTAATATCTGTAAAACAAATAAGTATTGTGATTTATTTTAACTCATCACTACTAAATTGTATTACTCTTTTTTGTAACTTAAAATAAATTGTTTGAAGAATATTATTTAAAATGATATAAAAGAATATATCTTTCATATTATTTGATACAAATTATATGTATAAAAATTAAATTAAAGTTTCAAATAAATATGTTAGCTATGATTTATGTCAAACTTTATGTGAAATATATATTTATTGTATTTTATATTTATGTAACCCTACCTTTCATATTCTTAATATAAATAATAGATAATCACAGAATTTGAAACATTCTAAATTCTGATGACTAAATCAAATATCAAATCCAATATTAATAATAAAAAAAAATGTCTTGATATCATTTTATGCAATAAAAAATCTTCACAAAAATATAAATGATTTGTATAAAAAAATGATTACGTTTATTTTAATCTCGTATGGAAAGTTACATTGTATTATTAATAAATTGCACAATAAAAAATGCAATTATGTTTGTAAATATAATTTCTTCTGATTTTTATAATTTTCAAAAATGATTGTAATATATAAAGTTGTAATAATCGGAATAATAATGTTATTGTTATATATTACTATTACTGTATACACATAATAATTATTGAAATTAAAAATCAAGGAATATAATAAATGTTTTTGTAATTGCTACTTAACATACTACTTAACATATTAGCTATTTAAAAAGCTACAGACTGTTTTTTCATTTGATATTATTTTTTTTATTCTTGCATCTATTATCTTCTTGTTATATTAAATTCATTAATATATTAAATAATTTATGAATAACGGCAAATTTAAAAAGTTTAAATACATTCTATTTTTTTAGTCACGAATAAATATGATAATTTTATTTTACTAGCGATGTCAAGGTAGAATTATTGGGATTAGATTTAATCTTCTTCGTTTATCTCTGTTAATAGAGATCTGCTCGGCATGTTTAAGAGTTCATTCAATTTACAAACATTGAATAATTGAGTTGAATAAATTGAATATATGCATCAGTACTAGTCTCGAAAAGATATGATTTGTCACTGAATTGATTTGAAGTTACAGAAAGGAATAGCTAAACTATAAATATTATACAGCAACTAAAAAATAAAAAAGTAGAACTCTTAAAAAAGACTAGTAGAGATTTTCGAATAACTATTATTCAAGGAAAAATGATTTAACTCAGGTTACGAACAGCATACTATAAAGGCGTAATTTTTCTATTAGTAAAATAGAAGTTTATTTATAATTTCGCTTTATTAAGTTAAAAAAGCTAAAAATAAATATATTGCATTTATGGTATATCACCTTCATTTTAAAAATAGTTACAAATATTAAAGTATATCTAATCAATGACTACGTGTAACTTAATAAAACAATTTAAGCCTAAAATATATTTTATACGATTAATTTATATTTGTTTATTATGAATAAGAATTCTCTTGCCGAGAGTCAACATAGTTAATAATATCATAGCGTGGTTTTAGAGATAAATCTAGATTGTTCTTTGGTTTATTTTCATGACGTTAAAAAGTTTACTTTAAACAAAGGGAGAGCTTCATCTGCTTAAAACACTTAATTATCAGAGTAAACTATACGTAACGTAACGTGTCAGGCTTATTGTTCTTTTAAGCTTACAGATACAGAAGCAATGAATAGGGGTATGTAGACGAAAAAACAAAAAGAATAAGAGAGGTAATACGTTGCCATAGTGAAATACAATCCTCACACAAGGTGAAAGAATAAATGAGGAAGAGGGAATGGAGCATTCGTGATCGCAAAGAGGGAAAATATGGACTCCGTATATCAACAGTAACAACGGCCACTGAGAAAAAGCAAAACGGTAAATACCTTTATAGATGTAAAAAATCACAACGGAACTCAGTCTTTCTGGTGTGAGGCAGGTCGTTGAAACAAATCTACACTCCCTCAAAATGAAATTTTCTTGCGTATAAAAAGTTACAGTGACGTGAATTTCTTAATGCAAATACTGTGGGATAATGATTTAAAAAAAAAAAAAATATGCGATATACCTCAGGTTGTAAACACTTTCTTTTATTCTTTCATTGAAGAAAGTCATGTTAAAAGGAGAGTGTCGGGTAGTTTTCTTATTGGTTTTTCTATTTATCTTTTGTAGCGAATGGACTTTAAAAGGCTTCACTTTTTCTTGGCTACCTTCACATCTTTTCCATGTAAAACGTTACTGAATGTAATTAGTGATGTTTATTTTCCTTATTTTATCTTATTTTTCCAACTAGTACCATATTTAAATTTCATATTATAAAGTTTACACAGGTGTTTAAGTTCATACTTTTTTATTACATAAACGTATTTAATTATTTGATAAATAGATTTTTGATTTAGTAGTTAGAAATTTAAAATTATTAAATATGTGATGTTTTTTTCAAATATTTAATTGGATTTTAAAACATGTTTATTTATTACGTAATAAATACGATAATTTATATCAGAATTTACATACTTTTTGTTCTAAATAAGTTGAATATGAATTTTGATGGCTTTGGTTTAACCAATATATTGTAGATTAGCGTGTACTTGATTTTACAGAAAAAAATTCTATCCATACATTGTTGATTTTTTCTTAAATATGGTAAAAAAACCTTATTAAGCGTATTTAATTCCGTTAATACCATAACTTCTGTATATCCATCGTCTTACGTGAGTTGAATTTTTTAGAATATTTTCTTAAACTTCAACTTCTTTTGAAATAACCTCAATAAAGAAAAACTATTTTATTTGTTTAATCAGAGTTATTTATATTTTCTAATAACTTTTATATAATTAATGGAAGTTTAATTAAAAATGTATTTTAATTTATATTACAAAGTTGTAAAATATCAGTGAAATAAGTATATATGCTATATTAGATTTAAGCTGTATTTGATATACTTTATATATATTAATATATAGCATGTAAAAAGTTAAGATTTATTAATTGTTTTTAATAGAAAAAAAAATTATAATTTGGTTGAATAATTTTTTTTTTTAAATATTGTTATTATTTTATTTTCATATTTCACATTTTATAATAGTTTGATAACATATATTATGTACATATTTTATGATAAACTATGATAAAAAAAATGTATGAAATATTATTATTGCTCACAATAGAAAAAATAATAAGTTTTTCGCGGTTATTTTTATGAATATTTGATTTTTTTCATATATAATAAAATATTTATAAAGTTACACGATAGATTATAAAGTATTCATTATATTTAAGTTTATCGTGATTCCTTGAGTATTTTAATTTTTTTCGTCTTTTTTTCTCGTTCCTTTTATTTGGCGTGCATAATTTTTAAGCCCTCCCTTTTTTCATGGTAAATTAAACTTGTTATTAAATATAAAACTTTTTTTCCTTGAACCTCCCTTTGTGTCCTAAAAATTTTTTTTTCGATACAGATGTGAAAGTATGCAGCAAGAGAAAAAAAAAGAAAAAAGAGAAGATTTTTATGAACTTTTAATTATAAGATTTGCAAGTAATTCCGAGTTTTCTGCACCTTGTGAAACTTGGACATGAGCTCAACTTTGTCAGAGAGGAATTACCCACTAGTGAAATCACCAGTGTACGTAAAAATTACATTTACGCGATATGTAACTTGAAGTTCATTCAATAGATGGCTCAACGCATCTTCTATGAAATTTTACCTTTTAGGTTATAATTAGAAATTATGGTGCTTTAAGCACTTGCTTTTTTTATCAAAGACGTCATGTCATCACACACTTTTAGGTAGATGCCTTTCGTCGCTCATAGATTATACTGTCACTTAAATAACTGTATAATGAAATTAGACTTTTTAAAGGCATAATTTACTTTACTCTAATCAAATCCAAAACCCTTATGCGCGTTAGGATCACATTACGTATGTACACTCTTCCCTACTTCTTCTCGTACATATACACAAATATTGCCACACACATTGTAACACCGCGAATTTCTCGTTTCTGAGAACTTCCCGAACTGCGTTTACAAATTTTTAAAACTATTTTATTTAATTGATCACCACACTTCTCAATTTTTCACTTCACCACACTACTAATTTTAATCACAATAAAAAATTTTATTTTCATTGGAACGAGTCCCGTTGTTAAAAAACTTTCCGTCGGGCTGCCAAATATACCCGTGGTCAACACTACCGAAAATGATTTTATTCTATACAACACTACTGAACAAATTACCCTAAATCTACTTATTATTCAACTAACATTAATTTAAATACCAACAAAATATAGATATACATATAATATACAATATTAAATCAATATAAAATCTTTTATTGTATTATTAACAAAATTCTTACCTTATTTAATGATGAACAGATATTTATTTTTTTTATTATAAATCGGATACAAATGAATGATATAAAATTTCCACTTGTAGATTTACTGTAGATTTACCTTAAACGTGCTCCAATTAAATATTTATTTTATATGATTAAATGCTCCTTTCATATGTATAGCAAAATACCTTTCTCTCCAAATTGTAGTTGTCATATATATAATATTTGATATTCCCAGTAATATTGTAATTGAATAATAAAATAATTAACTTACACTGCTCAAATTTAAAGATTCACGTTTTATTAATAGCACACTGAATTCACCAAAGGCTAACTAATAATTGAAAAATGGCTTTCCTTTATTCTCGAAAAGAAGTCGAATTTCAAAAACCACACTACTTTAAAAATTCAAAATTTTAATATACTTATACCTGAATTTGCGTGTGAAACCCTTTACACGGGCTACACCCCGTCAAGCTCCCCCTCGTCCTGTACTTTTCGAAATAGTGGAATTATTGGCTGTTCGAAAACCTCCGCAAAGTTGCACGTTTCTACTTAATTTTCAAAATTCCACTTGATGCCGATAATTCCAGAATTGGCTTTACCGGCCGTCGCGTGACGGCACAAAATACCTTACTTCTTACTACCACACTGTAACTCTCTGCACAAACCATATATATGCAACATATATATTCAACACTACTATCTATCTATCTCTTTCTCACTCTAACCTACACAACTGGCATACAGAGAGCACCTTGATCCCACGAGACATCCGGTCACACTTCCTAATCTGCCGGCCGGCCTCGTGACAGAATGTAAACAGTGTAAGGGAATTTACTTCCACTGACATTATTTCAAAAATAAATCAAGTTACAGGAAAGGACGCGTATATAAGTATTATTTATTGCATTAAGTTAATTCACTACTTCTCTTTATTCCCCCAATCTATCATTTCAAATATATTAATAAATAACATTATTTACAGGTTTGCAGTGATGAATAGTCATATACTTAGAATTATTTAATGAAAACTATTCATCACAACATTTTCAGCTCGTAAACACATATCCAATAGGAATATACATTACTTTTCTTTTAATTTCGGGTATTTTTCTCGTCTTATACCTTATTTTCCTGTACTGTACTCTATGTTCTCACTATGGTGCTTGGCTTCCACCAAGGACCTCCCTTGGCTAATTGGTGCTTTTCAGCACCCTCTCAGTCAGAATTATACTATCTTTCAAATAAACTTTCAACAAAAAAGTAAGAGGTGTATATAATTGTATTCTTTAAATTATGGATATAGCCAATGATCTCGAGTCTCTGACCCAAAACAAGCTCATGGAGAATATTCAAGAGTTGGTTGCTGGTCTAAACGTGATTCTTCCCCTTCTCGCCCTCTTTCCCTTCGTGTTCTTTTTTCCATCTGCCTTCTATAGAAGGTTTCTCGATCATATAAAACAGGAAGAGATAACCCCTAAAAAACGTTAAATTGATTTTGAAGAGAGGAGCCGACCGAGCAAACGAGGTGCTTCGGGAACCTCAATCGCGTCTAGATCTTTATTCCCGCTTTCATACTTCTCATTCACCTTCATTATTGCGGTCAACCAAGTAGACCATTTCAAAATAAAACCATTGCTTTTTTCTTTACTTTTTAATCCTTCATCCCACAATCATTGTAAGAAATAAGGCTGATTGTTTTAAAATGGGATCCAACCTTAACACTCCAAAATCTTCTGCTAAATGGATTACCTTGTATATAACTCATTATTGATTCATATATATCAGTAACCAGGATGATCTCTATCAGTTCCAATGCTGATGTCTCATTGATCCAGTTGTAGTTAATCGTGTCATTAATGTTGTATTAACTCAGATAGCTCTTGTTTAATAAAGCTATTAATTTCTAGCCCCTAGAATTAAATCTCCAGTGCAGGTGTGAGGATACGATCAAAGGAAAATTTACTCTCTTACACAAGATAGTATGAGTGGTCTACCCTAAGCTCAATGTACAGACGCTGATCATATGAGTCATAAAACCTTATTTTTTATTTTATTTTAAATATTTTGTATTTTATTTTTAAGTTATTTTGTTTTTAGAGATTTTTTTTAGGTCTAAGTAAAATCCTCGTATGATCCAACACGAATCACCTGCAAGAAAGTCGTTTTAAATACACCTACAATTATTTCACTGCTATCTGGCGTAGTGCTTTCTGTGTAAAGCAGACCGATATAATCGTGGATACAACTCTGCTATGATTCTCTTCGACATTAAACAGATGTCGGTGTCCTATTCAAGATGATTATATTGAACTTTCCGTCCTCTCTTATTGAAATCTTAAACTCCTACCTTGTCCCCAGAATCTTTTAAGTTAGAAATAGATCAAGTTGGAAGTCTGTTAAGACTTTAAGTTTGGTCCTATTATCTTAAACATCTATTTAAGTGACCAATCCAATCTCAGTCCCCTGATTGTTGTCCAATACAACCACAATTTAGCTCTCCTTCATCTGTTACTTGAAGTTCGCTGTCAGGATCAATAGATTGATTCTAATATTATCAAGTAGTTACTGGAAGCGAAATTTCACATAAACCCCAAGAGATATTTTACTCAAACAGATGAACCCACCCTTCCAATATCAACATTTTTCGGTGCACAGTGATCAGGTCCACTAACTTCCAGTATTTAGGAACCTAGTTTGATAAATCCTGCTAATGGAATAAGCAGATTTGATATAATAAATGCAGAATTATTACCGACCGTGTGTTTCATGAATTAAATTACGTGCTTTGTCCGTCATAATCAGCGGCATTATTTCCCTTAACGAGATAAAATCTATCTTATTATAACCTGTTTTAGTTTAATTAATATTCTGAATTTTGAATTAGATTATTTTTTATTTGATAAACGTGGAAATAATGGACCATGGATCATTTTTCCACCTGTAAAATTTTGGCAGATCGTAGGATTTTCGTTTGTGTGTATTGGTATCCGTAATTTGCATATTATTGAATTTTTTATAGAAATATTTATTGCTAGTTAGTGTTTTTAATAATAAATAAACATTGATTCTTAAATGAATTACTTAAATTAACTACTCGATGAGAAATCTATTCTTTACTATCGTGGTAATAGTTTTTTTATATTTTTGAACCCCATTTCAGATAAGCAAAATATAATTATTATATTACCATTAATATTCCTAAGTGAATATATTAAAAAAAGAGTAATATTACTTCTTCAAAAATTGACCGTTTAATAATTTCTACATTTGCTTTAGATGTAAATAATTTTTCTATATTAAATAATTAACTTTTATGAATTATATTTTTGTACTTTATATAAATTTTGTATTTATAATAATATTAATAAATATTCATAAATTTAGGTTTATTATGATTGGGTGTGTGCTCTAATTCTTTCCTCTTTTTTCTTTCTTCTTCGTGTTATTTCCGCAACCCCTCCTTCTTTTTTTGAATTAAAATTATTGTTAAAAATAGAAATGATTTTTTCTGAACGAGCCCTTTATTCCTAAACAAGTATTATTATCATTATTATTATTAAAGTACTATTATTAATACAGTACTTAGCGATATTAAGAAAAAAAATCATGAATTATTAAAATTTATTATAAAAAATAAATACAGATAACTTATTAATGTACAAAGAAACATTTTATAAAATAAAAATAAGGTAAATAGTGATAAGAAGAATAATTATAAAAATTTATGTCAATGAAAAAGTCAATTCAATTTCAAATAAAAAATATTATTTTGTAATGTAAATTTATAGATTATTGTGTTTATTAAAATATAGAACATAATTATTACTCAAATACATTAACAATTGAAATAATGTAAAATTTTGTAAAAGAACATCGTTTTAATTAACATCATTGTTTATATATTAGTTTTAAATATTATTATAAATTAAATTGCTTATACAATAAATATAATGGATAACTAATAGGTGTAGTAATATTTTCGTTGACAATTCACATTTGAGTGAAAAAGAAGATGAATCTATAATTTATTTATTATATTTTTTATATTATAGCTTCATACATATGCACTAGTATTTGTATGTATTTAGTTAAATTAATATAGTTATTTACTTTCCTCAATTATTTTCTAACAATTTAAATTAAATAAATTGTAGAATAATATTTATATATAATTATGCATAATTTTTTTTTATAAGTCATCGAAACAACACTCTCTTATATATGTATTTTATAATTCTAATAAAATATAGTCAATTATCATATACAAAATTTAATAAATTAACATAAAAAATACATGTACTTTAATTAAATAATATATGCATAAATTTCTAAAGAATTTTGTCGAACATCATATTGAATATATTGATTCTCTATCTAGTGCTGCACTCTAGCGATATGTACTAGTTTCAAAACACTATCATGTAAACTCCAACGATAACAAATATCATAAGACATTTGCTATCGTTTAATTAATAAATACAGTTTAAGTACACATTATTCTGTACATATAATTATTATATAATAATAATATTTAAGCAGCTGATGTTACATTTAGGTAAGCAGCCAATTTGGAAGCGGACCTATTAATCTGATCAATTGCGCCTCTAGCACTTTTTACTGCTCTTTCTGCTGCTTTTAATGAATCTGCTAGTTTATCCCCATTTCGATTTATAAATGATTTCAACTGAAATTTAATTTTTAATTACATTTATTTATATCCTGTATAAATATTAACATAAACATTGAGCTTTCGAAAAAGCTTAGTTATTAAATATGTTTTTATTAAGTAGCAAAATAGAGTAAATAAATTCATTTGAATGAAATTGAACAAAAATTATGATTTATCAAAAAAGAATCAGCCATAAATC
This sequence comes from Eupristina koningsbergeri, assembly GCA_018907245.1. Classification (NCBI taxonomy): domain Eukaryota; kingdom Metazoa; phylum Arthropoda; class Insecta; order Hymenoptera; family Agaonidae; genus Eupristina; species Eupristina koningsbergeri. The sequence continues at coordinate 301,453 of JACCHV010002889.1, read as the reverse complement.
TCTTACTAGTATATATTAAATTATTTACAATTATTGATACATACAAATTATAATTAAAAATTACCTTAGATTCTTCTTCATCAGAAGTTATTTTTTCTCCTATAGTAGAGAAGATTTCTTCCAAAAATGAAACACCCCTACTATAAAATTTAAAAAATATTTCTAATTAAATAATGACTTAGTATGTTTTATTAATAATACTGTAAATTAATTACGAACAATGCAATAATTTTTGCGAAGTTTTCTTCAATGTAATTTAATGTTATTTCAATATTCTTACTCGTTCGTCCTACAATACCTCGAATAATAGGAAGTCTATCCTGTTTCGCTACATCCGAATCGGGATTGATAGAAAAGTCGAGGTACCTTTAATTATGTAATTAAAAATTATGTAGATAATTATTTAGTTGGATTATTACTACCTGATTATTCATTGAGATATACTTATAAATAAAAGTAGAGTTACTGCTGCAGGTTAATGCATTCATCATAATTGACTTCTCTGTATAATAATTTGTTGTCAAGAATTTTTCCCAAAATTTTATCAAGTCATCGTTGTTGCTATGCTCAATACCAACACAGTATACAAAGTTTTTTAAATTGACCGGTACACTGAAAATATAAAATAATCTCATTATAAATTCAGCATTAATCGAGGGATTTTTTCCTTCTTACTGTTTATTTTCGTCGGCAATCCAATCATTGAAAATTGATTTTGCCTTCAATATACAATCTTCAAGATCTAAATCGCACGCAGTACCAAGAATTAAATTACGCTGAACTTTTTTTAAATGTGTTTCTGATGGTTTTTCTTCAAAACTTAATTTTTTATAAATTGGAGTTAATAAATCAATTGCGAAACGCTGTAAGAAAATAATACAATTTTAAAAGTAAGAAAATGTAAAAACGATAAATAATATTTTAAATTAAAGTTCATGAATATTTAAATCTAATATTAATTTTAATTTTAAAAAATATTTTGTAAAATTAAATAATATTTCGTAGTTTATATAAGAAATAAATTTATAACTAATTTATAATTTATTTTAATTCGTCATTTAAATTAATATTAAAATTTAAATTAATATTTAAATTGTATACATGCATCTTAAGAAATAATTAAAAATTATTTGTATTAAATAATAATCAAAAACACAATAATGAAAAATATTTTACAATTGTACAGTATTTTGGAACTCCAATCCGATAGTCATAATCTAGCATAGTTATTAAAAAACAAATTTTTTTATAAAATTAAAAATAACAAAAAATATCAGAGAATCCAAAAAAATATAATGTGTCTTTATAGTGTTAATTATTAAATTTTTAAGTATTTTCAGTTGAATTATTATCAACATAGAAATATATACATTAATAAAATTTGATTCATGTAATATTAAAATATGATTCATGTATTACTACCTCGGAAAGTCAAACTAGTGCCATTCATTTATTAATATGAAAACTAATATAAATTATCTTCATAAATTATCATAAATTATCTTACCCTAAAAGCCATGCGAACATCAAATTTGTTCCTAAGTTTAAAATACAAATAACTAAATGCGGTACTAGCCGTAACCCAAGGCTCATAGTCAGTTTCTCTGTCTAAGTATTCGTAAAGTTTGAATACCTCCGAGTATTCTTTGTACTCGTCTTTTGCCAAGTTGAATGCATCATTGAGAAGAGTAGCTCTATCAATAGGTGCAAGGTGCCAATAATTATCCGACTTCAAAAGTTTCAAAAGTAATTCCAAATTTTTTTGTGAATATTCGCTGCGATAGTAGCCAATTTGACTTGGATTCAATAGGAACCAGCTATTTTCCATCGCATTTTCTGGTAAATCAAATTCGATGGATTTTTCGGGTCCCAACCACTTAGTAATTTTAATGAAGTTGCTCGAATTATCATTCGCAGGTACTAAAATGTTCAATGGTATCCACCAAAACTGGGCAACTTGTCCATTTGGTTTACTGTAATTTCCTTGGAAAAGCTCTTGGGTAACGCGTAGACGCTTTGGGGATACATGGACACCTCGGACCAAAGGGTAGTGTAGCTGATTTGCCCAGGATTCGATAACTTCACCAAGGGATACTGGTACACTATTTGCACGAGCACTCGAGTTGAATGTCAATTCTAAATATTTATAAAGATCTGGTGGAGTTGCAGTATCCAATTGTCTGAAACGATTTTAAATAGAAAAAACATGCTGTAAACAGAATTTGAACATTTATCATTATTATTATTTATTATTTGTTTCTTGGAATGTCTGGATAATTTATTGAACATGAATTTTTAATAAAATTTATATATAGATGGTAATAACCCAATGACCCAATAATCATTGTATTATGTTTCTGTAATTTTATTTTACTGTATCATGTTTATGTTATTAACTATCTCGAATTTTTTGGTATTTTTTTCAAGTAGTGGGTATTAATACTAAAGCATTCGGAAGATGATTGCTATTTAATTTTTCCTAACAGGACAATGCAATTCAATTTTGTTTGTTATGTTGTTATAAAAAAATTATATAAAAAGTAAGCTTTCTCAATGTTGAGTATAAATATTTTTTAACGAAAGTATGAATATATAAATTTTTTTTTATTTGAATACATGCCTATATAATTTAAAATATAATGAAATATTATGTTGGTATTGATAATAAACGGAATAAGATATATTTTTAAAACGAGAAAATCATGACAAGACTAATGAAAATGTATAAGATTATTCTCACTTTCCCTCAAGATATGAGCGAATTGCATCTTTAAATAGTTTTTCTCCCATTACTTCAGAGATCATGCGAATAACCGCAGCAGCTGAAAAGTAAAGATTACTATGAAAAATACATAATATAAATTATAATATAGGCAGCACTTGCCTTTATTGTAAGTGATAAAGTCGAGAGAACTTTCTGCGGATTTTGAACTGCCAACATCGATCTTATTCATTAATTTATTGTGATCCTTAGAATCGTCAAATAGACAATTCTGAGTAACTTGCATTGAAAACATATTCATATAGTTCCAATCCTCGTGAATAGTTGACAGTATTAGATAAGAAAAATAAGTAGCAAAGCCTTCCTTTAACCAAGGATAACTCCAGAATTCTGGAGTGACTATATTTCCAAACCATGTATGGGCGTACTCGTGAGCTATAGTCACGAGGATCCTGGGAAGATGCTGTAAAGGTGTGTCATTCATATGGACATTCATTGAGGATTCGCGATACGTTATTAAGCCCCAGTTCTCCATAGCGCTGAACTTAAAATCCGGCACTGCTATCTGCTCAATTTTTTGCAGAGGATTCTTCAATCCCATCCAGTCCTGAAGTGCTGAGTAAATTTTGGGGCCGTCGACAATCCCCGGACTCGAGGTTAAGGACCACGAGAGATTAGAGTCGTCGAGTCGTGTCCATAACCAGAGACGTGAGTCCGAAGAGTTTATTCGGTGAAAGTCATGAATTGCCCAACCCAAGAGGTACGTTGACATCCTTGGAGTCCTCGAGAATGTCGTAATGTAATAGTCTAGTTCACCCCTAAATTCGATAAATTGACATTAAAAATGTATTTTAAAGATTAAAAATATTTTTATAATTTCTTTTCTTCTCGTTTTATTCTCATTATGTGAATTATTGTGTAAATGACTAAATAATGCTTCTTAATTAATACTTTCTCAAATTTAAAATTACATTTTACTTTTTAATGAAAGTAAGATAATCAGAATGAACTTTAATCTAACCTTCCTAATTTTAGTGAAAATGAATGAAAACCAAACCAATATTTGGTTAATTTCCAACATTTCAATCACGTATAAATACTTTTTTATAAGACAATAAACTGGTGGGTGCAAACAATGGATATAAATCAATATTGCTGTATATATTATATAAAGATCATAATGTGCTTGTGAAATATATGATATACGTGACAACTTGAAAAGATTCATGTGTACAACCATCATTAATTCCAGCAATTGACATTTGTGAAATGACTTCACTTATAACGCGGAATGAATATTGTAAATGTATGTTAAGCAAGTTTACTTACGCTATTTCTCGTGATTCTTCATTAGTATTTGAACTCACTGTTTCATTTTGGTAATGTCCAATACGAAGTTGGAAAGTTGCTTTAAATCCTGGTTCATCCATGCAAGGAAATGCTCGTCTTGCATAAACGGGCGAAAATTGTGTAACCGCTATCCACCTTAATGATATTTAGTATTATTAATATTTCGTTTAAATATAAATAATAATACATGAATATACAAATCAAAATTAACTATTGCATTTTTTATTTATTATTTTTATAATTTTTTTTTTTTATTTAATTACTTGAAAAGTAAAGATTATCAAGTATTATTTTTGATAAAAATAAATATTACAGGTAACAAAATTAACAAATGGGAGTTACTTTTTCATTATTTTACACTCGATAAAATAAATTATTTGAAAACAACATATCAATAAAACTGGAAGAAATTGAAAATAAATAATTTAATACTAGTAGGACTTTAAAATGTTTAAATATTTGAAAAAATATATTTTTGTGAATTTTATAAAAAAGTCGCTCAAAATGTAATATTATTTTGTTTTTTTTTTTTAAATGTGTATAGTTTTAAATTGTGATATATACAATTAAAATAAAGTTAAAAAATACAATATTTTAGAATTATTTTATTGGAAAATTGTGTATTAATAATAATAAAAAAATAAATAGCGTGCCGTTACATTAATTATGACTGCATATCGTACTTTAAAAAATATGAAAATTTGTATAGAGGCTAATTCTTCTTTTTAAACAATTATTATTACTTTGAAATATATGTGTAATTAATTTATTTTGAACTCTAGGTAATCTTATACATGATAAAATTAAAGAAGCTCATAATATAAAGTATAAATAATAATAATTTTATTACGAGATGTAAATTATAATTATTAGTAGCTTTGAAATACGTAATTTCCACAATTGAAATATAAAAACCATGAACGTTTGCATGACGTATAATAAGATAAAAGCATTTTACTCCCTAAATTTTTTTTTTTTTTTTGCAAACCTGCAGTTTAATTTAAATGCAAAAACATTAGTCGGGTTAATCTACTAATTATTGTGCACGAACTAAATACCTTTTCTTATTCTTTGTTCTGTAAGAACTTCTATAAAAACCAAAGAAGTCATCCCGCACTTCACCGATGAAGTGCATTTTTAACAAATACTTTCCTGGTGTTAAATTATCATTAAAGGAGATAATGTAAAATTGTGTCTCATCCTCATGATACTGACTATTTGCGACTATTCTCTCCAAAGTACCATTCGACAGAACTCGCAGGAATACCATTTCTTTATCGATTATGTCAAGGTACTGGGAATGGAGTTTGACTTGATTCGTTTCCGCAATCACAGATAAATTCAGCGTCACCACTCCTTTATAGGAATAATTACCCCTGGTGATATTCGTGTACAAAAGTATGTCGTAGTGCTCGGGGACAATACTTTTCGGCAGTCTATAGAGCGAGGAATTTTTATTTTGGCTGGCCTCGGCACACAAGATGTAGATACCGAAATAAAACACACCGATGCACACAAATTTGCCCATGATCGAACGCAAAACTTTATAGGCTTAATAGTGGTCTTGACCTACGGGAACGCGATCGTTGCACGTCCTCGCGAGACGAGGACAACCAAGAAACTGCGCTGGGAGTTAGACTTGCTGCAGGCTTGTAAGGATTCTCAAGTATTAATTGTCCTAGGGAGAAGCTTGATCTGATCAATTTTTTTTTTTTTTTTTTTTTTTTTTTTTTTTTTTTTATTTATAAGCCTTTATCTCAAAAACGATAACGGTTGTTTTTATTTATTTATAATGCAATTTGTTTATTTATATGTTGTTTAGGTGTGCGTGCAATCTTGCTTGTATGTGCCGAGCACGTTATGCGCTCGCGTGCACATGTGGCTTCGCGTGTGCATGTGTTATGTTTATGTGTTTATATGTACATAGATGCACGGATGAACTGTATTCTATGTATTATATTCTATTTACTGTGTACGCTATCTCAAATCAGGAAAATCATTTATCTTGCAATATTGTTTTAAATGATATTTGATTCTTTAAGGTGATAAAATATATATGATACTGATTGCTCTATTTACTTTCAAATTGAAAAAAAAATTGCTAATTATATATAATAACAGGAGATTTTTATCGGTATATTAATTTATTAAAGTTATTGACATGCAAGTGACACTTTTTTAGTTTAATGTGAAAAATATTATGTACATAAGAGAATTAACATAAATTTACCCTATGTTTACATTAATTGAAATATTTTGTTTACATAAAACAAATGTATAAGTTATTTTTCTTCGTATTTTTTAATTTTTTAATCGCCTTTTGAAATTTATAAATTATAGTGATGGTATCAATGCGATTTTAATTAATAGAAAAAGAAATACGCAGAGTATAATATTTATAATAAACATTTAATTATTATGTCTATTAATAGAATGATATGATAAGATAAATTTCATAATTATTTATTACCTTACGAAAGATAACAATTAAATATTATTAAAATTATTTTGAAATGAATTATTTAAAATGACATCTATAATATTTAATTCATTAAATTTAACTCAGATTGAAAAAAAGTATTTGCAAAATAAATAAATTTAAATATAGAATATTTCATATTATATTGTATTTTATTTATAAAAATTAAATTATTGAAATAGAAATAAATACTTGCATCCATGAATAAAAAACACATTTATATATCTATTGATACTTATTTTAAAATAAAAATATTTATTTTTGAACTACTATATTGTATTACTATATCATAATGATAAAAATTATATTATAATACTGATTATTACAATAATATTCCTTTTATTACTACTTATTTTACAATTTAACTTTATTTTTACTTACTTAATTTATAGATTTTGTATTTTTAATCTATAAAACATTATTAAAATTAATAGATATAACTTAAAAAAATTACTTTCAAATTATCTTTTTTTTTATTTATTAACTTTTATGATTTATTAGGATTTTAATTTTCTTTCACTAATGTATTCTATTAAAAAATTTGTTTTAACCTATTTACTATTTAAATAGTTTAAAATTTACTGAGATTATATAATATAAAGCATTTAAAAAGGAAATCAAGGTTTAAGGACAATTTATATATACATATATATTGATTAACAATTACGTGCATTTGAAGAGTCACGTAGAAAATATATAATTTTGAATGATTTTTATTATAAATTTCTATTATTAGATTTCTGTATTAATTTTAATTTCAATGCAGACTTATTTTTTTACAATTAATAAATAATAATAATAATTTTCTATTTTTAAATAATTTCAGATTTGCATTCAAGTGTCAAGAAATAATAATAGTGCCTTGAAATCACCGATTAATCTTTCTATAAATATCAATTATTGGCATTATAATAAACTAATTACAAGATAATAGAGTGAACTAAAAAATTTCGAATATTCAATTTAATATTTTTTATATTTTCAAAGCGCATATACTTATTTACCAATTATTATGATTATTCATTAAAAATCAACACCGTGTGTATGTATTCGTGGAAATATATCAAAAATTTGAAATATAATATGTATTCTTCGATATTAAATAAAAAATATGAATTGTATTATATTTTATCAACAAAAAAACTTTTTAAAAAACCGAGAATATATAACAAAAATGTTATTATTTTGTTAATACAGTTTTAAATAATAGTTAGAAAATGGTTTTTGCATTACCTCAACTATTATTTCAAAGTATATTAATTAGGTTATATTTTAACACAAAGTACAACGTTTCCTATAAAACAAAGCAGTTTATGTAAATTTGGTGTACGTGTGAATCTCGGGCACCTAAGCAAAATTACCCCGTTTTATTTAAAATTAGAACAAGCAGTTTTGACTTATAATTGTCGTTAGCCTTCTGATGCAAAGCTCAATGGTAGTCGCACTGTAAATCAGAACAATCGTAATTACCAATAGAGGAGTTAACTTTGTAAAGAGAGAGAGAGAGAGAGAAAGAGAGAAAAGAAGAAGGAATAAAAAAAAAATTGTAAAATAATTAAACATTACAAGTAAAATAAACGATCCGAAAAGCGTGATACAATGGCTGATCGTGTATCCGCGAATATTAAGAAAAGATGTTTGCCGCGTGTCAGTTAAATGATTTATTTGAATGATCACATGTTCATCGTTCATCATCCGCGGGTATCGCTTGCGGTTCGATTAAGCGATCGGTGATCGTCACCAACGGCATCGACAAGTTTTGTCATAGCGTAGCCTTGGTGAGACCTTGAGTTGACCCCGCTTGTGCTTGTCGATACGGGTAGGACAAGTGGCGAGCTCTCCTATGTATATGTGCCACATGCTAGGATTTGCATGTAATTGAAATAGCCTACATGTAATCCGTGCTCTAGGCACGGGATCGAGGTTTACTCGCGTTCCGCAGATCTCCATATTGGAAGCTGAGCGATGTACCAAATGCCACCACGATGAGCTTGCACACATACATCCATCTTGTCTCTTTACTTTTCGCTTCTTCTTTTTTTTTTCTCTTTTTTCTTTTTTTTTTTTTTTTTTTTTTTTTTTTTTTTTTTTTTCCCGCTTTGAGAGTGTATATGGAGAGTGTATATTAATGCTCGGCTGCGCATTTCAGCTTATCGAGCTAGTGAGATTTATCTGTTTTTACTTTATAAATATTTTAACAATAAATTGTTCGCGAGAATTACGCGTGCAGAGCTATTATTCTTTAAGATAAAAATTTAGGCAATTAATTCGGTAGAAACTAATATCTGCGATACACAAATAAAAACTTTTTATTCGCGATTTTTATCAAATTTTACTCAGAGTTAAAAAAAAAAAAAAAAATAAAACGTTATTTAGTAAAAGATATAAAAGTCGGAATCAGCATTATCCTATCAATTATAATTCTGCATTTTTGCTTCTTTTATACCAATGCGGCTGATAGATTGTAATTTTTAGTTTATTTAACTTCAAAACTTACACATATTGACACATATGTCCAGTTTGTACATATTCAGAAAAAAAATGCTATTCCACGTAAAAAATAAAATGAAAGATTTTTATTCTGTTTCTCTTTATAGAAAATTTTTATAAATAATCATAATAGAAATTAGAATAAATATCAAAACTTGAGTGAAAAAAAATAAATTAATAAAAATATCATAATTTTCAAACTGCTTTAATAATTATTTTAGTTTAATCCTCGATCCAACAACAGTTTCCTATTCTAACAATATAGTATTTTGAATACGATAAATAATCACCACAATTAGTGAGTGAAATGATATTCTTGTTTTGTTCGGATTTTGAATAATGAATGCTAGTATAAGTAAATAGAAATTAGATATATATAAATCCAAAGTTAATGTATTTAAATTTTGTATCAGTAGTATCTTATCAGATTATCTTCAATTTACAATTTTATTTACATTGCATACTAAATTTTACTTAAGAAAATAATATTAATTCTGTTAATGTAGATTCACTCAGAAATAATTTTAATTCATTCTCTTTTATAATAAATAAATTATTTTATTTGTTATTTATAATGTGATTTGTATATAATAATACAATTTAAATTATGTGTATAATCAGTATTATTCATTTTTACGGAAGAATTATTTGTAACTTTTTGATTTTATTTTGTTTTAAAATATTTTCATAATTTGTAATGGATAAATTGAATTAAAATTTTAATAGATAAAAATGTAAACTAAAAGCGAAAATTAAGAAAATAAGTTTGGGTAATTATATTTCAATCTCACATTTTCACATTTACATATTTCTATTTTATATAAATACATTAAAAATGGAATAAAGGGATTTTATACGGTCTCCGTTTAATATTTAAGCAAAACAGTAATGGGAGTTTTAAAGGGTTTTTAATGACATTGATTTCTAATCTAAACGAGCATATTAGTATACAACTTCCTTGTCTATCAATTAAAAATTTACACGATGTTTTATCATTCAATATAATGCAATTTTTACTTTTTCGAAAATAGATAATTACTTGCTTTTAATGAGCATAGCTTATGCCATTTAATGAGTTCCTGGGTTCTTTTAATGAGTTGGTGCTTTCATATCTGAAAAAATAAAAAAATCAACTTTTTGCATTTCTTGTTATCGATTATAATGAATACTTTAAGGATTCCTTCTTACCAACTCTTTTATAATGCATTAATGAAAATTAGATATATTATTCATAATTAGTACTTTCATTTCATTTATAAATTATTCTAGAAATATACTTCAAAATAATTCGAGTAAAAAATTAATAATTCTATTTTGTTTAGCAAATTTTAAATTCTAAGATCCTTGATAAATTTCACGTATATCTTAATATTTGTTCTAATAATAACACAATTATTTTCTAGTAAGAATTTTTTAATTTAATTTATTATTAATTTTGAAATTATTTATTTGATTGTGTTACTTTGTATTTTAATAATAACATTCAATGTTTCTCTCTGTATAGATTACAAAAAAAAAGTATTGAATTATTTTAGAGTATTTAGAATAATTTTAGGTATAACGTTATAAAACAAATTATTTTACTTAGAAACATCATATGCAGACTTTTATAATTACATTTTACTAATATAGATAATAATTTTTTACAAATATCATCAAATATTTAATATAATTTATTAGTTGCTTTATTAAAGTAAGATAGTAAATATGATTAATTTGCTATTTTAAATATAATTTCGTTTTTTAAAATATAAAAAAGATTTATTTTTTATATTATATTAATGATAAAATTTATATTTATATATTTAAAATTTCTTCATATCTTTAATCATTAGATACATTTACAATAAAATATAAGAAAAAATTAAATTTATTAAAAAAATATTTATAAATTTTGTAATTATTAAAAAGTATTAAATTATTGTATGAGAATAATATAAATTTTTAAATTACAATGCAGTTGTAATACATTATTTTATTACATTTAATTATTACATTAATTTATTAGATTTTTTAAGACTATAAACGTATTTTGAATTGTTACATAAATATTGATGTTTATTAAAAAAATGAAGGATTTCATTAATTTAAGACATTTATTCTTTTTAGCTACTATAAAAAGGCAATTCTCTTTTGTACATTAGCTTTTACTTTATATTTGTTTTATTGTACTAAAACGGCTTGAGATAGTAAATCTTCAAAAGATCTTATTAAGGAACAAAACGAAGTGAGTAAATAACTTTTCGTGAAAAAGAAGATCATAATTGAGTTAAAAAAAATTCAATTACATTTTGAAATTATACAATAATAGTTACTAAAATATAATAATGTGAATATTAACTAAGAGCTTATTTCATAGTGTTACATAGTTTATAATATAGAAATCTTTTTTTTAAACATTTATTAGATCGATTTTTATAAGCTTAGAAAACAACCATGAAGGTTTCACTCGTCCAAAGTAATTTCAACAATTTCCAGCTTAAATAATAAAAAATAAAAATTAATGCACTTTCCTAAGTCAATTACTTACTAAAATCAATGTTGATTGAAATATTACTTTTCAAATAAAAATAGTCTTGTAAATCTCAGTAACAAAGTTTAAAAGCAATATGAATTGCTTAAATTATAATTGCACTATTGCATAATTTTGAATATACAATATATCTTATTTTATTATAATCTTTTTAATTTACATACGTAATGTAAACTTTTAATATAGCTCGAATAATATTGAAGTAAAATCAATACTGATTATAGTCGAAATTGCAAATATCAAAATACATAAATATTGTATTAAACATTGAAATATTTATTATTTTTTTCTAAAAATAATAGATTATATATATAGATTATATAAGATAAAATTTAAGTCTGGATCATCAAAAATCAAATTGTATTCAAATTAATTTTTTATTTTTTCAAAATAATACATTTTATAATTAATAAATCCAATATTTAGGTAATACACGTAATATAATTTTTAATACATGTGGAGATCAATTCTTTCATGAAAACTATTCTTATAAAATGTAATGAAATATTGGTTATAAAAACAAACGAAATTATAATTGATTAGAATTTTTGTAATAATAAAAATGGAATTATGACTATAAGAATTTATGAACATAAAATATATAATAAATTTATTTTCTTACATCATAAATTCAATGCATGTGAAGTGAATGGATGGGTTATCCATCTATATTGAGTCTTAAAAAATAATGCTGTTGACAATATTCATATGATAAATTGGTAGTGGGTAAATAAAAAGATTTACAAAAAAATTTCTACAGAACTTTTTTTGCAATACTTTTTTTATTAGCTGTATTATTAGAATGAAATCTATACGCATGAACTTTGTAGATTTTCTATGAGGAATATATTTTATTCTTTCTAAAAAAGAGAATTAATTATATATAATGCTGTTGCATACTTATTTATATGACAAAACCGTATTAGTATTGCTTATTTTAGGAAAAACATTCATAAAATCTATATTTTAAAAATTAAAATATGTTTTAATTTAAAGATTGAAACAACGAAATATTAGTTTTAAAAAATCAGTTTGACGCGTTTTTGAATAAAAAAAAAAAAAAAAAAAAAAAAAAAACAAAAAAACGAAATGTTTGGAAGCTTTTTGTCTTTTCGCGACTTTTCCTTTACCCTTCGCTCAGTTTTTATCAGCCTTTTTTCATCCTCCATACTGAAAAAGGTATTTATATAAATGGCAGAAGCAGGTTTTTTCTTTTTCATCTCGCGTCTTTTTCTCACAAAGGATGGAGTTGCCGAGGTTTCGTATAAAGATGCTGATAAAAATGTAGAATGGAGGTGTCATGGGACGGCGTCAGGTAGAGGGTAGAGGTATATATCCCCTGGAGCAATCGCCCCGGTTGTCATCATCGTATCGCCATTCTTATCGTGTACAGAAGAAACCGGATGAAATCGCTGAGCGGCGCTATTACAAAGGATCCTGAATTTAACACAGATGACACGAATGTTTTATACATATTATGTATGAATATAACCAAATCTCCACACTATTACATGATTTGCAATCTCTCGCATGATATATTGCTCTTCATTTGCATATACAATGTATAAGATGCATTCCATTACGATTTTAATATATATCATTGAAGTATTTCTTGCTGAGGATGATAATGTAGATGGATTTTCCAATAACGTACCGTGTTTCTGTTTCCGGTCACCCTTCATAAAATTTAATAATTGTTTCATAAATTGTTTAAATTTATACGTATTTAAAATCTTAAAGTACCATTACTGATGAAAATGTAAGAATAAGTACAGAAATGATTAATCAACAATTAACAACTTTTAAGCTGTTTTAATATCTAGTCAATATTTTATGGATTGATACTGAATTATTGATACTGAATTTAAATAAGGTAGATATGTAACTAAGTAATGACGTAGATATATTATTTAAAAGGCGTTTTATGCAATTGTAAAATAATTTAATTAATGTATGAAATTTTTTTAAAAATCTTTATTACTACATATTATAAGAGCTAATTTCCTTTATCATTTTTATTAATCCATTCATTCTTCATCCTTTAATTCATATATTGTAAAATTTTGCAATTCAACAAATCGAAAAAGATCTAATTTATAACAAAATAAAATAGTGGTGTTGTAGTACTTGAAACTTGGTAATAAGAGAAAATTGAATACAGCAAAAGTTTGGAAAGACTTTTATAATTATCATGATCAAAAGGCTAACATCGCCTACATACTGGTTGTTAGAATAGGCCTCATGCTGACCTATTTATTTATTCTCTCTGTAAAATTTCTGAATAATAATGTTATGTATTTAAAATATTTCTCAGTGCGAGAATTGAAATTTTTAAAACCACAAAATATTCCAACAATTGAAAATATTGACTTTGTAATTAAATTCTTATCAATGGACTAATTAAAACATATTGTTTACTGTTAAAAATGTATATATTTTATGGATGAACATTTAATTAGTAATTCAATGTAATAATATTTTTTATACCATTTGAACCAATGGTATTCAAAATTGCCGAAGAATATTTTAAAAATGCAAAATTTGTTATTACTCCTGGTAGTGCTAAAACTGCTTTGAACAATTGTGTGGTATAACCAATAGATTAATTATTAATACATTATAAATGTGAATTATATTTTAATTAATAATTTTTGCATTATTGCTACATTTCCTGTTATAATACATGAATGCATTCAATGAATACGTGCACCAAGCAAAATTTCTAAAATTACACGGAGGCAAAATAATATAAGCCAGTGTTCCATTAGTGCAAACTCCACATTCCCAAAATAAAGGTTTTTAAATAATTGTTTATCCAATTAAGTAAATGTTAAAGGATAAAGTATCAAGCCCTTCCCCGGGATAAGAAAAAATAATTTACAATTACCGCATCAAACATATTATATTATAACGAACATTAAAGAGTGAGGAACATAAAAAGTATAGATATACAATCTGCCGACGAATAGATTGTGTCGGAGTATTTGTATGCTCGGAAAATTCCAAGTTACCGAGCCCGAAGTAACGTATTTTATCTAGCGAAACATTACATTCCACTTTCCGTGCAATGGCAGCCGTAGCTTGTTCGGAGCGTAAAAATTCATGAGATTATCGAGCTCCGTACACTCGGAGACTCTGTATTTGTGTGCAAGCAAAGAGAGAAAGAAAAGGGTTGTTATTGCTTTAAATCAACGAAATAGTATTTGCAGTGGTTGAAAGTTAATGCGTTCCGGCCAGTTAATATCAACGGCCCCCAAAGACGAGGAGCGTATGTTTTGCCTGCGGCCTTTGCAAACTGGCTACCACCCTCCCACCCTCGAATCACCCCCAATGCGATGCTACAATTGCCGCGCAACCCTTGCACCATCGTTGCAACGTCACGGGTCGCCTATGGAAGTGGGGTAATTTCATTACCTTGGTACTTGAAAGCCTGTCTGTCTGCGTCTCTCGCTCTCCACCACCTTTTCTTAAGATAGAGCTATATTGCCTCGGCGTGTTCGAGTGCGCAAACAGTGGTGGAAGTTTTTGATAATCTGATGCGCCTCCCCCGGAGCAAGAAATAAAATGGTTAGGACCAAAATTGAGGAACTATTAGTTAGACGAATTTTGCATTTTGGCTTGCTCTTCAATTTACTAGATATTTAAACCGACATTCGGGATGTATCTAGAGGTTCTTCCTAATTTTGTTAACCGCGTCAAATTTGCAGTTACAAAATACAGGGGTATAACTAAAACTTCAATTTCGCAATATATTTTTTTCGATTTATTATCAGATTCACTTCAATCCATTATCAAACAGATATTTAATGCAAAAATAATAATGAATATTAAAGATTTATCTTTAGGATGTAAATTGTTATTAAATGTTATTAAATTTTAATGCCTTACCGGTTCCAACTTAAAGGTACGAGCAAAAATATATTTTTATATATGAAATGCGAAGAAAATTGAAAAATATAAAAATTAGATGCATACAGTAAAAGTAAATGTAGAAATCTTATCTCTGCAGAAGAGTTATCGAAAAATTAAATTAAATTTCCTTTTTCATTTATCTTTACACGAATATATAAAAATATTTTTTCTGCTTATCTACAAATGGAAGAATAAAAATGATGAATATTAAATAACTATAAATATATATTTATGAATACTATTGATAATTTTCTACTTATATCAAGTAACTTTGTACGAAGAATTATTTCAATATAGATGTGTATATTTATCAGGTGAATAATTTAATCATATCCGTAAATTTATTTACAGAAAACTTATTTTTTATCCAAAATATATATTTTTTTTATAAGAAAAAATTTAAGATTTATACTCTTCTAAATGTTATTACATATATTATAAATGTTTGATAATACATAAAAACTTATTGTAATATGTTTGTTATAACATTATTAAATTATATTATTCAGGTTTCTTAAAAACTAATATTCTATTCAAATAGTATTTTAAGTATAAGTATGTATTTACTAGTAAGAATAAATTAATAAATTAATCAATTGTATTTAATTTTAAACTCATAATTAATAATTATGTAGGCTTAAGAATAGATAAGATATTATTAATTAATGGATTATAGAATATATCTTATATTTCATGTTCGATGTACCTCAGCCAAGAAGATTCGAAAAATGATTTCATATCTTTTATAGAGAAATTGAGTAGATAGAGATATACATGTATACATAAGTACTGTCATGGATTTGGGAATAGTAATTTCTATCTTTTTCATAAAAATATTTTTACATCATAAAGAATTAGAAATAAAAAACTAGAGCAAATAATCGAAGAAAATATTTTTTCATTCTAAAAAAATAAAATTCAATATAAAAAAAAACAAATTATAAATAATTAGAAAAACTGTATTCAAAAGTAAAAAAATTATTCTGATTCATAAAAATGTCGTCAATAGACAAATTTTATATTTACTATTGATAAAATATTTGTTTATTCTACTACCAATAAAAGTCATTCAAATTTTTACTTAAGCTGGTATCATGTATCTGAAATAAAATATGTTTTCCAGATTCAGTAGATTTGTGTAAAATGACATTATAATCATAAATAAAAACTGATTTTTCCTAATATACTTAATCCACACAATTAATTTCAATAAAAATTTACAAAATAGTATAAATATTATAATTGTTTATATACTTGCTTGCATTACGAATAGTAATAGAGTAAGATATTAATACTAAAGTAATAGTAAAGCAATACTAAAATTTTGTTTGATATCTTTATAGAAGTTATTTTCTATAATTATGTTCTTAATTCATTTTTGTTTTTTTTACAAGAAAATGAAATTATCAAGAAAAAATAATATAGAAAAATTACTCAGAATTTTTATTTACATAAAAAAAATTAAATTAAAAAGAAAATCAAGAATTTCTATATAATTACCCTTTATAGTTTATCGAATTTTCAAAGTTATTAAAGAAACTAATAAACCTGATATAAGTAACAGGAAAACTGATGATATTTCTTTTTTAATTAAAGTACAATATTTTATGTTTGCAATTAAAAGTATCTTAATATCTTTCATGATAGTTATTAATCGAATTATTAACTAAAAAGTATTTAGTAACTAAGGAAAAAATAGAAATAATTATATAAATTCCTATTTGTTTATATATAAAAAAAACCTTATCTTTAAAATTAAATTGTCAATATAATAAAATTGTTTTTGATACATTTTAATATATTATGATACATGAAAAAATAAGATTGTTGTGCAAAAGTCAAAAAATTTGTGAATAGTAAATATTTATACTATTAGAATTGAGATTTTGAAAAATACTATATTTAATTAAATGTCAAATTATTTAAAATAATAAATTTGTTTAAAGTTTTTTAAAAAAAAATATATAAATTTTATTCATATACTTAATACGTTAGATTTTAATTTTAATCTTTTCATAAAGTTGCTTTAATAATCGAACATCTTAATTAAATAACTTAATTAAATTAAAAAAAATTTTCAATTCCAATTGTTAATTTTTAATCATTTCAATGAAAAAATGAATAGATATCGATTGTACAGAAAACAGTTCGATTTTATACTAATAAAGTAAACTATTTACAACATTAATATTTTATAAATAAAGCTTTTTTATACATAATAAAGTTTATTTTATTTTTTAAACATATGATTAAAAAAACTTATTGATCAATTAGAGAAATTTGAAATTGAAATTTCCAATAAGTAGAAGCTTGTTACTTATTTATATTATGCATATATTTCCTTCTCAACTTTCCCGAAGGAATAATTGTATCGTCTTTCAATTTTCTACGATATTAGATTGCGAATAGAAACTTAATATCCTATATAAATGTGTGTTATTGCAAAATTTCCATCAATGATACAATTAAAAATAGTAATCGAAACTCAAAATTAAAAATTACATTCACACAGAACTTTAGTACATTTCGTGACAATAAACAGTTTATTCGGGCTTCAGGTGCACTTTGTTAAAATTTAATAAGATCTTCGATGAATATTGCTTTGACCGTAATTGTTGTAAATTAAATCGTACTCTCCATTATTAAAAAAAATAATAATTGGTACCACAGACCACGCGCACGTACATTCGCATCACTTTGCTTCGATTGCAAGTGTTGGTTCTTTTTCATGAACATCTTAAAGTGCGGATGCAGCATCAGCGGTCATTGCACGGTTATGAAGACTGGATAAAAAAGAAAAAAAGAAGAAGAAAAAAAAAAGAAGAAAAAAAGAGAGGCGGGAATCAAAACTCGTTCGACTCTCTCTTCGGCGCTCCGCTTTATGTCAAGACTGTAAATATTAGCGGAGCATGATGAGGGTTTTCAAGCTTCTTCTTTCTTCTCCCGCCTTTACAGTCGGAAAACGAGGTGCGGCGCGGGTTTTTCTTCTTTTCCCGGAGTTTTCTTTATGCGGCGGGAGGTAGTTGAACTTCTCCCCAAACACGAGACTTTCAATAGTCCACGGATAATGACAAAAATAACATTGGTGTGTGAGAAGGTGAATAGCGCGAAGTAATCTTTCGACGTTGAAGTTCTTCTTCGTTGCTCGTTGTGCACCTATTTTCATCTTTTTCGTTTTATTCTGTGGAGATAACAAAATTTTTTTTCTTGAACTTGGTTTATTCCTTGTGTTTCACGAAATCTGCGAAATGCCAAGTTTATTTCTTTTGATTTTGCCAATAAACACCCAAGTACAAGACCCGATTTTGACGAGATACTTATTAAATCTGACAAACATCTGATGTATATTTTAAAATGATTTTTATTTCTATAGAATATTATTTTTATGGGAATATCTTTAAGATGTGAATAAATAAAATTCATTCTAGCCAAATAATATCTAAATAATACGTAAGCTTATAAAGTTTTTTTAAATTTTTAATTAAATTAATATTAATTTTTTAAAATGAATTCAATTTTAAAATGACTATCACAAGGTAAAAACAAATAATAATCATTGTTGTAATTATTATATTTAATTATACATTAAAATTATTATTGTAATTATTTACTTGCAGTACTTAGCATTATTTGAAATCAAATTAAATGCTTTTCATTATAATGGAATATTCAATACTTTGAACTATATTTTATAAAAATCAAATAATCCATTTCTCTTCAATAGTTGAAAAAAAATATCATTTTGAAAAACAATTACACTAATCTTAAATTTTATACAAATAATAGTCATCATAATTAATAATGTACATGTATTCATAATTTTGTAGAAAATTATTCCATTTTGATCTGTAATTTTATTATAGAAAGTAATAAAGTCTGAATATACAGCCATAGTTCTACATATTTTACTTTTAAATTTTACAGTAAGTAATTTAAAAATTTCGAAGGTATTAAATTCGAGTATATCTATATTTAAATATTATAATAATTCAAATTAAAATATTATTTTTGACATAGAAACTATTTTTATAATTTTTAATATTAGAATAATAGAAATATTTTAGCATCTTCATCAAAATAATTTATGCTTACATATTTAGAAAAAAATTATTTGCGGTAAAATTAAAATTTCATTATAAACTAATTTTAAAAAATTATATCAGAATTAATGAATATTTTATTTACATTTAAATATTTTTATTTTTTAAGTTTAGAAATTATATTATTTATTATGAAAAATTATAATATACCATCATAAATAAAAGCTGATTAATTTATATATAATTTTAAAAACTTTAAAATATAAAACTAATTAAAATTTTAAAACACTACTTCCATATTTTTTTTATTTAAATTATCTTTTTAATATTAATTTTATAATATGTAATTATTTATATACGTAATAATAAAAAACAGCTAATTTAAGAAAGTTTAAAATTGATTATATACGTATTTCGTGTTTTAATCTTTTATATGTTTATAATTTATGAAAATATAGTTAATAATTGATAATTTTCATATATTAAACGAGGATACTTTTCAATAGATTGATATAAAATTTACTATTTTTATTATAATTTAATTTACTTTTTTTTTTAATCTACATTATTCATGAGTATAACTCTGGTATAATGTTTAAAAATCTATTACTTGGTAAGAAAATTTATTAATATTATCAACTAAAATTTATTAATATTAAAAATTAAATGCTCAGTTAATATAATCACGATAGTTAATTTTACAGCGTTTACTAATTAGATTAGTTTTTTGAAATATACTTAATTACTATTCAGAATTTGAGTACTGCAATATTTTTTAATTTTTAAGTTTGAGAAAAATTTATGTAGCATACGAAAGTTTTTACACGTAAACTTTTATCTGAACATTTATTTTTATCTCCATGTAGATTTTCAATAAAACCTTGATTAATAATAATCATAACAATTTTTAATATATTGATACTGTTTGATATAAATATTAAAAATAATGTAAATTCCAATTGTTCGACTATCTATTCTTGTAAAATTGAAATGTCAGATTATGTATGATAAAGCGTTTAGAATATATACATTTTTTTTTTACATTTTTAGAAAACTTTATAGTCTTGTTAAATTTTATTTTACAAGAATTTAAAAATTGTTGAATCAAATTTTACGAAGAAATTGCGAATGTAGTTTTATTTTAGATATCGAATATGACGCTTTTCATTTTAACAAAAGAAATATATTTACAATATTTGCACGAATTTTACAATATTTTTTTAATGTCTCCAAAGATTTCCAACAAAGTTTCGCAAACATAGAAATAACTACTGAACCAATAAAAGCTAAACAATGTCAGCAGTGATTTAAGTAAATAGTATTCAGTTCTCTATTTACTTTCTCTACTTGCTTTTTTATTTATTAATTTATTTTTTATTTTATTTTTTTTTGTGCATTAGATAAATCAGATATATCCAGATACACTTCATAGGAGATAAATCAACAAGTAACTTGAAATATCACATTTTCCTCTGCTAATGCGACTAACAAGTCGTAATGAGTATTAGTTGCAGTATCTACACGTATGAATTACGCTGGTTTACCCAATAGTGTAAATTCGATTTGCTGGCTGAGTACCAGCCTGAAATATCCATGCCAATAAGTCAGTTCCCCAGGCACTGAAAATATCAAACCACGTGCTTTTCACCAGCATTGGGAAGCTTTCCGGTTACTCCATTGCATACGAATTAGTCGCGCCCATGCCGTACAATCAAACTCGTGCATAAAATTTAAAAACGAAATTTATCCGATACCCCTGGAATTCCATGAATTATGTCCTTTTCGTTATAATTCGCAACACTTTTCTTTTCTTTTTTTTCTTCTTTATAAATAAATTGAGTAAATTTTTATGACTTTGCAGATTGGATTTATGAGGGATTTGGCTTTTTCCTAAAATTTATAAAAGTTTGAGGAAGAAGATTGCTGAGCCCTATCGATATAATCTAAATAATATATAAGTGGAAAATAAGAACTGAAAATGCAAATTAAGGGGACAGTTTTATTGGGATCACAACAAAAAAATTTGTTTTTTTAAATCTACTTTAATTTCAATATTTGCCGTAAGCCGAATCATAACTTCAGTTCATGCTAAATAAGAGTATAAACAACCAAAATACATTAAATTTTACCGAAATTATAACATGACCTACGAAGCCACCATATAGATTTCATTATTATTCATTCATACGATATTTATGAATAAATATCTTGTTTCCATTTCAAATAATTGATACAAAATAATAAAAAAATCTAATTAAATATTGTTCAATTAATACTCTTAATTAATTATAATTTAATTTTTAATTTACAATTAGTTTTTAATAATTTTATTTATTTTTGAAATAAACCAAATTGAACATAAAAAAATTAATTTTTTATTTATTAAATAAAAAAAAATACCTACATAAATAAAATATTATTAACACTGCTATAAATTAGTGTGCACATGTATAAATTATGGAAGCGTTAATATTTTATTATATTATAATATATGCATATGAGCTTTGTCTCAGTAGTAAATCATGTATAAAAAGTATTTTAATTCAAATAAAGAATTGATGCTCCATAAATAAATTATTTTTTATGAAAATTATTGTTTTAATAAATATTAATTTCGAGATATTATAATCGCTGAAAATAGTATATAATTCCTGAAATTTTGAATTAGACAGAATTTCATTGATTCACAAGAAAATGATTTACAAAAAAAAAGAGATTTTATTTATTTAAAATAATAAAAAATTTATAATAGAAATTAAATATTTAATTTCAAATATTATCCTTTAAATAACTATAACAAAAAAAATTTATTTTATATACTGTTCAAATATTTATTTTTGTAATGTTCATGAAAGAATTTATTAAGATACAGGTAAATAAAAAATATCCGATTTCAAAGTTATAGTTTTACACACAAATTAAAGTTAATTAGTACTGATTAAATTTAAATTTTTTTAAAATATTTATAGTTAATAAAATAACTAAACATTGCACAAATATATATGATAGACTACTTGGGATTGAAATTCAAAATTTACCTGAATATAATACTCAATTTTTATTTTTAAGATAAAAATTCTTAAAATTATTTTCAAATTCTTTGTAGTGCATATTTATAAGTTTATAGGATTGAAATAAAAAAGCAAATTTGATGTAAAATTTAAACATATATAGTATTTTTAATAGAACTTTTGCCAATTAATAATAGTATTCATTTCTGCTCTTTCGGTCTTTCAAAAAAGGAGCTTACTTAAATATAAAAAAAACTATCATTGACGACTACTTATTAATAAATTTGAGAATTAATCCATGTTGGTAAAACGGAAATTTATGTAGAATAATAATGATTCCAATTAAAATTGAATTTTATTTCAAAAAACGTAAAGGTTCGCACATATCTGATATTGAATTTATTAGTGTTGACATACTCGGAATTAAATTTGTTCAATTGACGCACAGAATACGTAAAAATTTTTTAAAAATTCTTGGTAAACGCAAAAGTGAGTTTTTCGATTACAAAAAAAAAAAAAAGAAAACTTTTTGACACACAACTGACAAGATCCTATAAAATAACTCAATACTGGGTGTATACCCGTGTAAAGGAGAGCAAGAAATTTCGACAATTTGAAGTATTGGTAATGAAAATGTTTTGCTGGCTGTGTTGCTCCGGTGAATAGTTTTCCCGGATGGCTGAAAGACAAATGCAATCCATCCAAGTACAAAGAGCGATCCAGATCGCTTATATTATAGAAAATTCAGGGAGACCGCTGTTGTTCCTTCTTTTCACTTGGCTGCGGGAAAATTCTGTCAGACGGGTGTACGTGTCTGGCTGGCACGTGAAAATCCCCCCCTCCCCCTGCGCCCCTAACCAGATGCACATTTTCAATCAGCCGCCGAGTTATCCGCGCGCCGTCGCCCCGGCAATACGTCGCGATCGGCATTTACTTGTACCCACACGGAATACCGAGCAAGTCATTCGTACCCCATTGCGCGGGGGTGGTTCGGGGGTGAAAAAGTAGTCCGCGCGCGTGCGAAAAGCCGGAGCTTGCGCGGTGGGGTTGGGTTTAACCGTGGAAGGACGGGCGTCTCGTCTCGCGACGCGCGCTCACTTCAATTCTCGCCGCGTGTCCGAGGCGTCGCGACCCGGACTTACTCGGAGCGTCGGTGTCGAGGAAGAGGCGGGGAGGGGGCTTCGATCCTCGAGATTCGGTCTTATCCTCGATCGATTGAGCCAGGGTCGGGAGGATGAGGAAGGCCTTTTGGAAATCGCCGGCCCGCGAGCGGGGCTTCGGTCGCGGTGAGGATCGTTCGAGCAATCCCCTGGCGCGATGATGGTCAGGTTCAGGAGGCGGTGCCGACGTGGTTGCTGTTGTTGCTGCTGCTGCTACTACTATCTTCGCCGTTGTCCGAGATATGACATGCCGACGAGGATGATGAACCATCAATTTTTCTGCGCAACCTAGAGATTAAGAGGTGGTTTATCCGTCGTGCGGTAATTTGGACGAATTTAACAAGGACGATTTTTATACGATAATTTGGCCTACCGGACTGTTACCAAGTCCGATGTTCTCGTCGATTATCAAGGTGAGTAATATTGATCTTTGCTATATTAGATCGGAATTTTAAAAAAAATAACTTGCATGAATGATATTTTTCAATGGCGATTTGATTGATTTCAATTAAAATTGGAGTTTAATTCTACTTTTGAAATCCTGGATTGAATCGAATGTATACGGATTATTCATGTTCTTATCAATGTTTTTGTCTTATTAATTTATTGCCTAAAATAGTATCATATAGATATTATTTTTAACAAATTTAAAAATAAGATTTTCATATCTTAGTTACCAACTGACACATATTGTATATTTGTAATTTAAATGTATGTAATAATCCTAAGTTTAGAAAAAGCTATCAATTTTTTAAAACAAAATCTTAATCGAATCATTTTTATTAATCTAGGTAATTTAATTCATTCAATATTTATATAAAAAACTTGTTACAAAAGATTAACGTGAATTTGAAATTGTAATAAAAATTTATTGAAATTTATTAAAATTATATGATTATATAGAATATTTTAATAATTCTCAGTCTAAACTATTTTATATAAGAATATTGAATTTCAATATGTATGTATATTTTAAAATATTGATAAAATATTTTTTAATAATAATTTATTTTTCTTGGTTGTTCTGTATAAATTTTTGTTATGATAGAAAACTGTGAATTTAATTAACTTCAGATAAAATTTTAGTCTTTCTTGTATATGTATTTCAAACTGAAATAAATATTCGCAATAAAAAGAAATATTTGAATAAAATTTTAATAAAATAAATAAGAAAAATAGGTACAACATTTTTTAATATATATCTTTACCTCTCACTTGTATCTACACATAGAATTCATTCATCACATATGTTTTTAAAAACATTTGTATTTTATAATTAAAAAAAAATTCTATGCATTTTTATTTTCAATTTTTTTGCATAAAAAATTTAATGTGAATTTAATATTTGTTTGATAATAAAATATTTAAATCGAGTATTTTTTTTTAAACTCTATTTATTATAATTTTAATCAATAAGACAATGGTGGAAATTATAATGAATAGATTTATGAAATTACCGAACAGAAAAAAAACTGTTAATTTGATATTATAAAATCAAACGAAATCCTGTCATATTAAAATCATATTAAAAGAATATGATTATTTTGTAAATAAAAGTGTACGTTTGAAAATATTGTTATTGAAATTGTGGTCCATTGTTTTAAAAAATCTTGTACAATCTTTCAAAGAAAAAATACTTTATCAATTTAAATAGTGGAACTAAAAAATTGTATAAATAATGGATTTACGTCGTGTATCCAGATACATTTAAATAAATACAATTATTATTTTTTTTAGTCATTGTTTTTAAAAATAAATATAAATTGTTAAATAAATTTATAACCAAAGTGTATTTGAACAATTGATCAAGTAATTCCTGTACTCGATTGAGATACAAAGTTTAACGAAGAAGATAGTCCGAGAAAATAATGAATTGCCAAATTGAAAGAGAAAAAGACACATTCGAAATATAAAGAAAGTTGATTAATTCAATTCCCAATCGAATGAGGGCTTGGATGAGAAGAACAAAAAAAAAAGAGAGAAAGAAAGGAAAAAAAAGAAGAAGTGAAAGTAGATATCTCAACGGCACTCCAACGTAGCATCGCCTAGTAATAAAGACAGGAAGTCGGCATTATTATATCTGGGGATGCTCAATTTTTTGCGGAGCAATAGTCCAACCACTTTAACCCTCCCTCGATTTATGTTTGAAGCGCGTATATCAAAGGTACTGAACACTAAGGAAAGTGGAACGACTGTTTCCCCCTTACCATCGGTGACGTCGAGTAATGAAAGCAACTTTTGCTCTGGAACTGCAACTTGCCAGGTTGTTCTTCCCCCGATCGGCGCCCCGGTATGCATTACCACCCTGTATATATACATACCTCGTTGATAATTGAGAGCAGATTTGAAATTACGAGTTCTGATCAATCAGATGTCGAAATTAATCAATCCGGTATTTCCGAGGAAAATATCACACTTATTAATTTTCGAATTACGAATCGAGCTTGGTACCTTGCCCTTGCAATTAATTTTACGCGAAAGCTCTAAATTTATATCTTTTTCCAATTTTAAATGCTTAACAATATTTGTCATACTTACATCTGCATATAGGCAATTAAATGCGTTGCGAATATATTACCAACGGGGAGTATTTCTTGAGTAAAATTCAACTTTTCAACTGTGTTCCATATGAACATGTTGTGATAATTATAAACCTTAACAAAGTTGATTGCATTTCTTCTTAGGCTATTCATATACTAGCTTGCCGTTAACGTTATCTGTTGATAATAATTATATTTACATATTCACCGAATGGGCATCTGCTCACAGTAGATTATTTTTAGTGCTATGGACGGAATTACATTTATTTTATGAGTTTGAAACTTATTAAAATATATTACATTATACTTTACTTCTCTCAAATTAATACACGTACATCTCATTTTTTCCTTAATCTAACATACATTTACATTATTCTTTAAATATATGATTTTGCACTATGCAATTTTTATTTTAATTGTTTATTCAACTCTATTTATATAATTTTTTTATTTATAATCAGAAAGCTGCAACTTTACCAGTACTTGTATGTTTCAGATTAATGCATTTTGAAGCTTGCTTTATCGAGATAGTTAAACTAATGAATGCATTTTGTTTTTTATTTTAAATTGTAATGTGCAGTACAATAAATTTTAGAATATATGAATTAAAATGATTAATTCTGAAGTAAATATTTTAATTAGCTAGGTTATATTATCTTGAATAATTAATTAAATCTTAACTATTTATATATTTGACGAATCTAAACTTCCGGATGTTGAAGTATCACTTAATTATAAATATGATTGGCAACACAAATCAAATAGATATTAATTATATAAAAATAAATCATTTTTATTGATGTTTAAGTGGAATTATTTATTAAGTAATTTTTGATCATAACTAAATTAGTTTGTTAAAAAACGAAATTGGTATAATAATTATAAATCTTAGCGATGCTGGTTGCAGCACTTTCTTAACCTGTTCATAAATACGGATTTAATATTAATGCAATCTCTTGATAACAATTACATGTACATATTCACCAAATGACCATTTATTTATATAGGATTAGTTTTATTAAGCTAAAAATATGTGTAGCTTAAGTAATGAAAATGAACAGAAAAAATAACATGATTAATTACAAGTTTAAATCATGATATAAGCCTTAAATTAATTATATAATAAATTTTAACGCAAGAAATAAATTAGAATGAAATTGATGTATTAATGATTATCCAAAATTGTAGAATTTCTGATGTATATGAAATCTTAAAAGGTGTATGATTACTCAACTCAAGAAATTGCTAAAACAATATATATGTATGCAAGTACGGTATAAGACGTGCAAAGTGAATGAAAGATATTGGAAATGCTTAGAAAATATATGTAGTATTTTATCAAAAGTTTGACTATAAATAGGTCTTTTCATTTACCTAATGAACAAATAAATTCTGAATATCGATGGAACTAAATCAATAATTATTTATTTACAAAAACTTTAAAAAATAAAATCGTAAGCTCTATCTTTTTGAAATATTTATTCGGTATTTTGAATTTTTATAAAAAATTCTCTAAAAATGTTTAGTACGCTTAGTGAATTTAATCAATTTTTAAATATTTTTTTTAAAATAATCAAGTACTGCATACGTGAAACAGTGTATTCAAAAATATATTGTATTTAAAAAAATTTTATAAACCTTTGTCAAGTAATGTAAATATCTGTAAAATGTAATCAATTATTTTAGTTGAAACAACAACATGAGTGACGTATAAAAGATTATAACAATATTATTAATGAGATTGAGTTCTTTTTGTTGTTTTTTATTCCAGAGGGGATGAAGTTGATCCACATCATCCCAAATTCAGCAGATCAATAAAAAAAACGATATTAATTGTCTTAATTCACTTTTTTCAATGTACCCCTAGATTTAGAAGGGTTAGTGGAGAGCACGTAGATGTATGGGTGTGTTAACTTGTGTTGGTTGCTAGTTCGATGGATCCTTCTTGACAACGGGTCCTGATGACGTCCAAACTCTCTGTCTCTCTGTAAAACCAACCCTCGACTTACGTTCGGCTTTCCCTTCTATCGATGTTTCAAGTCAATCGTCAATATTACCCCTTCCTTGACTGCTCCAATTTGATGCTGCTGCGTTTTGAAGATATTGTGTTTTACTTCCATTCTTGGTGTATTACTTGACTTTGTTTTAAATTCTACTTGCATGACCTATTCTTATTGTATTGTTATCTTTTTCGACGTTTTTAATCTGTCTTTTGGTCAACGATGCGAAAATTTCGAAACACAGCATCAGGTTTCCCTGGGTTAATGTGCATAAAAGCTCAATAAATGACTTTAATATGATAATTGAAGTTATTTTCGTGCAAAAGGATGAAGGGTAAAATTAAGATGGTAAATAGTTGGTGTTAATTATAGAATACAATTTAATCAAGTTCAAACTTTGGATTAAATAAAGGAGAGATTTTTAACATTGTTAGCTAATTAGAAGCTATATTTGAAAAAGCTTTATAAATATTCACGTATTTTAGATTCTTGTAAATTATTACACGCAACCGTTTGAGTGTAAAGAAATTTTGTAAACATAAATAAAAGGCGAATGGTAAAAATTTGATCGGAAATTACAATAGATATTAAATGTATAATTAAAATATACGTAGGTTTTGAAGAAAGAGGAGTACTTAGTTATTTAATTATTTATTTCGAAAACCCTGTTTGGGCAGCAGACTGTCGATGGCTTAAAGCATCATGTTCATTGTCGTCTAGGCGAGAGAAAAAATTAGTCGACCCGTCTGGACGAGCATCCGATATAAATGAACTTGGGATCCATATTTAAGTTCACCCCAGTGGTTAAACAAGTGACCGGACATTGCTTTCTTTAGTTTATTGGCAAAGGGATCATCATCCCTCATTGCCACTAACGTTACACAGGTAGAGATGCGATTAACACTCGACTAGCCTAGCGCGCACGCATTGCGAATCCGTGGTGGTACTCCGGAAAATCGATAAAGTCGGAAAATTGCACGTGAAAATGAAGGATGTGTGGGTGGGCAGACTCGGATCGCTATTCAATCAGGAAGTATTGGCCTTAGTTCATCAAAAGTGCTTGTTTATGTTGTTGGAGCATTATTCAGGGGTTTTTCAACCCACTGTTGCGCACTTTAAAAAGTGCGAACATAATTTCATTTTCGATGGAACAAATGAACTTGTTCAGATATATGAATAACACATGGATACGTATATATAGATTTAGAGATGCTTGATTACGTTTGCTTTTCTTCATAGTTCATCTCTTGTTTGAGTGTCACTATCACAAAAGCCGGGCAAAGTCATGAAGGGTTAAAATAATGGGATACGTGATAGTTTTGCACTGGAAAATATAATCCATTCATAAATAATCTTTTTAAATGCTACGCGAATTCTGGATATCTATCAATTTATTAAGTTAAGAGATAAGAGGTGTGAAAAAGAAGAAGAAGTTGCCATTATAAAAGGAAATAGGAGAATAATTATACATTTATTTCAGAGGTGTAAGATTCAAAAAGAGATAAAATGATGGACATAGATTATTATAATTATTTTTATGAGAATTCATAAATATTATATACTCAGATTCTATACGTATAATTATACTCTTATTATTATAAAATGATTTTTCTGTTATAAATTTATATGAAAAAGTATCTTTAATTTGTATGTACAATAAATACTAATATACTTTAAGTATTTTATGTTAAATTGAATAACAAATTTGTAAAATTTGAATATTATATTAGTAGCTCTTTTTTATATTCATTATAATAGTAATTATTTTATTATTTATATTATTATATAAACAAAGTTGATTATTTACTGTGCATAATGAAAAGAAACTCTTTTAAAAAAAACAACATCACAATTTTTTTAAATTTCAGGTACTATTATTATTATCTTTTTTCTTTTTTAATGAAATTTTTATGAAGTATTTTATAGGCTTGTAAAATACAAGAGATATTTAATTTTAAGCTAATTAAATAATTTTAATTAAAAATAAAGTTGAATAAAACAATAATGACATTTACATCATTTGAAGTTTTACAAAATGGTATGAGTGC
Source organism: Eupristina koningsbergeri (assembly GCA_018907245.1). Classification (NCBI taxonomy): domain Eukaryota; kingdom Metazoa; phylum Arthropoda; class Insecta; order Hymenoptera; family Agaonidae; genus Eupristina; species Eupristina koningsbergeri. Next base: position 271,168 of record JACCHV010002889.1, on the reverse strand, counting down.
TGTAAGACACTGAGTAAAAGTGAATTTTTATTGATCTTTTCTTAAAATCACATTAATAAAAGAAGTAAATTTTGAAACTGTAAATGTTGAATTTTATATTTTTAATTGAAACAATAAATTTTAATCCTATTTCATAATTCCGCAATAATCAAAATTTTTATTAATATTGTTTTCATTATTTTTTTTATCCTCAATATTAACGTTCTAAAATAAACACTTCTAAATAAAAAGCTCATTTCATATTTTAGACCATTACTAAATCTTAATTATTTTTAAAAAGCTATTCTTATTTATTATTTATGTATCGAAGTTATTTCAAGTAGCCGATTAAAATATAATGAACTAATTAAAAATTATAAGGGAATAATACATTTACTTCTGAACATTAATATGCACTGTGTAAACCTTGTAATCTTTATCAAGTACATTTAAGTTTTATTTAAATAATTTGGATATTCATTTTATTAGACTTATTATATACCTTTTACTTAATTATTTATTGGTAACTATATCTATGATAAGATATATTAATCGCAAAACATTTACATGACTAATTATGCAACGTAATCTAAACATATAGAATTCTAAACATATAAGAATGTAATTTCAATATTTTCAATCAGAGAGTTTCAGCATTTATATTCATCTTAAAAAGTTCAAAAAATAGATTGCACACTGGATTTATCATTATATGAAAAAATGTTTTACTCTTTAAGATTTTTTCAAGTACTATTTTATTCAATTTTAATCAGTTTAATCAGTTTTGTAACTAATCACATTTAAAAAATATATGTATTGGGATTTAATAATCTCAATAAACTTAAAATTATTAAATTTTTTTAAAAATAAATATATAACTACAGCTATAATAAATCATCTTTATATTCTATGTGTTCGGCTTTAAAACAAAAATTAGAAAATTTCTTATTTCATATTTGTGAACCTTTAAGTACAATATAACTATTTTTAGGAGATAAATTACAAATATTGAGCAAAAATTCATTTTTACAACAAATTAGAAAGCTAGTGCATTTAAAAAAATATATTTATGGTATCATATCTATAAACCCAAGAAGATATTATGAATCTATAAAATAATACATCTTAATATATTTTAAATCACCTATTAGAAAATATGTTTAAATACTTAGAAATATTTCATTTTAAAAATAAAATAGTAAACAAATAAATATAAATAATATTAGTTTCAATTAAAAAAAATATATAAATTAATTTTTAATGAGTATTATAATAAAATAAATTTTAAATAAAAAATTTATTCATAATTTCGAATAAAAAGTTTATAAAAAATTTATTTTTCCTACGTTAAATTTATTTATTATTAATATACTAAATAATCCAAATTGCATCTTTTCAGCTTATATATTCTTTGAATTTTTTATGATATAAGTAAAATATAAATTAAAAAAAAAAAAGGTATATATGATTTTATAACATATCATGGTAGAAGATTATGTTAGCTACACAATTTTGTAAGATATTTTGGTTTTCATATTCTTAACTTTATACAAAATTCATACAGAAATGCTGATAACATGCACAGTTTCTCAAAAGATTATATCAGCTTTCATGATTCTACTTCCTCTTTCTCACAGATCCCTAGACTTATCATTTATGACTTCGAGACCTATATGATACTCATTATTTTCATCTTCATGTCTATCAAAATGACCGTCATTGAATTTTTGTTATTTTTCTTGTTCTGAAAGGTATTCATAATTGGATATTTTTGGATGTTCATAGAATTTTACCTTAAAGATCAGTTCTCAATTTTTCGCTGACATAAATTTATCTCTGGTAGAATGAATTTGGCTAGTATGCATATCACGAACCATATCAAAAGAAGAAGTATGGGGATTTCTAAGAAAAATCTAAATGATAACACAAATTTTGATATTATTAGTAATTTTATTTAATTAGATTCTACTTTTTTCTTAAATAAAATTATTTCATTTTATTTTGAATTGCATTTATATTTAATTATACCAGTTTTTTGTTTATTATAAATAAAAAAATTTCATTTTTTAAAGATTAATAAATTAACTTATTTATTTAAAAAATATATATTTTATAATTAAAGTTTAAATTACGATAAATGAATTTCTATATTTCCACAATTAAGAATCTATAAATAAAATATTATTTAAAAAATAAATAATTATATTCATGACCATCAATAATTTTTAAATAAAATACTACTTAGACTTTAACTTATTTTTAAAAAATACTGGTAAATTAAAAAATAACCAGAATATTTTTATAATTACTGGATAAATCTACTGTTACGTATTGATTAATACTTTTACTTACTGCGAATTCAATCGGGTTACAACTATAAATTTTTTATTTCTACTTAAACGATACTTGAATCATTTCTTTAACTTTAATTTTGTTATTTCAATCTATTTAAATTATTTATAGCATTTTTGTCATTATGTGTTGTAAATGAAGATTCACTGTTCTTATTTAAAAATATGCATAAAAATTCATAGTCAGAATTATAATATATGAATATGCGTTTTTCGTTTATATAATCATATTTTCATTATTGAAATTTATTCTTATACAATATATATTAGCATTATATAATTATATTATTTCATCATATACATTGTTAGAAGTTACATTATTTATTCTATATTTAATTAAAGTTAATGGATAATGTAATAAGTGTAAAATATTACATACATATATATGTAATGTAATATAAATTATAAAATGATTTTTCTACATTTTTTCAATTTAATAGAAAAATATGGCTCCACTAGGTTCTATTTTATAAAATTATTATTGAACAAATGAAGCTTTAGTTACGTGTGAAAGTACTAAATCCTCTCCAATTTTCTGTTTGTACGTGTACAGTGTGTCTTATACCATACGTAATGTTTGAAATGTAGTTTCTTATTTAAGTTTAGATTAATACAGTAATTGACAAAGTTTCTCAAATATATAATAATAGAAAATATAATATATAAATATTTACCATATTTTTTCTCCTGAAACTTATTGAATATTTAATCTAAAAGAGTATGACTAATAATACTATCGTCTGATCTTCAATGTCTTTGAAATACTTTCTACTAAATTGTTAATTTAGAGGATGCTAGATATTATAAGATCTTTAAAATATATTGTCAAACGAGACATTATATATATATATATATTAGATTTTAAGTTATTCTTTATCTATTGTATTCTGTTGATTAATAGTATATGAAGTTCATTTTATTCTATGGTAGATATTGAATATAATAATTCATTTAGCTCATATATTAACTATAAGTTATTTTTATAAGTAATTGATATTTCCCGTTACCATTTTTTCATGTATAATAAAAAAATTATGTTTATATTATTATTTCTAATGCAAGTTATTCAATATAAATAATTCAATATAATAAATTAAATTATTACATTAACTATGAATTCATATGTTTGTAATAAATTAATATTTATCTTATGATTTATAAGTTACAATTTGATAGCATTTTTTAAAATAAATAAATTTTGTATATATATAGTGAAAACATAATAAATGTTAAAAATATTGTAAAATTAATTTCCAATATCTATATATATAAATAAATAAATAAGAGTTACGTCTGTCTGTCGAGCTCAATATAACTTTTGAATAAACCGACCAATTTTGATAAAAAATTGAACTGGAATTCAGATTGATGGTGTTCTTTATTTTTTAAAAATAAAATAATTTTAAATAAGAAAAATCCGAAAAATAAGAATATCAAGCACTAATTATATTTTTAAAAAATAAACATTTTGTTAATAATGTTGATGTTAGACATATTACATAATAAATTAATTACATAATAAAATTCATCTGTATCAATTACAAAATTTGAAAAATAATATATCGGTATAAATATTTTTAAAAAGAAATGGAACATTAATAATAATATAATATATTGTGGAAATTTATACAATTTTAAATAAAAAATTATTTAATAAACAAAAGATTACATTTTCAAATTAGTTAAATTATATAAAAGAATAAATTTTTATTTATGAAATTAGAAATCATAATTCGAAATCAATAATACATATATTGAATAATAGTATATAATTGAAATCAGATATAAAAAATAGATATAGAACTATATACAAATATTAGAAATACATAGGTTATATTATTATTTAAAGATAATTTTTCTATTTGTTTTTTTGTTTTTTTTTTAATTTTTTTTGAATAAAATGAAACTATATTTTGATATCTGAATTGATTTGACGTTGTTTAAAACTCAAATATTGTAAACAATTCCCAATATTTATTAAATAAAATAAAAATATAATTAAAGTTATTAAAATTATTACATATGTAAATAATTTTTTATATTATTTTCTATGACAAGATACGTCAATATATAAGAATGAAAGAATTTATATTAAAATACTTTTAATTTTTTAACTTTGAAAATAATTAATTGAGGATAAATTTAATTATTTATTAAATCCATAGTAATATTTATATTTGTTAAATAATTAATCAATTTATTATTCGACACACACATATATATATATATATATATTTTATGTAAAAAATATTCTGATTTTTTGTACTGTATATTCAAAATAATACTATCTTAATTATCACTGAAGCAGAATTAGACAGAGAAAAAAAATATGTAATAATGAAATTCTTTGAAATCAGTTAAATTTAATCTACATGATGACGTGGGAGATGAGATATTTGAAAATTATTATTCAAAGTTTAATAATGAAAATTACTCATATTATATTCGAAAATCCTAAATAAATATATTTAAGTAAATAGTAATAAACTTTATGAAATGGTATCTGAATATCCTTGTGCTTGCATACTAATTAAAAAAAATTTAATTTTTATGCGCCTACATTTCAACCAGTTTTAATTTATTTTGCAAACTTTTGTTAGAGATTGATTTAATTAATAATAAAAAATATTTAAGCGTCATTTGGAATATACTACACAATAGCTCTGTTGAATTAAAATTTAAAGAAATAATCATACGGCATGCATAAATTAAACAAATAATTTTTATTACTATATATAAGAAGTATTTGTAGATTCATAATAATAATAATTAAATGAGTTTCATAATAATGATTTAAGAAAATTTAATTCAAATATATTTTCAATAAATTGATATATATATATATTTGAAAGCCTATATTAAAAAGTTAAGATTTAAATTAATAAATAAATAATTTCTTTAATGTATCATTATTTACATATTCAGAATATGTAATTTAATAATTGTATGACATTATAAAGTAATATAAATTTTGAAAACATTTTTAATTTAGAAATTCATTTTACAAAAGTTTTTAGTGCTATAAAAATTATGAAACTCAATCAATATTTTTCAATGATAATAATATTTTTTTTGTGTAAAATTATGTGAAGAATTCAAATTTTTAAATATTTCTAATATATATTAACATATTGTAAATTAACAACAAAATAATTTAATGAACTTAATTTTCTAAAATTTATATTGATTTCTATAAAATCTAATAGAGATATTCATATTATAAAATATATTTGTAGATTGTGATTGCCTATTTGCCTCGATTATTTTTAAATTTCCAACAAAATTTTAATTGATTTTATAATGCTTGAGTTATGTAGAAAGCTTTAAATACTTCTACTCAGATATTATGAGTTTACAGTTTTACCCTTTATATTTTGTAATTTGATCAATATTAATGACTATTATAAATCATAAACGTTGGATTTACAAACTATAACTATTTCTCTTTACTCATTGACATATGGAAGTAAATTTAATATCATTATATTAAAAACATTTATAAATATTGTTTAACAATTTAAACACAAATATCTTGAAACTACTTTTAGTGTTTAAATTTTATAATTTCTTAATTAAATATTACAGTATAAAATTAATATTTGTATTCCAACTAATAGAAGACAATCAAAATCATTTATTTTATTATAAAGCAAAATTATTTATACAGTAATAATATTTTTAAAAACATTTTTTATAGAATTCTATAATATATACAATAATAATAATATAAAATAAATAAAATTATACATATATATAAATCTTTGCAAAATATAAAAGAAATTAAATTTCAAATTGAATATATTCTTCTATAACAGTTACTTAATATATTGATAATAGAAATTTTCGATTCACAAATTTATATTACGATGTGTATTTGAAATAATGTCATCATAAATATAAAAATCAGTATTGATATGTGGAAAATATTTTGAACTTATAAAGTTATATTATATACATATATAATATATATATATAATTATAATATAAATCTGAGGAAATTATTTGAAAAACCATCTCATAGGTAATTTAAAAAATTAACATTTGATATAGTAAACTGTGCCATTTATATACACTAGTAACTTGAAAACGTGTGATAAATTTAAATAGAAAACATATTTTGTTATGGATTACATGATGCCGTAAATGTTCTTTGCAAATATAGTTTCTTTTTAGGTTTACAATAAATTACTTAAATTTATTAAAATAATTTAATATTTATCAAAAATAACTTTCTATAAATATAGTAACTCGAAAAATATATTAATAATTTCACTGCACTCGACAGGCAATTTTTGTATGGTTAGTTAACCTGTGAAACATTTTGTTCTGACCTAAAAAGTTTGTTCTTCAACAGAATACTAGTATGTAAAATATTTGTAGAAGAATTATGAATATATTTATAAAAGAAATTAAATCATATCTTCAATGTATTAAAATTTATTAATTATTATATCCCAGTAACTTTTATATTTTGATATATTAAAAAATATTTAATTTAATTGTAGAAATATATAGTTTTTTATTAATACAATATTACATACTCATATTATTTTTTGATATGTAATTAATATGCAATTATTTTAAAAACTGTACTATATATATAATTATATCATCTAAGATTATGTCCAGTAGATGTTTATATCAAATTAAACTTAATAAATTTATTAATTTTTATTATTCGAAACAATTTGTTTTGTGTATGTTATATACATTTAATATAATTGTACAAAAGAAAACAAAAATAGCTCGATCCTATAAAAATTGCATGTCACGAAAGAATGTAATGCAGTTTTCGTGCTTTGAAGTCACAAGTTCAAAAGTTCGATTTTTTTCGATTTTTTCCTGAACAAATCTAAGTTACGTAATAAATAAGTGAATAAAAAGAATTGAAAGAAGTTATTGGCAAAAATTTCCATATTTTATATAATAAAAAAATAATATTAATTTGTACAAGTACTAAATTAATACTTAAAATACTTAAATAACATTATTGTATGTGATGAAGATCTGAGGGAATATTTTTACGCTAAAAACCATGTTTTATTATCCATGTAAATTTAAGTGCGACTATAATTAAAATGCATCAACGATATTTAAATATTTATGAAAATTTTATTATTATTATATTCTACTGTAAAATCAATATTATTTTTGATAATTTTTCAATTACACGTATACATTTAATTTATAAACTGATATTAATTATTATTGATAAACCTTACAAATAGTTGTACAAGCCAGATACATTACAAAAAAAAAATAAATTATTTGTTTGTAATATATTCATCTATTTTTACTTCTAACATTATTTTCATATTATAAATATTATGTTATAATACGAAAAATAAAAATACGTTCAAAATATAAAAATCTTTTATTTTTTACTTATTTACTTTTAGTCTCTTATTTGGATACAATATTTGGAAATCCAAAGTAGAAACCAAATTTGCTCTGCATATTTTATTTTCTTGCTAAAATGACTATAAATAGACATGTATATTTAAATTATGCATAATTTATGTAGTTTAATTATATATACTTTTTTCATTTTTATTATATGTTTTTGTATAAATCAGACCGAAAGGCATACAATTTTAAATGAGCAACTCAATTAAGTTCATTTAATTATATAAATTTATATTTAATAAGTCATTTTTCTTGCAGATAAATAAATCGATCGTTGTTTTCTTATTGTACTCAGTAGTCCATATCTTTAATATCATATCGCTCAGAACTCTCAATTGGGATTCCTATGAATCGCCCTCGTGGTGTCAAAGGTAAATCACGATCTGTTGTCTGACAAGAAGAACCAATACTTCCATGATTCTTGGGCATTTCAGGAAAAATTTTCTAGAGCCAAGTACCACCTGTCAATTCCCCATAAATCATAAATCAAATATCTTGCCCATGGAATCATCGAGAAAAATATCGCCCTCGAGGACATTTCAATTGCTACTGGACACATATGTAGACACAGGAATCAACCCAAATATTTACAGTCATTAAATTTTGGTATAATTATATTATTTACGATATATTATATTCGCTACTATGCTTTAACTTATGATCCAGCTCTAACAGCCTAAGCTAACAATATTTTTCACATCTGAAAAAACATCGAACAATCTTTAGTTATATTACACTGAAATTTCTCAAGTCGTCCTTGCATAATTCAAAAGCGAAATTCGATTTTATTTTCTTTGTAAATTCTTACGGTTATTTAATTGAGCGACTAAATAGGCCATGGAGATGACGCAAATACGTCTTATAAGTTTGAATTATATTTCTAAAATCTTAGTTTAAAAATAAGAAGTTTTAACAAATTTTTACTAATGTATTCCTTTCAAATATTTTGACTAAATTTTTTAGAATAATGTATATATATATATAATTAGCTTAATAATATTCTAAGTGTGGCTTGTACATAATTTTATTTTCAAAGATATTTAAATTTTTCATATTCAAGTAAATACTAAAGATGTATTTTGAATACGAATTGAAAATGGAATACGAATAAATGCTTTTTATTTATTTCTTAGACTCGTATTTTTTAAATAATATTATATTATAAGTACAATACTTTAATTTTGGGGAATATAAACTATATTTTTAAGATTACTATGAAATAATGAATTTAATTATAGTATAAAATTCATTGATATCCTTAAATACAAAAAAGATATTTTTATGGTATTATTAAATTAGTATTATCAGTATTTTAATAGTTTAATTAGTATTATTATTAGTATTATTAAAATATTTACTATTAAAAATAGAATGAATCTTCGATTTTTGAAAATGATGATCTGACACTGCAATTAAAACTTCAAAGTATTCTAAAAACTTTTATGTAAGCTGAAAAATTCCAAGTGGGATCTACTTTATTTACTTTCAAGAATAATTTAATTTATTTCTGAGTAAAGTAAAGAAGTGAATGTTTTGTTATTTTTTCTTAAACTAAGAGAATATTATTTTATGTAAAGTATATATCCAATTGAAGATTTTTTTCTTAAATTACGAGTATAAAAATAGTACTTTGTTTATCTAAGAAAATAAATTAAATAACATTTGACTGATTAATATGAATCCGACTGTTTGAGTAATTTTTTAAATAAAAAATATTTTTGTGAGTGTGTAGATGTATAGATTATATTATTAATGAAACTGGAATGTTTTTGATATTAAAAGATTATTTTAATGTCCCTCGGTAAATATCTATTGAATAATTTTTATAAATGAATACGAATTGAAAAATGTCATATACCGTAGTGTCTTGACATGAATCATTCATATTCCTTCATATATGTACTTCTGTTAAGTGCAAACTCAGGTTTTCAGAATTACTAATGATTCATTGAATTATCTATATTGAATATAGGGATTGATTTAAAAAAAACTCATAATAAAAATAAAATGAATACATCTATAGAAAAAAAAAATATTTCAGTATCAATCATCTCTACAAAACAGAAATGTAAAATAACAAAATATAACAAATTACGGACTTCTAAGATGTAATCATTCTTTTCATCTCATTCTTTTCTACACATATACCTAAAAATATGTTTGAGATAAAAAAAGCTAATCGTGATGATGTATCAAGATTTTCCAACAATTTTTTGATAGTGACACAAATATAACGTTTTTATTAGAGTATTCGCCAACTTTTTCAAATTAGGCTCATTCAAACGTTGCTACTAGTTTTAAACTCCAGACTGAAGTGGACAGGTAAACATAATAAACTAAGAGATGTAGATACTTGTAGATACTTTGCTATACCTTTATTTACATTTAGCTCTAATTTTTTTCCTGAAGCCATTCACGATTGTCGTAAAGATTTTCGATTTATATATATATACTTCTCAAACAATGTAAGTTATTTTTATTACACAAGATTTGAATTTTTAGCAAAGAAACATTAATTTTCAATTTTCAATTTTTAATTTAAACCAAAGTTATTAAGGTACAATTATATTTATAAAATTTATACAGTATGATTCATTTTCCATTTAAATGTAAAATACAAAAAACAGTAATTGCAGTATATAGCGAATAGGAATGTTATTAAAAGAATAAAATTTACTATATATATATATATCATTTAAAAGACTAAAAACTTTGAAATATCTATTGATTTATTTTATATATTTAAATATTTAAGTATAAAATCAACGCGAATATGATATTTACCTAATTTTAATGATAAAACTTGAAAATAATATTATATTAAATAAGATAATTTAAGTGTTTGAAATAATTATATAAAATTTTACATATATTAAATCAATATCTTCTAGAACAAGCTATAACAGTCATATTTTATTGATTTAATCTATAAAAATTATTAATAAATTTTTTTAATTACCATGTTATCTATAGACTATATAAATTTGTAAAGATTTATGTGTGTCTTATAAATAAAATTTATTTCAAACTCTTTTTTTTTAATTTAATTTTCTAAGAATCCATAGAATGAATAATATAAAAAGAATGTATAATATAAAAATGAAATTATTTTGATAAAAAATTGAACTTATAAAATATTATAGTAGTTATTCAAGTTATTATATTAATACAATTTATTATAAAGCAATTTTTTAAAAAATAATTATTTTTACCAATAAAATGAAACCATGTATACGTAACAACAAAAAATATTTAAAAATTGAAATTTTGTAACAATAATAATTATGATAATAATAATAATAGTACTATAAACAAAATGTATGCAATAAGAACAATATATAAAAAATAATAACAACTTATAATATACAAATATAACGAAAATTAATTAATCATTTCTATAGTAATTAAAGTTATTATAATAATCAATTTTTATAAAAAAATTCATTATTTATATTCTAATGTGTATAAATATCTATATTATAATTTTTATTCCTTCTTGAATATTTCATTAATAATCATTTTTTATGATTATGATTGATAAGAAACATAATTTTACCGAGCAATATTAAAATATATAAATAATTATGCAAAAAGTATATTAAAAAATGTTTTAGATCAATAATTTATAAGCATTGTAAAAGGAAAACTGGAACATAATGGAAAATTTGGTATATTTTGAGAGAAAATATTCAAAAATCTCCTCTTTGCCGGTACACTGTATGCTTAAATTATAATACAAAAAGTTTAAATTTTACAGACTGTTGTCTACGACCTCTCAAAAAGCTGAAGATTTAAGTACATCAGTATTTTTCTAACTAAGCTATTTTAACGAGAAAAGAAGTCAGAGAATTTATTTTTAGGTTTACTTTAAACACTGCATTTTATTTCAAACCGAACTTTTGATTATTGACATTTTTTTACAACTTAAAAATTCAAAATTTCAATTAAAATCTACTTCGTTTAATAAACTTGCTTACATTGAGAATCCAGGTCATTTGGAAAGGCCTTTGCCTCTTGTAAACTTAATTACATATTTATTGTTGTTATGAACTGTTGGTCCACCTGATGCTGGAGCCCTTTTTGTCTGTAGCACGCATAATTGTAGAATTTTGGATTCAAGTAATGTTAGCACTCTCTTGCAACTTGCAAATGTTATTACATTTCCTTTACATTTATATTTCTATCTTACGAAACATTTTTTATTTATATTTTCACGCTCTTTATGTGTTTATGCTCAATAGGAGCATGTATGTGAGTCTGTAAAAAAGGTAAAATTTTTATTATAATATTTAAGAATAATATATATGAACATATTATTTTTTGTAAAATATAAAACTTAGAAAAGAAAAGCACATTGAATTGATCCAAATAATGCTGGGATTTTAAAGTTAGAGTATCTTATTATAACATTTTTTAATAGATTTTTTCTCTGAGTTGCATATGTATAAAAATTTACCAATATAATATAATATATTCTTTTTAATCATTTTAAATAATCTTTTTCTTTGTTTATTTACCAGAAGATGTTTTAGTTTAAAGTTTTAAGAAGTACTAACCATTGTTATAGAAGATAAAATCCTTGGTAGGTCTTCCTAATTTTAAACTTTTTTCTTCTTTTTATTTTCTAAAAAAAAGTACAAAATCGTTTCGTTCTAGGTTAGTGCATTCAAGAGTAAGCCAAAAGGGAGAAAATTTCCATACTTAAATTAAATTTTTGTAACGTAACAATACATTTTATAAAACGATTATCAAAAAAAATAGCATTTTACAGATTTTTTTTATATTTATTGATAATATAATTTTTATAATATAATAATACAGTAATTGCTAAACAAAATTATTTTAAAATTTAATTTTTGTTCAAACCCATAATTGAGAGATAAACTACATTAAAATGTGAATAGTAGAAAATTCATCCGATAAAAATCTGGTGACGAAGGGAAAATGTCATTGCAATGGGAAATAAAAATTTGCATCAGTAGATTATGAACTGTATTCCTGTTTGAAAACGACGAGTTATCGCTTACTATTGTCTAAATAATTGAAAAATATTAAATAAAATCTTAATAATATTTTTCTTTATATTCAATATTTAATAATTAAAGTTATTAAATTAAAAAAGTAAATTATTAATTATATTAATTAATAATTACAATTATAATATTAATATACTATACTAATTATTAATTACTATACATAATTTTTTATTTATTGAATTTTATACTGCTTTCAATTTTCTATTAATGAATACTCTAAAAAAATATAAATAAATTAATGTACATGAAGAGACAAATTTATATCTGAATCACTTGTATTCACAAAAATATGAGTTATATATCTTAAGTTTTTAACATGAGTACTTTTGAATAGACTTTTTGGAATAAAGATAATCAAACAATTTATTTTATATATTTTATGAAAATTAAATTTTAAATGATAATAGTGAAGTTTAAAATAATCGGTTAATTTAATGAACATCTTGAGAAAATTTATAAAATTATAATTAAAAATTTACGATCCATTATTTTTCCTAATAAAAAAATAACAGACATAAGTTTTCAAATTCAAATTCAATTTCAAATATATACTGTTCCTTAAATATTCTTACATGTAATGCCGTATTTGTGTTTGAATATTTATAAGAAAACATATCATTTTCAATTGATGACATAGATTTTTAAATATTTATAATAAATGTAGCAGACTTTGTGAATTAAACATCAATAGAAATTTGCTAGATCGAGAAGTTTTTTTTTAGAAACAGGAAAAACAAGTAATATAAAAATGTAAAAAGCATACTAAGCAACTATTATAAATAGATTCAATCTTTTAAAATAAAAATACTTCAGTAATAGCTAAAATTATTTTTAATATAAGTTGTAATTTAATTTCTTGATAATAATACATATATGCTATCTAAATTCAACAATTTTAAAATAACAAATTATAAATTTTATAGGTAAAAAATAACTTACTGTAATATTTTCTTGCATTTGAGTTGCTTTACACACAAAATATATTTTAAATTTCCTTTTCAAGCATAGCTTTTTCGGTTTTTACGTATTACAGCATAACTCATTTTAGCCACAGAAAAATTCCGTTGACGTAAACTGAAGTTTATAGCTACTGCCGGTAATAAAAAGACCTTTTTATCCAACTTCCTGTTAGGACTTGTAATTAGATTGGAATAATTTTTCTGTCATCTAAATTTTTGTAAAATTCGATTGATATGCTAGCCGGCTTACCCTTATTACGGCGAAGTGTAAAGAGAAAATAAAGCGAGGGAATAGCTATTTCCGTTATTGATTTTGAATTATCTTCAATTTACTTCTCTATCCGCAATTACATTTAGGAACAAAAATCTATAGTTTGAATACAGAGTTAGGAATCAAATAAATGATTGAAAATTAATAAACAGTGTAATTAAAAAAATAACATACTTATTTTAATGCTAAAGTAATTAAAAGATTAAAATAAATACTGTATTTATATGCTCATAACACTAAAATTATTTTATAAAACCTTAATATAATATTATTATATATATTGTATTTATAAATTAACTTTAGGCAGAAACTGTTGTTTACAATACATTTGTTTGATAAAATATCTTTTCATGCATATATTTTACATATTTTACGTTTCATTACAAGTTTCATTACAGCTTATTATTGTTAAACTTTGGTCCTTAAATTAAAAGTTTCATTTATAGTAGAAAAATGAGACAGACACAATAATAATGATGTTTTACGTATTAATTGTATTACATTTCCATAAAATATTTTTAAAGCAAGTTTAATAATACTTTAGTATGTTTAATAACTATTTATAAATTAATATAAATTAGAATATAAACAATAATGTATTATTTCAATCTTAAATTTTAAACAATAATTAAAATAGAAATAAAAATTGAAATATAATGAAAGGCAAAGAGAAAATGATAGATTAATACAAGGTAATTAACATTTTTTAATTTTACTCATTATTTTATTTAACAATTGGCACAATAACTTTTTACTATAAATTTTTGTTTTTTATATACTTTTTATCAAGTTCATCGTCATTAAGTTTACTTTAATTTTTTTTTTTTTTTTTTTTTGTGATAAACTCCAAAACTCTGAACAAGATTAACCAATAATGATAACCATGATATAATTATATTTTAAAATTAGTCTTTATTATTTTAAGTTTTTCATATTTAATTATCAATGTTTTCTGGATTATTATAAAATTTAAAATCAAATTTAATGTTAAAACATATTTATTTCATTATATTATATTTATAATTTTAATATCTGGACATGATATGCATTATATAATATTTTTAATTCTCTTCTATATCTTTCTTCTTTTATTACAGAAATAGTAATAATAATTATTAAAATAATAATAACAATAATTTTAATAATACGAATAAAATTATTTACCATTATTACGATTAATAACGTTTTACTGTTATTTTGTTTAGTTTTTATTTTGTTTTTTCTTAATTATATTCGTGATATTTAAAGATCTATCTTTTTTCACTCTCTCTCTCTCTCTCTCTCTCTTTTTCTATATATATGTAATACAAATTGTAGCTATTATATATGTTTTTTTTATTATATATTTTTTAATCAAGTTCATTTTACAAATTTTCCCCAATTCTAAAAGTTACGTTGTACAATATTCTACAAAACTTAATTTTTTTTAATTTCCATCAAGTTACCATCATTTATCTTAAATATTATTATAGATCTGATTTAAACTGCATTTATCAATGTTTTGTAATTCTTGATTGTGTCGATGATTTACAAAAATTGTATCTCAAATTGAACAGAAAAATGAAAACAAATTTTTAGCCTTTATATAGTATAATAGAATAGTTTTTCAGTACAGTATTTAACAGCATTAATTTAATAATGAAAGTATGATAAATGAATAGATAAAAGGAGATAGAGAGAAAGAAAGAGATTAGTAACCTCAGTGATAGAGCCAAGTGGCAATATTGAAGTTACTAATAAACTACACAATGCGTAACTACGCAATAAAATAAAAAGGAGAGATTAAACATTGCAGTAGTATTTTATATAAAATGTTGAGCACTTCCTACATTAAAGTTAAAATTAAATAAAGAGTGACAGAAGACACCATGTATACAAAGTAAAAAATGAACTTATTTCAAAGTTTCAATAAGAGATTATTTTTATTACATCTGATTTTATGCAATAATTATTAATATTCTTGTATATACAATCTTTAAAGTTTAAAAATAAAATATTTATTTAAATAATAGAATTGTAATGAAATAAAGTACAAGCTATTAACAAATTAATGTATTTTCTTAAATTTTTCAAATACTGATTCATATAATTGATATTATTTATGACGTTTATTTATCATACTCGATGAAGTGAATACAATATAATGTCGGAATTTTGGTATTTTGTTATTATAATACTGATTGGATCTTATTTTTTGAAACAATACCTCCTGTTAATTACTTTTACTATTACGAACTTTTCAATCTCTATTTACGTAATCATTAATTTTTTTTACTAACCAATGTTTAATAACGTTAGAAAATTTTTTTTATGTTTTCTTAATTATCGTTTATTTTATAAAAATATTTGAATATAATCATTTTATTTATTAATTTTATTCAATTTTCAATTTTTGTTTACTTAAATACTGAAAATAATACCAAAATAAATACTACGCTTACTCAGCTCGGAATGACAAATATTCATCTTTTAGTTGTATACCGGTTACAGCCCATTCCATTAACTTATCTTAGAATTGATGTGGAGGTGACAACTTCGTGATACTATTATCGCTTTATTACTTTTATAAATTTTGTCTCATCGCTTTATACCCTATACTTTCCTTGCAATACCTTTGCATCTTGGTTAATTTACACTTACTATGTAAATTTGCTATTTTGGAAAGATTCTACTGAAGTTTTCATCGGTGAATTTAAAATATTAAAATGTTAAGACATAGTTACAATGGCGGAAGTTGTTCTATAGAAAATGTTCGAGAGTACTTTGGTGATATACAAGGTATTTACGCAGATAAACAAGTAAATGACGCAAACGGTGAAACATCCATTGGGAAGTGGATAAGATACCAAACTCGAATATTTCCGGTCTTCTCACTCCATGATGACCTTTGGCCGTCCACATAATATTTGAGAATTCCTGAATTTTGGTTAGGGTTTATTGGCATGACTTCCGGAGGATCCTTACAGAGCGGATAAACATCTATAGTGTAACTAACTTATACTGAATTGGATTAAAACTGTTTCATTTCTACGTCTAATTCAATTACATACTTACACAATGTGTGGATAAAAATATTGGACTGTTATTGGCAACAAATTTCTTTAGACTTAAATTTTATAAATTTTTGTAGCTTCGAATATTGTTTTTAAAACTCACATAAAAAATGTTATGTTCCATAATGTCAACATTCAAAAAATAAATACTTCTTTTTAAAGAATAAGTTTATTATTATTTGTAATAAGCTGTGTATTACATTTTCCTTCAAATAATTTTCTTTTATATTGTAAAATTTATTACTTAATTACCATATTCAAAACAATGATATATACACCGATAAATTATATGCCATATATTTGAATACCATGTAATTCAGATATTTTCGTAACGAAAAGGAAAAAAAAGGAAATTTTGTGAATATCTACTACTTGAAGCGAGTTAAACCATGGAGATGTTTACTGTTGCTTATATAGCTATCCTGAGATCTAGCTAAAAGCCAAGTCTATTTGTTAAAGCTCCCTTGTGACGTGATGCGGTGTTATAAACAAGTAACATGTGATTTTGTGATAAACAAGAAAATGAATTCTGTGTACTAGATGGTCACCTTTATTTTTTATGAATTTTATTACGTAATAAACTATACAAATAAAAATCAAGAAAACTTAAATAAAAATCTTTTTATTTTATTCCAAATAATATATCTTTAAATCAATAACCTATAAGATACAACTTTTTTATTTCTACAGATTGTAAGTATTTAATTTTATTTCAGGTTATATGAAAGCTTGGGTATTAACTCAGAATTCCTTTTATAGGTCAATGATAATTAAACATACTGAAATAGTTAAATATTGAAGTTCTTAGCTGCAAATGATTTTCAATCATTTTTTAAAGTATTTTCAGTGATATCAGTGATATTTATGATTTTTGCTTTACCTTCATTGTTTATTCTCACGTATGAGAATTCCGATCATTAAAAATTGAAATTTCTATTGAGCTTTTTTGAGCTAAATAATTATGAATATTTTATAACTACATAAATTGAATGCATATCTAAAATTCTCTATAGATATAAATTTATTATTAATAATACACATTCTCGAAATACAAGAAATGAGAATAAGATGATTATCAACTATGAACAAGTAAAATTAAGTCTTTCATTCTAATGGACTCACAAAGAACAAATTTCGTCTAAAACTGTATAAATGAAATCTGGAATGTCCATTAAAATGGAGTTGATAATCAATTTGTAGTTATGCCTTTGTAGATGTTCATGATATGAAATCAGTAATGCCCTCTCTTTTCTGAATTTTTCAGAAAAGAAAGGTATTTCTTTCAGATTTTTTTATTATAAGAGGAAAGTATTACCGATTAATAATAAGATATTTGAAATCAACATTTAATTGAAGACTATAATTTTATATATAATTAATGTTTATAATCACTATAATAGATCTTGTAGTAGGATTAAATTTATTCAAATTATTTATTTCAGAAATCTTAATTGCCTTGTAGTTATTCGTAATTTAGGTTTTATCTTTTCAGTAAAAAAGAAACAGTGCCAGTGTCAGTGGAAATCAAATTTATAGTTGTACTATATGAAAGAATTATAAATAAAAAAGTAAATATCAGTTTTTTGTAAATTTATTATGTATACAAGTAGATTACCTAATAATGCGATAAATCTTTATTTTCCATGGCACAGGAATACGTGTATACAGGATTGATTGAAGAGCTCTCACTCATGTAAATTGTGACTAATGGCGAAATGTATATTTTCGTATGATATATGTACGTATGTACATAATTGCGATCGTATTTTCAAAATATATCATGTTTTTTATACAATATTGCTATATAAATAATGAATACATTAAATATACGCATAATTGATTTTTGGATGCAATAATTTGACAATTAAAAATTTATTTTTGTCACGCTGTCAGTAAAAGGGACTTTAAATGAGATAAATAAACTTAGTTAATAATACATAAAATTAATGATACCTTCATTTATAAAAAAATTGTTGATACAAAAAAAGATAGAATATGTTTATTTTCAAAAATACGCAGCATTATTTTTATTTATAATTATTAGGTGTATAAATGTATTTAAATTTTTTTAAATTTTTAAATTTCGATTAACAAATTATCTATGAATATATAAAAAATTTGAGAGTCGCTTTAAAATGGCTATATTTCTTTCTTTAATAATAAAAAAATAAAATAAAAATTTTATAGAATACAGTATAAATTATCGACTATATAGCTTAACTTACATTTTAGTATTATAATTTAATTGCCTTATCAGTTATTAAGAAAAACGATTTTTTTATCACAATAATGAAAATGTAAAGACAATATTTTATCCCATCGAAGAATAGCTTGAAATTCACTTAAACATAACAATTACTTCGGTATACAATATTAATTTAAACGAAATATAATTTTTTTTTGTCATGAATGTTTAAAAATTATATCATAAAATCGGGAAGCAAAAAACTACAATATTATTTTAATAAATTAATTAACATTTTTTAAATCAGTTTATAGTTAAATTGAGTGAAATATGAACTTCGGATACCATATATCTCAAGAACCTAGAGTATTAAGAGATAAAGAGAGAAAGAGAGAGAAAGGACATTGAAATTTATATTTCTCCTCAGACTTTTATGAAGGTCTATATTATACAAGATAGTTTATGGCAAAAATGAACTTAGATAAAGTCATTAGTCCTCGCTTACATAAGCTGCTTATGATTCTGTCGCTAACTCGATAAACTTATCCTGCAAATACCAACGCTTTGTTTCAGGATTAATACGTTTGCTAGTTTATTTGCTTACTCCATTTTTTTAGGAAGATTAGCTGTTATCTTTAATTAAGATTTTTACGTGAATTTTATTTTAGCGATTTTTCAAATTTTTCTATCAAATATAGAAATCGGATTAAAAAAAGAAATGCTTCATCGATGTAATAGAACAGGTATTTTTATTCAAACAATATGATGGATTATTTTATATGTATATTTTATTTTTTTGATTATTATTATCATCCAAGTTTTATGTTAAAAATTTTAGAAAAGTTTGCTGTACAGTAAAACTTATTATTTTATTTTATTATGATCCTGTATATTATAAAAGTATTTGTATTTTTTATTATAGAAAATTTAAAGAATAAAACCTCGTAAATCTTGAAAAAGATTTCATACAAAAATAGTTTGATTAAATTACAATTTCATAAAAATTTACTCATTCTGACAAAATTTAGTTTTTAAGAAATTGAAACAAACACCCTTCCCTTATATAATAAGAGAAACCTCGTTGCATCTCATTAAAATTTATTATTTTTTTTCAGTTAATTTAAATTTTTTATAAATTACAGTTGCATTTCGTTATCAATAGCTAAAAAGTTAATTTTTCAAAATTTTTTTATAAAAACTTTGTGTAAACCTTCATTTCTATTATTATTTAAAAATAAAATTTATCCATGTAATAATATGTAAATTTGTTTGCTCACTTACGTATTTATTATTTTTGAAAAGTATGAAAATTTCATGCACAACTATTTGAATATTTAGTTATCTTGTTTCTAGTATAAAAACAATATTATATGAACCACAGAGTAAGGCTGGAAAATAATAAAAAAAAAAAAAAAATAGAAAATTAAAAATGAAGTAAATTATTTTAATATAAAAGTAGAATTATTTTACAATAAATTAACTTTTTACAAAGTATATTAGAATTATTTTCCTGAATAGTGCAAAGTGTAATTATTTTTCAGCTTAAAATTTACTATTATTTAGCTACATACACACACACACACACATATATATATATATATAAATTTAAAAAAAAAAAAACAATTGAAATTAATGCGTTATTATGAAATTAATATATTTATTCAAGTATGATTTATTTCATTAAATATATTAGTAGGAATGTAAAGCGTATAAATAAAAAAATATTTTTTAATTGTTTATAAATAAAAGGTGGATTTGAATACAAACTGGCACTTTCACATTACAGCATGCACATTAGTTAACTGGGCATCCAGACGGAGGGTGATTAAGAAAATTGCTCTCGCCGACCGAAGTTGGACCAAGGGTATGGAGGTGGAGAATATAACGGATAGTGGCCTCAATGGCACTGATACAAATCATAACTCCACCCCAGTGTTCACCATCGGCACTAAGTTCATAGAAAAATGGCAAGTGAACCTTTTTATCTCAAAATTATTTATTATCTCACCTCCCAATAAAATAATAAACGGATAATTGTAGAAAATGATTTTATATGAAAATAGTAATTTTAAAGCAATTCGTGTCGATGGTTTGTAGATACACCACGAGTGTCCAAATATTGTGCATGTTAACAATTTGAATCTCAGTAATTGCTTTTAGCTTTACACTGTGAAAGTGGGAATTTTATTGGATATTTTATATCACAAAAAATGGAAGATAACAAAAGCAAAGAGTCAGAATTCCGTGATGCTGAATATTTTGCAATACGTAGGCAAGCGTAAATGTAAAAAGAAGTGTAGTCATTCTCTTATAAATCATGAAATTTATTCAAAAGAAATTCTTTTGTAATGTAAAGAATAAAGATTTATTCTTTGAAAACAAGCCATCTTAAAAAAGAGAAAATTATATATGCTTGTATATACCAACTTGACATTTCTAAAAATTCGTTATTCCGGAAAAAGAAATAATAATATTGTTTTTATAATATCGAATACGTATTAATTCAAATACGAATGCTCCCTTTAAATATTGCTGTGATGCTTTATGAATGCTAATTTTCTTTAACTATTGATACGAT
Organism: Eupristina koningsbergeri; assembly: GCA_018907245.1. Lineage (NCBI taxonomy): Eukaryota > Metazoa > Arthropoda > Insecta > Hymenoptera > Agaonidae > Eupristina > Eupristina koningsbergeri. Next base: position 249,350 of record JACCHV010002889.1, on the reverse strand, counting down.
GCTTTATGAATGCTAAGCAAATATAAGCATTTTTCTCAAAAGCAATTGCTAACCATCGTGTTAAATCAAAAAGTTTTATAACTCTGTTAATATTAGAAGTAAATCTCGTTTTTCAATTTATTTTCATACACTTTTAAAGCCGAAAATAATTCATCACTAAACATTAAAAATAGAATATCGGGGGAATTCTGCATTTCGAAGAAAGTAGATCGATATCGAGTCGTGCATTATTGTTGTTTCAGTTGCTCAGGGTTTTATGAGTTGACTTGGCCTCCATTATCTTATTACTGTTGAGTTCGCGGAAATTGAGCACCGGCACTCGGAAGGTACGTCTTTGCAAAACCTTACCGCAGTTAAGTTGGCTTAAGCGATTTAAAGGACTTTTCCTTTCGACAACACCAGATCTTTCTATCTATCTTTTTTTCCTTTAAATTTAATTCAATTAATCTGATCACGTTTGCTTGTCTTTCTATATTGTGTACAGCTCAACCAAGCGTAGATTGATTCGATTGTAAAAGAAATCGCTGAGATTGAGTTAGCTGTGTATATTGCTTAAAAATTTATTCCAATCTTAATAATTAATGGCAGAATCTCTATAAATTGTCTGTTGAGATTGCGTTTAATTACGTATATATAGCCGTTATCACTTTTTCGAATATAAGCTTATTTCAATTTTATTCTCAAACTTTCTATAACTCTGATATGTACAGTAATAAAAATTTTACTATCCTGAAATTTATTGTAATCAACGTCAAATCAAATTTGATTTAAACTGATGATTATTTCAATTTATTCGGTATTGAAAAGCTGATATAAAAATTAAACTGAAAATTCACACTTTATGAGATAATGTCACATTGTCGTCATTTTCAAATAATGAGATAGCTTATATAAATGCTTCGTCAATTTATGGAAAATTGTGTACAACAAAATCATTATATTTACAAGTATTAGAGATCCACTGCATCTCCATTTCGTGCTCAACGTAATGAAATACCCATTAAATAGTTTTAGTGCTCTCTTACATCTTGTTTAGTTGCAATTAGTCGAGACCTGTTCAACGTCAACGGCAACCTAATGATACACCAAGTTATATCGTATCATACTTAAAAAAATTTTTTTTCTTATTCTGTGCAGAGTAGCAATCGGGAAACTGGAAAAATAATTAATTGATCAAATTCAGGACAGTGAACTCCGTGAAGCGATTCTCATGTACATTTGTTATATCCCTTGAAATACCCTTATACAGGCAGTATCATGTAGGAAAGCTCGGTAAAAGGGTTAATTAAGATGCTGGATAGCAATTAGTTTCAGACTGCAGTTTACATTCAAGTTTGCTAATCGCTGATTAGAGAGATAAATAGAGATCAATACCTACGGAAATTTTTGTACAATTATGACTCATAAATTATGGAGACATGTTCTTCTTATTGAAAGAAAATACGTCTGATACAAAGTTTTGAGGCAGAACTCGTAGCTAATAGCCGTGATGTGAACATCTCCACTAAAGTTCTAAAGTAATATCAACATTATTTTAAGTTTAGCTTAGAACTTGCGGGACAATAATGAGTGTTTAAATAATATCGATTATATATATTTTCTTCATTTATTATTGTAGCATCAATTTATTTATTTTGTTTCATTGAATATTATTTTTCTGTAACGTAAAATAGAAATAATTTATAAGAATTGCAACTGTGTCTAACTAATTATAAAAACTAAAACTTAATTTATAATTAATACACATATTTAAATATTATTTAAATTCTTGCCTGTATTTTAAGGTATTGTTTAATTTTTGTTTATAATATTGACGACAATTGATATAATTTATTAATGAAGCTTTGTAAATTTTAATGAAAAATTACTCTGTTTTTTGCATACATTTTAATATTTCCTGATAAGAATAAAATTCTATTGTACCAGAAATTGCGAGTCTTGATATTTGTTCTTTGCATATTAGTAGAATGTGGACCGTAAAATAGCTAATTCTAACTATGAGAATAACAATAATTGTCACATTACTAGTTACAAATTACAGTAAGAACAAATTCTTGCTACTAGAGCTATAATTGAGATAACGATAAGTACAGATTTCTGTTCGTGTAAGGTAGTACTTAAAAGGCTAATATTTTCTTACCTCTAGTAAAAAAAGTATATACTTTTTATGTATATATTTTCTATATCTTTTACGTATATTTATTGCATGAATTTTTGCACTATAGAGCCTTAATTATCCAGATATTTGTATTAAAATTATGTATAAATAAAATATACATGTCAAATGTTATTTGAATTAAAGATGAAAATCTCTTTGCATAATTTTTGTTATATCAAAGGTAATACAAACACGAATAATATATATTTAAAACAATTAGGCGATGAAAATTTTGCAGTTATGAATTAAAATGTATACTGTAGTACTTGATAATCTTTTTCATTTTTTTACACCGATAATATAGATAAAAAATGAAGTTTCATGCATATGTAAATATTAAATTAACTCAATTTTATTACAATTATATTTAAAGTTTTTGTTAAAAATATTATTAGTATATTTATAGTTTCAATATAATAATTAATTATAAAAATCTTCAATTATAAAATTTTGTTATTGAAAATTTTTTCTGTTAATTAAATCAATTTTAATTATAAATTAAATTCTTATTTAACATGGTTAAAATTTTTCAAATATATTTGATCATAAATTTTAGATCCTCTTATTTTAAAGTTTAAAGTAATTTAATACTCAGTGGATAATTATCTTTTACAATAATATTTGATAGTATACTATAATTTAAAAAATTTTTAAGTCAAAATTTTTCCAAATTTCTCATAAAAAATGAATAAAATTTAAGTAACTCTTTGAATGCATGAAATTCTAACTTCATTTATCAGTTTTAAAAAAATAGCTCATCTTCACAGAAGAATCGTTGAAAAAAAAATAACGTTGGAAGAATAAGAAAATGGAATTGGAACATACACTTTACTTTTTAAAAGTCAGACTTTTCGTCTTTTTTAACCCTTAAGCTTTTATCTGTCCTTACGAAAAGTGCGGTAAAAGTGGAGAAACTGTCCATAAATTACGACAAAGTACTTTGAATAGCTCATCCTCTGTTTGCAGAGAACACTATTGTAATTTTCATATGGAAAAGATTATCTAAGATAGCGAAAGAGATAAAAACCGAGCGTGGAGGGGGGGAGAGAAAGAGATATTTAGAGAGAGAGAGAGAGAGAGAGAACGGAAGGAAGGAGAACGAGCGATTTCGAACACATAAACCGATTTGGGCCAAATTGCATCCTTGACCTCTCGTGCAGTCATTGTTGGGTATGTGAAGGTAACTGGGTGAGTAGGTGAGTTAGGTAGTATTCCGCGTTCAAAAGCCACAGATATAAGGATCTCACTCCCTTGCGTTTTTCTTTATTCTTATTCGGTGTGTGAAGGGGAAATAAAGATGGAAATGGACTGGGCTATCGAGGGCCAATGTCGTACGCGAACTAAGCCCACGATCACGCGAGTTTTTAAAGAAAGAACACCGCAAAAATGGTCGTGGGCTTTGGCAAATAACACCGAGCTTTAGAGCGAACATGACAATATTATGCCACTCATGTTGAAAGGAGGAGTGCCGAGCACGAGTGGCGTTTTTATTCCAAGGCACTACCGATTTTCTTTCATTCATACGTCTTATTTTATCTGTTTTGGAACATTAGCTGAGTTCTTTTGACGGCTTTTCAGGAATCCATTAAGAACGCTAAATTAAGTTCTGTTTTTACTGGAACACTAACGTCTTTATACATTCTTCTTTTCTTTAAAATAAATTATTAATTATTCGGGTTAATTACTAAATTTGTCTTACAAAATAAAATTAATAATAAATCTTCAACTCACTGGCAATATTTTATCTTCAAATTATTAATATTTGTCAAATATTGTATCGTTGATAACAATTATAAACCAATACTTATAAGTCAATGTATCCATTGCAAAAAACAAATATTGATCAAATAAAACTATTTTTTCATTAATTATAACTAAAAGACAATATATATATATATATTAGGTTCTTATATATACATATATATATAAAAGAACCTCATTTATTATAAAATATAGATGTGCTGCAGTATACACCTGCGTATGAGTTTGTTCACGTGGGTGCTAATATACATGATCAAGATACTTTTTTTTCAATAAAATTATCAATTAAGATAAGCTATAGCTTAATTTTACGAGCAGGTCAATCTGCCATAAATAAATATAAGTATGTAGACGTAGATATGGTTCCTAGTTAAATTATGTATGTTAAGTTGAATATAAATTTCGTATCCAAGTATATGAGGCTTCGGAGACTTGGTTTAACGATATCTTTATAGCTTATATCTCTATCTTTCTCGGCTATTTAGAGTAGCCGAGCACGAGACGAGATTTGGATGGAAGATCTCTTGAGTCTTTTCAAGTCCTAAATTGTACAGAAAGTTCGCGTCCTGATTTCAGCAACGTGCACTGCAACATAATGCTACCTCTCGTCTGGAGCTGCAGAAGAACTTGTAACAATCGGTTTAAAAAAACTAGATCAATCAATTTGTACCAAACTTAAGCTGTTTTATTTTATTTATTTTTATTTATATTTTGTTTAACATTTTTAAGACGCAACAGTGGATGATTATTTATTAATATTTTCACTTGATTTTGGAACGTGAAATAAGATTTTTTCTGAAATTATATTGACGTTTGGTAAGATTATAAACAAGGTAGAAATATTTGTTAATTGATATTCATTTTATTTGTTAATTATAATGAGTTTTCTAATAAATATACTTAATTATTCTAATGAAATATAAATTCAAGATTTCATAAACAATTTTATACGTACTTTTAAATAATTTTTCTTCTATTATTATGTTATTATGTTAAATATATATATTTATATAATTTCATTTATAGGAAATCCATTCTATTCCATTTATCTTATGTGTTCTGTTTAGAAAGCAATATACTTGAATATAATAGACTTGATTTTGTAGTAATTTTTTCTAAATGAATATAATAACACAAAATTGATCGATTCTATAATATATTAATAACAATATGTATAGTCAAAAATTATGTGAAAACATACAGCAGTAAATACTTTCAGATTTACAACTTTTTGTATTATTGGGAAGGTGATGAGATGAGTTAATTATTGAGTTCATAAAGATTATTTCATACGTGTGACATGAAATTTAAGTTCCTTTAATACTTTTGGTAAGGAACTAAATAATCCACAAGTAGAAGTGAGGATAACTTTTTAATCCAATATGATCCTTTCATTCAATATGATCTTATGATACTCTGATGATAATATTCTTAATCTAATACACACTGATTAAGATGACTAGAACGAATGATTAATGGATTATATATGTCTCAAGCATTCCGAAAATGAAAATCAAAAGCAAATGTCAAGCTATGAACTTTACATAGTCTTGATTTTATGTACGTAATGTTAGAAGTTTTGATTATTTGCAAGTTTCGTCTTGATGGAATTATTCTATAAATTCTTTAAAAGTTAATAAAACTAGAGTGCTCTTACATAATAATTCATTGTAACTAAATAAAAAATGGTATACATTATGCAGAAATCGATTGAACTTCAAGTAAATATTTGTTGCATTCTCCAGATAGTATTTACAGTACCTATTCTAAATGACTTCTTGTGAATAAATTTCTTTACAAACTATATATAGTAGAGATCTTGCATAAATCAATATATTTTTAATATTCATATACGTTACAGTACTTATTTTATAAATTACAAAAATTAATTTATAATATCTCAAAATTTTAAAAGAAAAATAATATATAAAAAAAATTTGAATTCTAATACTTTATACTTTGAATAAATATATAACAGTTTCTTCTTTATTTTAAAAATATTGTAAATTTAAAAAGAGCTATTCTTGTTTTACTTTGTTCATTTATATTTTAAACCTTTACATTGAAAAAAGTATACAAATATTGTTACAAAGATCACAATGCACACTGATATATTTTTATATAAAAATTAAAAATAATATATTTTTAAATACACGAATTTGTAATCCATTATGTTAAAAGCTGGAATTTGATAATTTAACTATGAACGAAAAAATGTATTTTTCTTAATATATGTTAGTATTTATTTTAAATAAAAATTATTTTACAATTTGTAAATAAATATTGTCATTATAAAAAAATTGATTATTGGTTAACAAAAGGTTTATTGGTATATTCTGTTATTTCTAATAATTATTTTTTTATGAATTAAAATTTAATATATAATTCAGAAATATAATTAATACTATGAGTTATTAAATACAATGAAGATAAATGAATGTATATTTTAAATATTTTTTTTAATTGAAAAATAAAAAATAATTCTAAATAAGAATATAATTAAATTTCTACCAGTTAAAAATAAATCTATTAATCATAAATTTATGTGAGTTTGAACTTTTGCTCACGAATACGCTAATTTTACGTGTAAACTGTGAAATTGCTTTTCGTTTCGTCAATCATTTTCAAATGCACTACTATTGATTTAAAAAGAAAAAAGAATTTGTTCATTATAGAAATATTTTTTCTTCCACTTCTCACTTGTTATAACTATATATTGTTATAATTATATATTCTTCAACATTTTAATTTTAAGAAACTATTTTTTTTTTAATATACAATAAATCTACATCATTCTTAATATAAAACTTTTCTATGAGTTAATTTGGTAAAAAAAATTTTAATACTCTAAAACGCATTTTTTAAATAATAAAATTATTAAAAATGCTTTAATTAATTATTTTAATGTATTCGATAAATAATACAAAGTATTATATCAGTTCTACGCTTAATTAAAACAGTGGCGAGAATATTTAACACTTCAGTTGGTCCAATAGTTTTATCTAAATATTTGCATTAAACGTGTTTCTGTTAGTCTTAATATCGATTACGCAACTACTTGAAGAGATAAATAATAATAATAATAATAATTTTTGTTATTATTAATGTTAATAACGAAAATAACAATAAAATTAAGTCGAATAACAAAAGCTTAAGTCAATATAATGTCAATAATGGAATATCTGTTTTTAGGCTCTGAAGAGCTGCGTCAGACATTCGAGAAATGTTCGAAACTCACTTCATCTGTATATACTATTTGCGACCTAAACTCAATGCAAGACTTGTTAGTGTTCACTGAGAAATAGTGCAGACTTGATTAAAGCATCGGCTCGTGAATGAATGTCTGTGTGATAAGCCATTTTTTCGGGCTACAATTGTGACTTTTCACCTGTGTGTGTATGTGTGGCTTCGTTTTATCTTTCCCCATTGATTTTTCAAACTGTACAGTATTTTGTACTGTAATATTGATAAGAGAGTTGTGAGTGATGATTATAATAAATGTTTCGTTGCATTCTTTTTTTTATTATAAAAACAAATATCTGTACTGATTTATTTACATTTTCAGAGGTCTCGTAGTGAGAAAATTACGTTAGAGAAAAATCGTATTATCTCCGAAAAATAATTAATAAATTTTAATAAAATTGGAAAACTTTAAACAGTATATTGCATGAGAAAAATAAAAAAAAATGAAATAACGACCAAACCAATAAAATTTAATTTAAAAATGTGTATTTTACCTGGATAATAATAGGAGCTTTCATTCTATAAAGTGTATATTATTCTTTTTTGGGAAGTTAAACTATAACTCTATTTAAATTTTTGTACGGTTTTAAAATCGTTAATACATTTAAACCATAATTTCGGTTCAGATTGTTGTAAGCCTAAAATAAATTCTAAGATAAATGAGCTTTTAGATAGACAGATAATTATTATACTTCATTACAAAGGCTTGAGCGAAAATTTTAAACATTAATTTTGCTTATTAAGAAAATTACTATTCTTATACTATGTTTATTAGTATTTTTTTTATAAAAATAAAATATTGAAAGACTTTATAATGTATAATTTATTATTTTTTAGAATTTATGATATATATTTCAAAATATTTTTTATGAAATATTGAAAAATAACTTTTTAGGAATAAATTAATATTAATTTTTTATTTTTGTTGAATAATTTTATTGATTTGGAAAAAGTTTATATAAATTTTTAATTAATGTTTTAAAAGGTAGATAAATAATAATAATGAGATATTTAAGTGTGCATTGTAGTTTAAATATTAAAATAAATATATATTTAATGGAAGCATAATGAAAATTGAGGTGAAATTATGAATTTAGAGATAAAACTTATTTCATTTTAAACTTACGGTTCTTAACCACCGATCTGTGATTTTTTAAAAATTTACACCATCTCTCCATTTCATTAATTTTTTATAAAACTTGATGAAAATGAATGACAGGTAAGAAAGATGCAATACTTTCGAAGCTTCTATATCATAATGATAATATGTTATTATTTTTGGTGAAAGACTTTTGAAAATTTGCTTGTATCCATTTGAATCATTGTATATTATTTAAATTTGTCTAAAAAAGTCATTGTAGCCTTTTTTAGCCAGACATATATCTTAAATATATATTTTAGGGGAATTCTATCATATGTATTAGTGTATATAGAAGTTATTAGAACCATCTTACGATAATCACGTGTTGGTTATCATCGGTGTCTAGTATTAATATATGTACTACCAGTTAGCTTGGTAATTCTGTGTATTCAACAGGTTATGGGACCAGTCAAATGAGTAAAGATCTTGCTCATCTCTCTAGAGGATTTAGCTTTGATCTTGTTGATGTTTGTTCCACTACATAAGAAGGTTAAAATTAGATATGCCATATCGGTATTGAAGTTTCCTCCCTTGTACTTTCTCTATTCAGCTGTCCTCTGTTGGCCATTGATGTTTTCGAACGTTTTCGCACACAATATCCTAACGGTTTTAGCAGGGTTTTGAACCTGTGATATTCAAACACATCTTTGTTCTCCTTAACCGCAATCATCATCTTCTTGACTGCATCTTCATTCAAGATGTCAGCGAACAACATTTCAGCTTAAGGGGATAAGTCTCCCTTAGGTATCAAGGCATCAAAGGTTCGCTGGTAATGAGGATCCGCTGTTTTTGTAATGTAAAGAATCTATCTTGATTTTATTAATGTTGGTATATCGCACAAGAAAGTGTGTATCAGGTAAGCAATTAATCGCAATCGTCATTTTTTCGATGATGATCAACCTAAAAAATACGGAAGTTTGTAAAATAAGCAAGCTCCCAAATGTTTCAATTGTGGAAAAAGTGGACACAAAAAATGACTGCTTTAGATGCTATATTTGCAAAAAGCTGAAAATTTAGCTAACGATTGCTTGATGAAAAACAAAAGTGGAACTTTTACAGAATTAGAAGAAGAATTTGTAGAAAAGGTAGCTCTAAAAACTTGTCAAAAACATAGCTCTAAAGCATAGATATTGACTCCGGAACTTAAGATCAAATGATTAACCATTGAGAGTGGTGTATTGATTTTGAAGATTTTACTGATGCAATCTATATAAAGATAGGTGATATTTCAACATTTCCTGTTTTAGATAAAGGCAATATAGAAATAAAATACTTCGTGAAAAATTCTTATAAACAAAGAACATTAACGAATGTTCTATATTTGTCAAGAATAAAACAAAATTTATTTTCAGTAAATTATGTAACTAAAAAGGGGTTCATTTCTCCGTATCTGGTTTTGGTAAGAAATGTCAATTTATTCAAAAATTTAGGAAATTTATACAAACTTGATATGCGTGTGTATTATTATTTTCTAACCCTACATATTAGTACATATAGAAGATACTAGAACCATCTTGTTATAATCACGTGTTGGTTATCATCGGTATCTAATATTAATATATGTACTACCAGTTAGCTACATAACTTTGTATATTTAACATGATATTCCAAATTTTTTCTTATAATTGTATTAAAATATTAATTGTATAAAAATTCTAATTATTTTATATTACTTAATGACTTATAAGTATTATATATTATAACAATTATATATTATTTTTGTAAAGAATGATAGTTTGATGTTTTATTAAGTCCATTGTTAAAGAAACAAAAATTTTCCTCAAATTACAATATTATACAATAGTATAGTAGTGTAATTACGAAAGAGAGGAAGCATCATAATTATCCACAGAAATATATTTATCCCTTGCTAGAGGATATACATATAAATTACTCAAATTAATGACTTTTGCATATTCAATTTGGGTAGTTTCCAAAAATAAATTACAATGTGTATAATTATTCATCTTGTAACCATCATTGTTTTACATATTTTGCAAAATCAGCGTGTTTTTTCAAAATTTCTTTCGATTTCATGATATTTTATATTTTATATTTTTTATTGATCAATTTAAAATTTCAATCCATCAATGCCATTTTTAACTATTCCTTGGTAAGTGGCTTTTCCTTAAACTTAATAAAAAAATTGCTTATTTGAAATGACGTTCATTGTCAATATAAATACAAATATTCCAAATCATTATTTGGTACTATCAACCTTAGCTAAATTGAACATAGATTATATAAGTAATTTTGAGGTTAAATCCCTAATACTACGCGAGTTTAACAAACTCATTTAAATACGAATTATATCGCTTATTTGGTTGTAGATTGCATATCTAATCAAAATTCATGGTATTAAATTTTAACATTTGTTGAGAAAAATATCGGTAAATTTATTAAAATTTGATATTTGATAATGTCATTTGGAGGATAAAAAAAATATAATAATTAATTTCCTTATTATTATCTATGAGTGATAGACAAATAACGAAATTACAATCCTACAGGATCCTACCTAAAAAATTAATATCGAAGTAAGAATTTTTCTTCAGAAACAATAATTGCTATGCGATATTACTAAATCATTAAGTTTAATTTAATTTATTATATTTAGTGATTTCGATTTGTACCTCCCAATCAAATTTTTCTTTAAAATTATTTTATTCATATGTACTTATATTTGTACTAATACTTTAAAAAATAATTAAATGTTATATGACTATGTATTTATAAATAAAATATTTTTTTTAAAAAAAAAAGGATAAGAATTTGATTCATAAATTTCAATTTTGTATAAAAATCAGAAGTGCGATAATGGGATATTTCGTTAGTAAATATCGTATGTTGAATTTTAGTTAAATAATGTATTTACGTAAATAATTGACGATCTAAATTTGATATATGCGATTTATTTGATATATGATTAAATGTGATATGCTCATGATGGCAGACTGAAAGTATCTGCCTACTTATATTTGTATAAAAAAACGAAAACTTGCACAAATAGATAACCCTTTTTCTTAATTAAAATCTTGACATTTAGAAATTTATTTACTCAGCCAAGTAAAATAATCTATAAATTTCAGGTGAAGTTGCAAAACAGTTTTTTCCGGGCTTAACGTCATGTGTTCTTACAGTAGAGTACACTCATAAATTTATAGAACGTATTTTCAGGTAACAACAAGTGAGTTATCAAATATAAAAAGTTCTAATCAAAGTATCAGAGCATGTGCGATGATGCATTAAATAATTTAAATGAAAGATAGAAGTGTAGTGAAGTGTGTATAGAAAAACGTAGTGAAGCATATAAAAATCTATAGAAATATAGATATTTGTACATTTAATAAAAATTAAACCTTTATTGAAATCTTGTAGGAAATTAATATTTGCTTGTAGTTGCCTCTATTTCATGGTAGAGATTTTACGTATATTTCGAACCGAAATACATACAAGGAATTAAAAAAGAAAACAATAACATAAAGAGAAGGAAAGATAGGGTGGTAATAAATGAAAATTACGTGCAGGAAAATAATATACAGATAGTATCATAAACTCTAAAGTATACCAAAGAAGTCCCTTAAGATCTATATTTACTATAAATTATTAATGTACTATATGAATGCTCTTATATCAACAAAGATTATGTAAGATTATGTAATATTGACTATGCAATATTAATGTATCTAATGTATGCAATATTTATACAGATTCTTGACACTTTTATGAATTCAGAACCCAAAACTAGTTGTTATGAAATATTTCTTAAATTGGTATCAGTTAAAATAAAAAGATTTTATAAATATTTATGTTGAATTTGCTTTAATTGCATAAATTATTTAATATTTTGATTTGAATAAATTTAATAAAATTCCATAAATAAAACAAGTATAGTATTTATATTAGTATTTCACTGAATTATTTTCGAATAATAATTATGTCCATAATTAATCCGTAACAATCGTGACAATATTTTTATATTTAAAATAAACAAAACATATTTCATTTTTAATTTATGGTTCATAATAACATTAAAATTATTTTTAACTAAAAAAAATTATTATTGATAATAAAAATTAAATATAAGTACTACAATTACCATAATCAAATATTAAATAAATATTTCAATAAAAAATAACTATGAAATATCACGTTATTAAAAGAGATAATAAAGATTATATAAATATTATTCGATTTATAAAAATTAACATTATAATTTTATAATTTATAAAAGAATACTCGAGTTTTAATGTTTTTTGTATTTATGATTCTATTTATTCATATTAATAATTTATTATGATTTTTTTATAAAAAAAAAATCATAATAAATTAATAAACAATAAGTTTTACATTTTTAACTGAAGTTTAATTTATTGAAAAAAAATTAATTCACCTTATGATGCTTGTCACAAATTATACAAATTCAACATCAAAAGTATATGATTGATGTTAAAAATTCACAAATTTCTAAATTTGAAAACAAATAACGTAACAATGGATTTTATTTTTTAGTGAGTAAAATTTGTTAGTACAGAATATTTTTGTATACACATTTTTAGTTAATAAGTTTATTAATATTTTTTTAAAAAAATTTTTTTATTTACATATTATACAGATTTTAAAACCTATTTATTATTATTCATATAACTTGAAAGTTACGCACATTAAGAAGCTTAACATACGATGTATATAGTATGCTAAAAATTATTTTTATAATGTATTTAATTCTGATGGATTATTTTTATTTACTAAATGATAAATAATTTGGTTAATTCCTATAGAACATTAATGACTAAAAATTTTGTTGGATACTTATTTATGTATACACATTATATACTGAAATGTATAAAAGAAAATATTTTTAGCATATGTGACACTCTTTGATGAAGCGAAGTTGAGTAATGATGTCTAACGAATGACAAATAAATCGATGTGTGAACTCAAAATATTTTAACATTAATTTCCGGATTTTCATATAACATTAATTGTATGGATGTCAAGTAATAGGCCAGTTATTCTTCGCAAATATATTGTTTAAATATATTTTATATTAACTTTTATTATATTTATTCTATTAATGAATATTTAAAAAAATATGTTCTTTTTATTTAATATCTTTTATATTAACGATTTATAATTATTTGAAATTATATATTTTGATTAAAGTAATAAAATTTCGAAAATTATCCTTATTTAAAAATATAAAATAAATCACTAAATTTTTCAAATTTACATTTTGCACATCATATAATATCATACATAATTAAATAATAAAATTAAGAAAGCTATGATTTTTATTAAATATTCATTAGTTAAATTTAATGTATCATTCTTAAAATAATATATTTATTATATGACTGAAAATTTATAAATATAAAACATAAATTAAATATTATTTCTATAGTAATAAATGCTAAAAAAAGTTAAATGCTGTGGATTTTAACCTAAAAATTATAATTAAAGTATTCTGTCTATAAAACAAAATTAAAAATAATATGTGTATAAAACATTTTATTTTTGAAAATTTTTTATAACTAAATTACAAAAAATTATACATGTATGATTAATAAGATTTAAAATTGGACTTTTAGAAATTGAAGTTTTATTGAAAAATATAGCATTTCAAAAAAGTTTTTCATGATAAACAAACTTATATAATATATGAGTATAAAGTAAATGTATTTTATTTCTTTCTTTATCTGATTTTATAAAGAAGATTAAATAAAAAGTTTAATTTAATTAAAATAAATTAAAATGAAAAAACTTATGTGCATTGTAAGAAATAAAAAAGTTCTAATTTCTCAAGTAAGAATAAGTTATAAAAATTTAAATTTCAAATTTTAAACATAGAAACATATTTTTATAAAAATTTTTATCTTGTTTCTAATTTTTTTTTATGACTAAAATAATCTGCACTATATAAGTTCATATAGAAATACAAAATCAAATAAAAAACCAATAAAAGTTATTTCTAAGTTACTAATTTAACACGGATTATAATTTACATTATATAAAATATGTTTAATATAGCTAATAAATCTGAACATTTATCACTGACCGAATAAACAGATATCTTTACATCGTCATAATTATAATTTAACGTCTATAAAGCATTTATAAACTAGTAAAAATTTGATTTGATGATAAAAAAATATGCCCGCGACTAAATTCCTCTTTAAGAAATCAAATTGCTGCCTATATGTACTTGTACAATGAACTTCATGATGAAGGCTTTATCATATCGCAACGGAGGGACTAATTTTGCCGAGGAAAACGAAACATGCTATGGACTCGCCTAGTAAATTATAAAAGCAATGAAAATAGAATAATGAGTCTCGGTAACTGCATGTGTTTTTATGAGCAACTGGTACCACAATTTTGTATTATATATGTATAATCTGCAACTTGACTCACAACAAACATTTGATACATCTGGGAAATACTATAATATAATATATATATAATAAAATATAATAAGTTCTAATTTCGTTTTGACATTAATAATTGATAACTGCAAGAAATAAATTGTTTAAAAAGTGGAATTGCAGTATTTCGAATATATCGTCTTAGTTTTAATGAATAAAACTTTGTACATCATTATATAAAGAAGAAAAGACAGATTTACTTATACCAATATAAATATTTTTATTATTATTGTATACTTTGAATAATTTTATATGATAAATTCAGATTTTTAATTTTAGAATTATAATTTAAGCTTTCATCTTAGTAAACTAAAATAATTTTTCAAAGTAAACAAAAATGTTTTTTGTGATTTAATTTATATGCAGATATATCTGATGATATAATATTTCTGTAAAAACAGTTCACATAAAATGACATTGGAATAAAGAAAAATGAATAATGTAAATGCTTGGTAAAATTATGAAGATCAATTTTACTTATTTTCACTTTTATTTTTGTGGGGCTCATGAAGATTTAGTAGGGAGAGACAGAAAGAGAGAGAGAGCGAGAGAGAGAGAGAAAATGAGAGGGGAAGAGACAGACACCGTGTATGTGTGAGTCAATTGCAGAATGCGGAAAGCATAGAATAAGTTTGATGAAAATGTGTACGGCATTGATGTTAAGATGTCAAAACGTTTATCGGTACACAATGCGAGGAGAAAATTCAGTGCTGAACACAATGAAAATAGGAAAATCCCAAGTAAACGTAATCCAATAATACAAAGGGTTTTCAAACATGCGATGAGCAGATTTCACTGATACGTCGAGACGTGAAAATGACGAAGAACTTGTACATTCTGATATTATTTATAATTGAACTTTATATTAAAATAACATCTACGAACTAAGAGTACGGTTAAAGGGTTTTTGTTAAAGAACGTTGGAAAAAAGGTATAACTTCATTAAGGTGGTTACCTGATGCTTTATATCTGCATATTTTAGTTTTTTTTTGTTTTTTTGAAAACTTTTGCGCATGTGTTTTTCACGGTTCCCTCTAGAAATAGTCGAGATATGAAGGTGTTAGCCATTAACAATTTTAATCAGTTTACTTTGTTGTATTTTTGCGTTAAGACGGAATGAATTATACATAATTAATAAAGAATTTACAAACGAGATAAATGTATTTTATTTAATAAAATCGTTGTTCGATTACTTAACAGTAATTATTTTGAACGTGCTCTTTAATTTTATAATTTGCCACCATATTTGTAATTCTACATGTCTAATATTATTATTAAATAAATATTGTTATATGTATTAGGAGATGCTTATTGTCATGGTTTTATATTATCACTTTATTTCATTACAATCGTAACATAACATTTTAATTTTAAAAATAAAGATCGATAAAATAAGAATTCAGGATATTTTTCACGATACTATATGATGCATGTAATAGATTAGAATCAATTAGAATATCGTATAGCATAAAATGTCTTCCTGTAATAAATATCTTCTTGTAATTGATGATAAGATTAATTACATTCATCAGGACCATTTGCTTGAATTTATAATTTAGAATTTAAATGCTGAATTTATATAATTGAATATGCAATTAGTATGTAATTAATCACATATATTTGTTGATGAATGTAACTTTGATCTTACTAAAATTTAATTTAGTAATGTCGATTGCTTCATACCAATAAAATTATATTAGGATTTGAACATTATCCATTTAATATATCATTAATAATGTATTGTTATTTAGCTGAATATGAATACCTTAATATTGCATATAATAGTGTAATAATAAATTGATTTATAAGTCATAATGTTTACTAATATTTTAATTCTTTTAATAAAATAATTTGTTATATTTTAATCAATCGAAGATTTCACAT
Organism: Eupristina koningsbergeri; assembly: GCA_018907245.1. Lineage (NCBI taxonomy): Eukaryota > Metazoa > Arthropoda > Insecta > Hymenoptera > Agaonidae > Eupristina > Eupristina koningsbergeri. The sequence goes on along the minus strand of JACCHV010002889.1, from coordinate 232,738 downwards.
TTTAATGGAATTATGTTATGAATGCTATGTTAATCCATTTTTAGAATCAATATAATTTGTTTCTCATCATATCAAGATCTTAATAGATTTGTTTGCTAAATTACGTTAAATCTTTAATCTATTATAATTACAATTACATGCATGTTACTTATTACTGTATTCAGTATATTCTATTAATTATTTTGCTTTAATTTAATTCAAAAATTCTTATGTAGGCTTCTCGGGTTTTAGACGATAGAGAAAATGATAGTAAGAAAGAAAGTAAGAGAGGGAGACAAAGAGAAAGAGAGAGAGAGGGACAGAGAGAGAGAGGGCGAGTGAGAGAGAGAGAGAGAGAGAGAGAGAGAGAGAGAGAGAACTGAGTACGAATGGATGGATTATGACAGACGTGAAAATCGATTTTCAAGTGTCAACTTGTAAGTCACCTGTAAATGTAACCCAGGATAATAGTTTTCGGCAAGGAGAAGGATTTTCCGGGGAGCGACGGGTAGGTTTTGACATGAGGCCAAAGCGAAAGTGCGACAAAGACTTTGTCGAGTATTTGAATTAAAGTATATAGTTTTCAGCTCATGTATAATTGATCAACTCACTAATACCGACATATTAATACAATTATATAATCATTTCTTCTACAGAATATGCGTTTATATATATTTAACGAAATGTGATCACTCGCCTCAAAATTATGGAATTTTTTTTTATGATACATTAGTAAAATGCATTTATCATGAAAATTTATCAGATATTTTTTTGTTTTTGTATTTCTTATAGTCTATCAAAACTACAAAATATGTATAATCTGTAATTTCTTGTACCATAATAATTTAATTTTTATTAGTTAATATATTTAATAATATTCTTTTTAATTTTTCAATTATTCGAATATTATATGATATAATTAAGAATTTGTTTCAAATATAAAGGATTATACAAATCATACAGATAATATAACTCCCGAAAGGAAAAGTAATAAATATTTAAATAAAACAACTCAGTTAATTATTGAAGTAACAATCTATTAGTGATGTGTTAATGACATTGAGGTCTTTTCGAAGTGTAAGAACAATTGAAAAACTGAAACAACTTTTGTTTCTTGAAAAGTCTTTTTTGTGTTTTGAAATTATTGAAATTACATACAGCACTTGCATTGGGACATTTCTTGAATCCATTAATAAAAATAATTGTAAAATGAAAAAAAAGTTTACATTTATAAAATTTAAAATTTTATCCTATTTCCAGTTAGAGGTTTTTGTATCAGAAAAAAAATTTGTAAAATACGAGTGCATGCAATTAAAATATAAATCAAGAGTGGCATCATAAAGCAAATCGTTTTAACATTTGAATTCGCGATTGATTTTGATAGACATTGGAAGTGGGGGGATAAGGAGGTGGAGAATTCTGAAAAAAACATTAAGAAGTATAAAAATTATAAATTTAGATTTTTATCGAATTTGAGCAAATTTTTTTTTATTAGGTGTAATTAAAATATTATTTGGTTTAATTATCGAAAGTGCTCTTTTTTATGAAATTAGTTTTAACTAAATATGTTATTGAGTAATTATGAAGTTGTCTCGACCTAAAATGATTTTAAGTGTTTATTTAATGAAAATATTAGTATTTTTGACTGCTTTTCCATTGACCCTCTGAAATACCGGAATTGAAGAGGAAAATCGCAATACTTTTGCTCGCATTCGCTTACGTTCGGGAGTAATTTTTTTGTAAAAACCAGTGCTTCAAAGGTTCATGTGCTCTCTCATCCTAAATTCCTTTTCAAAAATTGCAGAATTAGCCTTTTTTTTAAAAAACTATTTACGACAGAAACTCTTTACTTGTCATCCGAGTAATACGATTATAATCGAGCAGCTTTATCGTAAGCACAACCCGCGATTTTACTTGTTACCATTTTGCTTCTCATTCTATAATTCCATTGTGTTATATCATTTTTAATAATATATTTTTTGCTGTTTAAAGAAAAAAGAAATGACTGTTTATTCTATTATACATTACCCTTGTGTCACGCGATAAGGAAGATGTCGCGAATATTTTATCGCTATTTTTTAATTAAACGAACAGTGTTATATATTAATGTTATGAATTATCAATTCGTTTTCGCATTTTAAATAAATGTTATATTCATCTAGTTCATCTAATTTTAAATAGGAAGTACATTTTCTAAATTTTCGAATTATCAGTTAATTTTAATATAAAATTGTATTATAAATTACATTTTTAACAAATAATTTGTAAGTATAAATTGCAATATACCAATTGCAATTTATATTCTATTAATTTGAATTTATGTTTTATTGCTTAATAAAATTTATCATCAATCAAAAGCTAGCATGTCCTATTAGCTAATCAATATCACTCGGTATTTACGGTCATATAATAACAACAAACCTTCAATTTTAGTACTGCCATGAAATTAAAACAATAAAAGATGATATGGAATGTTTATGAAAAACTAAAATCTATTGTCTAAATATAAAATTCATACCATATTTCATTAAATCAGGAATTTAATTTAATTTTCATCGTAAAATCAAAATATTAGTGATACATATCTAGGAATTAAACATGCGTAAGCTTTGTGAGATTTTTTAAATAGTAAAAAAATAACGAATTTAATAATAAACACACATTAATTTATTTATAATTTTTATAATGTTTATTTTCGAACAAAATTATTCATGGAAACAATTAAAATTAATTTATTACAAATTATATGTATTATACTTATGAAATATACTTGCTATAATATGAAGTGGTAACAGTCTTAAATTAATTATTGATACTTTCAACAATATGTTGGTTATTACTTAATAAATAATTATGTATTTTATAAAACATATTAATCAGCAAATGCATAACTATTATTTTACAGCATTAACTGAAATTATAAAGCAATATTTCTTGCTCTATATTGTGTTATAGATAATTAAATTGGGAAAAATATTCAGAACACAATAAATTATATAAATTGTGTTTACTGAAGGTACTTAAAATTTTTAAATTAAATTTAAGGTCTACATGTAATTGTATTATATGTTATAATTATATTTTTTGATCTTTTTTACTTTTTTCAAAGTATTTAAAATTCTTGAAAGTAAAATTAAGACTAGATAGTTTTATCTTGTTTACTATAACTTTTTATATAAACTATAATAAGTATTATATATATATATATATATTAAATTATTTTGAAATTTTTTGATAATTGACTTGCAAAAAATTTAATTTAATTATATATAAAAAGATATAACATACTTAATTAAAGTTTAGTTTTGAATTAATCTTATAAATATTAAATCTTATTCATTTTAATTTTCATAATAAAGTTAAAATCAATATATAAGAAATAATTATATTTAATAAATAAATATATTGATTATAACTTAAATTGTTTTTCAATTATTTAATTATGGTATGTATTTTATAATAGTGTATACATAAAACTAAATTACAAAGATTGGTTTAGCTTTAAAAAGTACATCAGATTTTTAACGAATACTCGGATACCTCATCTAATTAATAGTCAAACTTCTTTCTTTATGATATAATAAATTTTTAAATATTTAAAAGGATGAATTTAAATATCAAAAGACTTTGTAATGTTTATCTAATGATTTAATAATTATATGAAAGTAAAGCATAGTTGAGTAGCTTTTATTTAAAATGAAGTTTACAAAAAATCTATATTATATTTCTAGTAGTACTAAAAATTGTTAAAAAATAAATTTGAAAACTTTATAACACTAATAAATTAAAAATATATACGCGAAGTAAAGTCAGCTTAAGTAGAGTTATTTATGAGCCCATATTAATATATATTTTCCAAATACATTAGAATTCTTTCATTTTTGTTACTAGACAATAATAATTACTAGTAATTGTTTCAAACCTATATTTCAAAATCCAAATTTAAATTTTTATACTATGGAAGCGCCTTAACCAGAATATTTTCAGTGCCATCGTTAAAGATATTAAAAAGTTTTCCCATTATGCTATTTACATATATAAATAAACATTAGAGAGCTACAAACTTTGTAATGAAAATTTTACAAATATTTTTGGTGAAAAGTTGTCGTCATTCACCCCAAGCATTATACATTCATAACATTTTAATTTTATTTTACGATAAGCCTTCAGTTTATTCGTTGAGAAATCGACACCCGAATGAACATCGATAATTAAGTGAGCAAATGATAACTTTCAAAACATCGACTGTACTAAAAATTGTTAAACTTGTTTAATGAATTTGCATGGGCATGAGCTTCATCCTCGATATGCAATTGAAATAATGTACTTATGGCATTGATAGAGATGTGCTTTTCAAAAATCATCCGACACGCTAGTTTTGTTTGTACAAAAGCTGTCGTAGTAAAACATGACCGTAAAGTCGACAATTAGTTGTCGATATGTATAGAAAAATATATGTATATACACCTTCACATGCATAAATAAAACGTGTCTTTTTTTCCGAAAAGAGATTATAAATAAAAATAAAAATTCGATGAGTTTTCTAGTTATTCGAGTTTGCGGGTCTCCGTTATCCTAGAGTAGTGGATATTAAATTGATCATTAGGACTTTTCCGTTCACGATCTCTTCTAAATATCTATTCCATCTCTTATCTATATGATTTTTATTCGTAGGTATTTTATTTCGTTTTGGTTATTTAATCACTTGAGCTTTGCTGTTGAGAAGAATTTCGTAATTGCGGTTTGTTGCATATTCATCGGTTTTGAAATTGTTCTTTTCAATAAAATATCGAATATTTTATTGAATTTTTGTGCCGAATTACTTGCGGAATTTCTCACATTATTAATGGTACGCACTCTATTTTACAGTAATATTGTTCTGCTTTATGATTTACTAAATTTATAGCGAAACATTTACCATTAAATATTAAACTTACTATGAATGAAAACAATAAGTCTTAAATTTAAACTAGAAAGTGATGCATATTAAATTCTTTTATTTCTTCGGATATACTTGTGTGCTAATTCTACGATATTAATTTTTAAGCCACAAAAACCTAAAAAAATTTAATTAAAAAAATTACTCATAAATTTATTATTATCTAAAATATTATGAAAAAATCGATTGAAAAATAATTTTCAATAAATTATAAATTTATCTAAGTTTCGTATGAATCGTAATGTTATGAGAAAATTAAAATTCAATGTCTGTTTCAGCAACAAAATTTTTTCAAATACCATTTTTTAAAATTAGTATATAATCCGATGCTACTTTTCGTAAAAAGTAATTTTTTTTTTAAATTGAATAAAGATTATTATATTATCAATACCTTAATTTATGTGGTAAAATAATATTATTTTGAATGTTTATGTAGTATTGCAAGGTAATAACGAATAACGAAATATTGACTCAAATAGCAATAGAAATATCAATAAAGGAAATTTGTTTGAATCATCTTGTAAAAAGCTTACCTTTCAACCACGTTATTATAATAAATAAAATTGATAGTTGAAAAATTATACAATTTTTTAGCGAACAAAAATTCTAAATTTTTTTAAATTTTCTTATATTAAAAAATATATAAATAAATAAAATATATGCGATTATAATTAACTAAATTCAATTCAAAGATCAATTTTGTAATATTAAAATATAATAGTTTTTATAAATTTCTAGATTTCTTCTTGATAGATAAATTTATTTAAACATGAGATTAAAATATTCAAACAATTAAAAAAAATACAAAATTTTATAAAAAAAATAAAAAAAATATAAAATAAAAATGAATTGAATATTAGTATGTTTACTATAAATTTTGTAATTAAGAATATGAATATTCCATAATATTGATCGCCTTTATCTATGCTTCTGATTAATGTAAGCTATGCAATTGATACACCAATAAAATTTTGAAAATTCATAAATTCAAAATTATGGATCATATTAGAAACGCTTATCTCAAGCTAACAGAATATATTTAATGAACGTAAAATAATATTTTAGAATATTTTTGTTTAATATAAATGCCACATAATTATAGTTTCATAATGTATCAAAATTCGTCATATAAGTTAGTGCTGGATATTAATTTATTTGTGCTTAAATATTCGACCATGAGTAAACAACACTTTTATATTCACTTATAAAGTTAAACATTTATTTCAATCTTCAAAATGATTCTTGTACATAAATTGGTTTTATTTTACAAATTGGACTCTTTTCTTATTTATTTTAAAGTCATATCGAAGTTACTATTGGATTAAAATAAATACCATTCAAAGATATAAACGTTTACTACAGTTTGTGAACCAAGGACATGAAAAATCAATATATTTTCCTCTCTAAAAAAATTTTAGAAAATTTAAAAATTTTTATATTTATTGGCTATCAGATAAAAATAAGTAGGCTAACAACGAGATGTAGATAGAAAGTCGTTGATCATTCTATGATAGATGCACGAGAAGGAAAAGTCGAAGATGGGTCTGCCACTCAACTATCGTGCGATAAAAAGAGATAAACGTCGTCGCCAAGGAAAAGGGTAGAAGACCTCAGCATCCATACGCGTGTTGATGACAATTTCCTCTTTGAGGCGAATTCACTGGATCACATAGTGCCGCAGTTATTAAACGGGTTTTCTCAATTCCCCCGAGCGATCAAGAATATTCTCAGCCCCATGTGACATATATATCTTTCGAGAGAGAGAGAGAGAGAGAGAGAGAGAGAGAGAGAGAGAGAGAGAGAGGAAGAGTGTGTCTCTGTATCATCACACGTCATCGTCACACACTATATACCGCAAAGTTCACGGAAACATGATTCCCTCTTCATATTCCATCTCCCTCTTACTTCCATTTCTGTCTTTTTTCGTTTTTACCAGAGTCTCGATCGAATAAATAATTTTCACACGTACTCAAATACACATTAATTATGCTGTGCATTTTTTTACTCAGAGTGAAGTGCTCGGTTTATTAGATTTTCACTATATCAAATCAATTCCAAAGTTATGAGAAGAATTGCGTCTCTCTTATTTTCGTACAAGCATTCAACCTCATAAAATTATATTTTACGATAAAATTATTATTTTATACGTATCTCTAAGCTAATTTTAACATTTGTACTGCACAAATACGAATATTAATTTAAAGCAACAATCTACTTCAATTTACTATAAAGAATTTTTTATTCACATTTGTTAAACATATTTCATGTTTCATTCTTTTTTCATATGTAAATTTAATGAAATATAATAAATTTTTTTAGCTTTATGAATTATAATATTGTGTAATTTTCTTGTGAATAAAATTTGATAATAAGTACTTTTCTATGTTTAAATCTTTGAGATAAAATTTATGCTCGCATATTTTTTATACGTGCAATCAATTCAAAATATTAAATTTTCAAGCTTATCTTAATATAATGTTAAACACATAACATAATTTTTAAAATGAACTTATCTTATATTAGTAATGATTGTATAATGATCGTATCGTATATATTACTGAATTTTTTTATAAATCTGCATTTCATTAATCAATACAAAATTAAATTTATTTTGTTTCGCATAAAAAATAATTAATTATGGTTTAATTTAAATTATATCTAAGTTATGTGGAAATTTTACTATCGACCTATATTTTCAAATCAATATTTTTGGATTTTAAAGGTAATTAATAGCAATTATTATAAAATCGGTATTTATCATTCAAGTACTTACCAAAAAATAATCTAGTGCAGTTAGACTGAAAATAGAATTATAATTGAAAATATTATATCAATAACTTTTAATTTTAATCAAAAATCAATTATAAAATTTTATTCATAAAAAATTACATTTTTTTAAAATTCAAAATTATCAAAATTAATGAAGTTATATTCTTATATTGTAAAATTATATTTCTTACAATTTTGTATTTAAGAAATTTTCAGATTTTATTTTTTTATAAATTAAATATTAAACATTTTAAAAAGAGCTTGAAAATCTAAGATAAATTTTTATATTATACACGATAGATTTACAAACGAGTTAACCGTTCAACATTTTTCATTTATTTTATTACAACGCAAAATATTTCTTTAATTCTAACTTCTAAGTATATATAGCATATATATATATTTTTTTTGAAACATCTAAATTTATAAATTCTAAAAAAAATTTTTTATAGCGTTTTACAAATTTTTAGATTTATATAAATTTACTAAATAACTCAAATACGGCAATGAAAAATGTATTTTTATAATTTGCATTTGAACGAATAATGGACTTACATAATGCATAAATATTATCTGTAATTATAATAGTTATTTATAATTAGTTATTATATTTATTTATATAAAGAATATAAAAAATTGTTTAAAAAAATCATGTGATAAATTGAATATTCATACATTGTATTAATTGCAATTCTGTCATATACATATACATATTATAATATTATGAAAATTTAAATAGAATACTCCTTCCATTGAATTCATTCATATTATTTAAATTATTTGAAAAGGTGAAAATTTTATTAAATTATACATTAAAAGAATGTCAATTATGTTATGAAACTTAAATATTAATCAATATTATTGTTAAAGGCACATACATTTCTTAGATATATGAAATATTTTTTTTTTATCTTAGTACATGCGTACATTCATATTTTATATACTTAAATTTTATATATATTTTATATAATTTTTTAATAAAATAAAATAAAATAAATAAATGAGTATTAAAACACATATATTTTAAAATATAGTAATAATAATATTTTTTATAAAACATTTTTTTAATAAAAAAACCCAATGAAATTGTAACTTATTATAAATTTCTTTTAACTTTATGAATCTTTATTTATTACATATAACGAAATGTATATATTTTAAGTGCCTTTAACCTCATATTTCGGTTTAAATTTAAATACTTACTCATTAAAATTATATTTAATTTTCAGATCTATTCTAATAGAAATAGTTTTTATATTTTACATTTCAATTAATAATATTTTTAATTTTTCTGTTAAATTTGCATAATGAATGCATATTGCATATTTAATTTTACTATTTTATATTTAAGTATAGAAAATATTCCGATATAAAATAAATAAGTATTATTATTGTTATAAATAAATACAAGATGTGTTCTTTATATGAATTTATTTTCTGAGAAACTGTGATAAATTACTATAATTTTTATCTATAGAGCTTTACACGTAAAACACAAATATTTAAATCATGTAGTAATATTATATACCTTTAAAAATTCTGTTTTAAATATTTTATATTTTTCATGCTTTGTTGATTCTTTTACTATTATATATTAACCAAATTAATCAACGAAACTACAGGTAAAAAAGCAGTAATACACACGTTAACAAAAAGTGAGAAACTGAGAAATAAAGAAAGATAAGAAATGAAAAAAGAAAAATAAATGATACTGATATGCATATACGAAATCCAAACTTGACCTACTTCTCAAAGATTTTTTTTTTTTAAATTTTGTACTTTTTCTATGTCTAGCTTTGATGGCTTTGAAATATATACTATCAAAGTGCCCCTAGAATTTCTCTATGCATGGATTAGAAACAGATAGAGTCAATATGTTTGGTAATATTAAGGGAAATCTTAATGAATATAACCTGAATCGTACTATTTTTTGTTTATAAACTATTTTTTTAATAAATTCAAACATAATGTAAAATATATAAATTTCTAAGATTTATAAAATTAAATGTTGCTTTAAAAAATAAAATTATCGAAGCATTTTAATTTTTTTGAAAAATATCAAATACGTGCACTCGTTTCCGTTTCGTTTGTTTTTTATAGTATCTATGCGGGTTTCAGTATGCCTGAATGCAAAAACAAACAGACCTTTCACATTGTTTTTGCAAGAGAATAGTTCAGAAATTACCTTAATTCAATTATTTAAAAAAAAATTAACGAAAGCCACTTATAACTCTAAAAAAATCGTAAATATTGAAAAAAAATGACAAAATGACAAAAAATAAAAACATAATCCAGCTCTTGAGATTTTGTATGTTTTTTGGTGAATGATCCTGATATTTTGAAACGAAGTAGGAAAGGCTTTTTACCCTGTGCATCTCTATTCATTAAATGAAGTTTTTTGAGACTATATGTAAAAATTTTACATCTGTTGTTAGTATCCTTTATTGTTTCAATTTTTTTTTCTTTATTCTAGAAATTAATGATGCTTTTAGTTGATAAGCTTACGGCTAATAAATTTTTTCAGCAAACATATTAATGAGAAAATATTTATAAGACTATTTCTCATAAATATTTACATTCTGTTTAAATATATACTTTACAAAGTTATGTATATAAGTAGTTTTGATTTTTAATCTCAATCGAATTAATCACAGTAAAATTACATAAAGTATGTTTAATATTGTCGTTTTTTACAATTTTAATCGTATGAAAAAAATAACTAAGTAACATATATTTATTCGTTACATGTTCATACCGTAAACCTTATGATGATAAATAATCATTTTTAAATATGAAAGGTAATTATTAATGAAAATAATAAGTAAACGATTATTAGTACAAATTATTCTATAGGAAAATCAATAAATAAAACAATACTCACAAGATTAACTTTTTGAAATATTTAATTTTTTTATTCTCCAATAATTTTTTTTTTTATAAATAGTTTTAACGTTATTTATTGACTTTAGAAAAAAGTTTGATAATTTATACTTATAAATAACAAAAATTAAATTGTATACCGTGATACACATATAAACCTTTTTTTCAATAACGATATGTTTATTTGAAATTTAAATAGTTAAAAAAACTATATTATTAACTCTGCATAAAAAATTTATATTAAAAAAATGAAGGCATATATTTTTGAATTAAATAAAATTATTTTTTTCTGATAGAATTTTTTTATATTGAATTCATAATGAAATATATTAAGTACTTTTTTCAAAATGTACTTTTAAAAAGATTATGAAATATTTTTGATAAAGATATTCAATTTCCTTAATTATTTTGTTGTATGTATAAATGACTATTTAACTGTGTATAAAAAAATTCTTATTTTTTTGAAAATTAATTTGGAAGATAAAATATATTAGAAAAAAGAATGAAGAATTGCTTTTTTATATCTATTAAAATCTTTCAATACAGTCCTCATTAATGATAAAAGAGGCTCCTTGCTATATTTTTTATGTTTGCTATTTTTTTGAGTGCAAAAATAATTTAACTATTAAATATTTTAGTAATCAATTTTTGTAAGTAGAGTGACTAATTAAAGAACTTTCAGAAATCTGTAATAGAATTAAAAATTTACTTGTGGATATTTTAATTTTTAATGAAAATGGTCTAATATCACTGAAAAGGTATGTTTTTATCTAAATTTTATTCTTTTAATTATTTTTTTAAATACTAATATTTTGATGTAAAACTTATTTTTATAAAAGCTGATATTGTCTAACTTTTAATCCCAAACTTGTTTTTAAACTATTTTTTTGTTGAGCTAATTGTTATTGTCGGTACTCATATTGATAATGATTATTGAACTCTTTAAACTACTGGTTAGTAAATATTAATTATTTTAAAATACTAGTAATAAACCGTTTAATTTTTTTTTTAATTTTAATTTCATTGGAATTTTTCTTATTCTCATAAATTTCATATAAAAAAGTAATCAAATTTTATATTAATTTTTTTTTAATTAAGGAAACATATTTAGGAAAACATAAAATTGAATTTTAAAACATAAAAATATAATACAAACTTGGTGTTCATTTTATAAAAAGAGTTAAATATTTCTAAAATTAAAAATAGAGAAACAAATTTTTTATTTTTTAAACTGAGTATTTTCTTAAATATTTTATTAAGGTTACTTTATATTATTTTAGTATCTGCAATAATAAATTATGAATTTTAAGTCAACACAAATTGTAATTTATATATTTTTCTTAGCTAAAAAAAAAAAATTATAAATTTTTTTAATATTAATAAGTATAGTGAAATGTAATTTTTGATATTAATTTTACTTATTCTGTATTAAAAATAAAAGAATCCATCATACGAACTCTGAGGTCGGTATTTTTTGATATATAAAATATGATTGCATATCCTAAAATTTGTTTCCTTATCTATAAAAATTTTTCAAGGGTGCAGTTGTAAATCCGATTTGTGAAATAAATCGATAGAATCTGTAGGTTCCACTACGCGTGGTATATTCGAGGCAAAGAAACTAAATTTTCGTTCTCAAATTCAGCATTCACACTACTCACTTTGTGTCTGTGTATTCCATTTTTCTATTTTACATCCTTCTCTTTCCTCATATCTGTCTTTCTGCTTAGATTTTCCGACAATTTCGAATTTTCCATACCACCGAGCGATACATATTCAATTTTCAACGAAATTTAAGAAGTTGCCCCATATATCGGTGCATACGAGTTAAATCAGAAGTGCACTTTTTATCGATGGATCCGCAACATCTGATTCTAAAAAACGAAAAAGGTGTACAGCAAACGAAAAAGCTGTTGCTTTGCCTTAAGGCACTTGAAATGAGTTTAAGGAAAAGTCCTTTTGCAAAGAATGCAACTGTTTCTATCGGAATGATTCCTTAGAAGTGAATAGATAGAGTTGCAAAAAAATAAAAGAAATAGAAAGATGAAAAATAGAAATAGAAACGAAATTCTGGCGTTACTAACCTTGCGGCTACGGGTTACGTATTTCTCGACTAGATGATATCCGAAAAGAGGCTGCTCTCGACAAAAAGTAAAAAAAAATGCAAAATAGAAGTATATCGTACCTAGGGAAAATTGCAAAAAAGTAATGAAAGAGATAATTTTCTGGCATACGTATATAGATTTGTATTGAGATAATGCTATATTTGTTGCATCATTAAACTAATGAAATGTGCAACTTTATAAATAAATTTGGAAACACAATAAGCTGCTTATTCTGAAATACTTTCTATTATTTTTAATTATACTATTTCTGATTAATAATAATTATTTTACTAATACAAAATAATGTAAAAATTGTATTTTTTTTCTTTTATTTTTATTTTTACTGTTTTTTTGAAAAATGTTTCCTATTCTTTGTGAAAAAGGTTTTTATGTCAGTAATTAGTTTATTTTATCTTCTGAGTAAATAGTAATTCACTTCATATCTAATAGCAATATATTTAAAATATCTTAATTTCTTAACAACTTAAATTTTCATTTTTGCGGAATGAATTTTCATTTAAAGTGAGTAAAAGACTGTAACGTTAACATTAAGCATACTAGGTCAAATATGAAAAGATCAATAATGATGATTTTATTTTAATTTTTGTTTCTTATAAACTAGTATTTATTTATATTATCGATAGTAAGATATATATTTTATATAATAAATAATATTCTTTTTTAAATTAATATATGTTAATAACATAAATTCTACCTATGATGATTCGAATTTTATTATTAATCATAAAATTGATATGGATTCATCGTAAACTTACAATAACCATAATTTTTTTGAATTTTTATTAACTCATCATTATTAAATAATGATGACAAGAATTTTTTTTTTTTTATACTTTATAATAAAAATCTATATATGATCTAAACTTATATTTGTCAAACTAAACTCCAATATTAAAAAAAAAATTTTATACAATAAATTCTTCATTGTAATTACATTCTCATTATTAAAAATTTCAGTTAATATTCGATAAAATTATTGCTTTAAAAAATATAATTTTACAACCTACAATAACTTTTTTAATTTAATGAATATAATAAGAAAACTTTTCAGTGCCTAAAATTAAAATTGACATTATATTGCTATATTTAAAAAGTAGATTTTTAATAAAAAACTTATTGATTGAAGGACCGGATACTTTACTCAAAAAGGAATTAAGTATTAGTTAAGGTTTTACAGAGTGGAAAGGTATTGTTAAAGAAATAAATTTTAAATACGATTTCTAATTGATAAATTGAAATAAACTTTTTCATCAAGAAATCTCAAGCACTCAAGATTACGACTATCGAATTTCGCAGATATATAATCAAAACGAGTACTCCGATACATTTTACAGTCCCGGCGGGTCAATAAAATATTTCTGGAGGTGAATGAATAACGAGTATCCTAAGGATGACTGGAACCTCGATGAAAAATAACAATACAAATGTAGCCGCATTTCCAAAAATTTTATCACTCCATTTAGCGGCTAGATATCGGCTATATTTTCCTATTAATATTCCTCCACATGTCAATAACAGTGCATTTATCACGCATGTAAACGTGAAAAGAAGGCGGGAGTGAGCGATGACGGAAAAACCAAGACATTCTGGTGCACACCAGCTCATGTTTCCATTATACGCCCGCGAGAATTTATGTGGGTCGACGGCGCAAAAGGTAAAATAGGTTAGACTTTGTATATAACCCGAGATCCTCGCGCATAATGCATCCCGAGACAAACAACAACGGCACCACCACCACGAGCCTAGGCCCATTCACGGGAAAAGACGGGAATAGCTCGGAAAATGGATGCATAAATGTTCATTTTCTGTCTCGTTTGCGTGTTGCTCATCTGCTATCCGTCGACGCTCAACTTGAATCTACGTATTCGCATTCGCATTCGTATTCGTATTCGTATTCGCATTCGTATTTGTATTCGTATTCCTGGCCCTTCCGCTTTCTCTATCGGAACAGAAACTGTGCTACTGCATCAAACAATCTGTAAATCACGAGCGTGAATTATTTTCCTTAAAATGGAAATAATGGCAACATTTTTTCGTTGGTTTCAGATTATGACCAATTTAATTTATATCTATTTCATTTGCGATTCTCATTTCTTCTCTGATAATTCCCTAAATTGAGTATTATTTTTCAAAAGATAACGATAACAGTTTTGTTATTGAAGCAGACATTTTTTCATTGTAAATCAATCAATCATTTAATATAGTAGTAATATTAATATAATGTGGGTACGTGCTTAAAAGTTAACGAATTAATAAAACCCATTTGATCTAAATATTGTACAACATTATCATGTGATCACCTATATACTATTGAGCCATTTAAATTAAAAAATATTTTAATCAATGGAAATAGTCCTTTATTTTTCATTTCATAAAATCTTTATTATACTTCTTTTATTCATTTCTTTTACTTATATTACCAGTGTCTCTTATTTTTTTAAATTATATTTTCTTTTTATCGATTATTAGTTTTTAAAATATTTTATCATATATATAATTGTAATGTAGAAATGCATTATTTAATCAAATAATTCAAATTAATGCAAAAATAATTTGTATTATCAGTATTATATATGTTTCTTTTAATATAATCGACATATAAAAAAATTTATAAATAAGATTCTTTTAATCGACAGTATGTTAAATAGGTATAATAAACAATGTTTAACTATGTGATAATTTTAATATATTTTAATACATTTAAAATATGACCCATTTTATTACGTATTACAATAAATTATCATAATTAAAAGGATTTGTAGTTACCGCGGTAAATTAAAGTGAAATAATAAAATTAATTATTCAGTCATTTCAATGTGATTTCAATAGAATTACATATTTTATGTAGTAGTACTCAAAAATATAAGAATTCTTTAAAAAAAGACCGTATTACAATTTTTTAAATTCCATAAACAATTAAATTATTTATCACAAACATAAATGAATTCTTTCTAAAGACTGCTTTATTTAATATAATGTTAAAAAATTATATTAAATAAAGCAGTCTTCTTAATTATTAATTTAATATAAGTTGTTGCATAATTATAATTATTTTCATACTCATTTTTAATCCAAATATTTAGTTTTTCTAACATTCAATTAATATTCAAAGTAATGATTATAATTCTGTAATCGTCTATAATAGTTTCTTTTGCAATTTACATTCATATTTTTTTAAATAATTAGGATTTCTTATTTATTTCATACGAATAAATTGTATCAATGAAAAACAAAATAATGCAGTTTTTACAACTAATTTCATTTTTTTAAATTTCGTATTTAAAGTATGAGGCTTTTAAATAGAGAAAATAAGAATTTTTCCTAAATGCTTAGTTAATATTTAAAAATATCATAATTGTATTATTGTAGAGGTTTTTCAGGAATACAGACTATTATTCCATTTATCTCTGTAAAAGCATATTAATAATCATGAACTTATGAATGTTAATTCAGTAGAGCGGTTAAAACTTTATATACCCCTTGACAGGATAAAACATCTTGAAAATATGCGAACTCAACAGCTTATATTGATATGGTGTGCTCATAGGTAAATGCATACAAAGTATAATAATGTTCATTGCAAAAATTATAGTATTCACTAGAACACTGGCACAGTTGTACTTTTATAGTAGTGCAACTCAACTCTGATAAAGTGCACGAAAGAAGTAGTTGGTAGTTGTTAACTACCATAGCTTTTACATTTCATAGTCATTGCTTTTAACTTTCCCTCTTTTCTTTTATGTTGTTTCTGCTCTGGTTTGGATCAGACTAGTTCTATTCGAATTTTACTTTTTGTGCCTTTCAGTTGATTTTTTCTTTCTCATTTATTCTTCTATATTCTTTGCCTGTACATCTACCAGTATGATTATGCTATTCCACAGCGATGATCCTTTCTTTTTGATGTGTTGATATCATATACAGCTTGTTTTTTCAAAAGCATTACCATGCTTAGTCCTTCTCTATTCCTCTTCGTGTTTTTTTCCGCTCGTTTACCCATTTTTCTCTCTTCTCCCCGAGTATTAGTAGTTTGCTTACATGTATATCTATATATACTAATAAGAATTTCAATAAAAACTACCAGTCAAAATTTACCATAAACACGCAAATATCGACAACCAGATTTACGTCTTTTTAGCTTATTATGTTTCTTTTTTCTCTTAGTTTTACTGTTTTACCGTATCTATTTAAAAAAAATGAACAAGTAATTCTCATTGAACAGAAAAAGTAATGAAATGAATGAAAACCATAAACGTATACCTTAAAATACATTGCTGTAAAATCACTACTTTTTATTTGTATTGATTTAATAATCTTAAATTTTAACATTTTCAACCTTTTTAAAAATGTGTTATTTTATATAAATATATATAAATAAGTTAGAATTTTATTTAAAAAATAAAACATAAAGAAATTATTTTGTTCCGTTTTGAAAAATTAAACACTAATTATAATTACAAGATATAATTGTTTATACTTTTAAAAAAGTTTTTACATTATTAATGATCATAATTATACTTTTATGTATATGATAAAATTTAATATATTACAATATGAAATCATTCAAGTGCATTCTTTCAAGAAATTGAATTGCAAGTTCACAAAAATTCAAATTAATTATAATAATCAACATTTTTAGCTAATAAAATTGTTTTAAAAATATTTACATTATATTAAAAAATGCATTTATTATTCTTTTCTTTGCAAAAAAATAATATATTTTATATAAATATTATTATAAAAATTAAACGTACAAAGACTTCTAAGCTACAATTATTAAGTAATAAGTATTTACAAACAATTGTTGCTATAACAATTTAAAAGTTTTTTTAAATTCTAGTCAATATCATATTTCAGGTTATGTCATTGTACACGCAAACGTATATACATGCATATGTATCGATGGGAGAGAGGGAGACAGAGAAAGAGAAAGAGAGAGAGAGAAAGAGAGAGAGAGAGAGAGAGACATACATACATTTATTAGGACCTTGAAATATATTAATTTAAGATTTATATAATAAGTAAACGTTTAATAAAAGAGAAATATTTTTAATTAATCAAAATATTTTTAGAACATAGTGTCTGATCATAATGATTATTTTCTACTTAAAACATCTGTGCAATATTTGAAAATAATTTTATTTTAAATTAGAATGTATAGATATTATTATCTATATTTCAAAAATTATATAGAATGAACTACTATAAACAATAAAAAAAATTTTTTTTAATATACTGGGTATGCATTATATATGATAAAGTATAAAATATAACTAAATAAATTTTTTTATCAAATTTTTGTCATGAAATAACATCTTCAGTTTTAAAAAAATAAATGCAATATGTATAAATAAAATATTAATTGAAATATATTTTAAAAAAACATTTATATAAATAATGTTACTTATAAATTTTTAGTGATCTGTATTAAATTTTATTTCTTTGATCGGTAATAGCAATTTTATTTATACACACAATTATTATCGCCTAAAATCTCGAAAAATTGTGTAAATTAATAACTGTTTGAAGTATAATAAAGTTCTCATTATTTTTTTCTGTTACAGTGAAGTTTCAATTTTTCTTTTACACACGAACAATTGTAATTTTATTCATTGAAAATTAGTCCATTAACAGAAATTCAGAGTTTTTAAATTGAAAGCAATTAGTCACGAAAAGTAACAAAAGATTGAGTAAAAATTAACATTATTTGAATATTTATAAAATATTCTATTACACGAACATTTTATTAGAATTTTATTTTATAAAAAATATCAATTAAATCAACTTAAATCTTTGTATAAAATTAAAATTTATTTATTGTTTATAACCAATTTTTATTTATATATTAACTTTTAATATTAAATTTTTAATTACATGTCGATAAAGTGTTTTGATATAATATAACGAATGTATATAATTTTCTTATTAAAAATCGTATTTAAATATATAAATTTCGTAATAAAAATCAGTATACCATTGATAATAATTTTTATCATATTCCATGTAAAATTGCAACACCTGATATACATTTTTCTATGAAGATCATTGCACGAGTGTGATAAATAGTAAATTAAAATTACATAAAAAAGATTTTGTTGACGTTTTGACAACAATATATTATCCTTATCAAGGCTTTCTAGCTTTAATGAAAATTAAAATATAATTATTTATACTTAAAATTATATAAATAAAATTTTACATATCATAATAAATATTTTATGTTAAATATATTTTATATTGGCAACGCGAGTCATTTCGCCAACAACAAATTAATTATGATTATTTATTTATTTCATTAGAAGGTATATTATTAATTATTAAATGTAAAGGTTTTTTAATGAATATTTTATCAAATAATTTATTTGTATTTGTGTACAGTATTCTGAAGTATTTGTCCTAATTTTTTGTATTTGAGAATATAAAGATAAAGGTTGGATGGATGCGGGTGAGTCATTTTGCACAAGTTCTTCTTTAAGAAGCAAGATTTATCCCTCGTGATTTCAAAACAATGGGTTTCATCCACGAATTTACCACAACCACTATTTATTTCTATCGTTTTCTCGAGTTTCTCATATTCCCTTGCTTAAGGAAACTTTTGAAAAGTCATACTATTATCCTTGCTCTTCTCTCTATCTCTCTCTTTCTCTTTCTCGCTCGCTTTACAACTGTCATTCTTTCTTCTCTATCTTTCTGTCTCTTTCTTATTTGCTGATTTTCTTGCAGTTGCATAGCTTTGAATATCATATTGCTATACAATAAATTCGTTGAATTTTCTTTGGTTAGGAATTCATTATAACTATTAATATCTGAAAATATGTTAATATAATACAGAAATATATCTTATGAAAATTCCTGTTATGTATAAAATCTATCAAGTGAGTTTCCAGCGTCGTTCAATAAATTGTAGAAATTTGTTTTAAATTTGAAAATGACAGCATAAACACATTAATAAGACATTGTATTTTATATGAAAAAATATATAATAAATGCAATAAAATCATTATTTAAAACATAAGAATATGAAAGTAGAATATTTTAAATCAAATATGCGATTTATAAGTATGATAATCTTGTATAAATATCATATGAATAATAATAATGTAAAAAAGAATTCTCCGTATGTTTAGCACATACGAATACTCCATATGAATACATACATACATGTGGAAAAAATGTTTAATAATAAGCTAAAATTCATTTTTAGTCTAATATATTTAAAAATAAATTTTTTAAAATATAAAATTATATTTTAATAAATTACAAAACCACCAAAACTATTTAATTAAAATTCAAGAATTCGAAGTATTCGTGTTTTTCGTGGTACAACAAATAATATACAATTCGATATCTTGTTTTAAAAAACAAGGAGAGTAACGTCATAAACGAATAATGCTATTCATTCATAAAATACTACTTATATTTCCATAATCATGCACATAATGTGCACGACAAGTCAATCCTAAATTATTGGTAATATAAAAATAATTTTAGTGCAAGTTTGCCAAGTGCCAGGCTTCTAGGCGTTACTTACATATTCCGCAAGCTTTTCAAAACACCAAGGGTAAAAATCCAAAGTTACGTAAAGCCCAGAGGCGCTATTCCAATGGGATGCACGGAATTTTTTCCCGGGAAGTGGCACCACAGGGAGGACGAGCGAGATTATTCTGGGCGAGGGTTGTCGTTCTGCGATCGACGAGGGGTTGAATTATTTAAAAAGGCAGTTTCACCTCGTAGATGCTGCTGCTGGTGACCATCTTTACACTCACAAGAGCCATTCGCACGCTATGCGCCTCCATTCATACTTATTTCAAGCTCATTGTCTCTCTACTGCATTCAGCCTTTGACTTGTCTCACTCTCTCTTTCTCTCTTTTACTCTCCCTTTACACTATCTCTTTATGCTCCTCCAGACCACCCTCCTTTTTTCTCTCAACTCATTTCTAAACGCTCGGTCACACAGGAATTGTTGGGAACATTTGTTTATGAATTATACATTGTTTCTTAAAAAAAAAGAAAAAAAAAAAACGAATTTTATACAAAAATCGTGATTCCTTATTTTGACCTCAATTTCGTGTTTTGCATTTCAGGAGTTGATTGAAATTCAGGAATTTCAAGCTCGGCTAAAAATATCTTACAAGGTTAATTCATCAGATTATAATAGATTGCTTCTTGACAACAATTAAAAACTTTAAAATCTACGAAGTAATTGAAGTTAAAAAATTAGGGACGCTAAATTTAAAGTAAACAATATTTTAATCTTAGAGAGACTCCGAGGGTATAATGATATTAAAGTTATTCATATCACGTTAAAATGTAAGTACTTGTCGTTATCTTTTCCACCATTCGTGTTCATCATTGACAAATGGAATTTTTTTTAATCAATAATTCTATGGAGGTGTTATCCAGTCTATTTATATTTGAAACATACAATGCCTTATTATTTCAGATCATTGGAAAACGGTAAAATTAAAGTGGATAAAGTAACATTTATTGTAGATTTAGAAATGTTAAAAATGTTTTAATATATACTTTGAACCTTTTTGCCCAATCTAAATAATAATAGCTATATATAGATCACTGAATAAACCTGAACTATAATCAGCTCATCCTAGCCAATGGATTCCATATTTAATCTTGAAACTAAGAATCTCTTATTTCCGGATTATCTCCCTGAGCATATAAAAGCGATAAAATATAAATGACTTTTGTTTTACCTCTTAAGGAAGGAAATTGATAATAAATGAGTTTTGTCTTGGCTTTACGATTTTTAGGAAATTGAAGAAGCAGCAAGAACGGGTTTGCCGTTTCGTTTACAATAATATATTGACCGCAGAATGCACCTCAGTGAACGACAGTTGGTATAACCCGAATGACCCCAGACAGAGTAACGGGGAATTTGATGAACTTTGCACGACTTGGCTCGGCAACACCACCAACTTCTCTGAATTTGGTAACATGACATCTTTCCCGATTCAGGGTTAGTTTCAACATGGTCACTTTTTATTCATTTTAGTGATCTTTTATCCTGTTCCAACCTTATCATTTTTCACTGATTAACTTAATTAATAGTTTTAAATCAGCTATTCAGTCGAAAATATGTGATCTCACGAAAACTTGTTGAGCTGAGATGATTTTTTTTTTTAATTAAGGATCTACGATTACGCTTTCGCGCTGGCCTTTAAAAGTAAATATTATGTAAAAGTTGAAACATTTATAGAATAATATATTACAATAAATTTTATTATTACTGTTAAATATTCAAATAATATACAATTTAAATTATAAACTTATATTTTGTACGGGTAAATCTTTATCAAATGCATATTATGAGACTTGTTATTTCAAGTACTTTCAGTAAATGATTAAAAAGGATAAACTTTTGAATAAATTTATGTTTTAGTTCATGTATTAATAATTTATTTGAAAATGAAACTTTGACAACCGAATTAAAATCAGCTAAAAAATTATCCAGAATTTAGCTTTAATATCAAATTATAATATCAAAAGTTTATTCTATCAAGAATTTTGCAATTTTCGTAATTTTTGAATAAATTTAATATTCTTATGATTTAATCCGCGAAGAATACATAATAATTCGTTGGATGATAAAAAACTTGCTAAGGAAATGAAATAATTTACATAAGCGTCAATTAGATTATTCATTTTATTTTTGCTTCCTATATGATTTTTAATTAATGTTTTTAATATTATTTTAGTCACCTAACAGCGTTGCTTTGATTATCCTGTCCCGATTTTATTTTCAATCGAGTAAGTTTCCAGCGCCTAAATTTTTAATTTTCTTTTATCGAAACTGAATATTACGATAAAGATATTGAATGAAAGCCAAAAAAACATCATATGCGAAGTGAATATCTGAATATTATTATAGAAAATTTGCTGGATCCCGCCCTGCCTCCTTTCGAGGTCTGGCAAACCGTTTTGATCGCTTTAGCTCTGGGTATTTGCATTATCCTGACCGTGGGCGGGAATATCCTTGTGCTCCTGGCCTTCATCGTCGACAGGACCATCAGGCAGCCCAGCAATTATTTCATCGCATCCCTTGCTGCTACTGATATGCTCATCGGTGAGTAACTAATCCCCGTTTCATCACCACCTACACTTGTACGCGGGGGTGCAATATTCGCATGCGTGCACTCAACACAATCATTTACATAATGGGGGTGGGGGGGGTGTATTAGAGCACCAACGTGATTCCTCGTCTCGCAAATTTATATTTCGAGAGTTTATTTATAGAAGGTATAAGTATGTATAAATAAATTATTCGGTAATGCTCTGTGCTTTGGTTTTTATAGTTATTTTCGAATTTGGGAGGATGTAAAAAGTGTAAAAATAAATTTTCCTACTAAAGATTTTCGGTACTTTAGAATAAATGGTTCTTTTATTTTATATCCTCGTAAATTTGCATTTAGTGTTAACATTTAGCAGTAAAAATTGATTTATATATTTTATTGGATAAATACGAGTTTAATGTGAAACAACTCGAGGAATTCAAATTTAAATTCGGAATGGAAAAAAAAAAAAAAAAAAATTATAAATTAAACTCGGAACAAAATCCTTAATACATGTGAATTATTCACGTTACGTATAAATATAAAAATTTAATTAATGGGTTAATTGTATTATGATAACAGTTTGACTTATTTTCACTTATTCATAGATTTAATATAATGCTACACTCTTTAAAAAGGTGAAATGTATTATGTAATATTTATTAATTGTAAAGTTATAATTAACACGATTGTACTGTAATAAACATTTTAAGTCCCTATTATTAAAGAATTACCACATTTAAATTAGCAAAAGAGAAAAAAATTCAGCGTCACGAAATTTATTTTTCTTCGTTTGACCTACATAGAAATTGCTTTATTGCTCTTTTATAGCATTCGTAACTTTTAAAAAAATCATCGTACGTCCGGGTCTTCTCGACGTATTCAAATGCATTAAATTCGCTTTTTAATTGGTGCTTCATGTTTAGCATTTTATTTTAACATTAATCATTCATTTGCAAATTAGCATGAAAGCCAGTTGAACTTGTATTTACTCCTGCGAACACAGCCTTAACCTCGGCATGTCTATACCCCTATTTAAAGCACATTACCAGGGGATAACTCGTGCAGACACGAGCCGAGGTTCCTTATTTCCGCACCCTCACCTCCTCTTTGATCCCTAACAAGGGGTGGAAATCGGGGGAGGAATAATCGTACACGAAAATCCAAGAGGTTATTGCAGCTGCACACCCTTACAGGCACAGTCTCCATGCCCTTCTACACGGTGTACGTGTTAATGGGTAACTGGGACCTCGGACCTTTGCTCTGCGACCTGTGGCTCTCGGTCGACTACACCGTGTGCCTTGTTTCCCAGTACACGGTCCTCCTGATCACCATCGACCGGTTCTGCTCGGTTAAAATCGCCGCAAAGTATCGCAGCTGGCGCACCAAGAATCGAGTCATATGGATGGTCACTATAACTTGGATTATACCGGCACTATTATTCTTCATCAGCATCTTCGGCTGGGAGCATTTTATCGGATTTCGGGATTTGGCGCCTGGAGAGTGCGTTGTGCAGTTTTTGAAAGTAAGCTTTTCAAACTTAATTAGCGGAAATACAATGATCTCTTCTTCTGTTGCTTTTACTCTTAAGCAGATTAAACCTTCGTGTTCGTATCGAATATTAAGATGCTTTAATTTTTTTTTTTTTTTTTTTTTAAACTAAATAATTTATAGTATTTTTTGTTGAGATGGTGTATTATAGACGCAAGAATTATTAAATGGAAATATTTATTAAACGAATAATAGACAAATAGTAACAATATTTTATAAGTATTTACAATAGGAATTTGATTTATAGATACATATTCAATTGTAAAAAGAAACTTAATTACATAAATAATTTATTCATAATAAATAACAATAAACTTTTTAGTATGACAGATTTTACTTTATTTTTATTATTAATTGTGATATGTTTTTTCATCAGAAATAGAATATTTAAAAAAAATATTAGACTGCACCGCTGCATTAAATGTGCTTCATATTTAATGGAATTCTTAATATAAATTTTGATATGATTTAATGTAATAATAAGTTTTTAAAATAGATTTTACATATTTACATTTGCAATATCTATTATTAATACTTAATCTCTATTAAGATTTAAAAAATTATAGTTTATAAGCAAATTTATAATTTTCATAAAATTACTTTCAAAAATTTATAATTAGATAATCAATGCAGGTATTACAAGAGTTTTATTTTATAAAACTTTATAATATTATCTATTAAAAAGTTAGATAAAATTTCAAGAATAGTTTAAATGATGATACGTTTCAGGTATGGTGAATAATAAAAAAATACCCAAGTTTTAATAAAATTCAGCAGATGCCTTAAATAACTATTGATTGTCCTTTTTAATGATATGGGGTTTTAAAGTTTAATTAAATGTATAATAAATTATAACAAAAAATAATTTTTTTTACAGTAATTTATGCATTTTTAAATAAATTAACTCAAAGCTTGTATCAAATTTACAGGATATGTCGCATTCTCAAGAATACGATACTGGGTTTATTACGTACAAATTAACTTATATTCTTATAATCCTAGGTTGCAGTTTGGCAATACGATAATTAATAAAATTCGAGTTAATGCAACTTATAAATATTTAAATTTATATAGTAATAATTATATGGTAATGATGAGGTAAATATGTAAATATTATAAATTAAACCTTTCTAATTTGTAATACAAATGTAAATAAACAGATATAGATGTTTAAGTATTTCTTTACTCTTAATTATTATTTCTCTTAATAATATCTGGCACTATATAATTTGTTTAAGATATTCTAAAAGTTGAAAATTCAAATTAAATCACTAACTTTTAATACATATCGAACAAAATTTATTCAATATTCTATATGATTATTAAAATATAATAAAAAAAAGACTTCTTTTAATAAAAAGATAGAAGAAGAATCAACCAAAACATGAATATTTTTTTTCAAATGATGTGCAAGAAAGATTATGTTATAAACATGTATAATATCGTATTGATATACGTAATTTCCTGAGAAAGTCTTACTAAAGCAAAATTTCCAAGTAAGAAGAATTCTGTGTTCATTTCCTTATATTTTTGTATTAAGTAAGTACTAAGATAAGAGAATTAGAAATAAAAATTGTTGCTTCTTTAAGGAAAAGCAATGAAGGTAATAAATTCGCATAGCATAACCCCTCAACTTTTGTTT
This sequence comes from Eupristina koningsbergeri, assembly GCA_018907245.1. NCBI lineage: Eukaryota > Metazoa > Arthropoda > Insecta > Hymenoptera > Agaonidae > Eupristina > Eupristina koningsbergeri. The sequence goes on along the minus strand of JACCHV010002889.1, from coordinate 206,787 downwards.
CAAGGATCCAGTGTTCAACACGGCCCTAATAATCGGTTACTACTGGACGACCCTCATAGTGCTTTTCATTTTGTACGGCGGGATTTACAAGACCGCGTACGACATGCAAAAGAAAAGCGAGGCGAAGCAGCGGAAAATGCAGTCGATGGTCGCGTTGAGTGCGGGGGCGATGTCGGGGATGGCGGGACGAGCCGCGGGCATCGGCATCTCTAAAACCCAGAGCACCCTATTCAGCCAAGACAACCCCAAACCGACAATTGCAAGTACAATAACAACAACGAGTACAATCACGGTAATTGAACGCACATCAGTAGTTACTGCCACCAACGACGGAGCCAATAAATCCGACAAGAGCCAGTCCACCCACGAAACGCCCAATTCGGGCAAGAACCCCGTCGATTCTAAGGTGAAGGACAATTATCGCCAAGAATTATCGATATAATCATTCGTTAATAACATTTTATCATTTAGTCGCGAGTTAATCAGCTCTAGACTTTGATTGGATCAATGCATCTCTTATTTTTCATAACTTAAATATAGTTGTACACTGACAGCTTTTCCCTTGAAACGATAAAACTATGTATTTAATCAGTTTAGTTTTTCACTAAATACTTATCTCAGTATTCAAATTTATGTTTTGCTTTTAACGAGAATTACAATTATAAGAATAATGTTATATATATACGTATATCACATTTCATTAGGAATGTTAAAAGGTATTAAATAATATAAAAATTACACACTTTAATGTAGTGTAAATTTGTATTGAATAATATGTTATGATTATTATATTTATTATTATTGTTATTGTTCATAGGTTTAAATAATTTCTAATGATTATAGTGCACTAACGACGTAAAGTAAATATGTTTCCTTGGTTTATAATACATTTCTTGTAATTATAAGTTTCTACATTGATCAATACTTTTGAAGTTATTAGAAGAATAGATTAAATAGTTTACAAGGTTCGAAAGTTTGTAACTAGAATGCAATTTAATGTCTGAAACATTTTTATTTAAATTTATGGATAAATTAATTTCAAGGAACGAAACTAATTTTACTTGTTGAAATATTGAAATTGTATAAATAATATAAATAATAAAGTTTTAATTATTGATATTAAGATTACATCTAAAAAAGTATTATTTTCATGACAGTCCGACTTTTTATGTCAAATTAATATTGCAGATGTATATATTAGCAAATTTTTCCCGTATACATTAACGTTATCGATATGCATAAACACATATATTAAAAAATTATATGATTGAATTTTTCACCAAATCATCCTGCACCAATATATCCGAAAAAACATTTTCAGATGGAGCTTACGACCACAGATGCGGAGAAATCTGAGCGATCGAGTAGTCCAGCTTTCGACTCGGACGACGACAGCACGGGTGGTAACACAGGAGCAACTTCAAATCAACAGCTCTGCAATTTGCGGAAGCGTTCGTCCTTGGCTGGACTCGTCGCCCAGTCAGGTGCCCTTCACGTTTTTGCACCCAATGGACGCATGAATGGTATTCTGCCAGTCAAGGTTGAGACTTTGCCCATTGCACCCATAGCAGCTACTGTAGTTGTGAGCAAGCGCCTGCCACCAACGAGTCCGGTGCGCGAATCCGTTCACCAGCGGGTCCAGACACTGCCCAAGATCCAGGAATGGAGCCATGTCGATACTGAGAAAATCAATGACGATCCTGACAAGTCCAGTCTTGGTTAGAAAATTTATCTGATTTATTGTGGAATATTAAATTTAACTAATCATTTAGTAATCATTTTGTGCATAAGTACTTTATAGAATCGTAAAAATACCTTGCAAGCATATCGTTAAATATGTTTAAATTTTATTATTGATAAAAAACATGATTTAGAATTACTCTAAAGTTTAAAATTCATGGGTTGAATAGTCGTTACAACAATACGTATAATTTTAAATCCGATGAATGTTTTTTAATTATCAATAATAAAATCAAAATATTTTTATATAAATAAATTTTGATTTTGAAAAAAAAACAATTGAAAAAATATTCATTTCATTTTACTCGACTAACATAACCTGTGAATTTGATAAAAATGTTTTAATTGAAAATTATATACTTAATAATATGTACAAAAGAATTAGTTATATTTAATTTTAATTACCATTTTATTTCAATAAAAAAGGTTGTTTGATATAGTACCTTTTCAAATAATGCTAATGAATGATTTTTTATTGAATAATAAAAAAAAATGTACAATTTAAAATTTAAAAAAATATTTTATTTTTACCGTTTATATTGTATTGAACTTAATAAAAACAATTATTAACTTTAGTATTCAGTATTAATAAATCAAATATTTTTATTTCTATAACGTAAAATATTTATTTTCAAAATGTTTTTTAAAAAGTTTATAGTAATTTTTTAACCGACTAATGAAATCAGTTATCGACAATAAAATTCAAAATTCTACGTAAAGTTTTTATGGTTTATTATTAAATCAGAAAGCAGCCAAACATTGACACCGGAGCGATCAACACATTCAACAGATACTGATAGAGCAATAGCAGATCCACATCCACCCCCACCGCCACCGCGAAATTTAAAATCCCGCCAAACTCCGTACCCTCAACGTCATACTTATCAGCAGCAACAACATCCTCAACAGCTTCATCACCCATGTAGCATACAACAACATGTACAACAACAACAGCAACAACATCAACAGCAGCAGCAGCAGCAACAACACCAACAGCAGCAGCAGCAGCAGCAGCAACACCAACAGCAGCAGCAGCAGGCAGCACCAACAGCAAGCAGCAGCAGCAACAACAACAGCCAGCAGCAGCAGTCAGGGCAAGCAGCAGCAACACCAACAGCAGCAGCAACAGCAACAGCAGCAGCAACACCAACAGCAGCAGCAACAACAGCAGCAGCAGCAGCAGCAGCAACACCAACAGCAACAACACAGAGACTCGACATCTTCCAGTTCTCACATAATTCCACCACCATCCGAATTTCGTGGCAGTCCTGGAATTTCTGAAAATACATCATCTACCAGCTCATCCATACTTACAGTCGATGGTCAATGTGGTACTTATGACGTAATGATGGGTCTCGACGGTGCTGATTTGCGCTTCATGGACGAAAGTTCAGTAATTGTACCAAGTCCTTCCTTTGAAAGCCCACCTTCTTCGTTCTCGTGCAGTCTTGCCAACCCTCTTTCGACGACGCCACCCTCACCAATACATGGAGCTTCGGTGAGTTCGGGAGTGAATACAAACCTTTTACAAGCAGCCCTTATCAGGGCCACAGCTCAACAAGTGTCTGTTGAGATACCCGATAGGCAGACTACCGCTCTTCAAGGGTACGTATCCCGACATTTTTTTTTTACAATTTTTAACTTTTATGTTATCGTGCATGTTAAGTAATTTGCCAAGAAGAAAAATAGTAGAAAACTATTATTCTTCATTATATTCATAATGGTTCCATAGAATCAATGCTATAAGTATAAAACTTTAAGATAAACTCTTGAGATTATATTAACTCGTTACGGGATAGTTAATATTTACTAATAGATAAAGTTGCAGCGCTCTATCCGAACATTAAGCTGCGCTAATTGCTAGCAACTTTATAAACTTGCTAATGTGCGAGAGAGAAAGAATATCTGGCATACGTGCTTTAAATTTATTTATGACCTTGGATCTCGATTTTGAGAGTAAACTAGGAGAGCTCGCACTCAACCGGTGGTCGTAAAAAGTACTACTTAGTTATGAGTTGACCTGTTTGTATTTACGGAGCCATTCATGTATTTACTTTAAAACTTTTTAATCCTCCAGCAAAATTTTACTGATTAAAATACATGTAAAAATCTCACCCAGACATAAAACGTACATCATACTTTTATAATAGTAGATCAAGATGTTTTCTAGATAAATTATAATTAAATTTATTCTGAAATTGAAAATTTAACTTGAAGCTAACGTTCTGTATGTTTTTTTGCAAACTTTTCGGAATGTAATATGTATTTTTATGCTCCACTTTTAATTCAAAATTTAAATTCATTAAGTTTATAAATTTACATAATCAAAAAAATGAATTTATAATAATTCAATTTAAGCAACTTTTAAAATAAAATTTATTATAATTATACCATATAATTAATTTATATTATGTTTATAAACTACAAAGAATTTTCGGTTGATATTTTAATTCAATATATGTAACAATTTTCTAGAACATGATATTAGTTTAGTTTTTTAATACTTCAACTTTAGTATTCCAGAAGCATTTTCCTAAACAACAAAATTACATTAACTCAGGTACATTTATTTTACAGAAAATAAAACAAAAAATAAATATTTTTCTTCCATTGAAGATTTAACATTCAACTTTCATCTATGTATAGGTTAGACGAAAGTTGTATTTACAGCTAACACTTATAAAATTGCCGTCCTGCAGAAAAGTTTTATTGGTAAAATCTTGAATTTGATCAGTATTTCCAATTCAACTAAATAAACTTAAAACTATTTCTCCAAATCAACTGCATTTTATATCAAAGGAAGATTACCATTGCATTGAATCTTTGATTGCAGCCGAATTGCCATTATGACGAACGCTTCCAGCCAAACCCACCCGCCCCGAGTGTTCATCACACACCAGAGTAACGTTGCCTCCCAAACATCCCCCGTCGTCGTTAATAAACTCAACACTGCGGTAAATGTAAAACCTAATGACGCCCCTAATAATCAACCAGTGACGCGTATAGTGGCGTCCACCCCAACCCTCGACTGCTCCAAGTCAACGGCGAGTGATCGCATCAACATTCAACCGAGTCCTTGTACGTCCGTCAACAACTTCTTGCCTGCGACCTCATCTTTTAGTGGTACATTGCCAAGTACTTCTGCAACGACCGTCGTGGGACAAATTACGGATTCTAAGGTACAATAGACTAATGCATGACGGACACGCGATAACGCAATCAAGATTTTGAATTTACCTGCCATAAGTGATTTAACCAAAATGGATGTAACATTTGTATTGCTTTTAATGCTCGATCTTTTGTTATTTAAGGATGCTTAATAAAGCACTTATATTTTGATATATTGAATTGACGCTTAAAATTTAAACTTAATTTGAGAAAAGTGAGCATTGATTAATGAGGCAATATCTGTTATAAAATCTTATATATTTAACATAATTCCAAATAATTACTATATTTTTTGTATTTTAGATTTTTATAAAATGAATTCATTTCTGTGGAATTAAATCAATAATTTTCATCTGTCGTTGCTCTATTCGTCGATGTAAATATTTCTTGTATTTTTTGTAAAATAGTTTTTATAATATTATTTTATCACTTGTTAATGAAGGTCCAAAATTTTATTTATAAATTATACATGTTCGTATGAATTAAATGAATTTGGTAATGACTGTGATTTAAAAAAAAAGATTGCATGTTATTGATTGGATAAAGTTACCTTTCAGACAGACCTGATGAACACATTACATTGTTTAAATTATTTTCCAACGGTTCAAAGTAGTTCTTGTCTTTTTTGGCAGCTTTTTAAAAGACCTCCTATATGATTACAAAATTCTTGGACAAAATTAATAATAAATATTTGACAACCATTTAAATTAGGCACGAAGCACCTAATGATTACATTAAGCATTCTCTGATTAAAATAAACTGATTATATTTTTCTAAACATACACAAGTCTTTATTAATTTAAAGACCAATGATTACAATAACCTGAATTAACCTGATTGCACGAACCAATAGCAACAGCCGAAACAGCACGAAGAGCTGAAGAAGCTGTCGAGCAAACGGACCACCGATTCAGAAATCAGCGTGGGCGGCGGAGGCGGAGGCGGCGGATCCAGACGAGATTTGGTAAAAGCCATCGGAAAGAGGTTAAAGGTCAAAACACAGAAGAAAGACCCGACAATGGGTCGTCAAAAATCCCGAACCGAAAACAGGGCGCGCAAGGCTTTCAGGACAATCTCCTTCATTTTGGGGGCTTTCGTCGCTTGTTGGACACCCTACCACATCCTGGCGCTAGTCGAAGGCTTTTGTGCGAATCCCCCCTGCACAAATAAGCATCTCTTCATGTTTTCGTATTTTTTGTGCTATGCAAATAGTCCTATGAATCCATTTTGTTACGCGCTCGCCAACCAACAGTTCAAAAAAACCTTCACCAGAATCCTCAGAGGCGACCTACACATGACGTAACTTGACAATGATTTTAATTGTAGGGATTTTTATGCGCTCGGGCCGAATAATTGGATATTGAATGAAACCTCGTGAACTGCTTTTTCGCTTCGATATCAAGTGCCGAATTGTTCGGTGTTTTTTATACTTTAATTTTTATTGAATTATGACGGTGTCTAGTCTTAATATAATGGAGTATAATTAAGAATTGAGGAGTTATAGAGATTAGAACATTAAGCATTATATCCTGAAAAAAATACATGGAATTCAATATCGTAGTTATAAAAATCTGTTGTCCATGAAGCCAACAAATAATTAATTAAGTAGCTTCCGTACAATAACTAAATACTTTGGTTAGTAATATTGCGTATTTAATATCGTAATTTGATTAGTTTCTTTTAATTCGAATAATTCGAATGAGGGACAATTAAAATCTAACTGTCGAATATAAAAACATTTTGGTAATATTTTTAATATTTACAATACAAAATTTTATCGTGATAAAAAGTATGAAATTGCACAAGCATGCTTTAACCGATAAGACAATCTTTTTTATTTAAAAACAATAGAAATACTTATAATACATAATTATATATCTTTTTTATACCGAGTAAAACTACGTAAATAAATTTCTAATCTTTTAGTTATCGTAATAAATATATATTCTCGAGTAAAATTATTTCATATGTATTTATGAAAATTAAAAATTTACTTATTAACACAAACCTAAAATAGAGGTAAAAATCTATTTTCTTTCTATTAGTATAACTACTTTTTTACGGTTTTTATGAAGTGTGCATTGGACTTTTGAAGAATTAATAATTTTTCCCTTTATTTATTTAATGAATAATTAATAAAATAAATATTTAACTTTCTTGAAATTTTATCAAACCAACAAAACTTGTTTATATAGATAAAATTATATTGATAAAATATGAATTATTAAAGAGTTATAATAGAAAAATTGTTGTCAATCAAAATATTCTGATCAATATTAGTATTTCATCTAGATTGAAAAAATGTGACATGTTAAAAAACAAGGAGATTTAATTAAAAAGAAAAAATGTGTAATTTAGAAACGAATACTGGCGAACATATAAAAAAACGTTAATATTATTGTCAATTCATTTTGCACAGGCTTTGACAAACACAGAAAACGTAAAATTTACGGCTGTGTAACGTATTTGTTTATAAGTGTGTACATACTGTTAGTCGATGTATAAAAAAAAAGAAAGAAAATAGCAACGCTAATGATTAATTATTAATGATAAATTACTGATGTATATTATCAAAAGAAAACTTAAATGTACATAATGTATATGTGTGAATAATTGTTAACATTCGCTCATTTTATGAATAAATTAATAAATAATAATTATAATAATATCTTGCTATTATTAATAGGAAAACCATGTAATATGTAATAGATATTATTATATACGAAAGAGCCGTTTCGAAGTGTCAGAAATAAATCAATAAATATAGTGTATAGAGTGCGAGAAGTAAATGACAATGTCGATTGCCATTGTTTTAAAAGAGAATGACATTGTAGTTGAAACTATGTTTACTCGAAGTTTAAGAGAAATAGGCGAGATTATATGAATTTACTAACAATACATAAACTCCTGAATTACAAAAGCTTACTCAAAAGCGATGAAATTTCGCCTTCAAAGACATAAAGTGAAATGGCTGAATAAAGAATTTATCACGTTTACATCTGCTATTAGCTACAAAACTATTTATTTTTTAATTTATGATGAAATCATAGTTAAGAATTTTATACAAATTTTGAATTATGGATTAAAAAATTGAAAAGGGAAAAATTTACAATGAAATTTTTTCTTATTTCATATTTTTTCTTATAAAAGCATGATTTAAATTCAATAAAATATAAATTTATTTAAAATTACGAGTACAAGATATTGTTTTAAATTTTGGAGATTATACACTCAAAATAGTTGAATTTTAAATTGCAACTGCATAAATTTAAATAATTTAATAATTGCACTAAACACTTCCGTACAATCATTATCATTAATAAATAAATAAACAAATAAATAAATAAATATAAAATAAAAATATGAGAAAAAAATGCATACACGTAGATGATAAATAAAAATGTAGCAATTATAGAAATGTAACTATTTTCGATTGGAACATCTAATTATTTTTAACCGGAATTGCATATTTAAATTCATGTAGAAACAATATCATTTTCAATTTAGTTACCAAACATAAAAGATTATAATATGAAAGTGAAAATCAAGTACTATTTATATTTTGTGTATTAATTAATTACTTTACGATTATTTAACTGAAATATAAAAAGCAAAAAGTACATAAAATTCTATATTAAAATGAAATTATGTATTATTAATTATTACAAAAAAATTGTTTTAAAAATTCAGAATTTAAATAATATAAATTATCATGAGGTAAAAACAATGTCGATATTATAAATGTTAAAAAGAAAAAAATTAAATTAAAGTTTTACTTGTTTTTATTATTTAATAATTAACATGATAATGTATAATATTAAATTGTACTTAAGATCTAAAATGATTTTCATTTTCTGACAAAGTAAATTATCCTACTATTAGAAATGCGCAAAAACTCCTTCTTATAATAAAAAAAAAAAAAAATCATACAATAAAAAAAATCCAATTCGTCTAAGTAAAAATTAGAAAAATAACAAATAATTATTTTTGGTGAGCGCAATGTATAGCTATACCAATACATAGCCTTAGCGAATTATCAACGCATACAATATGTACGTACAATAACTCCAATTACGATTCTAGAGCTTGAATAATGATCTCTGACTAATAAGTCAGTTAAAGATTTATATTTAAATTTGCCATTGTGTTGTAAGTGTGACGAACACTATATTACAAAATTTTATAAATATTTGAAAATGCTGATAAATCTAGTGTTCTTAGTTATTTTTATTCCTGAATTATTATTTCTTAATCCAATAATAGACAAAACTAATGTTATCAAAATATTTATAAAAAATTTATCAAAGGACAATTTATGCTGAGATAAAAAATTATTGTAAAAAAAATAAAATGCATGTTTTAAAAATTGTTAATTACACAATTATTTAAAAATATTCACAAAAAAAAAAAAAAAAAAAAAAAAAAAAAAAAAAATTAAAATGAAACTGCATGTTTGAACTGAAAATATATTGATGTAAAACGTTAAACAGAAATACAAATTTCTTCGTTATATTCCACTATAATTATCATATTGATTTTCCATTATCTTATGTAGCATATAAATGTACTCAAAATTAAAGGATATAATTTAATTTAAAAAAATTCTGTTTATAAAAATATTTCTACCATATATTGAAATACTTTCATCGATAAAAATTCTTTTATTAGTAGCTTAATTACTGAAACACTATAATTTTTGTTTTTTCTAGTCACACATCGTTAAAATATATATTTATTTAGTAACGTCATTATAGAATATATTTTAAACATCAGTATTAATACATATAATTTTTAATGTATTATAAAAATTAAAAATATTAACTTTATAATAATATAGCATATGATACAAAAGAATATAATTGAAATTTTTCCTCATTTTTAAATTTATTCATTTCTAATTTCTAATTATACAATATTATTATTAATTTATTGCATAATTTTGTTTCTTTATAATATATTAAATTTAATAATATTTTATAAGAGAGGATTCGATAAACTAATTAAAATATTTTTAACTGATATTTAAAGGCAATTTATATTCTAGTGTACGTGTTAATTGTCCATTTATTTACAGCTAAAACATATAGGAGCTATAAGATAATATTTATATGATTTAATATAAGAATATAATTTTAAATTGTTTTCAAGAAAGCAATATTTCATTTATTTCTTTTTAATATTACTTTTACTATATACATATATATATATAATACGAATATAATTTAAGAGTATATAATATTAATTTTCATTGCTGATATTTTAAATTAAATACTTTTAAAATTTTTGTAGATTTCATTTTGAGAGAAAGTTTTTATTAAAATAAAGTTGTGGATCCAATGAGGTGCAGGGTGAATAAAATTAGTTGTGCTTAATTATTTTGCTAAATTTTCGACAAGGAATGCTTTGTCCTTGTCAACGCTAATATTAAGGCTCAGAAATACGTAGGTATTCTATGACGTGTTAGTCGTAACGTCGCTATTCTGAATGTTGAGAGAAATTTTGTTTGAAACTATTAATATGTTTAATAAAAATATTCAAATAAAAGAATTATTAAATAATATTGTATAATATTTTCGTAAATTATTGAAACACAAGAACGTATTTTATTTCATAAAATAATATAATTTCAATTGTAGAAACATATTAAAGATTCATTTTTCGCTTACCGTAAGTTAGGTAATATGGATATCATGCTAAAATATATCATCATAACTATAAATATTTTTTTATATACTTTTGATTATCACATGAAACTTATGGGAATGCTTTTAATGTATAAAGTTTACTTGAGTATTATTCTAAGGCCTAATAATTTTAAAATATCATTTAATTATAAGTTATAGTTTTATTATTTATGAATAAGTGATGGTTTTAAATAATGATTTTAACTAATTTTTATTTAGTTATTTTATTATATTAAAAAGCTATAGAACGATGTATAAAAGATATATTCATTAAAATGTGGTTTATAAGAAAACATAAAATTATAATAAACAAATGTGTATAATTGCTATTGATAGACCAAGTTATCACCAACTACTTTTACTATAAATATGCGATTCGTCCGACAATCCCATAATCCTTTTGAAAATCAGCGACGCTAACCAAATTTTGATGTGAATTAGTTCGATGAACTAATTTTATTGTATTGTAGAATATTGTAGTGTTACGTAAAATATTCATTTGAAAATAAGAATTCATACCAAAGTTTGGTTTTCTTTTTGAAGGGATAAATTTAATACATTAAATCCACACAATAGTAATTATTCAACGTCTATAATGAAAACGCAGGAATGTAAAAATGGATGGATATAATAATAGATATCTTAAAAATAAATGATAATACAAATGATGTGTACAATTGCATGTTTTTGAAATCATATTGTTATATGAATACGAAGAAGAAATATACCATTTATTCATACATGGAAATATAAAAGATAAAAAATTTAAGTAAAGATTAAAATAGAGAATATATAAAAGGATAAAATATCAATAATCAAGTAAATATTTTTATTATTTTTATTTGCATTTCTGATTATATTGTAATTAGAACTTCAGATATGTATGCAAACCAACAACAATAAAAATTATGGAGACTCATAAAATGAGTATTAAAAATAAAATGTTTTTGAAAGTCTAATCATTTATTACCTCAATTGCTCATTTGATTTTAATTATTTGATTATTGTTTTTTTTAATATAGTATATATTATTACAACAGATATTAAATATTTTTAAATTTGATCTTAAATCTTATTAAAGTCATCCTCAATAAATTAATTGTATTGCTTAAATACCTATAAATTAGGTTTCAATTTTTCATTTTTAACTAAAAAATAAGTATAAAATTATATTTTTGGGAAAGCTATTTTCTCAATTTTACTAAATTATATACATCCATAAGTATTATACAAATTGTACTAATTACTTAAATTAAAATTATTTTTTAGAAAAGTAATTATATTAAAATATTTATACTTGTAAGTATATAATGTGCATTCTAAACTGATATAATTTTTATAAATATCTCAAATTTCTTTCGAGTATAATAATTATTTTGTATTAAATTAGTTAATAGTTAAAGAAGAGAAAAAATTGAAGTGAAATTATAGGAAATGTAAATACAGAAAGTGTTTAAAATCAACTGAAAGAGTTATTAAAGTAATAATAATACGAGTTTAACATAAATTTTTATAAAAAGATGTTATAAATTAATATGTATATTGTTAGTAACATTCAATATTATTAGTTTAAGTGTTATATATACATTTACATATACTTTATTATTTATATAATTCTTAAAAGGTTAAATAAGTCTACATGTTTTAGTAGTTTTTAATTAATTTAAATAATTAATTATCATGATCATGTTTTAAGAAATTAAATAAAGTAAAAAGGAAATAAGATAAATTATTTACATTATATTTAATGAAAAGTAAACATGGTAAATGTGATTATTTATGATTTCATTCATTTACAATAAATTTAATTTAAAATTAAATTTAAATTTTTAAAAACTAAAAAAAGAAAAATGTTTACAGATATAGTAAATAAATTTCAATTAAAATAGATTTACAAAAGAACACGAAGTAGAAATTTAAATCTAAATTTATTAAAATATAACTCGATTTGTGTCTTTGAAAAAAACCTGTACATAATGAAATAAATACATTTATTTCCCTAAATATTGATTTAATAAGATTTAGTTACTCAATATATAAAAAAAGAGTTAAAAAATAATAAATAGTATTAAAACAATTAAATATATCGCGCAATAAAAAATAATTCATAGCCAAGTTTTCATCAGCATTTGCATCAGTCGATAAAACAGAACATTGAATAAAATGTTATCTGAAGTTTGTCGGTGATAAATCAACTGATAACAACATCGAGATCTCCGCATCGATCCTCGGGAATTGCAGCAACGTATAGAGTATATTAGTTTTTGTTACAACAATAATGTACGTTGGTCGTCAGATTCTCAAAATAGTTTTTGAAGGAGTAGTTGAAAACCGGAAAACCTAAGGGTATTAACGTGAAATGTTGTATGAAAAGTTGCGTAGTTTTAAGAATATCCAGCTCACTGCTGGAATACTCAAATATTTTAATACGTCCTTTTTATTAAAGTAGTGATTTTTATATCTAAAAATATAAATTCCACATAACCTAAAGAATAATAAAGTATTTAAAGTGACATCGATCAAAGTAGAGATACAATGGATACACTTAGTACACGTAAATGTTTGACTAGTATTTTTCTCATATATTTTGCACATTTTAATACAGTTGCAAGTGATACAGTAGAAAATAAAAGTGTGATAAATCAAATAAAATGCGAAGCCCTAAGTATTTTACACAAGTCTTCTTATGCAGCTGAATGCAATGAGATGCAATTGCCTACTAAGTTTATAGACAGAGATGTAGATTTAGCTTTATGTGTAGTGATATTTGACTTTGTTAACAGAACCTGTGACACTATTGATAAGAATATAAATGTTGGTAAATTATCATTACCACAAACATCAAAGGATTTGGATAATAATATAAAAAAATTAGAACCAAAGTCCGACGATTATGTTAGTTTTACAGAAAATTTTTGTAAAAAAATGGTGTCTGTGTTGAAAAATTGGAGTGGTGTAGACACTCAAAATAGTTCTTTATCAATACTTTATATAAAATATGTAAGTGAAAAACTTTTGAATCAACATGAGTGTGGATATACTTGTCGTAAAGCTGGAGACGTGAATCCTTTATGTATGATTTTGTCTTGGTTAAATATAGTTGTAGAAAATCCTACATTAGCTAGTGATATCATAGTGCAATCAACTCCAAATCCTAATATTTCTAAAGATCATGGGAAAAATAAAATGTCATCTATTGATGATTTGAATAAATATAAACTACAAAAAATTGAAGAAAATACCAGTCCCATGAATAAAATTTCTAAAAATCAGACAATAAAACCATCGATTCCAATAAATCCTCCCATAATTAACGGTGGGAATAATAATTTTAGTGTACATAATGAATATGTGTTAAACAAACATCCGTAAGTCTATCATATTCTTAAATTAGAATGTTTAAATAGTTGATTTATTTTTTGTCTATTTTTTTCTGTGATGATAACATTTATTCATTATAATAATTATTTCAGTAAGGAGTCTGCTGATATAGATGTAATAGATGAAACAAAAAAATCAACTGCTGCATCAACGCATAATAAAGTAGTTATTGTAACTTCAAAAACTATAGATATTCTTATGGATAAACCTAAACCAATTTTGCAATCTGAAGCAAATATTGATAAAACAATAGCTTTAAATGAAAATAACAAAAATAAAATAATTGAAAATAAAGATGAAGAAAGTGAAGAGCATGCTAATGATTTCAAGGAAGTTACAGGTAATAATAAAAGTTCATTATTTTTTTAAACTACTTTTTAGAAAAAATAATTTAATTAATCTTTTTTTTTTTATAAAATTTGTAGATCCTGAATTTTTATCATCAATAAATGAAGGTAAATATTTTAAAAATTGATAATTTAATTATTATTTATTAAAATCAACAATCATTGTAGGCAATCAAATAGGTTATTATGAAGAAGGTAAGAAGTCTTTTCCACATTCATCATTAGTAGAAGATGACGATGAATCGCATTTCTTCACTTATTTTTCAATCTTAACATTAATTTTTATTGGTGTCTATATTGGTTATCATAATAAACAAAAGGTATATACTTTTATCATTCAATTATATCTGATATGTTTATTATACATATTGTAATATATCATAAAAATTTTATTAAATAATTTTATAATTTATTTAGATTCTAGCGATAGTATTAGAAGGTAGAAGATCAAGACGCGGTCGAAACAGTAGAAGAAGACCGAGCACAGCGAGTTATCATAAACTTGATTGTAATTTAGAAGAGGCTGTGACATCGCAATGTAATGCTAATGTTACTCATGTCATTTATTAATTTTACAAATAATGAAGCTTTATCCTTTTCTTTGATGATAAGAATGTAAGATATTTATCATGATTTTTTGCATTTATTTATTGACAATGAATCAAATTAGTTCTTAAACTTATAAATTATTTATATATAATTTTGTTTGAAATAAATTCAATTTTAAGTACTAATTTTTTTTTTAAAATATAAGTCAGTGATATTTAATAATCACAAAGGTGATGCTTTTGGTTTAAATGATTTATTACTAGTAATTTATATTTTATTTATTGTTTAAGAATTTACACGACAAAATTTAAAAAACAATAAATTAAAAATAACAATGTAATTAAAAAAAATTATTTTGATAAGGCTTTGTTTTTAAATTGTATTTTATTAATGTAATGTATTTTATAATGTGTACTTACAATTAAAAACTAAATAAGAAAAAATTTTAGTTATAGATTACAATGTATATTATATAGTAAGTTTTTTTTATACTTGCATAATATTTAATATATTCATAATTTTTCATTTTCATAATAGTTACTAAAATAAATAGTTATTATAACATGTAATGATAGAACACTAATTCTTTTATATTAAAACTTAATTATTTATATTCAAATTTAGAATAAGGTATATAAATTTGATATATGAGTGCAGTTTTACAAATTAGAATAATAGTATAGCTTAATAGTTTAGCATAATAGTTTATACAGTACATGTAAATTGTAAAAATTTTTACACTGATAAGTAATAAAGCCATGTTTATTTTTTCTAAACAATTAAATTTGTGTGTATTATTATGTAACATTTATATCTAAATGAACGTTTTCGATCATATAAAAATGTTAAACTTATGAATTACCCTTAATCAAAATTTAAAAATATACTTTATAGTTTATGTGTTGTATAATATTGGAATATTTTGAGATTAATTTTAATTTTGTAAATAACACAACTAAAAGTCAAGAATTTTTTATGAAAAGTAGTTAAAAATTAAAATAAAATGCATATATTGTATGTAATATATTAGATATAATATACACAAACATACAAATGCATATAGGTATTATTATACTCCTAACGTATTTTAATTTTGAAAAAACAATCTGAAACTTTATTCAAATAAATTTTATATTTAAATAAATTTTATATTTTCAAGTCTCATAAGTTTCTTCATTTAAAATTTTGTTTCATTCTATAAAGACGTAATCATTATGCATGTAAACCGTAATAATTTCTTGAAATAAAGTTAAGAAATTAAATATACATAATTAAATTATTTAAAAATTTGGATTAAAAATATCTGGTAATGATTATATTCTGAACAAATTATTTATATATACTTAAAAATATATATGAATACAAAGGTACAAAATAATTTTATCATTGTAGCTACATTGAAAGTATTAATCTTTATGACTTAATCGTTTATCCTCGCGTTTGCCTATCGTCATTATTCCAAAGGCTATTGTATGTTGCTCATAAAACGGAATCATAAAAACAAGTAAGAAAGAAAAAAATAGAAACGATAATGAAGGAGTTCATAGTTTATGAAAACATCTACATAAAGTTTATTTTATTCTCGAAAAAATTTTCTTAGTGGATTCAAAGTATTTTATTACATTCAGATGGAAAAAATATATAATTATTTATCCATACAATAAACACTATCCGCAGTAGTTTTATATATCCAGTCGAGGTATTCTGTAAGTTTGACGTATACCCCGGGAAATCCTCTTTGTGCACACCCCATACCCCAAGATACTATACCTGAAAATTGAAAATATACGAAAAGCTAAATGAAAATTTTTTTTGTTGACAATTTATAATGTTAAATTAAAAATTTTGTCTTTTTTCTTTTTAACCCGCTAATAATTCCGTAGTCAAATAATATTATAAAAGCACAAAATTTTATTACGGAAATATCTAAATATAAAATACATTCATACATACCTACAGTCTCGTACTTTTCATCCGGTCTTTGGAATAGTAAGGGTCCACCGCTGTCACCCTATTACAGTGAAATTGAATTATATACATTAATATGAGTTTAAATATTGTATGTAAATATAATTTTTACTAAGAAAAAGAATATATATTTCACACACACATGTGTGTAATTAAATTATATTCTATCTAAATTTATTAAATTTTTATATGCTAATTTTTTTCCATTTATTTGCATTATTTTTTAATAGAATATTTTTCATTGAGATAAAATCGTTTCTTTCAATTTAACTTTTAAACCATTTTTAAAATATATATAATAATCATTTTTTTTTTTTTTATAACTGTGTTTATTTATAATACGAGCTCTAACATTCAAAGGCAATCTCCCTCTTTAAAATGTCAATATTATATTTAAAATATAACTTCTTCATGCATATAGTATTATCGAATTCAAAATTTATACTTTGAAAAAATTTTAATTATTTTATTAATTTTTTCTATTTTTTCTAAATGATCAAATAATAATATCTATAGTTTTTAAATGTAACAATAATTCTTGAAATATATTTCAAAGATGAAAAGTATATTAGTATAAAAGCATTAAGTAGTTCAAAAATAATATACTAAATAAAGTAATATACTAAATTATGTTGATTGTATAACATTTTTTTAATAACAAAATATCGTACTTAAATGTTAAGTTAACAAAATGGTAAGTTGAAAATATAAGTTTGCTACAATATAAAATAATACACTCATTTATGAAGCTGGTAAATTTATAAAGTGAACAATCTGATCTGCTGTATTAAAAATAAATACAATATAAATATATCTTTAAATTTCAATCACGAAATTTCCAATTCATAAATTATTTTATTAAATATAAATTTATTTTTCTATGCTTCTTTATTTTTAAAAAAACTAGAAAAATAATATTATGCATCGTATTATATTTGCTATATATAGATTTTTTGAAAAATTATTTTAATAAATCAAATGGTTTTCTAAAAATATTGAAATTTTCTAAAAAGATGTTGTACTCTAGATAAGCAATCTTTCTTATTTATTAAAGTATTGGTATTTTTTTCTATTATTATTTATCGTCATATTATAATCATAAATTAACTACAATTAATATCTTATTGAGTTAAAAATAATAAATTGATGTAAAATGAGTATAAAAACAATTTTTATTTTCTCTATTGCGTAATCAACATCAAGTAATAGATTGTGCAATCAGTATAAAAAATAATAGGTACAATAAAAATATTAAATCCAATCAAAGTTTTAATGAATGTATGAAAGTAATGAAATTATAATTCTGAAGTAAAATTAGATACATTATTTGTGAATTATAATTGAAAGTATATTACAAAAAGGAAATTTAAATGAATATTTAATGCCCAATATCACAAGATTAACTTATCGAAAAAGTCAATTTTTTAATCAAATATTTATAAACATTATAAATTTGAATAAAATTTTTAATTTTAAATAAATAACAAAATCAATTACATTTTTAATAAAAAAAATAATTCAACTTATTATTTAATTAAAAATGTACAAAATCAATATTGAATTATTTAAATCATAGAATGTAGAATACGTTCACGTGATTTTAAATTTTAATTTATCAAAGCTGAACCAATAAAAAATTGTATAAGTGTGTACCAATGTTATAAATAAGGCGAATTGAATTAATTTAAAAAATTTTGAATGAAAAATGCGAATCCCGAAGGTTAAATATAATTTTTAAATTAAATACAATAACTGATGCATTCGCAATAAACCAAAAATAAATTGAAATTTAAATTGCTTTATTTATGAAATAGGTATTGAATATTAGTTGAAACTATTTTTTATTCAAGTGACGTCATAACTACTAATGGAAGCTTTAATATTGGCGTACGTTTAAAACATAAAAGTATTAAAATAAAAAATAAAAGTTTTCGTTCTAATTTTATGTAACTTTAGAGCAACTAATATATTTAGAATATAAGAAGTTTAATTTTAATCACGAGTCCGTATTGTTTCAAACATACTTTGTATTTAAAGTCAATGATCAAGTAATAATTTCAAACAATAGAATGTAAATTAAGTAAAACATATGAAAAAACATTAAATTAATCAAATTAATTATATGTTATGTAGCATTTCCAAATATATTTTATAAAATATAAATATAATCATGTGTAATGAATAAATATTGTCTTACCTGGCAGGCGTCTGTGTCTTGAGCATAAGCGCACAACATTTTTTCGTCTATGTGACTTCCAATTTTAGTCCTTTTGCATGTATCAAAAGGCATTGACCTCAGATTTGCCTGTCTGAGATACCTCGACGCGCCTCCGTCAGTCTTGACACGACCCCAACCTGAGACTTTAACCGTGTGACCTTCGTATTCTGAGCCTGTACACGTACAATGTATTCACCGATAATAATATTGCAATGTATACTTTTAATTAGGTTTAAATAATGTATGCTTTGACTAAACAACGGTGACAGACAATAATTGAGTATTATTTGAAATTTATAATAATTGTTCTTTTTACGATAAATGTATTATAAATTTCAATGCATATCGTTCATTTAAATTACTCAACAAATTATCAATAACAGTGCAGAACTTAAATGTAACAAATTACTGGCTTGAGAATTCAAAAACAGAATTTTACATTGTAAAAAACTGGTCGTAATAAAAATAATTGTAAATATACTGACTTTTAATAGGCAAGCATATTGGTCGTATTTCCTCTGTAAATTCAACTGGTTCCACTAATTTAATTAAAGCAATATCATTATAATCGTGTAACGCATCACTCGTAAATTCATCGTGAAGGATTAATTTCTCGGCATTAAGAATTATGCCTTCGTCGGGTTTTTTTATATCGTGTAATCCCAAACCTACGGTGATGTGCTTTTTCTTTGCTCTGCAATAACAACGATCATAAACTTGTGAGATTGATACAAATGATAAATAATTGTAGAACAATTGAGGAAGAAATGAATCGCAAACTCGGAAAAATTAATGTATCCTATGTACCTGAATATACAATGACCTGCAGTCAAAATGTAACGATCGTTTATAAGAGCACCACCACAGTGTAAACTCCCTCTGTCAAATATTGCGGCAATCCATGGGAAAATATGGGGGGTTGACAAAGTCCCACCAACAATGCGATTGGAAATTCCTTCGTTGGCGTGACCGCAGTCTTGTAGTTAAAGTGGATTTGATTAATCAGGTAAGGCAATTTTAATTAAATGTTAAAAAGAACAGTTTGTTTTACGTTGATGCTCGACATTATTCGATATCTATTCAATGTGATTCTCTACTATTTAAAAAAGTAATGGTTAAAATCGTTTAGAGGACATTTGAAAAAAAATGTTTGATTATTAGCAAATGGTGCACACATTAGAATATTAGTTTACACAATGCTCTTTGGAAAACAATGGCAAATATATCAATGGCGGTTTAAAATATGGTGATTAAATCTAAAATGTAAAATACGTTACCGCAAGTTGGATTTACATCGGGTAACTTTAATCCACAGACGATCTAAAAACGAAACAATTTATATTTGTAAGTTTACCCCATGAAGAAAAAGTGCCGTTTTAATTTTTGAAGACGAGTATAATTACTCTCAACGAACGTCTATGATCAGAAGAATCGAAATCTTAATGAAGAAGGCCTGAAAAATCATCCTGCTTGCGGTCCACTTCACGTGCGATTATTTTTTTGAATTAGAGCTGCACTGCCCGATCAAGCCAATTCGATTCTAAGCGTCTGCTGATTGTAAATTAATTGTGTTACTCAATAAATAACACACTTCCAAACTTATCAGTTGATATAGGTTTCCTTGATATTTTCATGAGTGCAATGGAACATTATAAATCAAAAATAATATGTTACGAGTATTTGGACTTGTTTATTATTCATTTCTTTTCTTATAATTAATTTATGTTTGGCTATCACTGCGAACGAAATGGAGCCTTTATATACAGTATATGAATTCCTCCATTATTTATAGCTAAAATAATTGTTCCATTAAATGTTAGAATAAAATTATATTCATATGAAATAAAATTATTTAACTGTTTAAAATAAATTTACGTTTCACACACATACATAAACATTGGATTTTAAGCTTTCCAAATAACCAATCTTTATATTTATAGTTATGTATGAACTATTTTATATATATCAACTTGATAATTATTTTTTCCATTGTAGACCGTTATTTATCATTTTTAATGTATAAAGAATAATTATCAACGTTATCCATAATACGAGTACTATTAAGTTTATTCTAATTATTAAATAATATAATACGTAAAACCTGTTAATTTATTCGTTATTACTTTTAATAAAAAAGATGATCGCTCATTTTTCAAATAACTATAAAATATTATTTTTATTTTATTATTATTAGGAAATATTAAATTTAAATTATTCATTTAAAAAAGATGTATTAAAATCATTTTAAAAATTTGTGTTTATTGATTAAATAATATTAGATTGTTCATATTCATAATTGATGTAACAACACAAAATCTAATGTTTATAATAAAAGTCTATATTTATCGAATTTTATATAAATTTCCGATAAAAATTTTAATTTATTTTTAAATATTTTTACAGTTTTTTTTATTTTATTTGATATTTTTTCTTGTAAACATCGACGAATTTCAAACGAAACTAACATAAGTTCTCAAATATCCAACTTATTAAATGAATGTAATTTATGTTTATGCAATAACTGTCATAGTTATATGATATGGAATTGTGCAATATTTAAAAAATATGACATAAATGATTACAATAATTTGATATATCAAAAAAATTCAGTGTAATCCAAAATTATTTCCTACGCTAAGAACATTTAATTTTAGGTTAATTAAATTAAAAGGTAAAATGTCTAATAGACAAAGTAATATACTATAATTCCTTAATTAAATCTGAAAATTAATTAAAGATAACTTACTTAATATGTATATAAAGAAAATTACTTGTTGTTTTTTTAAATATATTTTCATTACAATTACAATATCAATAAGCTACTATTATTGTTGTTATTATTATTAGTGGTATTATTGATATACATACACATTTTAAAAGACTAATTTTTAATAATAAAATAATTATATTAAAATAAAATTTTAATTAACAGACACTAAATTTTCTAGATTAAAATAATATGTTGATTAAGATTATTTTTATGATGAATGTCTTTTTAATTATTTAGACTGTTATAAACGATTTATTTACGATTACATGCAAATTTATTTTAATATGAATTGTGAAATTGGTTTTGTTTTATTTATTTTATAATTATACATTAAAGTTTAATATGCAAATAATGGAGATTTTATTTCTGGTATGTCAAATGGTTTTATGCAATAACAGCTGTCCTTTGTTTCTTTGTATATCCAGGTAATATGAGATCCAATTTTCGTGTAAACTGCTGTTCCTTGGTTTGTGGTACAATTATTTATGCCTGATAGAACACCTATTAAAAAAGTTAGTAATATAAAAAAAATATAATATTTTGTTTTAAATTTTACACAAACCAACTAATTCATAAAAGCCATTGTACGATCTATGCATTACTGGTACTCCAACATCATTCTAAAAATATTAAATCACTTGAAATAGCTGAATTTATGTTAAATACAATTTTTAAATTATTTCTTATGGATATTTAAAAAAATTCGTAATAAAAATAAAATTTCTTACATTACAAATAATAGGGTTTGAACCAATAATACCAACGCAGCCACTGTCCTCGTGATAGTTTGACGGTTTTATTCCACTTTTCAGACACTCACGTTTTCCAAGGATAGGGATTCCAAGTTTACGAGGACGACACGTCCTGGTGTTGACATTTTCTTCGAGATTGAATTTTGTCCAACCCATTACTGTACCAACGTGGCCTAAATAGGTGGGTTCTTAAAAAAAAAATTTTGTTTATACTTTTACCATAAATTGTGATTTTATTGTAATGAAACTACATTTAATATATAATTCTTTATATATAAAGATATTTAGTATCACATTATTAATTTTGAAACGTAATAATACGAGAAATTCAGAAAATAATTATATATTATTCAATGCATTATTTATTATTAAGTTTGTTAAATTATTATTAAAATATCTTTATTATTAAAATTTTAGTCATTATGAGTAAATTTCAATTTGATATTATAACTATAATATGATTACAAGATATAATTTTAATTACAATAATATACATATTCAAAATCAAAATTATAATAGCTATACTCTAAAATACTTTCATAAATATGTGTTAAATTTTAGTAAATAAATGCTTTAATATTGGTAATAATATTTCTTATAATATTGATTTATGTTATTTTTATTATTTGGTTAATATTAATTATTATGCATAACTTATTTTCTATTATGACTATTAGATAATATTTATCTACTAGTGTCTTATTATTAAAACTTTTTATAAAATATTCATTTACTTTAGTATACTGTAATACTTTTTGACCAATGTTATATGTATTTTAATGAAAGCTGCGACGAATAATTAAAAATTTTATATTAGATATTAATGTATGCTTAAAAAATAATTTACTAAATATTTAGATAATATATGAATTTGCTTGGCAAAATAATAGTTAATAGAATAATACTTTACGACTTAATAAAAAGTTTTTACTAACCGGCGTCTGGTAAACAAACCGGCGAAATGCGTCTTTCAAACTTTGTTGATCGACTAAGACGAATTAATGCTAAATCATGAGCTCTTGATATAAAATTAAATTCTGGATGGGAAATTATAGCATCGACACTAATTGTAACAGAAGACACGTCCGCATGGCATCGATCATATTCGCCCAAAGAAACTTTCACTTCAAGAGGAGTAGCGCTAAAGTTTATAAAAAATATTATAAATCATTTATTCAATTACTCGAAATCAATATTGAAACATTGCTAATATTATTCAGAATTTATCTATCAAATATTTATTGATTTACATCAAACTTAAAGTAAAATTTTTATTATATTTTATACATATGTTTGTGCACATGTAAACTTCTAAAAATGATTACGTGTATTATAAATTTAAAATTGTAGAATAGAAAATTAGTTCCATCATTCAATATCATAATTTATTACATTTCCTGACCAGTAATATGAATGCACATATTGAAGTATATATTATTTGTGACTTACTTTATTAGCATACTGGCTGTTGTTAATATATATCGATCATTGATCAATACACCACTTATAGTAACATTTTCTTTTATGTATATATTGGCAAGCCATGGAAATTCATGTGTATCTGTATATTCACCACCTAAAAATCTTGCACCTCCACGATTTGATTTTCCACACACTATGTTTAAATAAAAAACATGTATATAAATAGATAATGAATAAATTTTTTAATTTTCTTTTTGACAAAATATGCACCCACTGCAATTAATACATGGCCTAAATCTGCCAAGCAGTATATCGAAAAGTCCTTTGCCACTCCTAGTTTTAGTTGTATTTTTTATCTATAAAATAGTAAAAGTATATTTTATTATAATTCATTGTTTATGTGCAAATATGCATTATCAGATAAAATTAATTCTAATTTAATTTGCAATAATGAAGTTTATTAGATATAAAATATTTCTAAATTATATAATACTAAATACTGAAATTTTGATTTTTTTTTTTAATTATCGCAAATATCAAATAAGTATTTATTTTCTCTCATGCAGATTAAATAGATATGATATAAAATGGAAGCTATTATAATATACAGTATAAGAATATTTATATTGTATAAATAGAATATATGCCTATCATGTATAATTACTAATAATGCTTTTTTTACTTATGTCTAAAAGACTTTTTTTTTCATCCTCGTATTAATCATTGTATATATAAATTATTAATTTCATACTTATTAATTTCATGTGAAAAAAATTATTATAAATATTACCGTTTCACCTGTCACAACATCTATAATACAAAACAATACTATAACACAGATGATGTCCATAATGTATCTATTAATTTTATGTACATTCATGACTTTTACTTTTAATATAACTACTGAGCATTCACTGAAACAACAAACTGACGTAAAACGGGTATAAAACAGTAAAACTAAACTATCTCATATACCCGTATATTCTAAATTTTGTCAACTTCTTTTATTTTATTTCCGTATTTTAGAACAATAACAATATTTACACTTTTTATTTATTAAGATGTTTTTTGGAAGAATATAAAAAATCCCGTTCTTCACGTATTATTTTGTGTAGTAAAATAATATAAAAATAAGTCATTTTAACATTATTTTCTTTTATGTAATTATTTTCCTTATATCTTTTATTTTTAGATAGTACTTTTATAGGGGCTTTATGTACTATCTAATAACAATAAATTATATTTCTATTAATTGTACTGTAAAGTAATATATTTAGAATATTTCTTCATTAAATTTAGATATACGATTTCTGGTTAATTAAATAAATACTACTCATTTAATTAAATTGGAAATATTTGATTAAATACCGCTCAATAAAAATAAATTAAATTAAATATTAATAAAATAAAAAATTCTTATTAATTATTTTTAATTTGTTTATTTTTTGGTAATTTATTTTAATTTTTTTTTCTTTCGAGTATTGATTCTTATAATGAATAATTAAAATAAGACTAAAGTACATAAATTAATAAATATATTAATATAATAATAAAATATAGTAAATAAATCCCTAGAATTATAGATAATTTAGTAAAGTTTGTAAGATACTAAAACGTATTCGAATTCAAGTTTTTTTTTATTTGTTTTTGAGATTATAAAGTCAATTTCAAGTTTAAGTAAATAAAAATTATAGTTGTACAAATAAATAAAATAGATCTATTACAATTTTAAAATTATAATTTAACGCATTACATATGTTTATACACATTAAATACATAATTCATGTGAATATATAAATATAATCTTGATGTATAGGCAGCTACTCTTTACACCGCACACATGTTTTGAACACTTTCGTATCGTGAGTATACTTAAAAAACTAATAACGACTCACTGGCACATAATAAATATATAAATTACGTACGATATTTCTTTAAATGGGAATACAATGAGAATAAATAAATAAGATGGAAGGTTCTACAAATAAATCCAAATCATGCGTGTCTACAGAAACATCCGTCTCTGGAAATTTTCATAATCCAATCGAGATAACGAGTCACTCGAACGTAAACACCGGGGGCACCTGGTCTCGCACACCCATGTCCCCAAGACACAATTCCAATTAATTCGTATTTCTTGTCCGGTCTCTCGGTGACAAGTGGACCACCGCTGTCCCCCTAATGTTAAAAAAAGAATCAATATTTGTAGTACAAATATTTAAAGACCTACGTTTGAATTTGTTAAAGTAGATTTCATTTATGATTTAACCTTTAAAGTTGTGTATATATTAATAACGGATTTTTGCAGCTAAATCAATATTAAAAAATAAATTAACAAATATAATTTATGTTAACACCCAAGAGGTATAAATCTCTCTCCAAGTACATAACGTAATCAACAATCAATTTATTATGTAAAATATAATGGGATTTTCTTGAGAGCGTTTCATCTATTTTTACCTGACACGAATCTTTTTTTCCTTCGGGATATCCAGCACACAGCATATTTTCCGTAATCATTTCGGGCGCATAACTTGTGTTACGGCACTGCTCTAAACTTAATACTGGAACGTCAACTGATTGTAAAAGACAAGATAGTTTGCCACCTTCATCTAAAGTTCCCCAGCCACTAGCAACACCTTTGGATCCAACATAATTGTTATCTACAGCAAATATATAGTGTTATACATAATAATACATTTATATTATTACATAATTTAACAGATATTTATTTTTAATTATAGCTTGATTTTTATTAACTGAAAACTAAAATAAAGCTATAGATATCTATTGATACTGATAAATTATACATTATATTTAATTTAATTTTATAATAAATATACTAAATAATGACGAAGCCATGATTTCTGTTGTAAATATTATTTTAAAAATAATTATTCATTTCCCTATAAATTTTTTTAATTTTTTCTCCTTACAATATAACAAATAATCATTTATTCAATAAAGAAAAAATGTTCCCGTTTCCTTTACTAAATATTGCTTAAAATAATATGAAAAGTATTTATTAATATATTTTAGTCTTTCACATTTTCTGTCTGTGTGTCATAGACTACCTTAAAATTTGTATAATTAAAATTTAAATTTATTAATTAAATTTAAAAGAGATGAGTTTATGATATTAAATAATTCACTTAATTGAGTGATTTCAAATAGTAGTTAAGGGAAATCGTATATTACAAAAGAAAAAAAGAATTTTAAAAAATATCTAAATAGAGATCTTTAGGTATTGATAAAATTTATTAAAAAATTGGATTTTATATTAGCTTTTATTTCAGATATTTAAAAGATTTTAATAAAAAAAATGTATAGTAAGAGTTTATTAATATTTATTTGTATATATACTCCTAATCTAATATAATACTTAAAATAGTATGATGTATTTATTACAATCATTAATATCAAAATGAAAAGTAATACAATAATAAGCATAAGAAAGATAGAAGAATAATGTTACAGAAATATTTTACCATCAGTGTGTTGCAGCAAGTAAAAAAAAACCATTTATATAGTTTTATGAAAAATGTGAAAATATGATGTTTAAATAAAAGTATTGATTCGAAGTAGATTGAATAAATGACTACAAAAACGATTTTAAGGGAAGCCAATTATATTTTTTTTTCGTTATTACCATATACGATGGTAATATTTAAATTTATATATTTATATTTTATTAAAAAACTAAAAAAGTGAAGTTGTTGAAAAATGTTTATGTAGTTTTAAACAGTTTTAAAAATAATATATTTCAATGAAAAGATTAGAAGAAAAGCTAATAAAAACCATTAGTTTGATGTAAAATTTTAATTTAAAATTTAAAAAATCATAATTATTTTTTATAAGAATAAAAACTATGAAAAACGGACTGAACATATCTTTCTTTCTACATGTATGTAACAAAAATTTTATCATAATACCCGTATGTATAATTATTTATGACATTTATTTTACAAAGATTAAAAAAGTTAATCAATCTACAAGCTTCAAAGAAATTTCATAATTTAAATTTTTAATTTTTATATATTTTATATTGATTTTTTATTAAATATGAAAATAGCATTTATAGATTTCCGATAAAAATAATATAAAAAATTTATTAGTAATACTCTGTATATATGTATCAATTATACATTTTATGAATCTAACAGTGTTAAAATAATTTATGTATTGAAATTGTTATGTAAATATGTAAAAAGTTTAAAAAATATTTAAAATTACTTCAAATTGATCATGAAGTAATTATTGATCAAATTAAAACATATATGGAAATAGATAAAATGTTTATTATAGATTTATTATAATTAAATTAATATAAATTGTATAATATATTTCGATAAACCTGATTATATTAAAATTATATGTAAATTTGATTACAGTATAGAAAAAATTAAGACATTTATGCATAAATGATGATATTAAATGGGTAACAAATATATAAATAAAATTATTATATGCTTAAATAATATAGTTTATTTCTTTAGTTACTAATCAATTAATGAACAGATGACTGCAGAAGATTTAAATACTAAATATTATTAAAAATCATTTTAAATTAATTAAATGAAATAACTTTAATGATGTATTTTTTATTGGTTAATTTCATGCAGTTATACATAAATATAATAAAAAATTATGTAAAACACGGAAGTATTTTAAAACATAAATTATCATTAATCAGAATTTTCTGACGTTTCTAGTTCTTGAGTTATTTGATAAAATATCGAGCTAATAATTATGCAAATTATGAACATATTATACTAAAATAAATAATATTTAATGACATGTTGTAATAGACAACCTTTAATTTTGTAAAATTTTTTTATAAAAATTTTTAAAACCATAAAAACCACAGTGAAATACTTGAAATTATATTAATTTTCCCTTAATATTACAAATTTTCCGTATTCATGATGAAAATATATGTATTTAACATACTGATAATTGACTTTACCTGCTTTAGAGGGTAAGCATATTGGTCGTATGCTTTCAGATAAGGGCACTTTTTCGTTTAATCTAAGCAGTCCGATATCTTCATCGAAAGTTAAGAGACTAAAGTTACCAACCCAGGCTCTCGCTACAAATCTTGATTGTGGAGGTCTTTTATCACATCGATCGTGTTCACCAAGAGTAACTTTAATCATAAACCAAAGTAATCTGAAAACAAAACCAAATATCACAATGGTTCTCAATAATAAATTAATTCAATCAATCAAATTATTCTTTACAATTATGGATTTATTGAAAATGCTTAATTCTCACATATTGATAGTGAGCTGTTTTATTAATTTTTATTTTATTTTATAATTTTTAATCATTAATTTAGGTATTATTTACTAAGCTACAGTAAGTTTTAAGAGCGAATGCGTAATTTGTTAACATTCAATGTAATATATAATTTAATAAACAATAATAATAAATTAATAGATAGTATTAATGATTGTATACGTGATCAGCATCCCTAGGGCAGCAGAGCTTTACTTACATACTATCTTGTTTCTGTAAGTTTTATCTTAATGCTATTAATTATTATTGTGTATCTATTTTTCCTCTTTCTCATTTATATATATATATATATATATATATCTTGTTTGAGAAAGAGAGGAGTTAATATAATTCTAACGCGAAAAACAATGCAATCGCGATATATATAATCATATATATATATAAACTCAGTGCGCTAAGTAGTACCGCTCAAAGTGACTAGGTGGCGTGTTACTAATTTTAGCTTTCCTCATATGAAAGAGTTAAGTGAGGTAATATATACAGGTCCTTTGCTATAAAATTCAACTCTCTATACCGCAGACTCTAATACCAAATAATGGCTGTTTTTCATAATTCTTTAAATATTCTGAATTGGAATGCTAATAGCATTAAGCCAAAGCTCGCCGAACTTACAACATTGCTTGAGGAAAAAGCAATTGAAGTTGCTTGTATCTCGGAAATTAAACTAGCCTCCACTTCCTCTCTTTTTATCCCCGGGTATACCATACACAGAAAAGATAACTCTTCTCACAGCGGTGGTGTAGCAATTATCGTAAAAAGTACTCTGTCTCATAAGCGTATTTATCTAGACTCTACCATCTTTCAAGTAGGCATAGAAATTGAAGCATCGCCTAAACCTATTCGAATTTTTGCAATCTATTCTTCACAAAAAGCCGATAATGATCTTTCTAATATTAACCTATTTTTCCCTGATAATAATCCTACTATACTAGCAGGTGATTTTAACGCTAGACACACTTTTTTGGGATGTTCCTCTAACAACCCTAAAGGCACCTCTCTAATACGTCTTTCTCGTAAATATCACTTTTCCATTGATGCTCCTGAAGAATCTACATATTATTCTGGTAATCGTTTTTTACCTAGTATTCTCGACCTCTTCATCTCTAAAAATATCTTTCTTCCAATTTCCCCCGTTACCCTCAATCGACTATCTTCCGATCACCTCCCAGTGATTCTAAATACTTCGGCCATTCCGCGTGATCTTCCACCTAAAACACGAGTTAATTGGTTACGTTTTATATATCTTCTTGAATCTAACCCTCCTGCTATTCTTCCAATAAAATGTCCTGATATTGATTTAACTATTTCTTCACTAAATTTACATATTCTTCAAAACAAATCTTTGGCTTCTTTTTTGATTCAAAGTAAACCCCATAGTACTCCACTTCCGTCTGACATTATTGACCTTATTAAAACTAAAAACAGGGCTCGTCGAGAGTGGCATAAATACCGCCTTCCTCACCTTAAAAAGCATCTTAATTATCTTCAACATATTATTCATGAAAAAGTCTCCGAAGTCCGCCAGCAATCCTTCTCTCAACATATCTCAGAAGCAGAAAAACACCCTAGATCTCTTTGGAAAGTAGTGAGATCTCTTCGGAATCGAAAAACACTGTCTTCTTATAGATGATAATAAAACTTTTAACTCTGACGAGGAAAAATCCTCCCTTTTTGCTGATTTCCTTGAGAAACAATGCTCCCCCAATCGTTCTAATTTATCTCATTCTCAATTGAATATTATAATTCGTAACGCTTTAAAAAATTTTTGTTCAACTTCTGTAGGAATAGTTCCTACCTCACCTACTGAAGTAAGTCATATAATTAATAATCTTCCTGCACGCAAGTCCCCCAGTCCAGATAATATTAGTAATGGAATTCTTAAAATTCTCCCTCATAAATATATCATCATTATTACAAATATTATTAATGCATACCGTCGTTGACACTATTTTCCCTCTATTTGGAAACACGCAACAGTAGTTTTCATTCCCAAACCAGGAAAATCACCCGAATCTCCCGATAGTTATAGGCTTATCAGTCTATTATCCTCTCTAAGTAAAATCACAGAATCAGTAATTCTCCAACATATGACACTTTTTCTTGAAACAAATAAAATTATCCCCGATTTTCAATTCGGTTTTCGCAAAAATCACAGCACTGAACATCAACTTCTGCGGATTACGGAAAATGTATTCGACGCATTTAATAGAGGATTGTCTTCAGTTCTCACTTTACTTGATATATGCCAAGCATTTGATAAAGTTTGGCACGATGGACTGATTTTTAAGGTTCCTTCCTCAAGGTTCGAAACTTGCTCCAACCCTCTTCAACATTTTTCTTGCAGATATGCCAACTATAAACAACTGCTCAAGTGCTCTTTACGCAGACGATATAGCAATATTTGCTATTAGCAAAAGCTCTAAACTTTCAACTCAATACACCAATAAATACTTAATCATCTTGTCCAAATGGCTAAAATTCTGGCGATTGAAAGTCAATCCGCATAAATCCAAGGCTACTGTTGCGGATATGCAACCGCGTTAAATCGCTGACGAATGGCCTTTCTGGTATCTCCGGTGCCATTGCAGCGGAGACTACTTCCTTGTTCGACTTTAACATCTTTCGAATCGAATCAATTATCAGTTTGATCGAGAGAGTGGGGGCCTTGGGATTAGTAACCACATTCGGGTCACTCCCTCGATCTTCACAAAAGTTGTTTCAAAGGTATCATGTGAAATACTTGGTTTGGAGAACTTTAAGCTCAACGGTAACTATTTGCGAGGACATTTTCGTCAAATCAGTCAGATAAGTTAATCTGACTGAAGCAAATAGGTTGTTGCTCACTGGATGAGCTCCACTAACTCTTTATCAAAACATCCTCCTACTATGGTGACCTAGTATGATCATCGTAGCGCCTCAACCGAGAAGAATCGGTCTGAGAGAATATCAGGGTTGCATGTTATTTCCTAAGTGATATATATGGCGGCTCCATTAACATCATCAACTACAGGAACCTCTTTTTCCACTGACCATATTAGGGTGTCCATGAGCTCCTTTACCTCAGTGGCTGAGCCATGCTCTATCCCTCCGCTAGAGCATGCAACCGCCATTCGTTGATAAACCTGATCGGCTAGCCTCTTACTAATAGTATGAGGAGGGCCAAGGATATGCAGAGCTAACAATAACATGAATCTTGCTCCATTGATAGTCTTCTAAGCCCCACCTACACTGGAGGTATCTCCTTCTCTCAAAATGGTCACTCGCCCATTGGTTTAATATAGGGATAGAAGAACAAGAATGCGGTCATTATCCGAGTAGCTTGTGAGATGGTGCTCTCCTCTAGGGTCTTATAAGCCTGAGCTCCTGTTGCAAGGAAACAGTAGGGGCTGACTCTGAAACTCCGCCAATTCCACCGTTGAGATGGGATTGGGCATTTTAATAATTCCACCTTCATCTACAAAAATAAGAGCATCATTGGAATGCTGCTTAAATTTATCATATACAGCCGTGCATCCTGAATTCGGCCCACAAACAATGAACAGTGCTTGATAGATCCCATTATGGGTGGGGATCGGTGTCTGAGTGTTGGTAACGTAAGTGCTGCAAGGAAATGATGAGATTCTAGAGCAAAACTTAAGTGCGGGCCCAGGTGTTGGGTTAGCTACATCAACAATCAGTACTAAAGTGTCTGGAGTGATCAGGTTAACTGATCTAAGAAGATCTGCAATATCCGCTATGCGGTAATAAATGTTTTCGTGAGGAAGTAATGTGAAATCCATTGCTGTCCAAGCTGATGAGAAATCCTGACTTCCAAAGAAGACGACCTCTGCTTAAGTCACTTGGGAAGGTATTGTTTTAAGAGGGTTCCCTGGTTGGACTGTTGAAGAGTGGAATTTGAGATTCTGGTTATCTTTTATTTTGTACGGTCCGGTGTACTTGAGGGCTAACTTTGTGTTAATTCCTTGAGCTTTATCGGAGAGTATGTGAGTCTTGAATAATATTTTGTCTCCTTTTTTAGGTTTTCAATCCCTCAGGTCTCAGGTTGTGGAATCAATTATTATAGTCAATTTTTCAATTTATCATTTACCAAAATATTTCATTTTAAAAGTATTTAGTAAACTTTTATAAAAAAAGTAAATTTAATTTACTTTATAATGAGGTTACAAGTTTTTAAAAAATGCTTAAACGGACAATGGTATATTATCAACTTTTCTTATCAATATTCTATACAAATGTGTGATGTATAGTGTGGAATTTTAAAAATTAAACTCTTGAATATTATAAACAATTAAATAAATAAAATGTTAATAGATATTTAATTTGTATTAATAATTTATATGAAATTAAAATTTCATTAAATGCTTTCTTTTCATTTCATGTAATGAAATAATTTTTATTTAAATTATTTTTAAATAGTTTTCAGATTTGAACATGCTCACTTTATTATAGAATATAATGCAAATGAATGTACAACTATATATTAACAATAAATTGTCACTTATTTATATAGAATAGAGTTAAAAATGTACAAGACCTTATATACTCTAGTCCACATAACTTGTGCAAGTTTTGAACATGTGTTTCCAAAAATATTCCATGTTTACCACATCGTTGCAACAATAATGTCAAAATGACAATTTTTACTAAATTTTATGAAAAAGTGCGATAAATTTTTTAAAAATTTATTAAAAGATCTATAAGTATGAAAAAAAATTTTCAATTACCCTCTAACGCAATGAGCAGCTGTTAACACGTAACGATCGTTGATTAGAATTCCGCCACAGTAAAAACTATTCATATAAGATAGTCTGACTTGCCACGGAAATTCGTTAACCAGAGTAGTTTCTCCGCCAACAATACGACTGTCTTCGTTTCGTACTCCACAACCTAAATTGCATAACGATTTTAGCTCAAACTTTTTGGTAATGAATAAAAAGTAGATAATTAATAACGCTTACTGCAATCGCATTGTTCATGAGTCTTCTTCCGGTTGCTTTGAGCTGATTTCTGAAATGTCCCAATATAACAAAATATTTAATAACTGATGATTCAATTTCTTGTTATAATAAGAAAGAAAAAAATACTTTTATAAATTATACAATTTTTGTATAATTCTTGTTACAAAAGGGTTTTATAAGCTTCATTACCAAGAATATACATTTATATATTTTATGAATTTCTTTCAAGTAGTAAATTTTGATAATTGTGAAATATAAATTTACTTTGTAAAAATTTTATCCTGTAATATATGATATTTAAAATGGCTAAAAAGTTGTTGATAATATATTTAATTTATTTTCTTTATTTAAAGAATATATCTTAGAAAATATATTATAGAATTATTTAAAAGTTATTTGATGTCAGTCACAACAGTTAGTTTATAATTATTTATATTAATTAATAAAAATGTTATGTTTAATATGCGTTAGAATTGTAGTTAAATATTATTATTTAAGATATGTTATTTACTTCATACTTATAGTTTAAAACGTTACATTTTTATATGAAATATAAATCCGATATAAAACTTTTAGATATCAAATGTGAATATAATTATAAGTGCGTATAAATAAAATAAATTCAAGTATTACATTTTAAACAATGCTTAAGTGATTTAATTATTGTCTCTAAGATTTTATGACTTATAATGAGCTAATTAATGTCTATAAATAATTATACCACAAAATATATTAAATATTTTAAGCTAATTTATAAATGTCATTTAAATACGTGTATCAAATGAATTTTTATTTAATTTACTATGGTCATGAATTTAAGATTTAATTTTGTGAAACTAACCCGTTTCGAAATCTTTTGAAACTTATTCCATATGAGTAATTTAAAACCATCGTAAATATAAAAAATACAATAAAAATTTCATTATTAATTCCTTACACCGTCATCCTTAAAAAAAACTTTATTGTATCAAAAATTTCAAACATAAAATACGTATATATTTTCACTAAAAATTATCTTTCACCATTTTATACTTAATTCAAATAATAATATTAATATTCATAAAATGTCATGCAGTATAGCGAGTTGGATTTTAGCATTTGATTTCAAACTATATTACTTTTTAGCATTTCATTTATAATTACAAGTTTCTCCAGGAATAAAATTAAACCGCTAAGACTATAAAATTTAATGAAATTTTAGATGGACAAACTCACTTCAAGTTCTTGACAGTTCGTCCTCGATACCAAGAAAGCAATGAGGAAGAGAAATCGCAGGAACCAAACTCTCGATTGCATGATGCACCGATGAACTTGATTTGGATGGAGTTGCAGACGTCGGTTAATCCCAGTTTTTACAATTTTTTTCAGACCTTCATAATAAAATTCTCTAATTTATATTCTCAGAATTTAAAAATGTAATTTCAAAAAAATTATTTGATCCAAAGTCCATTTACATTATACATTTATTCACTTTACTAGATGGCTAATATTTTTATCAAATAAATTAATAAGTCGTTTTGTTAATTAATTGCTGCTATTTTTAATTACTAAAAAAAATAAGTATCGTCTAATTTATTGCTCTTACTGTTTGATAAAAATATGATGCTGAGTTAATTTTATCCTACCATTGATAAATTATTAAATAAAAAAATGTAGCTAATTAATAAATTATTAATAAATTTAATTTTTTATATAGGACATAATAAAGTTAATTGAACAAGAAAATCGTAAAATACAATCAACAAAAAGCAAGCGGATTGAATTTTTATGAATTCTAATTTTTTGATAAATTTGATTGAAGGTTGGCTGTTAAAATTGGTTAATCATCGTTAGAGTTGTATTATCGTTGGATTGGAATAGGTTAATAAATTTGTATTGATAATGCCTGTTCCTTATTTGAAATAATATAAAATATTGTATGTATTTTATAAGTATTGAAGTAAAGTTAAGTAATCTTGGTCGTATAACATCAACATAAAGAATTAAAGAATTTACGAATCGAAATATATGTACACATGATATAATAATGTTTTTAATAGAAAGTTAAAAAATATAATTAAAATGTAATAAAAATTATATAATTCGAGTAAATTAACAATACAATTTTAAAAAAAATTAAGGTATTGGATAAAAGATTGTAAATTACAAAGTGTGATGTAAATGTATAAGTTAAATTAATTTTAAAAAATCGCTTATAGATTTAGAAATAACAAAACGTTATAAACAAATGAAAACTTGGATGTTCAATGTTATCAAGATATCGAAATCGAAATATAGGATTCCTATAATAATAATAAAAATAAACAAATAGAGAAACGCGGATTCCCATAGATATTATAAAATTAAATTAATAAATAGTTAAAAATATAAAAAACAATTTTTATTACATATGAAAATATTTACGGCAATAGATTTGAAAAATAATTTTCTTTATGACAACAATAATTAAAGATAATTTAATTTATAATATCTAATGAACAAAAAGTGTATATTTCATTTTTTTTTAATAGTATTTTTAAAGTGATTGAAAAAATATATAAATGCTGCATTTAAAAAATATATATTAATAATTAAATGATATACTTGTATATTCAGGTAGTATAACGATATCGATAAACGACGAATGAATTCCAATGAGTAAATTTAAAAGACAATTATTAATATTATATTAACAAGTATTACCAGTAGTAAATAAAAAAAGTATAGTCATTAATAAAGTATCAATAATTTTAAAGAAAACTTCATTATGGAATGATTTTACAGATTTTTGTAAGAAATTTATACATTTATTCAATATATAATAACTCGTATAATTACTCATTCGATTACAGGTTTATCAAAGCACAGCTTATATTTTAAATCCCATATAAATAAAAATTAAGCTTGTAATGATGTTTTTGTGCATTCTCCAAGTTTTTAAAATATAAACTAAAACATAATTATATATTAATGTGTTAAAATTTGGATAAAATCAGTTCAAAAAAAACTTCGACGAAGAAAAATTATATTAGTTGCTAGTTCGAAGTATTAATGATAATAATAACATTAAAAAAAAATTAGACTACATATTTTCAAGGAATAAATTAAAAAATGGCATTAGATATTTTTCTAAATGAATTTCTGTAGAAGTTTATATATATGCCGAGTACGTGTAGAAACATTTGCTTTCAAGTGCGATACGAAATAGTGGAAGAAACCATAATTTAGTGTATTTAATCTAAAAGTTTCAGTTTGGATTATTATTTCTTCAATAAAATCAATAGGTAGAGTATGTGATTAGTAGATCAATAAAATTAGCAGTAAATTAGAAAATTTGGTAAATCCACGCATAGTTTTATTAGATCGTAGTACAAAGTGGAGATCATATTTATTTAAAAATTATTGTGAAAATAATTGATTATTTATTTATTAAAAAATATCATAACATTAGGAGATTAAATTCAATAATTATATCTTTGATTATAAAATTTACTATACATAAATTTAAAGAATGGTACAAATATAGAAAAATTTCAATTACTTATAAATGCATCTCCAAGCAGAAAACAAATAGAACACTATTTAAATTAATGTTTAAAACAAACGCTCGAGTAAAAGAAAATTCAATTTTTAAAAGATAATAGTTGATGAATTTATAAAAGAATTTGAAGAAAATCAAGAGAAAATTTTTAGATTAAGAAAGGAAAAATATTTGTAACTGAAAATGTTGATTTAGTCTTAATTAAATCAAAAGAGAGAAAGAGAGACAGAGAGAGAGAGAGAGAGAGAGAGAGGGGACCGGTCTTAAATTTTCTACAAAGTTTCTTAACTCGTAAAAGGTAGGTAAAAAAAGTTAGTGACAATGAAAAACTAAATGAAACTCTCAAACATCAGCTAATTGAATGAAACTATGGATGTTTTAGACTGATAATAAATCTAAAAAGTTGTAGGTAATAGTGAAATTACTGTTTATGACTTGGCACAAATTAGTGGATATGCATTAGTGTGTGCGTTAGTTATTATCTGAAGTAAAATATAAGTCTATACGTAAAATGTGCTAAAAAAACTGTTACTTGTCAGGTTGAATGACATATATCATGTCATAAATTTACATTTATTCTATAAAAAGTGCTACTATTTTAATAAAACCTGTCTTGCAGTAAAAATATTTTCATAAAATGTGTTTCACGCCTCATAAAATTCTTCCGACTGTGAAAATCCGCGTTAAAACTTGTCCTTGAAACGAATCAATTTCCACTTACCGTAAACTCCGAATCGCGAGAATCAACGCATTCAGCAAAGAAAAAGTACTTGCGTAAGGTCCCAAGCGCCAAGACCGAGTCCGGGATGTCAAAAACCGTGGAACAGCAGAATCCGGAGTTGTTCTAGCGTCACGGAAGAAAGTCAGGGTCAGGGTCGTGCGCGTTTATCCTTGAAGACAGGCTCGCCGTGCGTGTTAACACTGAGGAGGCGAAGGTGCATTCGCCGGCCGAGGAGAAGGTCTCTTCCTCGGGACTCGGAGGAGGGTGGGAGAACCCGGAGCCAACCTGCACGCGAATCCGCGGATCACGCATCGGGGACACATCCGCGAGGGCGATCCGGTGGAAGGAGTAGCTCTCCCGCGGCGCGGCGGCTGCATTCACGGTCACGTTCACGATCACGGTAACCGCCACTGTCACTGACCGCCGCTCGACCGATAACGGATCCTCCTCGCCGCGGTGGTTCATGGTTTATGTACTCCAGGGTGGTGGGTGCGTTCAACTTCTTGGGTGGGCGGGTTATTTCTGTACCAGCTCGTTCCGACTTCTTGTTTACCTTGTTTTTAAAGGAGCTCTCGCCGTTCCCATTGCGAAATATTTTTAATCACGGGATTCTTGACTCGCACTCTTATTTACTCGGATAGAAAATGCTTGTACAGTCTTCTGTTTATTTAGAAATTTTTTATTTTAGAAGTTTAGAAATTAGTTTAAAATCAATATGTTCACTTTCTGATAAACTTTCGGTAACTGTAGAGTTACCAAAACCGGAATAATAATAATAATTACCTTTGGCAAGTATTTAATTATAAAAAGTTATTATATTATTTTTACATTATTTTTTTGTTATTGTTTTTATGATTATTTATCTATTAATTATTACCAAAACTTGTATATTTTTTTATATTGATATTCATCAATAAATATTGATTAAGCAGTATAACAGATTAAAAAACTATAATTTCTAGATTAACCAATATCAGTATTTAAAATCTTTAATCAAAATAAATAAAATTTACGGTTATTAATTATTGATAGATTATTTTTTTTAATAAATATATAATATTCGATAATAAAATATGTCGATGTCTCAGATTTTTCAACTTCATACAATCTTTTTTATCGAAAGCTAAAATATATTCAAAATTAATAAATTAATAAACAATAATAGCCTAAAAATACATTCTATAATTTTGTATCTGATTTTGTAACAATCAATTTTTTTTTTATATTTCATTTAAAATTTTGCTTCTCATGCAATTCTAGAGTGGTAAAATTTAAACTATATTAATAGGTATTATAAAATTTATGAATTATTCAGAAAGGTCAATTTTGTACGTTATTTTCATCAGATAACTATTTACACTGAAATATTAAATATCACATTATCTATTTAATGCGTTTATTGTATTAGAATGTCAATTATTTGTGATATGAATTGATTGTGATAATTATTTCTCTTGTCTAGAAATCATTCATTACTTCATTTTATAATTGATTACGATATTCTGAGTGTTCCATGACGGCATAATTACTACTATTTATTTTGTGTATTCAGAGATCCATAACTGTAAATTTAATTTTATTCCTCCGATATATGAAACCGAATAATTGGAATAATTTATTTTATACAAAACATCAGTAATATCTCACTTTCTGTATTGTCTTTGCCCAAACTAATGATATTCTTGAGTTGTATTTTCAAGTATATCCAGTTAATTCTTTACATGAAATTAATAAAATATTATAACTATGTACACATGTATATATTTATAAATAACTGTAATTATGCACGCTTATTTACGTACATACAAAATTTAAATATAAAAAGCTTAACAAAAATTTAGTTGTTGGTAAAGAAATTAATATTAATAAATTAATGGTAATAAACTTGATCATCAATAAATTAAATAAATATTATAAAGAATTCATATGACTTATAGTAAATTAACAATGGATTTCATATTAATATTACTATCCATACATAATAAAATATATACCACTACAAAATGTTTAATGCAAATAAATAAAAATTTATAAACATTAATACTAGAAAGTACCAATAATTATTAATAATAAAAATTGATAATATAGACTAGGCAATAGAGTACTTTTTAGGTCATGAAAAAATGTATCTGCTGATAGATATTAAAATTCGTAAAAAAATCAATATATTCTTAGTTTCTAAAAAGCCATTCATGATATTCAAGGGATTTTTTGTATTAACAATTTTTATCGAAAAAATGCATTTTTTTACTTTTTTTGTTCTAAATTAAAAATCTTAATTTTAATACTATAGTGTCAATGAACAATTTGTAGTTAATATAATTGTAATAAGAATTCATTTTTATATAAACCGATTTAAAAATTAAAAGCAGACAAATTTTCCAAGAACAGGAACATTTTAAATTAAATAAAGAATTTGTAACTTTCTTATTTTTTGATATTTAGAACTCTTGTGTTGGAAAATTCAAGTGATCAATATGCACTTTATTTGAATAAAATGTTAGCTTGATCGGATTATTAGTTTTCGAGTAATAATAATGTTAATTAAATTCTGCAAAAATTCATGCTATTATTTCCAGCTCAATTCATCGCATGAATATAGTTTTTTCAACAGTTTTAAAAAAATATAATTGTTTCATAACAAAATTGCACAACAAATTCAGTATTTTATATTTTTAAGAATCATTTAAATTGTCCAAAAATCGGCTGAGCCAGGGAATTGTAATGTATAGCAATAGAACTTAAATTTACATTAACTAACCCCTCATCTATTCTTTTCCCACTCCTTATCAAATTTCGTGCACTTAGCTTTTTTTAATAATCTTTATCTGCATTTTTTAGACAATATAAACGATTCTTATAAAATGTAAAATACAGGATTTGATGTGCAATAATTATATTTTTAAAACTGTTGAAAAAATTAAAATCATGAGGTGAATTGAGCTGAAAATAATATCATAAATTTTTGCAGAATTTAATTAACATTATTATTACTCGAAAACTAATAATCCGATCAAGCTAAAATTTTGTTCAAATAAAGTACATATTCATCACTTGAATTTTCCAAACTTAGAATTCTAAATATGCAAAAATAAGAAAGTTACAAATTTTCTATTTAATTTAAAAAATTTTCCGGTTCTTGGAAAATTTGTTTGCTTTTAATTTTTAAATCGGTTTATATAAAAATGAATTTTCATCACAATGATATTAACTATAAATCGTTTATTGATACTATAGTATTAAAATTACGACTTTTCATTTAGAACAAAAAAAGTAAAAAAAAATCGTTGTTTCGTTAAAATTATTAATAAAGAAAATGAAAATCTGAATATCATGAGTACCATTTTAGAAAATAAGAATATACTGATTTTTTTACGAATTTTCGTATTTATCACTTACCAATTTTTTTTCATGAGTTAAAAAGTGCTCTACTGGTTTTCTAATATAGAGAATACATGTTAAAAGATAGTTAGTAAATTTAATGATTTTGGGTATGATTATGAAATAATAATAATATAATAGAAATTTTAAACATTAATAGAAAATTTTAATAAGATTTCATAAATTTTATTGCTACTTTTTACAAAATTTATTCTTCGTTTAATATTTATTTAAGTAATAAACTATGAAACGAATAATTTACTACTTTATCAAATTTAAAGATTTCTAATCAATATATACATACATTTTATTCATACAAAATATTTTTTTCAACAAATTTTATTACATACAATATAAAATACTATTTTATACAGTTTATAGAATAATATAACGAGATACAAACTTGGATTGGATTTATGTAAAATATAATACGTTTATGTTGGTGTACTATGTACAAATTGAAAAGAATAAAATTCTTTCTTTGTATATTAAATCTGAGACAGCACAATTATAAAAACCATAATATTAATATAACCAACTGTGTTTTTGTATTTTAAATACATCCGACTCTTTATCATTGTCCTTATAAGTTATGCCAACGTGAAAAAAATGAATATATATATATTACATACTTTTTGTTTACGGCAGAACGTACCTTTTTGCATTAATTATAGGAAACCGTTAATTTTAGTACCAAAAAATTTCATTAGATTCAAATTAAAAAAGAACAATTTCATAATATCGATATGAACAACAATATTGATGTATAAAATATTATTACATTAAATAATAATAAACTACTACAATAACATAAATGTGTACTGTATTTAATTTATCTGATAAAGGATTTTCATAAATACTAAATAAAATTAGTTTTATTATTTACAAAAAACAAAATTAGGACACTATCATATCACTTTTTTGAACTGTCAGGTAACAATATATTTTTTAACTTTCCTTAACAGGTTATCTATCGCAAAAGCACGTCTGTTTCATATTTAAGCGTATCCAAGTGAGGTACCGGGCAACTCTCGTGTATACGCCAGGATATCCAGGACGTCCACATCCGACACCCCACGAAACAATTCCTGAAACGCATTTGATGCGAATGCATTATTATTACCAATGAATATTCGATACTTGATGTGAATAAAATTTTTGAGTCATGTTTTATGAAATGCATAAAAAAACTTTTATGTGAAATAAATCGAAACACCCAATTGATTTAACTCCGATGAATTGGAAAGAAATATGACGTTTCAATGAAAGTTATATGGAGGGCTTGTTATTGTTTTATGTTGAAAGTTAAAAGTATTTGAAATTGCTGTATTTCCAAATTCATTTTGAAGTTAAATTTCTGAATTGAAACAATACAAAATTATTTTTAATTTAAAACTCTGTCATTTTGTAAAAACATATTCTTGTTTACAATATAAATCAATAAAGTTAAGTTTCTGAATATAATTAATACAAAACTACAAAATTACTTTTAATTTAAAACTCTGTCTTTTCGTAAAAACATGCTATTATGTATAATAAATCAATGAAGTAATTAAAAGAGATTGTTAATGGTGTGAAAGAATTTTTATCCCGTAATTTGGTATATATTTGGCAAATAAACCTGCGATTTCGAGTCTTCCGCCATCATCAACGAGTAATGGTCCACCACTATCCCCTTGACAGGAATCCTGGCTTCCGTTTCCCGCACAAATCATATTCTCTGTAATTCGATTTGCTCGATACTTCATCTTTCTGCATTGATCTAGAGTGAGAACGGGAACGGAAACCTCTTGAACGATTCCTGCGAGCATTCCACCTTCCTTAGTTCGACCCCAACCGACTACAG
This sequence comes from Eupristina koningsbergeri, assembly GCA_018907245.1. Taxonomy (NCBI): domain Eukaryota; kingdom Metazoa; phylum Arthropoda; class Insecta; order Hymenoptera; family Agaonidae; genus Eupristina; species Eupristina koningsbergeri. Next base: position 163,064 of record JACCHV010002889.1, on the reverse strand, counting down.
TTCCACGTTTTCCCGCGGGATCACTTCCTGTTATAGAGAAAAATAAAGTGATAATGGATTATGGGATTACATATTTCATGAATTGCGGTATTTTTATAATAAATTGTTGTTTTTATTACTGTAATGTAAAATATATAGACAATAATAATACAAAAGATTGAATTATAAACATTATGTAATTGCTTTAGAAATGAGGTTCATTTTTTAAATAGATAATTGCTGATGGTTCCTTTTTATAATACAGACAATTATAAGTATTTAAAAAAGTTTTTTTATAAATTGTGATTTGGGTATTTTTGTATTACCTGGTTCAGGAAGACATACGGGTCTAACAGTCTTTGAAAAAGTTACAGGACGACGTAACTTTAATAAAGCAACGTCATGATTATACGATTCGGTATCGAAATTTCTGTGACGAATAATAGCTCCAACTGCTCGCATTACTGCTGGTCCATCGGTTGTTACGAATTGATCGTGATCGCCAAGTATAATACGGATCTTCGATCGTTTCAACCTGTTGAAATTACGGCTCAATTTCAAATTTATTAAAAAATACCCTCCAAATTTAATGTTTAAGGGTTGGACTGTGATGCAAATGAAAAAGTCATTAAACTTCGTGGGTTGAATGAAGTTCCTCCCGACGTTCACCCTCACAAACTTTAATGACTTTTTTATTCAAACTTTATTACAACCTTTCTCCCTTCAAACTAAAAAATAATTGGTTTATTAAATGACATTTGTATCTTGATCGAGTATCTCTTGTCCATAATGATAGGTTATTAAGAATTATTTCTAAACATATTTTTAAATAATAGCTAATTTTATGGATCGGCAGTATGTAAAACGATGACTTTCATTCACGCAGGCAACGATCATAACGATTCATATGCAAATTATCCTAGACTTAAGCTAGTTTTATTTATGGAGTAACTGATTGGCAATTACTTTAGCTTGCTATAAAATTATCACTGAATAATTACATACTTCCTTAAACAGTGAGCTGCAGTTATAACGTAATCATTAGTAAGAAGACTGGCTCCACAATGAAATTTTCCATCATAAACCAACCGAGCCAACCAAGGATATTTGTTCGGTTCCGTCGGTCGGCCTCCAACAATCCTGTCCTCTTGGTTTGATAAGCCGCACTCTTTCGTAGAAAAACGAAAATTAACAATTGTTATGCATAATGTTCAAATGCGTTTTTAAAATGGATCTTGTAAAAAGTTTGTAGACAAGTATGAGTTCTAATTGTGTTTTCATTTCCTGTCATTTACAAAGACAGTTGTCGTAATGCAGATATGAATAGATATTTTTTCGGATTTGAATTTAAAAGATAATAGTTCATCGTTTATAAGCTTGCATAGGAAATAATTCAAACGGTTTGTTAATTATATTAAACTATTAATGTTTTTTGGAAATAATAATTATACAAAAAAGATTGTTTTTAAATTATGCTTGTTAATGTAGTATTCAACTTTAAATTAGTATTAAATTTAAGTTTCAATTATTTGAATTGGACATTGTAGAAAAAAAATTCATTTTCTAATTTTATTTACAAATTCGTTAATAAATAAAGGGATTTTCGTATAATAAAACAAATAATAGAGATTAAATTAAAGAAAATGTTAGGAAGATTAAAGAATAAATTAAAAATTGTAATTCCATTTACTTCTAATTTGTTTTATTCGATAAAACAAAAAACCATTAAAACATTGCTTACCACAGGTGCAGTTTCTAACTTTTTCGTCATTGCTACTCGCTGATGGTATGTTGTCATTAACAATGTCAATACCAAAAATATCGTCGAAGAATATTCGTCCGGTGCGATTAAAATTATCTGTCTGAAAGAAGAGAAAAATATGCGTGCATTTACTTTCACAATCGTAAGGTTAATAAATGATGGATATCACACCTTGTCGCGCCGAAGAGAGAAAGTAATATATTTAAAATTGTAGGTCAAGGCCTGATGTTTGAATGGCACGGGATCATTTTTTTTAACTGCGAATATTGGTAACATACCTCAAGTGATTATCTGCAGTTACATCATGTAAATATTAGCAGATCAACCAGCGTAATATTTGAGTGCTCACTCTTTAAATCCGTCACGTGCTTTTGTATCTCTTCAAAATAAAAAATCACTCTTCCGTAGATCGACGCAGGTGCTTTCGATTAACGCGGAACGATCATCGTGTTAATTCATAAAACAATTGTCTCGTCCATTTCCTATCGATTTTCTCCGCACAATTAACCACCGAAATAGAAATCCCAAATATTGTTAGGATACCCTGAGGAATTCCCAGCACCGAATCCCGTGACGAAGCCTACTTTATAGTCCTTTGAGGATAAGCCCAGCCACCTCACGTGCATACAAATCAGCCGGAGATGGATATTCCCGTCACGCACCAGCTCGGAAGTAAAATGTTTTTAAAGGGAACAAAGTTACTTACGAACTCGGAATTCTTCTTGACACCCGGGGAGGCCACCAGCGCCGTGCTGAACCCCGACGCGGACGACACCAGGAGGAGCGCGAGGACGAGCACCAGGATCTCGGGGTTGGGAGGCCAGGCCGACCTCGACATGGTGGAGCCTCGGCGCGCACTCAAGTGCCCAAGTTAGAATTTTCCGCGGTATTACACGAGTGCACAACTCATTATCGCGTTGCTCGGCGTCATCTCGCGTCAAATCCCCACGACTAAAAGATCTCGCGCTCGGCGCGCCGTCCAAAGTCGCTTTCACTGCGCGCGCTTTGCCCGAAGAAAGTTCCTCCTCCTCTTCCTCCTCCTCCTCCTCCTCCTCCTCCATCTTTCTCCGTCGATCCCCCGGTCGACAAATGGGCGCGTTCCCCCGGTGAAACTTGCGTTTGTTGCTTCATTTTCTTACTTCCACTGTACCCGCGCCCGTGCTTTTCGTTGTCGGGAAAAACAAAAACACTAGGCTTAGAAAATCACCTTTTCTCTGGTTTTAATGCTCCTTGCATTTTTACTAAAGGAGAGACTTTTTACCCGTATTAATGCAAAAGGTCTTGAAATAAGGCTCTATTGAAACAAATTTACTTTCATTGGCAGTAAGGCAGTAATTTATCGGTGAAAGGTAATATTTATATGATTATTATTTGAGAGCTTGTGCTTCATTGTCGGAGATATTAATATATATGCGTGTACATATTGTATAAAAAAAATTATATATACGTGTACATGATTTATATTTTCTATATTCGAGTAGCTCGGTTTTACGCTTAAAATTTTAAGAACTCATACAATTAATATTTTCTTTTCCATTTAATAGTAAAATAATTAAATTAATAATAAATCTTGAATAATTATATTAGTAAAAATCCTATACAAATGTAACATAAATTAAAATAACAAAGTTGTAGTTGCATCCATTACAGATTTTATGGTTAATGAATTGAAACATTCAATTACATTTAGATTTTAATTTATAACTTTTGTTGTTACTAAATTATTAATCATATAAATAATAAACACAAAATCGTGATAGTAAAGTTAAATTTACGTACAATTAGAGAATATTTAAAAGATTGTATATTATTTTCCATTAGATATTTTAACGCCTGCTTTTATTTATTAAATTTAATTACACTAAACGTCTTAGTTTATTTATTACTGATCCTTTTAAGAATAAAAATTAACTTTCAATTGTAATTTTAAAATGAATTGCTTTAATTTAACTTGGAAAAATTGTATTACTTATTCACAAATGTACTAATTTCTAATTAGAAAACACAAATTCAAAAGAAATGCTTAACTAATGAAATTGTATATTTTTTAAATAGTATAGTGTTTATATATTATTAAAATTTCATTTTAATTTTGAAAAGTTCTTGATCTTGTTGAAAGGCCATAGTCCCATAAAAACTGAGAAAATGTATTTTATTGCCAATTTTCTCAACAATGATTATAAACACAATAATTTAATTCATGTATTATTAAGAGTAATACAATCTTCAAAATATCTATAAAAAACTGTTATTAAAAAAATACAATTTTTTACGGAAATTTTAAAAAATTATTTTTCTTTAATCCAATATATTGAAATTATATTTAAATGAATAATTGTATAAATACCTTTAAATTATTTTAAACATCTTATTAATTTTAATTGATGAATATGTCTTAATACATGGCTATAGCTCGTAAAATACAAATAATTGGTAACGACAAATTCGATTAATATTTCGTGTAATAATTATAATCAATTATAATTAATACATAGTGAATAGCATTTATAAAATAAAAGCATATATTCAAGAAGTCATTAAACGTCATCACCGTTCATAAAGAACTGAAATATCTGGCAATAAAATTAAAATACATAATAGAGGTGCGATTATGTATGACCTACTGGTCGTAAGATATTTTCTGACTGTAAACTATTACAAAATGAAATCAGAATTGACTTTATGTTTATATGTTGAAGAAAAAATTGTTTTAAGAGACTTCTTTGACTTATGGATATTCAACATAGTTAATTTTTTATTATATTATTTATCATTGGCTCAGACAATGCAACATAAAAGAGCAACATTGTTTTTCAGTAATCAATTGATTTATTAAATTGTTACATGTCTACTATTGTATTTTTTCAATGAATCTCTTATTTAAATGTTAAATTAATAAATTGTTAGCCACTAGCTTAAATGAGACTAAAAAAAATTTTACGTTGACGAATATATTAAACATAATATGTTTTCATTGTAAACAATGTATTTTATAGATTTAATGAATCTAACTTAATGTTTTAGACACTATAAAATGTATTCAAATCAGATTATTACGATAAATTCATAAACAGAATATTATAAGTAATAAAACTAAATTTTATTAAAAAAAAAATAAATAAATAATTTAATCTTCAACATATTTATAAGTAAAATTTACTGAAAGCAAACATAAATAAATAATCAATTTACACTTTTATAATTTAACGATAACTTTTAATATTTCTATTAATGCAATAAAATATTAATAAATGTATCTAAACCTAATTAAAATATAACCAGGCAAGGTTTATTGTATGTTCAGCATTTTCATTTAAATATTATTTAAAAAAAATATTCTATAATTAATGATTAAGAATACATTTTAAGGAATACAAAGATATTAATTTGGTTGAATCGCGTGTACAATAATATACAAACAACCGTTCACATCAAACAGATTCACTTTTACTGCATTGCGTTAGTCAAGTGGAAGAACTGACTCAGCATCCGCTGCTCGAGATGTATATTAACTCTCTTCAGTAATGGGTCAGTGTTCTTTTAGCGATTTTTGCTGCTTTTAAATGCCATCGGTAATATGAAAATTAGTTAATTATTTTTAACGATTGTACATTATTACTCGGTATTTAAGAGATTTTTCACAACTATTGTTTTCTTAATTGTACTAATGACTGTGCTTTCATTAGCAATATTTTAATAAATTTAGAATTTATTATTTGAAATGGGTCTAGCTAATTTTATAAAATAAATAATATTTTCATTATTAATTCAATATTAATAAACTAATTATTAATATGAAAACATTGAAAAATATTTTTTATAATTATTTGTTTTCATAAAAACTTGACATTTTTATTTTTGAAAAATAGACAATTTCAAAACTCATTAATCATAAGTTATTATTCATAATGTAAATAGATCATTAATTATCACTAATTATCTATTATCCAATTTATATGTTTAAATAATTATTAAGCAACAACTATCGACATTCAATTTCTATATATAAATTAAATTTCTCTTACTATTCAATATCGCTTTTCACTTACACTTTAAACTGATTTACTAAAATCAACAACAGTCACGCGTTACTCGTGATGCTCTGATGGTTTCACTAACCTACATTGGTTCGTTGAAAAAAAAAAAAACGATACAAATTCACGGCCTGCTTTCGGAACTTTGCCTGCATTTTTTGATCTTCCATTCACGTTTTATGATATTTTTTGTTTGTCATTGTTATGTTTTTAGTTTTTTGTCAACGCTGCATGAAGTGCGTATTATGCGTCAACTATTGAAGGGATGCAATTATTGATTATGGCCTTCTAACTGAAATAATTCTCATTTATTTATAGGTTCGTTAAACTACATCACAGGACCTCACAGAGGTCAATTTTTTAATTTACATATACATCGGACTAGATTTTCTTAATCTTTCATTATATGTATGCAGATGAAGAAACATGATGCACATATAATAACAATAATGGCAACATCAGAAAAATTTCTCTGAAGGTATAGCAATTGCTATTAATAATAATTTGATAAACGAGATTTGTCGTGTAAACTTTGGCTCATTTTAAATTATTTGGTGATTCTTGTTCTTTTTGTCTTTTTCACTTTTTTCTCTTTTCATAATACTTTTATTGAGATACGTAGGTCGGTGGTAAACAGATGCATTCACCTCTAATGTGATCTCCAATCCACTCCAAATAATTCGTAACTTTTGTATAAACGCCTGGAAAATTTGGTCTAGCGCATCCACGACCAAAGGAAACCAGACCTACAAGTATATTATTATTTCTATTAATAAAATAATTTATTAATTAAAATTTAATTTAAAATTTATGTGCACAAGTTGACATTTCGAAATAATATCACTGTTTAATATTTAATACGTATAATAAAAATCAATGTTTTAGTTATATATTGACTTAATATATAAGTTGTTATAAGAATGACAGAATACGAATTCATATTCTACTGAAAGTTTGACCATAAAAAATTATTTTTAAGTTAGATAAAAGATTATGTATATTACTGATTTATTTTTTAGATACATATAAATTCCGTGATTAAAAGTTTTTATACCATATTAAAATTAAAGCAAGCTTAATAATAATAATAATAATATTAATTGGAATTACTTATAAACTTTTCATTTGCTTATAAATATTTCATATTTTATTATTTTCAGTTGAATAAATTCATTTTCAGTATCGATAAATTATAAAGTGTGTCGTTGAAATATGCTATCATAAATCTTTGTAAATTTAATTTGACTTTTCATAATATTTTAACATTATTCTATTTTATAATAATGTCTTTATTTTCACTAAATTTATTTTAAATGAAAAAACTGACATTATTTCAATTTGTATATAAATATTTGGAAATTGTATTTTATAAACAAAGAAATAATTTTGACACAAATCTGCATTAATAATATTAGTTGTAATTGAAAATGTGTTTCTTTAATGGAATATTTTTTTTAAATCTTCAATTTAAATCTAGTTAAATTATATTACCAACAACTTCCATAGCACCCTTAGCTCCACGAACATGAAACGCTCCACCACTGTCCCCCTAGAAAATGAGTTTCAGCTTGTCACACGATTTTTTTATAATGAAAATTTTATAATGAAAATATAGATAATTAACGTACGTTGCAAGAATCTCGTTGCCCATCGAGGTATCCAGCGCAAAACATATTGTCGGTTATACGATTTTCAGAATATTCAGATTGTCTACATTCCTCCTTCGACATAATTGGAAGATCAACTTTCCGCAATTCCTGACTGATGGGTTTACCTTCTCCCGTTCGTCCCCAACCAATTGCAACACCAATTGTCCCAGTGTAATCAAATTTTGCTGAAATAAAAAAGAATAATAATAATAATAATAATGTTTTACTATTTTGAACCGCGTTGACAACAATATTATCACCAGCAATAATAATAAAAAAATCTAGCACTGTTAACATTTACAATTTCACGGATTTAATATTTAATTCTTATTTTATTTTAACTGTCGCAATTGTAAATGTAGTGCTGTTTGATGAATGAAACTTTAATCCAATAGTTCTTTCGAGAATGTCATCTGTTTAGATAAAACTTTTTCAATTACGCAAAAAAATAAGTCATTTAAAGTTACGATGCCTAAGTTTCAGGCATTGATAATAATACTCACCCGCATCAGGCAAGCAAACAGTCTTCACAACTCCGTCCAAAGGCACCGGCCTGTCGAGTTCAATTATGGCGATATCATTGTTAAAGCTGCGCTTATCATAATGTTGATGCACACTTACGGATTTAATGTAATATCTCGCGTTATCCGCAAAACGAACTCCAAAATACTTTTTCTGAAATCTAACACACATTATTGTTTACTTTGGTGTGCACTAATTTAGTTAATTTCGCCTGCTGATTATAAGTTTGCGCTACTCGCATCCTCCGCAAACGAACGAAATAAAAGAAGATCCTCACTCGGTACCGAGCGAGGATCTTGTTTTATTTTAGTAATTAAATACGGTAGAGCAAGCGTTATTGCGAAATGCTGCATCAAAGTTTGTCCAAATTGGGATTAATGATCTAACTCCAGCGCTCACTTAGACGAAATAGAAAGATAAAATTAAAGGAAAGTGCTGGAGTGAAATTTAAAACTAAAATGATTTTTTATGATGATCGAGGACTGGTTTTAAGTACATACCCGGAGATGCAGTGACCCGCTGTGAGAAGGTGTCTACGCGTTATTAAACTCGCTCCACAATGATGCATCCCTTCGTAAGTGATAGCTACTGCCCATGGGAATTCGTATGTGTTTGTGATCTGACCATTGACAATTCTGGTTTGCCGACTGACACCACAAACTGTAATTAGGTACAAACGCAATAATCCACTAAGCAGCTTACATCTGCAAACTCTGTAAGTATGATCATGAACCATATAATTTAATGGGTCTTTTAATCAACTCACACTGCATGATATCGTGAAAGCTATTATGTTCGCAAATATATATATATATATATATATCACAAATTTATGATTCACTGATCTTTCCACCTATCTTACATTATCTGAAAAAATCTTAGGTCACTAGGAATGTGTTTGTGTCATTAGAAATTTTACTAGGAGTTAAAATTTGAAATGCCTCCTGCTCTGCAAATTGCACTTGTAAAATTATGGAGTGAAAAAGGCAATTAAATTAATCGGCAATAAATTTTTCTGGAACTTTCAGTTATAAATATTTATCATAGTTAAAATAAAGGGAAATTTATAATAATTTAAATAGTCGATAGTAATGAATTACATATCATAACAATTAGTAGAATGCATTTGACGGGAAAATTGAATTTTGTTATTTTACATTTCTACATCACATTGTTATGGATAAGTAATCATTGAATAAAGAGCAAACAAATGAATAAATTTTAACGATGATCTTTTGTACAAAGAAAGCGACACTTAAACCTCCGATTTAATGCGATTCATAGTTACCGCAATTACTGCAGACGTCTAGTGCTTTATTCGAAAAATAGTAGTTGTCAAAATACTCGCCGGCTCCTATACTCGTGGAATTACTATCGTGGACCGCATCTCGATCTCCGCTTAAAATCTGCGGTTTTAAAAATGGAAATAATTAGTTAATGTTTTGAAAATGAAAGAGTTGTTAGTAAACATTGCGGGAGTGATGAAATGGCTATAAAACAGTACGCATTAAATGCGTATCTTTGACTTTTATTATCAATGAGCTTTCAACAGTAATTCGAAACTATGTCGCTAGATTACGTTCCTTGCACATTACAAAACATCACATTACGTCGTAATTATTCATGTGAGAATGACATTGCATTTGCATGCGATTTGAATAAAGATAAGTATTATTGTCGTTAGTTTTTTTTTTTTTTTTTTTAAATAAAAATGACACAAAGAAGCCTTTTGACAGGGCACAGCAGAAGTTCATAATGCACAAGGTAACACATCACATGACGGGGCCTTAAAATAGAAAATGCGATTAGCTAAGAGCCGTACTCCTTCGGCAACACCCCGAGCCACCCACCTTCTGAAATCGAGGATAACGAGTAAGGGTAAGAACTCACTAGTCGCGGTGCGGAGCGGGTGTCGCAGCATCCGGTGATCCAGAGGACGGTCCCCAGGGAGAAAGCGAAAGCTCCAGGTCCCATCTCGATGCTCTGGCTCTGAGTGCGGGAGTGTGCACCACCTCGACCTGGACAAAGGTTTGCGCTGTTGGTGCTCGACACGGTCCTTTGTCACGGGCCCGGCCTGAGAAGTGATGCTCCCCGAGTGTTTTGCCGTTTTATAGTATATTATAACTAATAACGACACGGCTCCGGGAGCGGGTGGGGGCCGGTTTACCTTGGCCGGTGCGTTTGCATTGGCAGATGTGCCGAGACGAGCACCGACCGGGAGACACGACCTTTTTCGAATCGCGAGCAGGGGCTGACGAGGCGTCATTGTACCCGATGATGGCGCAATTATAGACTCCGGGTGCCCGATCTTCGCCGGCCCAATGTCACCGCGACTCCGGGCTTTTTATTCTGCTTATCTCTTTTTTTTTTCTTTTTTTTTGGATTTGCATCCGAGGGCTCGCGCCGTCCCAGCTGGACGCTGCGATTGTCATGATAAACTCTTTTGGAAAGTCAGTGCGCGCTTACCAAGTCGTTTTCATGAGTTATGATTGTGTGTTTTTCTCGCGTGATTTTCAACCCGTGACGATTATTTATTTACTCCTTGTTTCGTCATAACTATATTCTAGCTGCTTGTGGTTTTATATAATTGACTCTTTAACCATCATAACCATATCAAGTTTTTTATTGTAAGTGTAACAATCGACAAAGATGCATTTTTAATTTCTTCGTGTCACGAGCCCAAAACTGCATATTTTTATAATCAGAACATTTTTCTTTGGTCCACTAGGCGTTTGTATGTATGCACCAAGTTCTACTTGTCACACGTGTGTAATTTTATATCCCTATCACTAATATATGGATATTACGGATATCATAATTTACTTTTATGAGTTCTTAAGTTATTTAATGATTTTTATAACTTCAATCTCTAATGTAATCTTTTACTTTTTTACTGAATAAAAATCGAAATTTTAATATTAATTTTAATATTATGACCCACATTTTGTTCCAAAATGTATGTAATTAATTTAGTTTATATTAATGTGCATTTATTAGTGCAATAATAAAATTATGTTTTTTATATTTACTTTTCAAAAGTCAAAAGTTTAAAAATGATCGGTGCTATAATTCATTTTAGTAATGTAATAAAATAAAAAATAAATTTTTAAATAACTGTGATAGGTACAAACAACTTAAAAAAGTAAGTAAGAAAACTTTTATATTTCTGTAATTGATTCATATTTTTAAAATTATCTTTTTAAAAATATAATTTTTTTTATTTTAAGGTTAAACAAAATCATCAAAAAAAGCTATTCTTATTCATAATTCTGTTTGATGTTGTAAAAATGTTATAAAATAATACAAATATCAAGAGACTATTTTAAGATATCTCATATGCATTAGCCTCATTTTATCCTAGCCAATTTATTCTGGATATATATATATGTATATATATATATATAAATGTATTTTATTTAACTTTGTTTGAATATGCAATGTCACATTATTTTAAAATGTAAAGTTCATGCATGCCTTATAATATTATAAAATAGTATATTACAAATATTCACTTCACTCTATTAAAATAAAATATATTTAATTTAAGAAACTATAACATTACTCAAAGTAATGTACACAAATTTATATAATGATTGGTGAAAGTATAAACTATACAATCATTAAATTTATCTTTACGAATACTTATGTACTGAAGAAAGTAAATAACTGTCTAAATAATCTTAATATCAATATTTATTTATTTCTTGATTAATCATTCCGGAGAAAATTGTTTAAATCTTTATTAATATAGTAATTTTTTATTGAAACATGGCATGTGTTATGTTGCTTAAATTTTTTGAGTAATCTCTTATTTTTTTATTGTCGCTATAGTTTGCATTAAAATGTTTAATAAAAAATTATTTTACCGTAAATAAACACAAGTGGGATTTTTTTAGCGATATATTTCAAGTACAATTTTTACTGGTTTTGTGGTCAAGGCAATACTTCATTGTTTTCTGGCAATTTTAAATAATGATTCAATTCCATTTTGGGAGTTGCCTCGGATATTAATGATTGTCAAAATCATACGGAGATGCTTCATTCATTCATGAAAATATTTTGAAGGTAGTGAAAAGTCATAGTATCTTTCATACATGCCAAGCCGTAAAACCAAAGATGCATTTACATTTTTTTCAATTTTATGTAAACGAACTACAAGAATATTTTCAAGATGTTGCTACTGTAATGGGGTCAATGTAACTAAATGCCCTTGCCTTCCAACATCGTAAGAAGTTTTACGTTGTTTCTACGAAACAAACAAGTATACAGGGAAACGGAAAAATAAAATAGATTTTCTTTGCACGCTGAGATTATTGCTGTATACATAAAGAATGATAATTACAATTTGAGCAATCTAAAGTCATTTATTCCCAATCGGCTTTATCTAATGAACCTTGTTAGTAAATAGTATTTATAAGAAAAGAATTACTTTAAAATTATATTATTAGGTCTCTTAAAAATGATTTATTGAAGTAGGTCGTAGACATAGATATTTGAAGTAAGATAAATATAATTCGCTCATTTATTTTTTTTCTAAAATTTGATGTGAGATTAATACTTGTGATTTTTTTGTAATTCGACAATAGTTTTATTTTCCATAGATATTAAACATTTAATAAGAAAAAAAATAATAATAATAATCGAATGCAAGTAAATGGGCTAACATATTTCTAATTTCAGAAAAATTCACCAATAGCCATATAAATACCTATAAATCTTGCACGGTCCACAGAAACTTTCTATTGACTGTTTCCATGTGCTTTCTACCAAACCTTTCTTCTCAAATGAAGGGTGTACTCACAAGGAAATTGCGTTATCCAATAATGGATCCTATGGCACTTCCGGGGAATAGTAGCCGTGATATGAAGCTTTTATCTACTCTCGGCAAGAAAAAAGGAATCCGTATCATGGATTAGTCCGTTAAACTCGTCGAAGTAAGCAACGAACTCTGAAAGAGTCAAGGCTTTTTTTTTATCGTAGGTACACAATTTGGAGGTGAAATAAATAGGTGCCTTTAGCCTAAAGTTGTGAACTATGATATCAAGCACGGATTTTTCATTGAAAAAATAAGACCTTGCAAAGCACACGATAATGGAACCTTTCTATATCTTTCCCAATGTCAAGTTTTTGTTTACAATCGCATAGCAGACAAATGATAAAATATGAGTTTTATATTAATTTATACGCATGTAGCAAATAAATGTCTTTTCAATGTGAGCACGTGTATTTGAATACAACGATGCCTAACAGCAAGTTCAAAGAATAGATTTACCTTTATTAAACTCGTATATTAGGGAAAAACGTGCAATAACATCGCTTTTTCAAATTATCGCCAAAGGTTACATGTAAATGAGAGAGTAGATAAATCTTTCTTATTATTGCGCCCAGATAATACACATAATATGCAATTTTACCTTATTTACGTGTATATTGTAAAAATATTCGAGGGTAAATCTGCTTAATGAAGTTAGGGATTCCCAATAATTCACCCGGGGTATCCTTTGCAGAGCAATACAAAGCCGGCGAGGCTCTGTATTTCCACCGATAAGTCACAATTCATTGGGAGCGCATGTCAAGAAGACAATAAACCACACCAGAGACCCGCATGAGGGTGTCCTGACCGATATACCTTGACCTACTGTTCTCCCGGGTGGTTGACTGGGGTTATGAGTTAGGTTATAAGTTAACGCCTCCGTATCTCGGAGGAACATCGTTGTCGTCGCGATCTCTCGCCCGGGTCCAACGTGCGATAAGGAGAATAATCGGCAACTAATTGCACGTGTCCTTCGGAGATAAGTCGCACACTACATCAATAGGTATGTGAAGATCGGCCGATCACATCTCAAATATGGCGCAAGGCTGTAAATTGCCTTGGGAAATGCGTAGATATAGAGACGGTTTTTTCGATGAGTGCCGATTTTTATTGGTGTATCAACGTTTTATCCTGAACATTGTACTTGAATAATTGACGTCACAAGTATAAGCAAATCTTTAAATTTCATATGAATCACATTGTTTGAACACAGTGTCTCTAAATTTTATCAAATACCATGTGTTATTGCCATATTTTTATTACTTAAGATATTTTTTTTAATGCTCAAAATGTAACATAGTTTTCCATAATATTGATAAGTTTTTATTATTTTTAACATAAAAAATGCATGGCAGTTCTAATTATTCATATTCTACGTATAAGTAGTTAATTCTATATAAATGATTTCATACATTTTATTTTAAAATTTATTTAAATTGTATATATATATATATATCAATTCTTGTATTTTTAAAATAATTACAAATTATTACTCTGTATTTGGTACACACATTTGTATACATTATTCAAAATATTTATTTTCAATCAATTACTGTTAATAAAATTATTTCATATGTATTGATTTGATATACAGAATGTGATTTGATTGAAATATTTGAAAATTTAAATAGTAAAATATTTTATTCATCAATTTTAATAATTATAAGGAAGATAAATACGTTAACTGTTAACGTAGAATTTAAATATTTATGTTACATTAATGATGTAGAAGATGTATAAGTGATATTGAATATTATAGAAGTTGATTTCTACAAATGGATAATTTATTTTAAATTAATCAAGGCATTTGTTTAATATATTGATTTTAATTATATAATTAAAAAAAATGTCTGCCATAATTATATATCTTAAATAAGATGTTGTGGTTTAAATAACTCGAAATACACGTGACATAAGTAATCCGTTTTAAATATTTGTACAAGAGATAGAGAGAAGAAAAAATTAATGCTTTTAAGAAGTTGACGAATAGAATTTTTTGAGTGTATTTCTAAAAAACATTAAATACTTCAAAACTTTATCTTATAAAAGGCAGAATCTAATTATTTTAGTATTTCTTAGAACGTCATTATTTATTGATTTAAAAACCTCGAAATGTAGATTCATACAACATCCATTTCTAGCAAGAAATTTCTCACCTATATAAATAGTAAATGTAAACACTCATTGGACTTGATTTTCGCCCGAACCTGTTATTCCCCCGAGCAAAAAATGAGAAGCGACGCGCGGAAAGAAAAGCTACGACGGAGCGATAAGAAGTCACCGAAAAGGAAAAAACAAAGTGAGAGGTCTTGGTCAAACATAAAATTCGCGGATCTCCAGCCAAATTTCCATATTACTAGCCTAAATTTTTATTGAGAAAGACACGGGGACACTCTCTCGTCAATCCACTTTATTCCTTCGGTATATATAAGAAAAGATGCGCCGGTTATACTTGAGTTGTGTGAAAGTGTCGCTCGAGTCGTCGCGTCGTCGTTCCTCCTCGTCGTTCCTGGATTGCGCGAGTGTATCAAACCGAGTCTCAAATACTCAAACTAGAGCTCGGTTTTGGCTCGAGAAAGCAGTGC
Organism: Eupristina koningsbergeri; assembly: GCA_018907245.1. Classification (NCBI taxonomy): domain Eukaryota; kingdom Metazoa; phylum Arthropoda; class Insecta; order Hymenoptera; family Agaonidae; genus Eupristina; species Eupristina koningsbergeri. The sequence continues at coordinate 147,720 of JACCHV010002889.1, read as the reverse complement.
GTAAGTCTATAATAAGTGATTAACCTAGCCGACACATTTTCCGCGCGAGGTAAACATCGAAAATGCGCGGGACAACAATTGAGATTTTGCTCCTCCTCCTAGTGCCGCTGGCGCTCGCTCACGTACTTAATAGTCAGGTAATTAGCTTTTTCATTATTTTCCACATTATTTGCCGTTGAATAATGCGCGATAAGACGCGAATTTTCCTCGCGTGGCGAATGTCATTGAGTAACCTGTAAAGTGATGAATGGGCAGTGACGACATGGAGAATACGTGGATTCAGGCGTTGGAGAAGCTTTTGGTTTTGATTTTAGCAAATATCTTTTACTCTTTAAAATTGGTGTTTCAGATTTGGCTTTATGAAAATATTGATCATCTAGATGTACACAATTAAAATTAAATACATTAAATTATGTGTAATTGATAATAGACGCATAAAGATATTTAAGAAAGCGTTAATTAGATCAATAGAAAATATAAATTGCGATCCAAGTACAATTATGTGTTCATGTTGATTGGAGTATACAAGCTTACTGTAAATTAATTGTCTAAAATACTACGAATTTATTTCATTAGAAATATTCAATTATTTTTGGCTGTATTTAAAATACAATAATAATTAAACATTTATTGACTTTATACGGAAATAATTGCAATTTGTATTACAAAAAAAAATCGTGGATTTATTATCAATTAGGTACTAAAATCTCGCGTGAAACACAGGAAAAATATTAAAAAATTCCAGGTCCAGTTGCCGAGTATACATAGAAAGCGGATGGGAAGCTTGCGAATCAATTCCACATCTGCGCATTATCGCAATCCAGAAGAGGATAAATTTTTTATTAGCTGGTTACAAAATATATTGGGATATAAACCACCGATAGCGTCAACGACACCACCAACGAATCACGTACCCGACGAATGTGCACCTTGTCGTAAGTATCTTCTCATTTTACAGAATAATTAAACAAACAGATTGCCTTACAAAGTAAGGAACGGTGTAAATGTGATAAAAAATCTACTTTTTTACTCTTTTCCAACTGCCTAATCAAATATTTATTTTACCAGTAGACTTTTTAAAATGAAAATTCTCTTAGGGTGTGGTATTATAAACAAGCAAAACAGAATCGTAGGAGGTATGGAGACTCAAGTTAATCAATACCCATGGGTAGCGCTTTTGATGTATAGAGGACGATTCTACTGTGGTGCGACAGTCATTAACAGCAAGTATCTGCTAACAGCAGCCCATTGCGTGAATCGGTAAGAAGAGAAGATTTTTTTTGGACCGAAACGGTTTATAATCTATTATTATAATCTCCGGTGAGTAAGTGTACTTTATCGAATTGATTAGGTTTGACAAAAACCTGATAAACGTGCGTATTCTGGAGCATGACAGGAATGCCATTAACGAGACGATAACCCTCGACTTTCAAATTATGGAAATTATTAGACACAGCGGCTACTCCACAGTTAATTTCAATAATGATATAGCACTTATCAAAATCGACGGGGAATTCAATTTTGATGAAAAAATGAGACCGGCTTGTTTAGCGGAACGAGGTAAGACATTCTCTCGTCCCGCATGATTCATTTTACTGGATAAAATTTTCAGGACGTAAGCTTAATAAAAATTGAATAAGAATAATACGCGCACGTGTGTCGTCTTCAGTGAAAACTTTCACCGGCGAAACGGGGATTGTAACCGGTTGGGGGGCCATCGAGGAAGGCGGACCAGTTTCTACTACTTTGCAAGAGGTCAGCGTGCCAATTCTGTCAAACTTGGAGTGCCGAAGATCCAAGTATCCGGCTCGAAAAATTACCGACAATATGCTCTGCGCTGGATACAAGGAAGGGATGAAGGATTCTTGTCAGGTGCCGCAATGTTTCTAATTCCCAAGTTACACTTTGAAATTTAATTTACTTTTCTTTGTGCATTTGTAACACCGCCGCCGGTGCTCCTGACGATTTCTTCTCTTTTGATACATTGTAATGTTCCAGTGACACATTCGCTAGCGAATGTGTCACTGGAAATAGCCAATAGGAAAATTAATTTATGAGTCTGCTTGATTTATTCGTGCAGATTTCTCGCGTGCGACAAAGAAAATCACATTACTTTCATGAATGCGACAAGTGAATTTTCTAATTATCTTTCTGTGATATTTTTTAGGGAGACAGCGGTGGTCCTCTCCACGTGGTGACACAAGGATTGCACAGAATAGTCGGTGAGTTGTGATGCCTATCTTGGAATCTTTTTTTAAGACATTCAAATTTTTCTCTTTATTTACACATTCATAGTTGAATCAATTTTCATTAATAATATAATTGATTAATTATTTTCAATTAATTAGAAATTTTAAATCCAAGCTTCCTTGGACATCTAAAAAGAAATTTGTGTTTTCGTTAAATAGTCCGATAGAAGTATCACATTTTGTATAATTTATAAAATGTTCTTCAATTTTTTTTTTTTTTTTTTTTTTTTGAAAATAATATAATACATGTTTGGAATAAATATACAAATATTTATATAATATTTATGAATAAGTAAATGAATAATTAATATGAAAAACATACACACATGTATATTATATGCATTTAATCAAATACCAAGTATATTATTTTGATTTTTGTATTTCTACCCAAACAACAAACATAGAAATAATAATAAATACCAGTGGTAACAATAATATATTGATAATGCAACTGTAATATTTATAATAATATTTGTGCCATCGTTAAATAAATATTTTATTTGATATATAGTATTCATTTTATGTAATTTTGTAGCATAAAGTAATAAATCAAAAAAGCACATTGATAATATTGTGTATCTATATTCATTTATAAGTAAGTAGCATTAAATTAACATTTTATATTTCGTGTAGATCTACAAACTTGAAATGATATTTTTGAACACACTTTAATATATAGTAATGTTATTTTGGTTCTATGCGAATAGTAAAGTCGACGTTTCTCCAGATGTTATACCTTGTAAAAATTTTACAGGAGTTGTATCTTGGGGCGAAGGATGTGCACAACCTGGTTATCCTGGAGTTTATACACGTGTAAACCGTTATATAACCTGGATAACGAGTAACACGGCAGATGCTTGTTATTGCTCCGATGAAACCACACTTCGCATTCGTTCAATGAAATAATTGAGTTTTTCAAAAAAATAGGGAAAAATTTGTGATTTAGAATGTGGAAAAAATGTAGAAGGAAGATAGATGTTCGGTAAAGAAGCAAACTTCTATTTATGTCGTGTAATGATACTTTATTTATTTTGTTTTATTTTATTTGAAATTCAACTGGATTTTAAATCTTAGTTTGGATTAAATGAAACTGTAATAGTTAGCCGTACATGTACATTTATTTAAAATATTGATATATGTACTATATAATACTCAAATATACTTTAAGATTCAGTTTTATAATTTTTAATAATTAATTATTATTTAATTACTTCAATACATACATGTAGATAGTTATTAAGGCACATTCAACATTTATATTATTATTAATAAATTACGATAGGATACTTTGTATATATGACTAAGTAGTAAGTACTTAATCTAAAATTTTCATTATTGAATTTTTTTAATTACTGCAGAATCGTATAATACAATTAGCTATTCGTGAGAAGAAAATTGAAATATAAATTCTTTAAAATATAGTAATACATTTTGACTAGTCTTTTGAATTTTAATACATAATTATTTTTAATATTTACCTCAAGCATTTACTTACGTACAACACCATGACAACAATTTAATTTTAAGTAACCAGAAAATATGTTTAAATAAAAACATATTTAAAAGATATTTTTATTTTATAATAATGAATACTCTAATAATGATTATTAATACTCAAAAAGTGCAAATATTTTTTTTAGAATTTAACTTAATCAAATAGTTTATGAATAATTCATTTTTACGTTTTTGACTAGAATCACTCGGCAGGTGTTTTTATTATTTGATAATGTGTGCATTGCTCACTAATCTTTGGGTGTAACCAGAAAGTTTCCATATTACCTTTCCCCTATAAAATGATACATAAATGCTATAAAATTGGATATATAAAAATATATACAGGTTTATACTCTCAATAATATAATTATCCTACCTTTACTAAGACAGTACCACGCGATTCAATAACATAACGATCTTCGGGTAGCAATGCTTTTGTTTCAGGTGATATGTGAATTTTTCCTGGCTAAAAATAAAATCATGTATACATATTTATATTATGTAAATAAATCGTTAGCAACAACGTGCACCTAGTATGTGTATAAATTTGAAAAAAATGAATTTACATTAATAATACAATCACGTAAAAAATTGATATATCCATGTAATTTACCTACGAAAAAATATTGTTGTAAATACATAAAAAATATTTTTTTATTAAAATAATTAATTTTATAATAATTATTTACTCATTGTAATCATTTAGCATTTTACAAGTAATTTTACTGTACAACTTATACGATGAAATAAAAAAAATTGTTAAAAATATACCTGACTAGTAGTTTGCATTCTGGATGCTGTGTTAACTGTGTCACCGAAAAAGCAATATCTCGGTACTTTAATACCGACCACACCGGCAACAGCTGGTCCCGAATGTATTCCTTGAATAAAAAATGTTTTGTATCAGATGCATGAATTAGTAATAATTCATGTCAATTTCTCACCTATTCGAATTTGAATATCTAATCCGGATGGCAAGATCATGGACCGAACTTGGGAAATTAGTTTCAAAGAGACGTCGGCTATATTGATCGCGTGTCCGTCAGTTCGATCAGGAGCTCCACTTGCCGCCATGTAAACTCTTCCAACTGTTTCTACCTATTTATTTGTAATTATAATTATCAGAAGAATTTTTTATCAAGAAGTTTTAGACAATTATCTCTGAATATTAAATAGCAAAACCTTATAAACGTTGAATTTATCCATGAGTGAATCGAAGCACGAGTAAACGGCATTCATGGAAGAGACAATATCCATGGCACCCTCGATTGTTGAATAATTAAAGTCGCAGAGTTCGCAAAATAATACCGATATCGATTCGAAAGACTGTAAAATTCAAAATGGGCCATTTAGTTGATTATCAATGTGTATAATGCAAAACAATAAAGTAGTCGGTTATGTATCCCTTTCGAGTAAATTTAATAAATGGATATTTATTGTTAATTTACGGTGGGTGATTTGTATACTTGATGAACACTATCTTGAAATAGTAATTACTATAATTACAGCAATAACTTGCTCTAATGACGTATCGACATTACTGCGTTCGAATAATTTTCAAGATGATAAGCAATATTAGAGTACCAAAAAGGACAATAAAAAATTTCTTACTTTAGGAAGTTGTCCGCACAGAGTTGGAACCGAAGGGAGTATTTTACATAAACTTATTCGAGTTATAAAAGTATTCCTATTTCAGTCTGAAAAGAATGAATAGTAAGATATGTACCTCGCATGTATTGAGTGGACTCACCCCCGCCCTTAGCCTATCAGCAACGCTCTGGGGTATCATAGAATATAAAAGCTCATCGCTCTTATTCTTCCACCGATCCAATAGGTCATAACTTTGCTCCAACTCCTCGGATCGCTGCTCTGCTTTCTCAAACATCATCTCCAGCCTGTACAACAAAAGGAAAATATATATGCGTGGGAGGGGCTCCGAGGAAAAATTAATATTTTATCGATTCCTCGGTGGAAAATGAGGGATAATTCACGGTACAATTTACCTCCCGCAATGCTGCCACCCTGCGAGCACGAGTTCCCGGCCCAATCCGTGGGGGTTGAGATCGTTTAGGTAAATACCCATACTGAGAAGTTCGTCGAGGCTATTGATCCTGGGATTGATACGAGTTTAATATTGAGTAATCGTAATTGCAAACTTTGTATTAAAAAAGCTTTCCAAATTTCATTCGATTAAGAAATATAAATGAACAAACTTAGTTAATAAATAAAACGTTGAATTTCAAATATCGAAACAATTGTAGATACAAATGTTTCGAATTCATGGATTTTGAAATTTATTTTTATTGGAAATTCCAACTGATAAATTATTTATATGAAATGTTTTTATTCTGAAATATTTGGAAGAAAAATTATGCTTCATAAAATCTGTAAACACAATAAAAAATACTATTGTTGAAACTGGGACACTTTTTTATACAGCAAAATCATAAAAGTAAATAATTATCAATTTCAAGCATTCCAAAAAAGATATATTTTTTAACTCTTGAGAACTTTATCTATTTAATTTAAAATACCTTTTCAAATATTTGAAATACGTTGCATAGCTGAATCTCGAAACAGTTTAGACTTGAAATTTAATAAAGTATTAATTTATGTTGACGCGTGTAATTTTTTTTTTTTTCTTTTTGTAGACTTTGTTAATTTATGTTTGAACGCATAATATAAAATTAATAAGAAAAGGTATTTTTATTAATTAAATTTATTATTTAAATTATTAAATTTTTGTGAAAATATTTATTTCCTTTAAAAGAAAATGATGAGCTTTAAAAATAGATATAAAGAATTTATTCACTTGTATCTTGTGTATTTTTTTAATTAAATATTTGTTTCAAATCAGTACATAAAAATTCATTATTTTTAGATTTTATGAACCATTAACACGAAATATTTTATATTTTTGTATTATTTAATAATGCCTTGTGATATACTTTCGCAAATAAAAATATTGTTTATTAAAAATATTATAAATAAATGTAAGTATTATCATGTATATCGTTTATCAATACTAGTATTATTAAATAGTACGTTTAAAATCTCGTAGTATATTAAACGTTGCGTGTATTAAGAGTATAAAATTATCTGTTAATAAAATATTTTTAATGATGATCAGATTCATGATTATAAACATTAAGATTGTAACTCTACAGAGTATTTTTTTCAAACCTTTATATATTCAATCGTAAGTATTTCACATAAAAAAGAGAGGGAAAAAGAACTTACAGAGGACTACAAAGAAAGATAATAGATTTGATGTCATCGATATATCTCATTTGGCCTTTTAAAAGAATGTTCCTTGCCCCTTGACTACCTTGACGATCTAATTTCGAAGACTGAGTCTGTTGACCCGCAGCCTCGTCAGTTTGTTTTGAGCCGCTATTTTGTGTCGATCTTATCAATTCTAATTCGAACATCACCGAGTGTAAATTCATAACCTTTAATTGAATAAAAACCGTGTCACGAAGATATTATTTAAAAGCTTTTTGTTTTTATAATTTGTACAATGAGTTCCATACGTTTCCTGAGGTAAAAGAGATTCCCTTTGGCCTTCGCAACTTAAAAATCTCCGTAACGTGCTTATCTAAGATAGATGTAGAATTACCCCAGGCATGAAATAACTTTTCACCAACTCCTAAAATGCACATATCTTTATTCATCACAACACCGAATGGAAACAATCGCAATAAAACTTTACACGAGACCGGTGGTAGTTCTCGACCAAGTGGAGTTTTCATATTAGAGTGTTTCAACATCTAGAAATAAACAGCGTGAAAAATGAGTTTTTAAACAATTTGAATTTTTTCATTATTAAGAAGTAAAAATTCATATAGATATATATATTTTATTTATAAATATAAATTAAAAATAAATAAAATAATTTTAAATAAAGTTTAAATTAAAACTATTTGATTTGGGGATTGTATATTCAATATTGTTTGAATAGATTTTTAGTTTAGTGTCATTGCTGAAGCTTCTAATGAAATTAAAATTGTTTGTGAAAATTAAGAATGAAATATTTACATATTTGCGGTTATCAAAATCTATTCGAAACTTGACCATTACACTCCTAGTGCCAGGAATATTATTAGAACTTTCCAGAACTCGGATATCTAATGTGGTCTCATAAAGTTCCTCTGCTATTTGAAAAAGTTGTCCTGAAAGCACATTTATTATAAACTTAGAGCTGTACTTTTGAAAGAAATTTTGCGGGTCCAATTTAATTTTCAGCACACAAGAAAAAATTTTATGAAAATTATAATATTTAAAACTTTGACTAAAATTATTAAACAGATCTCTTTTAATTTACCAAATAAAGAAACTTGTGTTGAATAAAACTTCTTTTTTAATAAAAAAATAATTCACAAAACTTTGAATACTTGAGGCTTTTAATAACAAATAAGAAATCGAAGACTCAAGTCACTTGTATCTAATTTATATAGATGATCTTTTGGTGAAAATTAATCTAAAAGTTTGATGGCTTACCCATAAAGTAATGAGTGAAACCCTGACGTGTGCTTCGGTAGACAAGGACAACTCCGTGTGGATCCACATGAGTGAGATACATTGAAGGACTTAACATTTTCGGATAAGTGAACCGCATATGCATATGAATGTTGTCGACACTTTGAAGAAAGTCGCAGAAATATCGACCGGTTGCCTTAATAGTATATCCATACCTATTGTAGCACATTACAAGTAAATGGTATGCAAATAAGTTTGCATTTATGTAAAATTTTGGTAACAAATATCGTTAAATTGTTAGTGAAACATGAAATTAAAACATTTGAAAATTTATGTAGATCGCAATTTTGTGCCTGGCTATTAAAATTTATATGAATTGTTGGAATTGAATAGAGATTTTTTACCAAAAATAAAGCATTTTTTGTTATTTTTTAAATATTCAAATTTAAAAAAAAGAAAAAAGGAAACTAGATCCGAGGATCAAAAAATATGAATAATGTTCAGAAAATAGAGTTATTTTAATAAAAGTAACCATGTATTCGTATTTACGACACCAAGATTTCACAAAAAGCTTCTGTGCTTTAATCAACATGCATAGATGAAATTCTTACCCGAGATTACTGAAAAATCGAACAAAACATTTTCCAAAATACTGCATAACGCTATCTACGGTTTCACATGTGTGGGATGCAAGTGCCGCTGCTAATTTGGTCATCAAGTCATCTGGATAAATTTGTCGAGTGTTGAAAACAGTATTTTTCGCACCAGCTTTTTCCAAAATATTTGACCATAAATCTTCTCCATATTTTAACTTGAGTATGAACAGAAGAAAGTAAGAACAAAAATAAATAATGTAAAGGAACAATAAATATTCTATTGGTGTAACATATTATAACAGATATCTGCATAACAATTTAAAACTTATTGTATAATAAATGTATCTGTTTGTAGGATTATACATGCTTGTTATAAATATTTATGGAGAAAAATAAATTTTTAATTTATATTTATGAATGCTTATGTATTAAGATTAATTAATTAAGGGAACCTGATTTTAATAAAACCAAATAAACATATTTATACAAATAAAATAAAATAATTTCTTGGTATGTTATTTCAGTAATTTCTTCAATTTTTATTCTCAAAATTGCAGTTTTTGTCAGAAAACAATGCATTATTCCAATATTTTACATAAACACTAAACCTTTTTTTGTTATTTTCAAATACATTAGTTTCGTAACATTGAAAAATGCTTCACTTGAAAATGACTCAACATCCTTTTTTTCCTTTCTTTTTTTGAATACTTTAAAAAAAAAAACGAAAAGGAAGTTAATATTATGTATATAAATCTTTTATTTATTCTTCTTTACGACTAATTTTTATTTAATCTTATAATAATTCGTCTAAAATACTATGAATGTTATTAATATATTCTGATCAATAATAATTATAATAATATTTTGTACCTATTTTTTTCTAAAAATTTGTAAGTATAGATGTTTTAAAATCTTGTATTTAAAATTTTCTGATTTCCTAAAGGTTCATATTTAGTTATTAATATAGCAATGTTTTCTTTTTGTAAATATAATTTTACTTCATCTGAAAATTCTCAACAAATTTTAATCATAATAAGTGTATTAATATCTTGAAAAAAATGGAAAGTTTAAAAGTTTACAAACTTTTATATTTATTAATTTATACATAAAATTAAAATTTAAAACAGTATAATTTAAATAGAGCTTTCAACAAGAATTTTTCATGTATTTACATTTTTTTATTGTTAGATCTCAAATGAACTAATTCTTCTCATACCTGTTATTTTCACAATACATGTTTTTGTTAATTTAGTCAAATAGAAAGTTCAAATGTATTTTTCAACCAAACTGGATAAAATATAAAATTTAAGTATATAAAATAGTTTGTATTATTCATCCGTAAACATATTAAAGTTATTTTTAAATTTTATAAACATGGAATATATGAAAGATTATGAAAAAAATATAAATTTTTTTATCAAATATTATTTAAATTCTTTAAAAATTATAATATAATTTAGTTAGTAATAAGATATTTCTATAATAGCACAAAAAAATGATTTAAAAACTTTTAAATTACTAGTACATGTTTATATTAAAAAAATATTTTTAAATAATGTTAGTAATATTGGTCTGTAAATTCTTAGAATCGTATTTAAATTATAAAATAAATAGTTTTAAATTTTATAAAATATTTTAATTTTAAATATATGTAATATTTTATTATTAAAGTATACAATGCTCTATTAATAATTCTTCAAAATCTTAATAGTTTTCAATGTTCTTTCTTTTTATATCTTAAATAATTATTGTTAATTTTCAATGCAAAGTATATTTGATTTAAAAATGAAAGAATTATCAGTGAAAATTGATATTATAAAATTCCGGTTAATGAATTTTTTTGATTTTTCAATACTAAATAGCTATTTACAGCAAACATTTTTTATATAAACAAAAATTGATAAAGTTGTTTGAATATTAATATAGAATTGAATTAATAATCTAAAATAAAATTTGCATTGAATTAACATTTATTTTAAATCAGAATTTATTCAAATGTAATATTTGATATTAATAGAATTATAAACTTGATATTCCATATTCTATAATAGTTAATTTTATAAATTTGAAAATTAATTACAAATTACTTGTATTGAAATATAACTACATAATAAATATTTATTTTAAGTTGTATTTATTGATCATAGGTACTTTAGGCAGAATTTATCAATAATTAGAGTAACTCTAATAAATAATTAAAATAATAAAAACATTAAATATAACATTTATTATTTTTATTATTTTAAATTAAAGTTTTTCTTAATAAAAATTATTGAGATTTGTATGATTATTTTACAAAACTGTATAAACAGGTTATATTATGAAGTATATGCAAAATCAAATACCACAAGAAAGTAAATTATGAAGCGACTTACGTAAATACCGTAACTGAAAAAATTAAAATGTAGCATTTGGATTGTGCATAAAGCATTTTTATCATTTACATAATTGGTCAACGTAATTTTATGGTTTGACATTCTTGTTTTTATTCAAAAAATCCAATGTTAAGTTCCTTACAATTTTTTAAACACATATTGTTTTTAGATATATAAATTTTGTAAATACTGAAAAGCAATTGTATGCCATAATTTCCATTTATGCATGTTATATATTAATAAACATGTAAACAATATTAAAATGAATAATAGGTAGGGTTATTCAAACATATTATTTCAGTTAAATAAATCTACATGTATTTGTGTGCTGTTTAAATTTTATTTTTAAGTTTGCCAAAATAAGACTGCAGACTTGTTGAATGGAGTTCTTTAACTCATTGATATTCAAATAGTCTATTTTGTATAGTATATGAGAATTGACATTGAATACAAACTGTTTAGTAATTTATGATAATGTGCAAATTTAAAAAGAGATGGTGCGTTTCCTTTCATAAAAAGTACTTGAGAAAATTTATTTTAGAGGCCAAGCTTACAAACATTCAATATTTCAAAGTCTCCATTTCAAATGATCTTCTTGCACTCTAATATTTTTTCTTGTTTCATTTATTTATTATCTATAAATCTTTCAATTATAATTCTAACATTATACTTTAATTTGTTGATCAGGTATAATTTATGAATGTATAGTATTCAATTATTTAACGGTACAAAAATGTTTGTTTCATTTAAATTATTAAAAATTAATTTGAATGTTTATATTACAAAAACATTTTTTTTTTTAGTAAATAAATATACATTATTTCTAAGTACGTTAATTTATTATGATGTTTGCTCTTCTTAATTTAACTGTAAATTATGCTTTTGAGCGTGTAATATGACTTATAAATCAATTTAATCCTTTCTGGCATCCATTAGTAAAAAAAATACTTTATCTGTATAGATTTATTATATAGTAGAGAACTTCATATATTATAGGTAGTATTATCTTCGAGTTTTATATTTCAAAATTATGTATTTATAAAAATATTCTTATTGTAACAATTGCACATTTTCCATTACCGGATATTATCTCTATGAAAGGGGACAGGATTTAAGTACTTTGCTTAAGTACTCACATGAGCTTTAAACATATCAACTAAAAATTTATTTTATATTTACGGGCATTCATTATTTAATTTAATACATGTAAACATTATAATTAAAATATTAATTGTATAAATATGATCAACTTATGTATAAATTTGGTCCACATAAGAAAAATATTTTTATCATTTACAATCATTTCATATGGTTCAAGATTTGAATTTTTTGTGAATAATTTAATTTAATAAAATAAAAAAAAATCCATTTAATTAACTCTGAATAAATAATTGGTAAAAATATTAATTTATGACAATCCCAAATATATTTACGATAAAAATATTTTATGTGTAATTATATTTAGTTTGGATAAAATATATAATGTTTAACATATTAATCGTTTAGAAATACGTTAAAATTATAATTGAAGTAGTAAAGTTTATAATTACACCCACAATTTATCTTTATTATTTTTCACAAATGGAAGTAGTGAAAATGTATAATTAATTATGTGTAATTCCCTTGAGCTTCCCAAGTACTTAGTAATTTAGAAGATTCTTGATGCTAACCATTGAAAGTTTTAGAATTATGAGATTTAAAGTTTCATAATATAGTTCAAATCTCTTCATAAAATATATAATATACTAACAACTAGTAATTTTTCGTTTACAACTTTTAGGCAACTCCAATTAAATATTCAATTAACCAAATAAATACAAAAACCTATTCTGTTGATAAAAGTAAAGTTATAAGTATCAGATTATCTAAGTTGGTGAGTTTTAGAAGATAACCAAAATGAGAAGAAGAAATTTCTGAAAGAAGAAAAAATTCGATACAAGAAAGAACGATTCATGTTGGAACGTGTTGCAAAGTTCTCATAATGTCTTTCGGAATCCCTCTTTATTTCTCTCTCTCTCTCTTAATTTCTTTCTCTCATTCTCGTTTACCTTCTCGCTGATTTTTTCCGACGTAATGCAATAATAGAACGGAGGGTGTGAATTCCGTTTTCCGGATTATCAGCTCCGTTGAATTATATATATTCTGACAGGTACTTGAAAAATTATCAGAAAATATTATTATGTATCTTTAAAAGTCGTTTTGCGTAAAGAACATTCATCATTTGATAAGGAATTTATACGAGTGCAACAGCTTGAAAAATATTACTGAAACTTCAGTTCGGTGGACAAAACTGAAATTAATTTCTTGTTATGTATTAATAAAAGACGAGGGTACATGTGCCCAGTATTTTATTATTTGAAGAAGATAGATTTGAATGACAGAGACTCTAGATTATGAAATTTACTGGGATATAAGCGTTAAATGTTGTGAAAATTTTATATGATGTATGAAAATATAAAAAAAAAAAAAAAAAAGAAATCTTTCTTTTGATATGAAAGTTAGAAGGTGACTGATAATATCATCTCTATATTCTCTGAATGTTTCAGTAAATACATGCATATATTTTCTATAAATAATTTTTATCCTTTTTTTTTATTTTATTTTATGATAATATTTTTATTTTTATTTTATTTATAATATTTTATGGTAATTTGAAATGTAAGATTTATAAAGAAAAATGTATTTTATAGAAAATATTATTAAAAATATATGCTAAATTATTTGAATATTTTTATATTTAACATATGAAATCTTAATTAAAAAAATCTTTTATAAAAAATTTAAAAAATAATCCTAGCCATTTTTAACAAAAAACTATAAAAATTTTTATTTCTTTATTTATTTTTTTTTTATTTTATTTATTTATATATTTTTACTAAACTACAAAAATATAAAAAAATTTATTTATTAAAACGATAGTGTAATCAAATTGATATTTAAAAAAAAAGTGTTACATCTCTAAATACTATCTTTAACATAATACTATAATGAATGTAGTTAAATTAGTTGACTGTGTATGAAATTGATAATTAAAGAAAAAATATCACATCCCGTACAATTACAATCTTTAAAATAATAAGATTAAAAAATTCTTCTCAACACCTTTCTTTCAAAAATTACAAAGCAGATACAATATTCACTTTTGAAATTTGCAACTAGAAATCATCACCAAACCTGCACAAAGTGCTGTATACTCTCCAACAGCATTCCATACATGATCGAGCAATTAATCCTGAATCTTTTATCGATAAGTGAATGTCGTCAATAACGATCAAACAATATTTATTCGATCAGCATGAGAAATCATTAAAAAGAAAATAACCCCATCCTCGACACTGAAAATCCGACTGATGAATTTCCCGCGCTACCGTGCCGAGGATTTTCCACACATCCACGCACTCATACACCGCGAGTCCGACCTTGTCCCCGGAGCGCACAACTTTGACTCGGAGCCTCGGTGTCGAGAACTGCTGGTGCTGGTGATACCGGCTTAGACCCCGAAACCGTCACTCCCGCGCACATCAGCGTGCGCACTAACTCTCGACGTTGTCGTTCGCCGCTGTTGCACCACCTTTGACTTTCCCTCTTGGCTTTTCCGCTCCGGAACCGAAAACCCTGTTGTTATTGATGAAAAATTAATCGCGTGCGTGATTTAATTCAATTCGTTCATTCATTGGTCCAAGGGTCAACAACTGTAAAAGCTTTTAGAAAGCTTACTTTTATTTCCGATGTTTTCAGTTACCTAAAACGATAAAGGGGAGGTCGATTTTGACTTTCCGAGTTGAAAAGTGTACCTGTGTGGGGAAAATAAATAGTGACTTAGGTTAACAGGAGTATTCGGAGTAATTGTTATTTTAGATATCCCTTTCAAAGCATTCGCTTCAAAGGAATTTTATTCATACAATTTGAAAATGTGTGTATTTTTTCGAAATTGTCTTTATGGTGATTGCTAAATATTTATTTATAATTACATGTATAATAAATCATTTCTTTCGATAAATAATTATTGCAAAATTAGTTGAAATATTTAACTGTAATATGAAATTTTGGATAATTCTATTTCAAATATATATACTAAATTCCTTTTGAAATGGATAACACAGACATCATAGTTTATTATTTTATTTGAAAAAAATATCAGCGAAAATAAATATTCAATGCATAATACTAACTATGTAGCATTGACGATAATGATTATGATGATAATGATAATGACTCAAAGTATTAGCAAATTGAAATTTAAATGTATGAAATACGATTTTTAAATCTTATAATTTTCAATTATTTCCAAAAATTGTATTAAAATATATTTAATATGCAATATGATAATAAAGTCATTTCTTCTTAATCAATCAACAACACAATTTTAATTTTTTATATAGATAAATAACTTATACTCTTTACCTAATACAAAATATATTTCATTAAAAAATAAAGGTTTATTGTATTGTTAATATAAATATGAAAAAAAATTTATAGATTAAGCTATAATAATTATAAAATGAAATTTATTTCTGCTATTCTTATTTTCAATCATAAATGTACATAAATAATCTATGCATTGTAACTGTCTCAATATGCTTTAGCAGTTGAATAAAACATAGTTACTAAATTAATAATTCAATTTAATATTTTATCGATGTATAATTAAATATATTATACAAAAAGTATATTTAATTTTAAATCATTAAAAAGAAAAAAAAATTACAATTTATGAATCAAAAATTAAGAATAATACTTTCAAGTATATAGGTAAATATGAATTACATATACTCATAAAGTATGAAAAAATATTTCATAAGTATTTCGTAATACAGTATTTAAGTACTTAATATTTTAAGTCAACTTAAGTGGAAAAGGATTATTCTCATGTTTAAGATAAAAAGTATATTTTTTATACGTATATTTAAAATTCCAGCTTAACCCATTACGACAAAAATTTTAAGTTGCTAAATGTATGTGCTTGATCACATTATATCTTACACCCGCGCCGATGTGTAAAAAATATGTTACTTTATTTAAATAAGAATTGCCCTTTCTTTAAAATGAATAAAGTATTATAATTTAATAAGAGTAAGTGTTTTTATTTTTATTTGAAGCAGAAGAGGCTTACAATCATTGATATTATAAAAAAGTGAAAGCTCTTTATATATGTATCGTTATTATTTTTCAATAATTGAATATGTATTATTTAAAAATAAAATTTATAAATCTAGTATAATAAAGATTTTTAATATAATTATGATTATAATTTTTTCATTTGAACCATAAATATTTTTGTATTAAATTGAAAAAATAATTTAAATCTATTTTTTTTATAAATTTTTAAATCAATGATTACGTTAATTTTATTCAAATTAACACAGGAGATACTTAACAACGTATAGAAGTGGTTAAGTAGATTCAAAAATAAAAAAAATTTCGAAAGGATTGATTCCTTATCTATATGGAGCTTTTATTAAAAAATAATAATTCATAATATTTAAAAATATCATAAATTTTTTGATAAATAAGCCATAAATTAAATAAACCCACAACAAATGAATAGATTCATGTAAATACATAATTTTTAAAAACATACATACTTTTTATTACACGCATTTACATTTTTATTACGGAAAACATCTATGACTGATAAGCAGAAAAAAATTCTTTTATTTGCAATATTTATAAACAAATATTATATTAATAGTAAGTAACATTAATGTTAATTTATTACTAATTTAGTCTGTTTACTTGATTTAAAATTATATTTATTTGTATATTTATTTCATTTTTTAAATTAATTCAAATTATCTCTCCAACGCTATCCATTTATGTAAAAATAATTTAGATAATAATTATACATAATTGACTTTATTAGTTTTAGAAAAAATATAAAAATTTATAATTTTAATTTGTTAGTTATAAAAAAATAATATATAATATGTAATATGTAATGAGTATATTATAACGGAATTGAGAAAACAGTATTAGTTGTGTTTCTTAGACTATTTTTTTAAAAGTATTATTATAATTTATTCTATTTAATAATACAAAACCTTGCAGAAGTTTTTATTTACTGTTTTACTTTATAAATATAAATACTCTATTTGATGTGGTATTTTTAGTGCCCACAAGTTAATTTCAATTGTAAAAAGTAATACAAATAATAAATTATATTTCATACGAAAAAAACTTTTAGAATCATATAGTATGTTAAATTTTATTGTATGTTTTAAAATTATCACTGAGGATTAAAAATGTGCAAAATTACATCACACAAATATCATCTATACGGATTAAGATATATGATGCAATTTTTTCACATTCCCTTTTTGAAAGCTTAAAGAAGTTATGTATGACATACTTATAACTTTTATTCTCAAGTATTAATGGAAATAAGCAGTACAATTCATATAACAGAATCCAGTGAAAAGAAATGATTTGTAAAAAAATAAAAAAATAAAGAAGATATGTATATATATTAGATTTTTATCTTACATGTGACATAAAAATTTTAAAATGACTACATGCTTTTAGATTTGGATGATTTATTGTACATATGAATAATTAAATATTGAAAAAATAGATTATTATATAATTCATCAGTTAATTGAAAAATTATTATTATACAATTACGTATATAATTTTCTTCAAATTATGTTAAAGCATTTAATATTTCTAAATATTTATATTGTTGCTAATATAAATTATAATTTTAATTGATTATATAATGTTTCATATTATGAATATATATTTTTTATATTAATGATAAATTGTTAATATAAATAATTAAATTACAGGAATGTAATACATATGAAAATTGAAATGTGTGTTTAAGAAGCAAAGTTTCTTTTTTTTTATTTATTTAAGCTATTTTTATTCTCGCGAGAGAATTATATAGCACATAGATCATACATTTGACTTTTTGTTTTACAATTAGCTTAGGATTTATAATTATTTGGTAAATTAAATTGAAATTAAGAAGTAAAGTTAATATTATATATAAATAATTTGATTACCTTAATTAATATATTATTAAATATTTGTTTTAAAATAATCTTTACGTAAATTTTAAATAATTATAAAATAAAAACACATTTCTTATTTTTTGTTTAGAGCCTCTAAATGAATATAAAGTTTTCAAAAAATATATAAATATTCTAATAAAATACAAGTTTTATGTAATAGAAGCATAATAACAAAAGCCGTTTATTTCTGGAAATTAAATAGAAAATTATATTAAAAATTAATTGATAAATAATTTCTTAAAAAAAAGCTTATTTATTCTTTTAATTAACAGTAATCCGTCATATGTCATGTACGAGTAAAATTTCAAAACTTAATTTTATTTTACTTGCCTAAAAAATCGAGCTCGTTATAATTATTTTTCCAAGAACAATGATAATTCATCATTGGTTTAAGTCCTATACAAGTACATTTGATTTCCCATGGGTTCAATAATATAATATGTAAAATTAGTTACCCATAATATAACTGTCTTAATTTTTAATCAACTAATTTAGTTATTAATTTATCAAAATACAATCAATAATATTTACTATTAAATACAGAAGCAGAAATAAAGTAATAACATAAACTAAATTTTAATGAGGTTCGTAATATCAACTTTTATTTAATTCAAATTGAAATAACAAAAATTGTGGGAGCGTGTCTTAGTTTCATTATAATAAAACTAAATGACCTATTGAAAAGGGTAGTAGAACAATAAAATTTAAGGACGACTGTAAATTCAATTACTCAGAGTAGCACCGATTGTTAAATAAAAGAATTAAATTATAAAAATGATAGACAAAGTATTTTATGTCGATATGTAAAAAGTTGTTACAAATATTAAATTTTTTTTTTCTAGAATCAATTTCGTTAGATCCTGTTAACGTATACTAAATATTTGATGTTATGGAAAATAAGATGCTTTTTACAATGTTAATAATCTTATTTATTATTTATTTTTTCTTATTAAAAATATTCAATTTTTTTTTTAGTAAATTAAATTAATATAATTGACAAATGTGAAAAATCACTTTTTTTTATTTTACAAACTTTCAGATTAAATAAATGAAGATAATGTAAACATTGGAATAAGATTTAATTTTAATGAATATACTAATTTATCTATCATTTAATAATCTTATTTTATAATGTTTTATGTAATAAATATTTATCATTCATTCATTTAAAAGGAAATTATGCTTTGATTAAATGTTTTGGAATTTATTAAATGATGTGACTCGTTAAATTAAAAATGGCTATATAATATTTACTTTTTGTAATAATCATTTTAATTTTGTAATATCTTAATAATTAAATTTTGTATATAATACAAACATTTTCAATACTTTTAAATATTTAATATACTCTAAAATATTTGTTTTTAAAATAATTTTACGTTCTAAGTATGTAATGAACAAAACATTGACATAGAAATAAAAAAAGTTTGATTTTCATATATAATATCATTTAATTTACGTCGTATAATTAAATGAAACTTTTTTATTAAAAAATATGTAATAAAAATATTGTAAAATCAATATTTTAAAATGTAAATCTTTTGAAGTGACAGCCTATTAAATACAGGTTACAAGTTAGTATTCATGCAATTTATATCAAAAATATTTATTTACTGTAAACTTTGTACTGTATTGTACCACATAATATACGAACCCATAAAATATTAATTGAATATTAAAATATATAAATGAAAGACGTAAAAACAAATCATCAAAACAAACAGTAATAAAAGTGAATACCGAGTTACTCCGCTATAATTTAAAGTAGGATGTGAAAACGAAATAAAAACGACATAAAAATGCTATTTAAGATTTAAAAAAACAACAAATAACTACGAGTTTATTCTTTGTATACGAAAAGTACTCTAATTGCATTCTAATTTAATTACAAGGGAACATTGGATATTTGGCGCCCGATTCATATGTAACCCTACATACTCCTGGGACAGAATATTGCCATGTTACCTCTTCTCCAACGCATGCGTAGATCTGTCGAAATATCGTCCGTCTCTTTCTCTCGAAGCGAGGTATTTCGAGTATCGACTCCTCTCTTTCAGTGTAAACTGTCGTAATGTCGTATTATCGGTCGTTATTGTCAAAGTTGGAATTTCAGAAATGTTTCATCGTAACGTGGAGTGTGATTTAGGGATCGGGAGACACGGATATGCAAGTGATTATGAATTTGTGTTTAATCATGGCTCGCAATTAAACAAATCGAGAAAGTCGTAGACCTTCGATGCGATTGCGCATGCAGGAACTTTCCATGCGTGTACTATAGAAATGGGTGTTTATATTTTCTGTAAATAATGGAATAAGTAGTTCGATGCGCGGCCGACCGGTTTCTCGACTTTAAAACAATGCACAAACTCATTCCACCCAGGAATCCAAAGGCACTCTAAGAAAATTCCTCTTGGCCACAAATTTTGCAATAGGCACTGCTTATCAATCAAATTTACACGTGTAGAGTTATTAGTAAGCAGCGGTGCATTGAAAAATGGCCGCCGAACAAACTGAAATACTGCCAACGTCGCCATCGGAGAAATCGCTAACAGGTAGTCAAATTTCCGAAAGTGAGAACTCGAATTCCAACAGTTACTCCATCAGGGAGGACAAGTGGCCTGACCTGGTGGTTTCGAGGCCCCGGAAGTTGGACGCCTGGTGGACACCTCGACGTGAGTAGAAGCTGCATTATTCAATTTTGAATCATCTTGTTATTGTTTTGACGCGTGGAATGTGTGTGCATGCATCGGTGATATTACACCACCACCGTGGGTGTGCGCACACGCACACAAGTGCATTAGAGCGGCAAAATTGAAATGTCAATTTACTTGGTTTCTAGAACACAGAATTCGTGTAGCTTTTAAGCATTTTGTAATTAACAAGTCAAATTGCTCTTTCTGTAGTACGTCGCAAAAAAAAATTAATTTAAATTTCATTGAAAGTTTTATTAACTTTACACTGTTTAAATAAAATAATTAAAAATAATCAAACGTAATATGAATTACAATATTTAAATTGTTGTGAAATTTATCAACTTAATAATGAACCATAAACAAAATTATTTGGTGTTTAAATGTACGTCGACTCATTCTTTGTTTGGTTTTGCTCATAAACATTTTTATTTGATACCTCATAATTAGTATAAAGAACAGATAATTTAAATCTTAAATGTAAAATACATTATAATGAATTCTAAATAGTGTTCAGGTCATATAAAAAAAAGATTCAGATTCCGTAATTTAACTCGGTTATTTTATTTTTACTTGCTACATGAGTAAAATATTTAATACATATATTTAAAATGTACATGTACAAGATATATAAAATAGTTTTTCATATATAGAAGTCAATGTAAGAATGACATACAATATAAAATTAATTTTATCTAAATTTATTTTAAGAATATAAATTAATAACCAATAATTATTATTTATGTAATATTTTGTAGTATTTTAATGATTAAATAGATTTATTTTCTTATTATTGACAATGTATTATTTTATAATTTTTTCACAAATGTATATTAAAAAATGTTAATTACATTTATTTACAAAATTAGCATAACTGCAAGTTAATAAAAATAAATATTATTGTATTTTTGTTACTGAAATTTAATAACGAAATTGATGTACTAGGTTTTTCTCAAAATGAATCAGAATAAAAAATACTTTAGACCCACAATAAAAAATATACAAGAATGGAAACTCCCTTTTTCATATTCAAAAATGATAAAATTAAATTCCCATTTTATGAACTCACAAAAATTCTTTCGGAAATATGAATTGATTGAAAATAATAAAACGATATTTTGTTTTATTACAATTGAATTTCTTTTTTTAGTTTTTTGAAAAATTAATATAAACGATATCAAATATTTATATTCCATATGGGTTTTAGAGCCTGTTTCTGGATGGATACAATTTTTTCATATAAAATAAAAATTACATTTTGTAATTATACTATAAAATAAAATTTACTCCTTAAATACGTAAATAAGTTGTCAAAGAAGTACATTCAGCGATTGAATATTTATATGAGATCATAATAATAATACGAAGGTGCTCAAGAGTTTAAATTGCTTATTGAAATGTTGAAATAAAATTTGTTTTCATAACAGCTTATAAAAAATACAAGCTAACAAGAAAACTTTTTAAGCACTATTAGTTTTTTTAATTGCATAATTTATTTAGGAAATTTCATAATAGCTTAATAAAGATTATTTTCAAATAATCTAATTTATATTTTCTTTAATTTAATTATATTATTTTGTGAAGTATCACACGTTAAGTATTATTTTTTCAACTCGAAGTAACTTTATTAACTCTGTAATGGTTTCATTTAGTATTCTAATAGTATTCCTATACATCTTTATCCATTTATTGAAGTGATATTATGAAAAAAAAAGAATTTAATTATATTCCATGAATAAACTGTAAAATTAGAATGGTAAGCTGTAAATATATTTATACAATTATCCTACAATCTATTGTAAATAGGTTAAGATGTTTAGTTTAATATATGTTAATATATCTTTTAAAAATGTATATTGGATAAATTAAAAATATACTGTTTAATTATTGATTCATGCAGATCATTTAATTTAAAATTTTTAACTTGTCAGCTTAAAGCTGAGTATTAAAAATTGTAGTGAATTTAATTATAAAACATTCAAAAATATATTTAATTTAAATGAAACGTTCAAGTTCATACACGTATTTACACGAAACAATAAAATAGCAGTAATTTATATAGGTTTAGATCGGTAATCATAGCCAATTATAGAGTTTTCGAGTATATCCTCAATTACCTTTTATCTTTCTAAAGTAGAGGGATATTTAATCCACATTCAATTGATGATACAGGATAAGCAATTTGGAGCAATTTCTATTACAAATGTTTTATGGATGAAAAGCCACACATACTTATTTTAATCGTAAGTTAATTTAAAGTATTGGATTGAGTATTTCTATTGGAAAGTTAAACAGTTCATGCCGAGAGTTTTATTGAATAAGAACGTTAATTTTGCTAACTAAAAATATACAAGCAAGCGATTCTATTAAATTAATGTAAAACAAATTAAGTGATTTATAACCAAGCATTTATATAGTAATATTAAGGTTATTAAAATGACTAATTATTTCATATATGTAGATATTATACTAATTTTTCTAACTACTAATGATGGACGTACCATGAAAAATATAATAATTATTGACAATAATTTTCAATTATCAGATACGATTAAAAATTTAGAAAAAATTAACTTAACTTAATTTGTCTCTGAGAAAATACGAAATATCCTGTTTAATTGTACAATGTAAGACTATTCAAATGTCATTATATTTATATATATTATTTAATATATAAAATTGTTGATATATAATATGTTGATTTCTACTTTCACTTACTAATAGTACATCAAGAAATATGTATGTATAATTCATTAAATATATTTTATGGATTTTCAAACAATTGTTAGAAATGAATAACAATTTAAAATTAAAACAATATTAAATCTTACTATTATATTAAAAGATAAATATGTTTCTCAAATCCTCATTGAATTATTACCGAAAAATATTTTTCATTGAATAATTATTAAATTTTGCTTTCAATATTTTAGTTGTACTGTGTATTATCATTATGCACTTCAATTCATAAAAGTATAATTATTCACTTCATATTATTCGAAAGATTTTGTATTATAAAAGATTAATATTCAAGTTGTCTCAAGTAAGTCCACTTGTTTTAAAACATTGTTATACATTTATACTAAACGTAAGCTCAACAACTTTAAGAATGATTCAATATTTGCTAATTTCTTTTAATACTTACAGTTATATGAAAGCGTGTATCACTTTCATAAATTTATTATGATGCAATAATATAAATTATCGTTAAAGTAACTTGTTTATGAGCTTATTGATATAAAAAAATTATGCTTGTCTCTATTTATATAAAATATAAAATGTATTATAATAGTCGATGAATTATAGCTGAAATGCGTATTATAATTTTTAATGGTTATAAATAATTCTTTATTACCGAATAAAGCATGAAATTAGTAATTGTAATTGTTTTAAAAATCACATACAAAAATTATAATTTTTATTCTTTTTAATTTTGTCAATTCTTGTTTAAATTTAGTACTATGAGGTTTTAATCCCAGTAAATATTTTTTCATTGTATAATTAAATATCTAGAATTTTTAAAATTGAACTAATTACTTTATTATTTTAACTTCTATACCTTCAAGTACTTGATTAATATGTATCAAAACAAGATACTACCTGCTGTTAGTTAATAAAATAATTATTCTAACAAATGTACATGTCATGTACATTTCGATGTGTATGTAAAAAAATAAATTATAATAATCAGTCATTTTCAAAAGGTTTTTTCTGATTCAAAATCTATGTTGGATTCGTAACAAATGTTAAAACTTAAAAAAATATTGAGTAATTTTTTAATTCAA
The DNA here is from genome assembly GCA_018907245.1 of Eupristina koningsbergeri. NCBI lineage: Eukaryota > Metazoa > Arthropoda > Insecta > Hymenoptera > Agaonidae > Eupristina > Eupristina koningsbergeri. The sequence continues at coordinate 123,039 of JACCHV010002889.1, read as the reverse complement.
TTTTTTGAGTTTAACCATATTTAGTCGTACCTTAAATTAATAATCAATTAATTTTTATTTTAAATATCTTAATTCGAATTACGCAATGAAAGTTTTATTAGATTGTAAAATTCATATTGTAAGCTTATAACTAATATTGTTAAATTCTTGTATATAAAGAAGCCATATTTCTGTAGATGAAAAAATAATAATGTAAATTTTTTCATATTTTGTTTGAGTTGACTTTTAGAGATTAATTTTAAATTAAATTTAAATTTAAGTTATACATATTATTACGTTCTAATGTATGGACGTTAGTTTCTTCTGTTTAGAGTCTCTACTTTCGTATATGAACTGAAATTGATGAATATTTCAACTTAGTGAGGTTTAAAATAAAATTTTTAATAAATATTTTTCTTAGTTGTGGTTTATTAACTTAATTATTGTGTACAGTTTTATACTAAATGGTTTCTTCAGTGGTTTTCCGCTCCATTACACTTTGATTTACTTAAGATTAGTTATAATAAAATTTTAGTACCTTTGGAATCCACTAGTTTGTAATTCCTTACAATGAAATCTTGACAACTTTGGTATCCACTTGTTTGATTCAGGTTATGAACAACCACATCGACACTTACCTCTTTTATATTAAAAATTGAACGGATGGGTTATATTTGTATATATTATAGATGAGAATTTTTATGATTTTTTTTTTAATTTTATAGAGTGTATTCAAAAAATATTTTAAGAATATGTGCTATAATAATCCAAAGTCGATTAATAGATGTGAATCAAAACAAATTCGATTCGCGACACTCAATATATATATATATATACATGTTTTATCTGTAAAGTAAATGCAATTTATTATTTTAAGTTACGAATTCGTCGTAGCGATTTCGAAGAAGTTTTGAAAATTTGTGGGAGAGTTTTTCTGTTTGTTCCTTTTTTTTCGATCATTAAGAGTAGCAGAATTTTTCTTTGCGCAAAGCGTGTTTTCAATTTTGTTACATGCTATGATCGAGTGAATGTTGTAAAATACTTATGCATTAAAAATTTGTTTGTGGTTTAGTAAAATACTGTAAAGACTTTTAAATATTTAAAAAGTCTTTAAGAATAAAACGCCATGTAAATCGTAATTAAAAATATTGTATGCGACTTTTAAAGAGTTCACATATAAGCCCGATTCTCAATACTCAAAATAGTCCAAATCGATTCTAAGGCCAAAAGCGTGCCCAAAAAATTTTAAATTCATAACATCATTTAAGAATAAGGGTAATCAGTAACACCTTGAATTTATCAAAGTTTACATACACTTACTTTTTTAACATTTAATCTTTTTTAAAAATCTTCAGTGTTTTTTTCCAAATCGCACATCAAACTTTATCTTATAACGCCATTTCTCTAGACGGTACATCGCGCCGCATACAAGATTGGAAATTTGCTTCGCGCGAAATCTAATACTGTCACTCCTAATAATTTAAAAGAAAGAGACAAATAAAAAAAACTCCCCCACGCATGTTAAGATCTCCCCCAAATCGTTACGATCAATAGCGAATTCAAAAATAATAAATTGGATTTACTTTCCGGGCAAATCATGTACATTTATAACTTTATTATGAAGTCCCATATAATCTTACACAACCATGTAAAAACTTGTACATATCTAATTTTATAAAAATGAATATAAAAACACGAAGATATTTATTTTTTTCAACGCTTGACAAAATTTTAATTAATAAATAAACAAATTAATTGTTTAATTAATCAATATATCAATTAGTTTGTCTATTAAACTATAATTATCATATTGAATAAATTCAAAATTAAATAAAATTAATAATATTAAAAATCTTAAGAATCCTTCGTCAGTTATTTGATACGTTGATTAGTTGTGTAGTCATGAAGTTTAGATTACTAAATTTGGTTATAAAAAAAAAATCTCGACAACAAAGTTAGTTTTATGACCCTTTTCTTCTTTAATTGATCTTTCCTAACCACTGACTCTGTGAACAATAATTATCATAAAGTACAAACGTTAGCGTTATTTGTATAAAAATAAGAATACGTTCCGTACGTGGCCTAACGAAATTATTACATGTAAATATATTTTGTAATAAATTTATCTCACTTTATTTTATAAATCTTTTTTGTATTATAAAGAAAAAAATTTAAGCATCTATGATTTAGTTCTAATTATATAATTGTTAATTATAATCACGTTTACTTACTCTTTCGAGGCCATGTGTATTAAAAAAGTTAAACCAGATATTTTTTTATATCATCTTTTAAAAAACCTCTCTCATATTTTTTAGATTGACAGCTTTCTGAAAACTCTTTCGATCTCCGATTTTAGATAAATAGGGCTGGAAATAAAATTTATGGAAAATTTTTCCGTGCAGATTTATGCCGATCAGGTAAATCGATAATTCAATGTTACTCTTTTTTACTATTTTATAATTGTCCACTATTTCATTCAATTTTATGACGACGTGGCTACCCTCTTTGATTTATAAATATGATTTTTAGTATTGGCATAATTTATAAGTATTTTCGTTAATCAGAATAATAATATTAGCAATCTTATAATTTCAATATGATAAAAATTAAATTACTTTTAAAGTTTATAGAAAGGTTATTAAAAAAGTAATGGAAAATTTTTTTTCAATTATTTTATCACTTCAATTTTCATATTCCTTGATTTTTTATATTGATAGATGTCTCGAAAATATATTTATATATTATTAATTGTTGAATTCGATATATTTTGATGAAATATTTAGTCTATTATGAGTAAATAAAAACGTAAAACGTAATCTAATATGGTAGAAAAATTTAAATAAAAAATAAAATGACATGTAGAGTTGGTATCAAATTTTATTATAAAATTAATAAAAATAAAGCAATATTTCATTAATGTTAAATATTACTTTTGATACCCCTTCTTTTAATAAAATAATAGTTTAAAATAAATTAAATATGATAAATAAAAAATTTTTATCTGACTAATACTTTAGGTTTTTGATTCGCATTATTCTTTTTAATATTTTGTGTATAAAATAAAAGGTAATAAGCATTGCTTGAAAATTCCTAAGTTTCGGCTAAAAAATAACAGTGAGTGGAAGTTTTGCTTTATTGGCAAAATAAAATTAATAACGTAATTTTTTCCAATAAAAAAAGTGATAACAGTTATTTAAATCATTTTATGGATATGACATTGAGTCTGCGATCCAATCATTTTAGTAGTGTCAGTTTTTTACCGTCGATAAGATTAAAAGAGAATTGCTGAAGAAGCTGAAAATCCTATCGAAAAATTATTCAAACATGCTTCAAAGATTTGCAAAATACTAACACAAGTGTATTATTTTTAAGAAAAATGAATTTAAAATGGGCGTGATATTGATGTTGATGAAAATATACTTATATAATTTATACGAGTTTTATGAAAAATAAAAACTTTTAGCTTACACCTAAATTTACGTACCTGAAGTTTGTAATGTTCTGAACTTAAAAAGAAATTTTTGTTCCTTAAGTCTTAAAATACATTTCTGTTATCAATATAATAGCGAAGAAAATTTAAAAATTTTGATTATAGAAAAATTATTTACTCTTAAAAGTTATCCTTATCAAGAGGTGAACTTTCAAAAAATAAAACAATAGATGAAAAAATATAAATAATATGAATAACTATATATATCAAATCATGTAGTCGTAATCTGTATTTAATTATTAATCGAATAATTGTGGACAACATCAAAAAATTGCAACTTAAAGCATATTTTCATTGTTCGTGAAACAGAGTTGCGCACTTTATGTCACTCGCTGTTATATACAAGGTAAACTTACAAGTCATCGTTGTAACTCAACATCGAGTATCACTAAATGGTGGTTATAGATTTAGAATGTACAAATACATGTTTTTGATACTTAATGACTAAAAAAGGAGTACTAGTGACTCGTTCCTATATTTATTATCTCGACGTGCATTAACCTCGAAAGGTTGCAATATTCTCTCTATTGTCTACCTTGATATTATTTTCTAGGTCGATTATCGATGGTTATTCCAACACATATTTACAAAATAAGTTACTGTATATATATATATACATGTATATAAAGTTATATGAACACAAGTTTTTCAAAAATAAAAAAATTCTCTTTTTTTATTATTGTATTATATTGTTAAGATATACTTTTTTATTATAATTACTGTTATTTATTGATATATAGTTTTGATGAAAAAAATAATACGTTATATTGTGTTAAAAATTTTTTTTTTTTCGATTCTGTTATATTTTTTTTATTTTGCCCTCTGATAGAAGTGATGTTTAAAGGAAAAATCGATTTTTTTAAAATCTTTTCTTAAATATTTTACGATTTTATTTATAAGAGAAATATATTATATGTTTTTAAAAGAAAAATTTTTTGTCACAGTTTATTTTTTAATGAAACTTATAACTTTACAAATTTCAAATACATTAATATTTTGAGAACTCTTTTAATTTATACCACAGAAAAATCTCACTTTCTAAAATTACATATTCTTCTTCTTTTTTTAAATTTGTAAGCAAAAATTCCATTTGATATAGAATTTACTATTTTGTTATTAGTCGTTGTTTATTATGAAAATTGAAAAAATTAAATCACTACGAAATAGAATATTTTTCTTAAGTAATCCAATAAGCGATTTCTTTCTTTTTTTTATTTCTTGTATAAAACGTTTAGCTTCAATTTTTCAACCTTGTGCATGCAACTTTCCATACTAAAGGATCATGATCAATATTGTTAATACATATTATTATTACTTTCATAAAATGAATATATAAGGAATACAATGAATTATTATTTTTAATATTGATTTTAATTGCATGGAAAATTTGTATAATTATACAATAAACTTCAATATGTACTTCATGAAAAATATATATATGAAAAGTAAATAATTGAAATATTCTATAATGTTAAAATATTGATTTTTTCTTCAATATAGAAAAATGCTTAATTACTTATTTAAGCAAGATCTTTGTTTTTCTACCAATATCGTTTATGTAAAATAAAAGAACTTTAAAACTCTTTATCTTTTTATATTAATTATATTTCCTTATTTTATAAATAAAATATTTCGCGTTCACTAACTTATTATTGTGCGGTTTGTTTAAGTTTTGTTGGGATCTAAATTCCTCAACAAATTCCTTGAAAACTACTATACTGCTTTGTCATACTCGAATCTACATGCGAAGTCCTTTTCCTTTTTTCATGATTTGTTCGCCAATAAGTATTTTCTCGTATGAGTTTCACCACAGAACGATGTAGTAGTTGTCAGAATAAAATTCCTAGGGAGATTTCATATTTCATATAAAATTTTATGGGTTTTTTGGTAAAATTAATTATTTCCTGAACAAGAACTAATTTTTTTATTCTGGGTTCTTTTTGAAATATGACAGTTTTCGTAAATTGATATACATTATTTTATTAATAGCATTTTTAGTCAATTAATCATAACTTAATGAGTAATAAATAAAAATACCGAATAATAAAATTATTTATAATTTTTATACCCATTGTAAATAATTATTAAGTCTTATCAAGTTTTTATAATTTGTAAAAAGTATTTAAATTAATTTCTACATATAATATATGAACATAAAAATGTTTAATAAATTTTAAAAAGTATTATAAATTTTATGTAAAGTTTATTATTTGCAAAGCATCATTATTTATTTATTTCTATATGTATAAATTACTACTTGTATACATATAAAAATCATTTTTATTTTTATTAAAATATATGTATAAAAACAGAAAATTATAATATTAGTTACACAAGAAATTATTTAGGTATATATTTAGAATTAAATAAACTTTTATAAATGTATACTAAAGTTTATTAATCCAATGGTAATTTTAAGTATTTTACCATATGAAAATGAAAGATTATATGTTATTATATATTGTTTTACAACATAGTTATTTAAGTAGCGTAAGTTTTTTCATTAAAATTCGTTGCACTTGTAAATATTTTTCACTATTTAATATTTTAATAATCATAAACATATTACAATTAATCTAATCTAATAACTTTAATTTCATACTACGATAACAATTTGAAAATCAATTGACTATGAATTAGTCAAGGTGCAGGTTACCCCAAGTCTCATGTGTATGACCTTGTGTTGTCACGATTTCGTTTTTACCGACTGCTGCTTTCTATTATACGATATTAAGAAATGGCGGCAGCACTCTGCAATCCTTCCAAAACTGGATGAAATATGTACATGAACCTCGAACCCCACTCCTGTATTTCTAAATAGATATTGATTAACGTAGGTGGAGACAATGTCGGTTGAAAATCGATATGCGTGAGCACCGGTATTGCTCATGTCATGTAGACTGATGTTTTCACGCGAAGGCATCATATTTTTATTTCAGTTTATAAAAGAATACGTAGAATTGTACTTGACCTCTCGGTGTTGTTAAAAAGTGAACCTAGTTTTCAGAATGTAAAAAAAATTTTTGAACCAAGCGTCAAACAATTTGATCTTCTGATATTATTTCAGAAGTTACTGCGAAATTTATCTTCGTATTACTTCATTCGGTTTTATCTCTTTTACGCACTAAAAGAAGTTGAAACCTTCAAACAGTGATGTAGTGTTGCCAGTTGCATGCGTAATTACATTTTCGATAATCGAACGCAAAGGAGAATATTTGCAACCAAAAGTATAAAAGTTGTGGAAATGATTATAAAATTCTTATGGACAAACTGAAACAAGGCTACAAGTTGGTAGCAATAAACCAAAAATCATAGGAATATTGGAATACCTTGCAAGTTGCAGAACAACTAGGTGATCGATCCAATTTATTCGTCAAGGCTTTTTATTCCGTGCTTTAGACATAAATGTATCAACACACACAGACAATTAGTTAACATTCTTATCGGAAGTTGATAACAAAATCTTCGCAAATATGTTGGACCAGGACATGGCTGGTGCCCAGGACACCATTTATCTTTGTAACTTCCGTGTGTCAGTAGACGGTGAATGGCTCTGCCTGAAGGAGTTACAAGATGTCGAATTTATGCCCGAGTCGATGCAACGGTCACCCTCGCCGCCCTTAGCAATAAGTGGTATACAGTGTGATCTGCAACAACTTGATGATGATGCGCCAGATTTTTGCGATATTCTTGCATCACCTATACAGCACATCTCTTGTTTGTATTTGTATAAATGATGCACACTTTCACATTACATATTATTTTCATTAAAACACACGATAGATTACGTGAATTTTAAGTTGTTAAACGATTTTAGATTGATTTTTTTTTTAATATTTGTTGTTTTTATTAATTTTAGAATTTTCGGTCTTGCAAAGTAACGTTCATAGACTTACATTAACAATTACATTGATTCACACAAATTATAAACAATAAATCAAAATTTATCCCAAGTACACAGATATTCGAATAATACAATTTTATTTTCATAAATAAACAACTGCAGTTTGAATGTTTATATTAAAATGCCTCTAAAAATTCATTGTGTTAATATTCAATTGCTTGTTAAAATTTATATGAAATAAAGAAATTTACATTATAGTAAACAAATCAATAAGAAAAAAAACTATATAGTTGATTACATAATAATATTATATTAATTTCAATTTTTTAATTCTATTAAAAAAATGTCAATTTTTTTATTATAAATATAATCATTAAAACCAATAATATTTGTAAAATTATTCCTGATTTTGTTTTGCATAATACTTGGTGAAGAATTCAATGTCAACACATTAGCTAACCTTACTTAATGAGATTATTAGTTTCGATACAAATAAATTGAAATATTAAAAAAGTATTTTAAATTTTATCACTAACACATTTATGAATTTTTTGAATATTTTATTCTTCTATTTCATAATAAAAATTTTATTTGTACTCTTAAATAATTTGTTTTGAAAAATTTGATAAATTATACAAAATTGACCAAACACTTTAATGTTTTTACAGTGATACTCTTCAAATATTGGTTGCGTTCGTATGACTGTGTACATGAAAGCTATCGTTATATTTTTGTTTTTTAATTTCAAATTTAATTTGAATAAAAAAAGATCAATAGTTGTGATAAATATTGTATAATTAAGTATTAACAAATAAATATATATATATAACTGCAAAAGTTGAAAATTTATCTTTTAGCGCGCGATCCTGTAATTATTGAGCGGAGCAACCTGGTGAACATTTCAAAATTAATTGTAAAGGAACTAATTGAAACTTCTTTAAAATATGGACGTATGCTCGATTCCGATCACATGCCTTTACAGCATTTTTTTATTGTTCTTGAACACGTACTCAGACATGGTTTACGTCCGAAGAAGGTAAAAAAGAAATCAATAAAACTATTACTTCTTTGAAAGTGCTTTTGTAAAATATTATTGCCAATATTTTAGGGATTACTGGGTCCCAAAAAGGAATTATGGGATATACTTCAATTGGTCGAAAAATATTGTCCAGATGCACATGATATGACCGCAAGTATTCGCGATTTACCTACAGTTAGGTATGCTCATTCATTATTTTTATATAATATTTTAATCATAATTTAGTATTCATTTCACGAATTATACCTTTATATATTTTGTTAGTTTATAATATTTTTCTATTAATTTTTAAAAAAAAAATTTGAACTTTCTTACAAGTATTGAAAACATCACAAATTTAAATATTAATTTTAATCATAAATGTCACTGGATTTTAATGAGAGAATAAATTATGATTTTAATTAATAAAATTATTATTATGATTAAAGCTTTAGTTATCAATTTAATTATCAATTTTATAGAACAGCAATGGGTAGAGCCCGAGCTTGGTTAAGAATGGCATTAATGCAAAAGAAACTTGCTGATTATCTAAAAGTTCTAATAGATCATAAAGATGAAATGCTTTCTGAATATTTCGAACCTGATGCTTTAATGATGAGTGAGGAGGCAATCGTTGTAATGGGTCTGCTAGTTGGACTTAATGTGATTGATTGTAATTTTTGTGTTAAGGTTAGTCTTATTTCTTAAACATCAAACCCAAATGTATTGAACAGGAAATACCATGATTTTTAAATTCGGTTTTTATATAAGGGATTGTGTATTTAATTAGAAATTATATCCATTAGGAAGAAGATCTGGATTGCCAACAAGGCGTGATAGATTTTTCGCTCTACCTTAGAAATAGTAATCGTATCCCCGGCGAATCACCAGAAGATGAATTAGATAATGATAATATGACCACTGTGCTGGACCAAAAAAATTATATAGAAGAGCTTAATAGACATTTAAAGTAATTCATTTACTATTAAATTTATTTGGTGTTAATTACTAGTTGCATAAAATACGTTATAATTTTTTAGTGCAACAGTTCAAAATCTGCAAGCGAAAGTTGAATCTCTTACAACAACAAATGCCTTGATGAAGGAAGACTTGTCGATATCAAAGAATAATATTCTTTCTCTTCATTATGAAAATCAACAATTAAAAAAAGAATTAGGAATAGAAGTTAATGATTCATACGAGGTATTTTTATTTAAAAAATTTCTTTAAGATATGTAATTTTTTTAAAGGTAATCATTACCATATTCCTTAGAATGGAAAAGCACCTTTAAAAATAACGGAAACAACACAGGAAAATGAAGAATTAAGGGCTAGATTAGAAACGCAAAAGAGGTTAAGGAATGATGCGGAGAAGGAATTAGAATTACAGGTTTATAAAATAATATATACAATAGTGTAATTTTTCTAATAAAATTAAAATCTATAATAATATATTATTCATTAATAGCTTAGTATGAAATCTGAAATGGAAGTAGCCATGAAATTGTTAGAAAAAGATATTCACGAAAAACAAGATACAATAATATCTTTGAGGCGACAGCTTGATGACATTAAGCAAATCAACCTGGAAATGTACAAAAAATTACAGGTGAATATTAGCTTCCAGGAAATTTTATATATTAGTAATAATTATATGTATTTTTTTAAAAATGTAATTATTTTTTTTTTTATTTTTACAATATTATTACAGAAACATTTATTTGTTGGTATGAAAATATTTGTATACGATTAATAATATTTAACCATAATACAATTGCATACAAAAATATATTTATAAATAGAAACTTTTTAAATTGTATATAAATAATTAATAGTTTCATTATCAATATTATCTTTTTATTTTATATTTCAAAAAAGATATCTAACTGTAAATTACTAGACATGAAAAGAAAAAATGTATGTTTCTCTGAATATAAAAATTACTAACTCATTTTATTTTAAAATTGACCAAAGTTGGACAACTATTTGATAAAACAATGTTGTCTTTTTAATAATATCACTTTTCCTTTCAAATAGCTTAATCCAAAAAAAAGTGATTACGTGGATTACCATCCATTAATTTATTTTCATGATCCATCTATTTTACTTAATTTGCTTCTCCACTGACAGTATTTGCTGTACATTTGACTTGTAGGAATGCGAACAAGAATTAACACAGAAAGGCGAAATGGTCAGCAGGCTTCATGCGAAAACTAATCAAATAGGAAAGTTGCTGAATAATCTTGAAAAATTCAACCATTTTGTTAAGGATACGGAACCTATTCGCAGTCCAACATCGACTGCAAGTAATTTCAAGGGAATTCAAAGTAGATATGGCCCGACGACCTCAAGAGTAGCGATGTCTCCTTTGCGCCCCAGATCTATCTGCGACTCCTCGGAAATACGAAAACTATCTAACGAGTTTCAAATGAAAAAATCGGTTGTAACACCTTCGACAGATCCGTCAACTGTACCTAGTTCGATGGTTGAAGAATCGTTAGAGAATAGAGATCTAGCCACGACGGGCAATTAGAGCTTTTACAAGTTCGATTTATATAATTTGTTGCTCTTATTTGTTATTAAATTTATTTATTAAACGTAATGCTTGACTATTCATTGTAGTAGTTGAAGAAGAGGCATTGAAATTGTAATAATTATTTCCTACAAGGATGGTTGAGGCAGTGTTCTTTATTTTCATTTTTGTGCTTTTTTGTAACATAAAAATGGTAAACAATTTTAGGCTTCAATTATATAATGCCAGTTTTAAATTTGATTCCCAATCAATTATTTTGTTTATGTAATTGAATTATTGATAATATTTATCACTTATTCTATTTTTTTCATTTTAAAGTGCACCATGTACAAATATATGCAGTTTGAGCAGTACAATATACGTACAGTATAATAAGAAATGAGAGAAGCAGTTAATATTTATGTTTTTGTAATGATGCATTTATGTCTGATGTATTTTAGTCAGATGTATTTTACATTTTTCTAATCATCTAGTTTTTAAGTTATTAATTTTCAGACATTGTGGCACAATTTATTTAAATATCATTAAAAGAGTATGTTATTGTGATGATTTTCAGGAATGTGAGAGCTCTCTTAGGCATAAAACTGAATTGATAGCAAAATTGGAAGCGAAAACGTTTTCAATGACTGATACTATTCAGAGAATGGATGAAAAGTATGTGTTATTTGCTTTAAAAATGTATTCTAGTCACTAAATTTTAAACAATAATAAATTGGAAATAGAAATTAAATAAGTTTGATCATCGATAAATTTATGTTTAAATTAATTTGATACAAATTACGTATTATCATCGAAAATTTTAGAATGTAATGTGGTAATATTAAAATTGTAATGTATTAAGTTTTAGAAACTTTTTACTACCTTTCTCAAGAATCTCGAATAAACCCTTAGAGCATTATTCTAATGTAATATATATGTGTAAAGAGTAATTTATTGTTTTCAAAGTATTGTAAACGATAAGATATTTATTTAGCGATAGTTTTATGATGTTAAAGCTTTATTAAAATAGATAATGATGCATAAGTTAATATGAACTTATCATACATGACTTTAATTAAATTTATAAGTTAATTATATATCAAAGAACTGTCATTGTAATGAATACATGACACGTTGACTGCTTATGTACGGTTACAATAATAAATACATAAAGATACCAAGCAATTGTTTATTTATTTATAAAATGATCCACTAAATTCTGTTATTTAAAAAATTTTAATTTTATTTTTTATTTTTTTTTAGCACGATTATTAATTATATATATATATTTTAAAAATAGACTTTACTTTTATTCCTTATTATTTGATTACCTTTTAATTTAATTTTGTCTAAAAAAAATCTACCTTCAATTTAAAAAAAAAATTTTTTAATAAAAAAGTTTTATTTGTTTATTTTAAAATTTCATGCGTGCATAAGAGACCAAAAATGAACGTACACACTTGAAACATCTGTACCATGAATTATGATGATGTGAAGTACATATCTACTACGGGTACTTAATGCTTAAATACAAAGTTTGCTTTTAGAGGGTACTCGTAACATGTGTACATATATTACTTCAGCAAGTCTATATATACAATACAGTTAACAATGCTTATACTTAGTTTTAAAATAATTCTATTGTGAATGACGAGAGTTATTGGTTTTATTATTCAATTTATTTCAGAAATATTTTATACATTGTTGGTCATAACTAATTTAACTTTTTAAGCATCTGTTTCATTTGTAGAAGGGAAATGTATGAGTTTTGAATTATGAAATTATTTTGAATCTAAATGTTACGTAGTATAAAAATTATATTATTGTGCTCTCTTCAAGAAGATTTATTAAATCAAAAATATATAATCCTTTATTTATAACGCAAACTTTTCTTGCAAAATGAATATCATATTAATTCTATATTATCTGATCTTTATGAAAAAAATATCGCTATGTTAACTTTAAAAAATATATCAATAAAATTTTAAATTGTTTATAAAAAAAATTATGGCATAAGCTATTTGTTTTGCGTTGCAGATGATCAAATTAATTTATAGGGCGAATTAATTATTACTTCATGAACTGAGATATTCTTGAGAGAATATATATCTGATATAATAAACTAATTACGTGAATTTATTGATCTTATCCTAGTAAATATATATTACTTCAATAAAATTATAAATTCTTTCAATGTTTTTTTTCTTTCGGTTCACGATTATAACAAGTTTTTAATAATTATTGTATATAATTTTAATAAATTTCTATATATTTTTTAGACATAAAGGAATATATTAAATTTTATTTTCTTTTTTAGCTGCATACATGATGTATTATGTATATGGATTGTATAAATCGATAATAATATTTTCATTTGCACCTTTCAACCAAAAGAAATATTTGCATACATCATATTTCAATTTTAACTCTACAAATACAAATAGTTAAATATTTTTAAAAATCAAGAGAAAATTAAAAATCTTATTACAGTTTTTTGGATCGTAAAATATAAAGTTTTAATCTTTTGAATGCATGAAATTTAGAAAGAAATATGTTCTGCTATTAATAAAAAATTAAATAGTAAACAAAGATCTGATTAAAATAGTTAAAATAATAATATTAGAATATATTATTGAGTGAATATTTAATTCCCAAGTAATTTACATAAACTAAATAAAAAAAAAATTAGTTAAGTGAATTATCAAGTACATTTTTACCGTCAAATAGCTTTTCTTCATATTTTAAATAATTTTATTATTTAACTTAAAGTCAGTGATGATAGTTTTTTTAGACTTTAGATTTAACCATACATAATTGGATCGATAACATTATTATCTTAAACTAATTATTTTATTTTATCAAATAAAAAATACCTCTTTACACATACATATAATTACAAAATTTAAAAAAAAGAGAGAACTGAGAAAACTTTTTATCTAATTTGAGAATAGTTTCTACATGACTGAACGTAGAGCCTTATATTGATCAAACTTACTTCATTTCTGAACATTTTGAAACAACTAACGAATGAATTAGTAACACTTTTAATAATTTAATCAGGTATAAAACGATAGAGGACGTAAGGTCGGGGGTTGAGGAGCGCGTAAGAGTTCTTGGTGCTGAGGCCGCGGAGAAGGAGGCAAGGGCTACGGGGATAGAAAGGGAGCTAAAGATCGAAAGGGAGTGGCGAACATCTCTCCAGGAGTCGTCGATCACCAGTGCGGAGAAAATTTCACAGCTCCATCAGGAGATCGAGGTGCTGAAGAAAGAATCGGAGGTAACTAAAGTACATTTTTAATAATCGTGTTGGAATTTACGATGTACCATGGTAGTGGTAATACATTATTTATTTTATTTTTTTATGAAAACACATTTGAAAGAATGCTTTAGTGGTGTAGGTTTTTTTTAGAAGATTGCACTATTTTCAATAACTTTGTAATATTAAATTTTACAAAATTGTTAATATTTATAGAAATATATAATAAAAAATTTTACATACATGTGTAAGGGTACTATATATAAATATATAACTTTTAAAAATTGAAATGCTTTTTACAATTATTAATGATACAGATAAAATAAAGCTTAGATATCACTTGAAAGATGTTCAAAAAAATTTCTCCTAATATCAACCTTGGTGATTTAAAATATTGTTATAATATTTCATCGTTATACGTTTATTTATATTAAATATTATTTTTTTTATATTTTAAAAAGTAAAAGTTTCAAGTTTATATAAATGTATTTCAACCATTATATTTTTATATATAATTAAAAAAAAAAATTATTTATGGAACAAAGTTCATAAGTTTACAAAACTATTAAAAGACACTTTAATAAAATACGTGACCTCGAATGAATTAATAACAAAAACTATAATTTAATTACTGTGACTTAAAACAAGAAAATTCAATCCATATTGTTTACATATTTAAAATATTTCAATATTTTCAATCGTCTAATATTAATTACTTATTCATTTAAACTATTACAAACTAAGTATACAATCGACGATGACAATCAGATGATAAAGAATAATTTGTGTTAAATTCAATTATGAAATGTTATTTTATTCAGCATTTATTTAACACGGAAATCTGCTTTGCTTAACAAATTTTTAATATGCAAATGTAAATTTGAATTTTTTATATTTCATATAAAGTATTGAAAAGTCATACATAGAAATTATTATGGAAATATGTAAATCAGAGATTTGTTAAAATTGTTAAATATTTATAAACTTTACTTTAGTTCTGGTATGATTATAGCGGGAATGTATAAAATATTAGTCATTCTGCTAGAAGTCTCTTCTGAAACATTTTCAAGCGAAATTGTTTTATACAAATCGGCGTGAAATAAAAGATTCATTATTTTAGGCACACTTTTGGTCTCAAAAAAAAAAAACAAAAAAAAAAAAAAACACATGTTCGATAAGCATTCACGGGTGAATAATTGCAAAATCAATGAGCGTCATAAGCGATCAATCGTTAAAAATAAATTCTCAAACGCCACAATAATATCCTCCTCAGAGGTACAAAAACTTGCAAGAGGAGCACTACGCCTTGAAGGAGATTTGTACGGAACAAGAGAAAACTTTGGAGGAGCTGGGCGCCCAGTTGAGCACTGCAAAATTGGCGGCGGCTGAGCTGCGGGAAAATCATCAGCCCCAAGTCCAGGAAGCTGAGACGCCGACCTGGGCCAACGACCGGATGGTCACTCAGTGCAAGGGCTGCAGTCGAGACTTCAACATCGCTCGTCGCAAGGTAATCAAACTTTTTAATTTACCCCCCGGATTCCGGGGAACTTCTCACTAATCGTTTACCAGTAATTATCTTGCTGCTCGCATTCAGAACTTCCATTTCAATTCGTGCACTTGCCGGAAGGGAAGTGGTGGCGAACTTAATTATGAAATAACGCGAGAAAATAATGAGTTGTCTTTATGTTCTCGAGACTTATTCTTTACTCCTGATTTTTTATAATTAAAATATTATCGCTCGAGAATAAAGGATTAATGTGTCGAGCTTTTCGCGATTCGACGATATTGCGCTCTTGACACTTTGACGTGTGATGAATTTGTGATTGTTTTTTTAGCTCTTGAGCAATCCTGACTTAAATAACTGGATAAATACTTTAAACTTATAACTTTTTCTACAAGAAAGTTTTTTTCAATCATGTCAACTCTCCAATTTCAAACTAAATTATAAATGTTAAATTTAAAGTCATAACTTTTATTCAGATTCACAGTATAATTAAAAAATATGTATTGTATTTTACAATGAGATAATACTTAATCAGAAAGGTGTCAAAATACATACAAACATAAGTGAGAAAAGTTATACATACATTTAAAATTGCATTAATAAAAGAAAAAGACCTGTACAACTTGTAAAATATTTCAACACAAACTTACACAAATAATTTAGCATTGTAGATTTAATTCTAGCAAACTATTTCTGAGACTACATTGTTGATTTACATTATAAATATTTTGTTTTAATATAAGATAAATTTATTTATTTGCAAAAATGTTTATCTTTTATATTTTATTGCAATAATTAATAAAGTTATTAACTTTTGTGTTTTTAAATAATAATATATATATATATATATATGTATATATATATATTAATTAAGAAAGTGATAATTGGTATTTTTGTAACACAATATTTAATTAAAAGCTAAGACAATAGACTTGAAAATTATTAATTACGTACAATAATGGTTTTAAAGTTTACAAAAACTTTTACAAAGACCTCAGTTAATACTTCAGTATTAAGTTGTGAAATTTTTTAATTTTTAACTGCAAATGTTTATGATGTCTTCAATTTTATATCCGATAGACTATTATATGATCATCCGAAAATTATAAACAGTGGAAAATTAAATTAAAAAATTCATATTCTTTCATTATATTTAACTTTAAAAATATTTTATAAATCAAAATTATAATTAAAACTATTGCCACATTCAGTTATATTATCTAATAGCTTATAAATTCAAGAAGAAAAAAAACTCATGAAGATGTCAGAACTTTAGCTTATATTTTATAATGCAAGTGTAGGAATATAAATAAGCTGTTCATATATACAAAAATAAAATTATATTTTTACTGTTTTTTTTTAATTATTTTTTTATTTTGTTATTTAAATTTATTTCTATTTACTAAGAGTAAACTCGTGTATTCTTAAAACATCTGCATAAATAAATAAACCGCATAACAATAAGAGAAAAGATTAAAACAAGAAAGAAAAAATAAGAACGATGCAATACTTCCAACACGTAAAATCTGTCAATGTACTTAAATCAAAACATCACGAGAAAGAATTATTTCATTATTTCTTTTGCATTAATTTGGGTCATTTAAATGTTATTTTAATTTTAAACAAGATGTATAGAAGTAATAAAATTAATTGCTTATTCCTATGCTTATGTATATACATGCACTAATTCATCAAAGCTTTAAGAACTATTAAGACGGCAAAAGTGGACTAATAAGAAAGTAGAGAAAAACAAGAGTTCGATAAAAAAAAAACAAAAAAAAAAAATAAAAATTTGGATCGTTATCAAGGATAAGAATACGTGGTTAACATCATCATCTTGATTAATTATCATACACGAGTGTCGGGGTAAGGCAAGCTGCCTGAACGACTTTTGCGATATGCAGGCCTGATTAGCGATTGCCGTCTGCAGGGAGTGACAAGCAACCCGCGACCTGCGAACTATGACACACAGGGCCAAAAAACATGCATATTCAGGAGATAGCGTCGCGCGACGAGGTTGATAGAGATGTCGGGGGGTGGGGGCGGGGGTGGGAAGAGGGAGGACGCGCCACCCCCCCAACCAACAGTTAAAACTCCCTCGGCCCCCGGGGGAGTAAGTTATTGCATAATAACAAGGCTAACTCGTTGGGAATATCCTTGCACTCTTTTTTTCTCCTTTGTATCAGATTAAATATTATTACCACAGCGCTCAATGTCGACTGAATCGCATCGGTCCTTTCCAAAATGGCCCGGGATTTCTGTTGTCGAGCTAAGGAAACGCCGTGCAATCCATGTGGGCAAATATATTTTATGGGGCATGCAAATCTATGCAGAATGATGTAAAGGTTCTCCTGAAATGTCGAGGCTTGTCATGGTAGGCGCTAACCAGAAAGTTCGTCTTATCGGAGCCCAGAACAACCTTTTTCTTGGCACGCCACTGTGTACTTATTTTTTATCATTATGGTACCGATGTTTCATTAAGCTCTCCAAATATATTCCGTGCTTAAATCTGTCATTATCACACGATGAAAAATTTATTGAAATTTTAAAATTGCACGTGTCGAAATGGGAATTTGAATTAAATTCGCGGTTACTGTTAATTATTGTATTCCGTCAGGTTTAAAAGTATTATGAAATATACACAGCTCGTGTCTTGCTGATCCAAAAGTGCTCTATAAATTAGAAATTGTGTATTTATCGCATTAATTTTTATGGTTAACTTAAAATGCTCTTTTTTTACAAAGATAAATTTTTGTTTTGAATAAATAATAGAAGTATTAGTGTTTTAAAGCATTCGAGAACAATTTCTATCATTCTTAAATTATGCAAAGGTTTACTTTTGTTTTCCATTTTCTTTGTGTATTAATCATGCAAGATATTTCAGAAATGTACATAATTATTTTATTAAAAAAGATTCGCATAGAATCCTAATACAATATCAAATACTATTGTATTATCGCATATGTTTATCTTATTGTATATATTATTGTTTTTTTGGCATATCTTTGTGTGAAATTGAAACTTACATAATTATGTGCTTTATGTGTTATTTTATAGTTAATAGGTTTTTAACTACAATAGTAATAAAACTCTATTTAATATATATTAAATAATTGGTATACTATTTTTGAAAAAACCATTTTATACATTTTAATAATAATAAATTTTTTAATAATGTCAGAGATTTTCTAAAATAAAATTTACTTTCTCTAAAACAGAGTTTCACAGTAATATTTTTTCATACATTTAATAAAAATAAAAAGATTATTAAATGAATTTTCTATGCGAAAATAAGAATAAATTACTACAATCCATTTTGTAAATGTTAAAAAAATATTATTTATAATTCAAAACTTGGCAAGAGATGTAAAAATAAATTTTTAATATTTTGCTTTTTTATAATCACAAATAATAAATGAATATAAGTTAGCATAAAAAAAAAAAAAAAAAATTCTGTAAAATCAAAATATTCTGAGGCCATATTTCCGATTCCATACACGTTTCTAGTCAAGGAAAAATGAAGAAAGACCGTTTTCTTCGGAAACGAGCTACTTTCCTTATTGTACTAGAGCTGGAAATATAATTATTTTAAAATCGTCAATCATACGAAGAAAATAATTTTAAAAAAATGAAAAATTATTTTGTTTTTCCAGCACCATTGCAGAAACTGCGGCAGAATTTTCTGTCACTCGTGCAGCGACAACACGACTCGTCTGCCGACCACAGGATCAAAAGCTGTTCGTGTTTGCGACCAGTGCCACGTCTTCCTCGTCGGCCAGTATTCTCTTGTACATTAGTTAATTATTTTTATTATTTTTATTCTCATAAAATAAAAAAAAAAGGAAAAAAATATTTACAAGCAATCAAAAGCGATTTTAATCAATTTTTATATATTTCATGTTGATGTTATTTCGTTGATCAAAATTCACGTTTCATGTTTCCAACTTTGTATTATTAAATTATTTTTTAAATATTTTAAAAATATAATTTTAATAAATATTTTATTGAGTAAAGCTTCGTTTATATATATATATGTATAAAATTATGTACCAACATTTTTTGCCAATCATCACACAATAATAAATCTTTGCGTGGCTTGTGCATAGCTTAGAACTCCAACGATCATCAATGACTAAAATTTTATAATAAATAAAAGAATTTCAGTCACTCTCGTATTCAAGATGGAAAGCTACATATTGGCGTTATGGTTATATATATTTATAACTACTTTTTAATTTAGAAAGTAGTTGACAAATTTTGTGAAGAAATATTACAGAGACGATCCTATGATATATGATTGTAATATGACTGTTCAAACTTTTATATTTCCTATGATCACTTTTCTGTTTGCAGTTGGATTTTACCATCTATCATTTAGTCTTTTAGCGGTTGCAATAAAAGTAATCGCCAAGAGAAAACAAAAACAAGTAGAAAAAATGTCATAGCACCGAGGTCATAGCTGTAAAAATCTTTGGATCATTCGTTTATAATACAAGATTTTGACTCACTTAATGATATTTATTTTTAAAACTTTATATAAATTATAATAAGTAGTTAGTAAAAATTTTAAAAATAATAAAAGTTTAGCATTAATAATATATTTTATGGAAGTATATCTATATTTTATATACACATATATATCATTTTTTTATTATATTACAATTTAATTACAAAAATTATATGTAGACATATAAAATAAAAGAAAATGTGATATACATACGTTTAATGTTTAAATTATATTTCCAATTAAGCTGTTTGAAAAAAAATATATTTAAACGCGTTAAAGCATGCTCTGCTCTCACTTGACCTCCATTAAAAAATACTTTTTTACTATTATGTACACATTAATTAGGCAGAATAAAAATACCGCATTATTTATACTATGTTAATAAAAAATTATTTACTTATTATTATATAAATTATTTATTCGTTGAAAAAGTAAATAATTTGTGTAATTAGATTTGTATGATTTTAATTATGATTTTAATTAGACTCTTATTTTTATTTCAACCAATGTTTCGTTAATGATTACTTAAATAGCTGAAGTCAAAAATTTTATGTTATTAGAATATAATCCATTTTAAATTTGAAATATATCAAATTAAATACATACATGGCCTTAACAATTTATATCAAATATAACATTTAATTTATTTATTAGTATTGAGAGAAAACCTTTATATAGGTTGAGCTTGTAAAAAGCTTGTAAAAAGAGCGACAATACATAATATACTTCATAGATAAGTAAACTTTATAATTTATTTCATGATAGTTGCAATTTTTTTTAAATTTAATTCATCAATTTATTCAAATTCCTGTTTACATTTAAGATTTAGTTACATTAATTAAATAATATTTAAAATATCATATGTAATCAATATTCAGAATGTAGTAAAATTTTATATCATATATTTTTTTGTCACCTCTGAACAAAGATATTCATTTATTAAAACACTATATTAGTAAAATATAAAATAATTTATTTTTTTGGGCTTAATTTTTATTATGTAATCATGCTTTACTAGTTAATTTACTGCCCATTATGATTATGAAATATGTGGATAGAAGTAATAAAATTTGTTAAATAAATTTCAAATTTTTATTACTATAAATTATTTCCTAAAAATATCAAAAATTACAAATTATATAAATATATTTTCTTTATTAAAAATAGAAAAAATAAAACAATTACAATTAAAATTATAATTCAATTTATAAATTAAATAATTTGTTATGAAACCGCATGAAAATTTATGTTATGGACTCTAAATTTTCATACTATATAGTGTCTCATATTGTTGTAATAATTTTATATCGCAATGAATTGTAGTATACATTTTGAAAGTGAGTTATAAATTTTTTTTATAAATTTGTTTATCATGCAGCAGTATGTAAGATTTATGAAGTGTGAGTAGACTGAGACGGAGATCGAAGATTTGAAGGAGATAAGTTCTTGTACTTAAAAAAGCTTATTATCTAAATTATCGTTATTTGTGTGTAATTATGTAATTTGTATAATTGTTGGCTCACTTTGTAAAAATAATTCACAGTACCAGTTGCACTGTATATGAATATAATATAAACAATAAAAAGAAGTTTAAAAAAAAAAAAATTCATTTTTTTATTATACTTCAAATAAATAAATATAATACATTCCTTGTTTTACTAATTTCAGATATTTATTTTTCATTTAATTAATATAGAAATTATTACATGTTATTACATGCGTTATGCTAGACCACAAACGTCCGAAACATGATTAATCGGATTTTCTCGAATTTCGCCTAAAATTTAATTATTATACTGAATTATTAGGATAAATAAAATAATTATTTATAAAAAATGATTTATTTACAAAAATGTATTATTGTAGTTAATAATTGATAATAATAATATAAAAAATATTATTATTTTTACTAAAATTATGTGAAATAATAAAATACATCTAAAATCATTTTTTCCAGATATTTTTGATATATTTTAAAATATATTACTTCTATGAAGAAATGAACAAATATCCAACGTTAATTCTATTAACTGGAAATAATTTATATAATTAATCTATTTATTTATTAATTTTATCGTTTATTTAACACAATATAATATAATAAAAAAATTTTTATATAATTAAAGGATTCGCGTAATCAAAATGTGTATTATATATATATATACTTTCGTATCTATTTTTAAAACAATATATGTATCTTTTTTTATATTTAAAATCAGCTATTGTGCTTTTTATAACATAATTTATTTTTATTATTAAAAGATAAAATACTGAATGATCCCTAATCATAAACTAAAAAGAATGAAAATAAAACTAAGAAGACTTTATAAAAATAAATGAATGATACAATGCAAGTTCGTTTTATGTTGAAATATGTACTTCAACTATTTAATTTTACGTTTATTTTGTCAAACAGTCTTGTAAAATTATCAAAATATTGGTCAAAAACATTAATCTTATATATTTATCTATCTATTTTTCAAATTTTATCAATATCAACAATATAATTTTTAAAATATATAAATTTGCAATTTTTTTTAATAATATTTATAATAAAAATTTATTATAAAAATAATTTATGATATTTTGTGGATATATATTACAAATTATAAAAAGATTTTCACAGTATATTTATTATCAGCCGTAAGTTTCATACTATTATTTTTATTATATTTTATATATTATATTTTAAAATATTACATTAAATAACTTTGTGAAAATTAATTCTAAGCTTAAATTATTATTGTATACTTTTAAAATAAAAATAAAATACCAAATGTAATAAAAGTTTCGCACGTCACACTATAAGAAGTAAGTGTGTATTTCATTATTCAAGTGGAGAGAAGTATTAGTTTTTGACAAATTATAAAAAGATTTTTAAGTATATTATCAATACTAAAATTCATGTGTAAAATTAGAATGTAGAAATAAAAATTTTTACCAATATGTAGAGTTAAAGCATTGTTTCTAGGAGACCATTTATTGCGAACAAAATTTGTAATTTAAGAAGAACAAGATTATTCTTGTATAAATTCTCGTAAGATCTTGTATAATGAATTCTTCTATATATTCGAAGAATTAAGTAGCATTGCATTAAGTATTTGTCAAATAAAAAATAGTCGGACGGATGGGAAAATTAATAATAAATTTTTATGATGTTTTTGTTATTCAAAATATAAGTAAGTTAATATAAAGGGCTGAATTTCAAGGGAAGATGCCAATGTTGGGCATACAGATGAGTTGCCGAGAAGTGACCAAAAAGGATTATTTAACCATAGCGTGAGATCTGCGGTAATTTGTTGGTTTGAGTTTGTATTAAATAAGGGATTGTGTTCCAGAGTTAAGATAACGGGGAAACATGTTGTGGAAAGTTTGTGGTAAGTTTCCTCACGACGTTTGTAAACAAGAAGCGGTTAATTTGCGGAATATTTGAGGAGTTCGAATAAAGCAACCGATATACCTGATAGTCTTGTATGAACTTGTTTTTTAAATTTTGCACGTATCAACCTGCTAGTATAGTCGTATATATTTTGAAATATAATTTTTAAAATATTAAATTTTATAAATTGAAAAACAGATATTTCAATCTTCATTCATAGATATTTTTTTTTATTACATTTCAAAATTCTAGTTATAAAATAAAAATTACATTGCATCATTCATAAATGTTAAACTAAAATATTCTAAAACATTTGCAATTCTCGAGTGAAAAACCATTTTTTTAGTGTGCAGAGCATTATTTAAACGCTGATATCACATATGAAACATTTTATTTAAATATATCATAAATTAATACATATTAAATAAAAATTAAATAATTATTTCAATAATATTATGTAAAATAAGTTTTTTAATCGATAGATAGTTCAGGTGAAGCGATATTGAATGTATAATTGCTTTTATTAACTTTTTAAAATGATCATGATTAACCACCTAAATCATCGATCCTGAACAGCTAATTCTGATTAAATATAATTTGACTCAAAACCGGTCATAAGAATATATGCGAATACTTAAGCAGATTATTGACTTTAGTTAAGTACTCAAATCATTATGGATTTTCCTTTCAATACCTTTCTAATCTTCAAGAAAAATATTAAAGTTTATTATCAAAACATTTCTCATTTTCACTTAAATTATATAAGTCAGACTATCGGTTACATTCAAATTACAGTAATCCAATAAATGTCATCCTCTAGTACAAATAATGGTACCAAAACTTGTTCACGCCTATCTCCATCATAAAATCGTCTATACCTACTACAAAGAGCTATTTCGATACCCCAATAAATGACCTGTTTTTAATTATGTTCTATTAATTCTTTGTGACACAAAAGTATCCTTCAATAGTTTTGGATTTTTCAATTTAGTATTCTTGTAAAAAAACAAATTTATAAAAACTTAAGTTGGTGTTATTGATTATCAAACTCTAAAAAGATTGTATACTCCATAAATTTCCTTTGCTACAACTTTTCCATACTAATCCTCTTTAACCCAAAGTATTTCTTTCGCATTAGCAACGTCAACAACTTTATATTTTTATTATTAAAAAAAAAAAATATATATGTAATGTTTAGCTTAAAAATACTTGATTATTGTTCAATCAATTACAAAAAAGATATCTGATTTTAATAAAATATTTACATATACCTTGGAATTTAAAATTTTATTTTGTTAAGTATGAAATTTATTTCAAAAGTAAATGTTAAAAAGCATTTTGATAGAAAATTTTATACAAGTTAGTTGTTTTTTTTTAGATTATACATTTAGCAAAGTACATGAACATACGGAAATCTTCATATGCATCATTAACTTTCATTTTTCTGAATTGAGGAAAATGATATTTAAAAATGTTGTTCAATCAAGAAAATGTTTCAAAAATTCTAAATTATGTAGAAACATCTCTTAATTCTATACAATATATAGGTTTTTATCAAAACATTTTTGTTTCATCATAGCATTTTTTTTGTAATTTTAAATAAAAAGTTCTTTTCTGTATTGATATAGAAAATTATAAACACGAATTTATAATAGGTGTTTAAAAAACAAATTTCATTAATTAAATATATTATATTTTCTTCTTCTCATCATAATCTTCGCCATCAGAATTATGTATTATAATTTTAAAATATGTGTCATAAAGTAAATATAATAAAAACTAAAGCCATTATAACTGTTTATACAAGATAATAAAAATAAATTATATTTTGGAAAACATAATTTTTTTAAATAGCTTCAGTTTATAATATGAAATAGAATTATGTTATCATGGAAAGTGCAACTAGTCATTATACATAATAAATTATCTTTGCATATGATTCGTTCCATATATATCATTTATATCATAAAAATAGTAACATTTTGAAAATAAAAACTACATTTATTTGTTACATTTATTATTATTAAAAATTATCGTTAAAATATAACAAACCGTAGTTTTTTTTTATGCATAAATGATTTCAAGAAATTATCCGATCAACATTTCATACTAATTCATAAATTTACAGGTGCTGATATACCATGAAATTGTAATGAAAGCTGACAAAGTACGGTTATCTCAACACTTAATCGCAAATGTTTCAAGAATACTACAAAAACATACAATTTCAATTTTTTGCGATAATTATTGGTTGAGCACGCTCTCTTAAAAAAAGAAAAGAAGAGGCGAAAAACAACAGTCTAAATCGAAATTGATTTAAAAAATCGTCTGCAGCTCATTTTTTATTCATGTGTAATAGGGGAAATGAAAAGAACAGATATTTGGAAATAATTCCATGTAAGGGAATGTTGAGGAATTTATCTTGAGTTGGCTGATTATAGTATTAAGGCCGACTGGGCGTCAGGAGGTTGAATTTTAAGCTTTTATTCACAGCAATTGCAATTTATTCCATAACGGAGTTTTTCAACGTACATGACTTGCAAAAAGGGCACTTGAAGCATTTCGGGGCGACTAGGAAGGCAAGGTAGCAGCGAAGGTAACGATCGGAACTCGGTTTCAACACGCGACCTGCGCCAGCGACAGCTTTCTGACGAAAAGCTCGAAGGCTCGTAGATGGTGGAATCAGCCTGTCTTGGGAGGAACACATCCAAGGCTATAATTTTCTTTCTCTCCGTACTTTCTCCACACTTTCATCGCGGCCCGAGACCGGCAACTCTGAGCTTTCGTTACAAAAACGAATTCCGTTATGCGCGACTCACCCGAACCTCCTAGAGCTTTTTGTGCTGCTTCATTGCCACAAAATACTGTAATTTCAAGTGAGGTTGGAGCTGTTTTATATCCGCACACTTCAATGTTCATATACTCGCCCGTCCGTACACTCGCACTCTTTTTTTAGGACAATTTATTTCGTTTTTCATTCGGGCTTTGCGTGTACTCTTTTTCAAACAAATAAAATAAAATAAAAAAAAAGAAAAAAAGAAAAAAAAAGGAAAATAACATTTAAACCTATAGGAAAACCGTTCATTTTGTTCTTTTGTTCATTTTTCGCACAAACTCGGAAAAATTATTGGATAGACTTATTTTAAATAAATATAAAGAATTTTATGGGCATGTTTTGAGAAAGGAAGCTTGTACAACAAGCCATTTGGTACTTTCGGTAGTGTTGTCCAATTATCTATTCTTACTATAAGCTTTACCGCTTTAAATTTTTTTCCTTTCTCTTTTTATTGACCTTTGTGTTATGGTTTTTTGTAAAAATATTATGAAAAATATGTATTATTAACCGTATTACAAAAAGCTTTCTTTAATTTATTTGTTTTTCAAATGTTGTGTTTTATTGCACAATTTGAATTATTGCAATTTAAATATATACTATTACATTTCAATTTTTTCATTCCCTAGTATTTCAAATTGATACGTTGTGTAAAGACTAAACTATCAGATAATATACCATTCAAAACAAAAGATATATTTATTATAAAAATTATCGAATATTCTCTGCATGGTTTTAATAGTAAAATATTTTTCGTCGTAAATTTATAAATTTTATAATCGCAGTTATATAACAATATATCTTTCTTGTTTAAGTAAACCAATTAGTTTTGTACTTAATATTAATTTAGTATTATATTACTTTTATATGAATCTTATTCATTGGTAATAAAAAAATTATTTTAACTATGTTAAAAGGTAATGATTTTATTATTATAAAATTTAAAAATTACAGCGAATGATTATTTAAATAATTATATGTATTTATTTTTTTATAAATAAAATATCATCAGTTTAATTTTTAATTTATAATGCAATATTCTGAAATTTAGAAAGAGTAAATAACAGATTAGAAATTTTCATTTCAGGAAATGCAATTTTTAAAACATAACTGAAATAGGTTTTGTAATTCGATATTTAATATTTTTTATTGTGCAATTTATTTATTGATGAAAGTATATTGAATAAGGTAATTAAGATACTAAATGAAAACTCTAAGTGAGTAAATCTACAGAGAATGTATTTAAAAAGAATAAGTCACTGTAGATTAAAATCGATCCAATGTTTGCTTCTGAATTGCGTTGAAAATGAAAAAAAAATTAAATTATTAACTCCGCCAAACTATGTAACGAAAAAATATGTTTTAATTACTTTTACACGAGATTTTATTATTGAATTATGAAATAAGTTTCAGAATCGAGAAAATCCGTTGGATGTGTTGTAGACAAATAAGCAATCCGCTTTAATTACATTTTCGGCAACCACATTATGATGATCATGAAATTATTCGTCTAGCTGTATATCAAATTGTTAAAAACGCGTTAAAAATAAAATATAATTGAAGGTATTTCAATGGTAACCGTTTCATCTCAAAATACAGCGTAGCACTTGCTGATAATTGAATAGGGTATTGATAGAAAATTTTCCAACATAATTTACGAACAGAGGGTGCTCTCGCTCTGCTTTTCTGTCAAAATTTAGTTAAAAGTTCCATTATAACCTTGAATCCCGCGTTCACACCACATTACTCAATAACAAGTCTTTAAAATGGAAGCGAAAATTGAGCTCGTGAACCGAAAGATCCATTCGGTTAACGGCGAAGGCTCGAAATAACACGAATCATAACCACGTAGGAAAAGCTCGGGCAAGCTCGTGCACAAAAAAGCTCGCGAGGACCTGGAGAAAGATAAAGAGAAAGAGAAAGAGAAGGAGAAAGTGGGGGAGCACCGGCAAATAAACACAAACAGGTTAAGTTATATAAACAGAGAAATGTAGGCCTACGTCTACATGGAGGAGAGAAGCCGAGTTGGTTATCTAGGAGTTTGGAAAGCTCGTTAGCCGTCGAGTGCGTGCAGTGCGCTTAACGAGGCTAAATTGAAATCGATCTATGGTCTGGTGAGCGACTGGAAGCGTGGGTGGCACCGTCCCTACCCATTGATCGCCCAAGATATTCGTGGCAATGCCCAGCGAGCCCTTCTCTCTTTGGTTACGATTTGGGGATTTTTTCGCCCTTTCGCAAAAAAAAAAAAAAAAAAAAAAAAAAAAAAGAAAAGAATCGGCGTTTGTTCTTTTTTCAGCACGATGATAGAAATGTTCCGTCGGATTTAATAAAGTGGCAGCGGTGAAAGTCATTATATTATTCAAGCACAAGTCAATAACGCATTAACGTGGAGTGAAATAAATATAAATAGAAGCAATAGCCTTCACTTTTGTTGAATTGAATAAAAAATGCAAAATTTTAAAAAAGAAGACACGTTCGGATCTTTTTTTCATTTTGATGTTAATTCTTATTTTATTACCAAACTTCCCTAGTGCATAACGTAGAATGCTTCTCCCAATGTAGACGGGAATTAAAGCAATTAAAAACGTCATATTCCAACTTTTTTTTAATTTAGATATTCATACTTTATTTCATTATTAAACTTCTCTAGTACATAATGCAAAATCATACTTCCAACACAGTTGAAATTGAATATTTAGTTAAAAAGTAATTTAAAAATTGATGTTGTCAACTTCTGAGAAAGATATGTTTTATTTTAAATTCTAATTATGAATTTTTTAATTATACAACATACGAACGATATAATACGAATCTAATTATTTCAACAAGCACTTGTAATATATTTTTATCAATGTATATTTTTTGTCATCTCTATACAATCTTTATATACATAGCAGTAGTACGTGTATTACAAAAAAATAAATAAATAATTGTGTTATTTTTTAAAAAAAATAACTAAAGTTTTAATTATTTTATTAAAAAATATTATTTTCAACATGCATTTAAAGAAACGCGGAAGATTCGATTAATTTATCCATTCAATTAAAAACTTGTAAGTTACTTATTAACATTGATCCTCTATAAATTCAACTAAAAATCTTGAATAAATATGAAATAAGTAATATTTTAGAATGGATTTAAGTCACATAAATATAATATATATAAAATAGTAATATAATTTATTGAAAAGATTATAAAATAATTAAATCAACTTGTCATTATATGAAATATTTATTAACTTTTATCCAAAAAAAGTTAAAATCTATTAAAAAAATTTATTAATAAATATATCTGAAAAATTTTAAATTGTTTAATATTATAATAATAATATTTATGCCATGAACAAATTTTATAAAATTTTAAAAAATATTGATTCCAATCAATGTTTTTTAATCTATTGTATTATAAAAAATATGATATCATATTTAATTTACTATTGGTTTTACTATTTTGTAAATTCCTACTTTTCATTTATTTAAGAAAAAATATTGATTCTCACTAAGAATGTTACCCACGCTGTATAGTATACATAGGTATTCAAAAAAAAAATTAAAATAAACTTCGCTACAGATTAATACCATAGTTAGAGTCTATTGCATAATTTATAAATAAGATCCCTAATATTTATTCTGCCTCTAAGTGAAATTAGTAGTTTTGAAGTATATCTACATCCGATAGTACATAATTGCAATGTATAAAACGCATAAATATATAAAAAAAAATTCATAACTTTACTTCCACTATTTTTAAAATCTGTTATAACTTGACAATTAATTTAGAAATAGGAATATAATTTACAAAATGATCCTTAAATTTATACTCCAGATAAATATTACTTTTTCATTGTCATAATTTTAATATTTTTTCTCATCCTTAGGAGAAAATTGAATGTATTATAAAAGAAAAGAAATAATGATGAAGCTCATACTAGTTTTAAAGCGAAAAGTGTTAACACTTGATCGCGCAATATCTTAAACTGATCCGTCTTTTTCCGCGCGAGTGATTTTCTGGAGATTTTCCGAATGGCCATCTAATTGAATATTTTAAAGGTGATCATTTCTGTGAAACTACGTTCTCAGCATATAACTTCATCTGATGGAAAAGCTATCTTGAACTAATGCATCCCTTAATCCCATAGCTGTGAACTTTCAGGTTAAGGGCTATAACTGAAGGTGAAAGGAATTTTTCATAATGAAAATTACTTTGGTGGGTAATATCATAGGGCAACGAAGATATTTTAATTAGCAAAACCCTTTGTTTCTATTTAAAGTAGTTAGGATATGATCTAATGAATTCTAACTTAAATCAAGTCTTTGTGAACAAAAATGACAAATAAGAATTTAGAACAAAAGGTATTAATTATTTTATATAACGAAAGAATCCCGGATAGAGGGAATATTTGTATCGATATTAATGATGAGAGTTAAAAATAAAAACATGGATGAACATGAATTTAAGCTATTTTAATTAACAAGATTTTCTTTTGATTATGTAAAATTGTATAACATGAAGCTATAAGATGAAACAAATGTATTGAATATTAATTAAAATTTTGAATACCTTCATTGTTTTCAATTAATACTCTTATAAATAAATACATATGCTTGTTATAAATATACTTGTTATAAAAACTAAAGACTGGCATATAATTCTGTTCTTGTTGGAATTAAAAAACACAAACAAATAAGATCAATCAATAAAATATTAATTTTTCAAAACCTTGTAGACCATGTAACACATGAAAAATTTTATATTTATTTATTTTTATTCAAAAATTTTATTTATGAAAAATAATACAAAAGAAATTCATAATATTTATTTTAAATTTATTTCATTCACTTTTGTAATTTAATATTCATTCAATTTATGCATAAATACGCAATGTAATGTACATATAGGTTTCTATTATTGATTATTTTAGGATATCGACATACATCGAAGATTCCATATCTATATATAATGTAGATTTTATATGAATTAGATATAAAAATTTTATCGTTAAAATCGGAATGTCATTACATGTTGACTGTTACCCTACTTACTTTTCGAAAATGTTTTATTATAAAATAAAAGTGCATATTTATTTTTGTCATACTCCTATCATATTGTTTGTACATGAAATATAATATTTATGTAGAAAAAATATTATTTATATTATTTTGTAAATATTTTGTATTCACGTTCTTTTTAATGATTTCAGTAAACTACATAATGCCTACGTCATTATGTGTATTCAATATTAACAGGTATGACTTTAAGATTAATATATAGATTAATATAAAATTTATTTATTCACTACAATGTTTTTTTTAATGAGTTTGTATTTTTTATAACTCGATAAATATTCACGTTATTCTATAAAAAATTACTGATTAAAATGAAAGACGGTTCAAGATTTTCAAAAAAAAACATTAAATGATTAATAAAGATGAAATAGATTTTAAAATTAAGTTATTACAAATACAATTTAATATAATTAAATTTGGATTAAAAATCAAAATATTTGATTAATTAATTATTAAAAAATTATTTAACATTACATCTAAATATTGATAAACATTTAATTTGTATTATATTTTTTATCGTATGCATATATTTAATTGATATTGCTACACTTTTATGATATCACATGTAATATTTAAAAAACATTTGATATTATTTTTATAATTATCGCACGGAAATATTGCATTCAGGATTATCAGGTATTTTTAGTTGTGCATTAATTTAAATAAGAATAAATATTTATTGCTATAAGTAATTATGCTTAAATAAAATTAATTGATAAAAATTATTATAAAATATAAAAATATTTTTTGATGATAAAATATTTAACTACTATTAATAATCTTAAAATATCAACATCATTTTAAGCTTTCAATAAAAACTTCAAATATCTGTTACATTACATGAAAAAAAATCAAATTATTTTATTATTCTCTATTGTCCATCTCATTTCATTTTCAAGTTTTAATTTCATTAAATCAATTTATAAATAATATACTAAGATTTATTATATTAGTCTAATGATCTGTAGACGATTTTTCAATGTTACCCCTGGAAATATATCAAAAGTTCTAATAAGTATTAAAAATCGATAGTAAATTAAAATAATAAATTTATGTAACTTCAATTAGAAACGTCTCAGGGAAATATCAAATTCAATAAATTTGGGGAAAAACATTAAATATTTAAGTTAACACTAACTTTATTTAACAAGTGTAAATCGCGTTAGAATATTTAATGCGCGTGCGCTCAAGTTTTCGCGTGCAAGTCTTGACAAGAAAAAGTAACTGTGCTTTACCTTATCCACGCACACTATATCATAACTATTATTCGTGTGGAGAACTGAAAAGTCTTTTAACATTTGATTATTATCTTTAATTTTGCAAAATTTTAAGCCTTAATTTTAGTTTATTTAACAAATGATCTATGAAATGCAAATAGAAGTCCATTATCTGCGAATTTAAAACACTACACTTGTGCGCTTGGAACTCCAAGATGTTCTTCTTCAACATTAAATCTAGTAAGTTGATAATAAAAATTAAATTTTAAAAACTAATTCCATAAAATACTTCTAAAAATATATATAATTATTTGGAAAATTTAATTTATAAAATATTTTAACGCTCGAAAATGAAATATGTAATATTGTTGATTTATTTTTATTAATGTATGTTTATAATAAACATATTTAATTACATTTTAATAATATTATATTTCTATAGATAAAATTTATACCAGTTTGAATATAATTTAAATACGTATATCGATATTTCTCAATTTATTACAATGACTGAAATGGCATTATTTCATAAATTATTAAATTTCATTGTTTAAAATAATATTCGAATTTTTCAAAAAAAAAATCCACAAAAAATAAATTTGAAGTATATAATATTGATTCGTATATATTTTTTGATAGAAAGGAGTAAAAAAGTATTAATGAATAATTGTATATCTTTTTATGATATGAAACTTTAACAATCTATTATTTTAAATTATATAATTAAATCATTACAATATTTCTTAAATTATAAATATATAGTTAATTTATGAAAAAATGGCATATTTTATAATTACAATATTATAATTTCAAAACAAATTGTTGTATAAAACGACATTATAATAATCACTTTATCTTCATCAATTAATCAAGTAACGCATAATAACAATCAGTAATGAAGATTATAGATAAATTAATCACGTACTTGCGATTATACAGTAAAAATAATTTTAACAACCGTAATGTACAATACTTTAGCATTGAAATAAATTATAATAATATTTGTTTGTAAAAGATTAAAGAGTTGTATATAATTCATTACAATTATATTAATTTAAAAAATAAAATGAAACATGTTTAAAAAAAAAATTATTACAGATAATTAGCATTGACAGACAAAAATTATTGTAATAATGTATGTATAAGTATAAATTTTAATTTTTATTATTGTATTAATTTTTAAAATTTTTCCTATTCAGCATATTCCGATTTTTATGACACTTCATCCAAAATTATTATATCGCTTTATACCTGGAATTGGCTGTTAACCCTTTACTTGTACCCGTTGAGAACATATAGGACCCTAGTTAACCTTTTCCGAGAATTCAATGTCAAAGTTAAAATATACCTCAACCGTGGCTATGCAAGATTTGACCTGCTGCGAATTCTTGGAATTAGCCAAGGTACGAATTAACTTTATCAATCGATTTTTGACATATCGTCATTTTTGAATAAGCAATTAACCGAGCAACATCATGGATTTCTCAGGCTCGTCGATAACGTCGCTGCACTTAGCCATTGACTATGGCGACACACAATTTATTCAGACTCTGGTCAATATGAACATTGACGTTAATGTTCCGGAACCACAATACGGACGCACAGCCCTCCACTTGGCTGTACTGAAGAATAACATCGACGCCTGCCAATTGTTGCTCGACAACAATGCCAATATAAATGCCATGACGATGGACGACCTGACACCGCTCCACATGGCAGCCTCTATGAATTCCATCCCGCTGGTCAAGATGCTCCTGGAATACGGCGTCGACGTCAACCCCAAGTCGAAGTTACGACTCAAGATGCCACTGTTCCTGGCCATCGAACAAAATAATCCAGAAATGGTTGAACTACTTTTGGACGCTGGCGCATCTATTAAAGCAGCTTCCAATCAGAAGATATCGCTCCTGGACCATGCAAAGAATTCCGGCGACGTCAACAAGAAAATGCACAACATCTTGATGAAATTCGCCCTCCGTGACCTAAAAAGAATACGGGACGACGAATTGAATAAGTATCAGATTCTCAAAACTCACGACGACCGAAAGGCAACAGTCATCTGGCTCCTCTCGAAGAAGAAGAAGACCGACACCCTGAGAATTAAAGTACTTCGCCGCAAAGCTATAAAATGCATCTGGGCAAGTGCAAAGAAGAAATAGACAGTTATGCGAAGAAAAATTTTCTGCGTGACATTATTGTGATCACTTTCACGAAGACTTGAAAATTATGTTAAATACAAAATTGTGATCATTTTTACTAAGACTGAAAATTATGTTAGATACGAAATTGTGATCGCTTGTACAAAGACTAAAGATTATGTTAATTTTAAAATTGTGATTGTTTTTATAAAGACTGTAAATTATGTTAGATACAAAATTGTGATAATTTTTACTAAGATTATGTTAAAAAAATTGTACGCTTGACTATGTTATGACAATTTTCATAAAGACTGCGAAAAACTTGTAAATTTGTAAATAGATATTAATAGTTATACTTAGTTGTAGTTAATTGTAAGAAGACTCTACTTTGTAATCATGTTATATTTCATACTGAATAAATATGAAATTCTTTAAAATTAAAAATTAATTTTTAGTTATTTCAAAATCCCTGATCCCACAATATTTTTTAGAAAATAAAAAAAAAGATAAATAAAAAAAATAAAATATTAAAAAAAAAGAAAAAAATTCAAATATTGAAAAAAAGCAAAAAAATAAATTAAAAAAAAAAAAGAAAAAAAATTCAAATATTGAAAAAAAAAGCAAAAAAAATAAATTAAAAAAAAAAGATATATTCAAAAAAAAAAGCAAAAAAAAATTGAAAATAAATAAATAATGAAAAAATTAGAAAATAGTATTAAAACTTTTGAAATAATTTAAAATTTTAAATTTGTAACATAAAAACATTTTTTGAATTTTAATTTTAAAATCAATTTTTAATTTATTAGATGTTGAAATACTTTTAATTCTTAAAAAAAGTATTAACTTCATTTTTTCTCTCTTTTTTTTTTGTAAATGCAAAGAAATATTTTTAATTTGTCGTTTAATAAATACGATGATTGTTTTATATTTATCAAAAATTATAATTGTAGTAAAATATTTTAATACTTTAAATTTCATTTTCTTAATATATTTATGACTGATTATTTAAATCAAATTAAAGGTATGTTTTAATAGTTTAAAATAATATTATAAAATGAGATAATAGAAAAAGTCATAGTTTATTTAAAAAAATGAAAACTATTATTTATATAATATAGGAGTAACAAAAAAAATTTTGTGTTTTTATACCTTATAAGTTTTATAATAATAAACTTTACACTAATATTTAATAACAAAAAAATGAACTTTTAATAATTTTTTACTAAATTAATAAGTTATATAATATCGTAGTATCACATGCTTTCAAAAAGAAGTCATACGATATATGCTTATTCCACTCAAAATATAAAACAAATAAACTTAATAATAATATAACCTCATATATATTTTTATCATTACTATTCAAATCTAAATTACAATATTTCATTTATTGACAGTAATAAGTGTATATAATTTATAATATTATAGAAATAAATAAAGTATTAAATAATTTTCTTTACATTTTTATAATTAATAGACATAGCAGACAAAAAATTTAAATAATTTAAATCTAAAAATCAGTACTCTTTCAATTTAATTTTATTAAAATTTACTTTAAACTTATAAATAAGAAATTTAAAATATTATACACATTTATTACTTTAATAATTAATGATTAATGAAAAATCCTATATGTATTATAATACATTCTTGCACAATAATTCAATTAATTCTTGAAATTTTTCAAATATTTTAATATAAATGTATTATCAAAACTAAAATATGCATTTCTTTAAACTGTATATTTAAAATTTTTTATTTATAAGTTTAAAGTAAATGTTTAACAAAATTAAATTGAAAGAGTATTGATTTTTAGATTTAAATTATTTAAATATTTTGTTTGAAACTTTTAAGAATTATAAAAATGTAAAGAAAATTATTTAATTCTTTATTTACTTCTATAATATATTATAAATTATATACACTTATTACTGTCAATATATGAAATATTGTAATTTAGATTTGAAAAGTAACGATAAAGATATAATATGAGGTTATATTTCAAATTGGTAGTAAGATTTTATAAATTTGCTAAATGCACATTTCAAGAAAATAGTTTTCCAAATAAGAAATTTATTATATGTTTATCATATTAATAAATTTTTATGACTATGAAACAATTGTAATGACCGAAATGTTTAAATTAAATAAAATATATTAATTATTTATATATTATTACATAGCATTTGGATTAAGTAAAAATAAAGTGTCAAAGAAGACAAGTCAATCTATTTATAAAATGACAAATCGATTATAAATTAAAATATTTTGTTTGCTTTAAATTTGAAAAGAACATATTTAGAAATATATGGGATTTTTTTATATTTTTTAAATTAATAATAAATAAATGATTTATAAATCAGATTAACCTTATATTTATATATCTTATTAAATCCTATTTTTACAAAATACATTCGAATAAATATCTACTTTATTTTAATAACATCATTCCAAAACAATTATAAATTTTAAATGTATTTCTATTCTTACCTTGCATTTACGAATAAAGTGAGTAAAATGAAAATCTTATTTTAATGAATTTAGCTATTTAAATATATCAATTATATATTTTTCTTTTTATTTTTGAAAATTGAGTAATTTTAAAATATTTTGATATTTAAGAATATCTAACATAATCATTTCATTAAAAATACAATAATATTACAAGAAAGATAATAAAAAGTTGAGGAATATTTTTCGATTATTCATATTTATTACAACTATTTATTTTAAACATTTTTTCATGTTTAAAGCATTGATAAATTATTTTCAATATTTTACATTATAAGTGAAATGTAATATAAAAATTACATATAATATATAATAAAATATTCATATATTTAGTATAATACTAAGTATATTTATTTAAACATGTAATATTCTATTTTTTTTAAATATATAGTCGAAATATTAAATAATAATTATAGTATAGCTAGAAAATAATTGATTACTGATCATTAAATTGTTATTATGTATTGAAAGTATGAAATATATTACGAGGCTTGAAAGCAGCGTTTCATACTCATAAAAATGTAAAGATTAAGTAATCATGACATTTGGTATTGAATTTTTAAAAAATACTAATGGTATAATTTTTCAGCAAGAGGTTTGAAAAGGTAGTTCATAATCAGATCAAGGAACTGCCTTGGAAATACTTCACTCTTCGCAGATCCAATAGTCAGCAATATCTTCGGTAAACGTCACTGCTCATTTTATCGTAGACGTAAAGATAGGCATTGACGACAAAGTACTGATAATATTTTTATAGTTAGACTATGTAAAAGAATTTTATACTGCGTTTTTATTCCTTTTGTTTCATAAATTTTGTATTTGTTGTCTATATTTGTGATATTTCGATTTAATTCGTCTTTTTTGAAGGGTGGGATACAATTTACTAGAAAATTGAATGATAATATTGAAATTTTTAGACGATATATTATTATATTGTACACATTCTATTTTATTCTCATTTAATTTGCTCAACTCCTTTCAATATTTTATTGCAATATATAGACACGCTTTTTATGGAAGTTAAAATTAAATCTTTTGTCAAAACTTGTATGATAACTGAATGCTTAAATAACGTTGAATATAATTTATACTTATTTTTAAAATGGTGTATGAAGATCCTTATTTGTATATGGTAGTAAAAAATATAATTTGAATAATTCAATTCCGACATTTCGACAAGATGATTTTCTTTGCATCTCAAGACATTTAATATAAAATAATTTAAAATTTAGTGCACAATATCTGTAATAGAGACAATTTTTAAGAACTAGTCCCTAGATTATATACTAAAAACTGATTTGATTTTAAATTATTTTATATTAAAAGCTTCGAGAAGCATAGAAAATCATCCTGTCGAAACGACGGCATTCAAGTATTAAAATTTTATTTTTATACACAGTCTGTACATGATTATCGTATATCTTTTATAAATATTCTAAATTTACATTGTACTGTCTATTACATATATGCATATCTTACACAATAGTCAAAATAAATACCAAAGGTGTTTCTAATAATAATTTTTAGTCGGTAGTTATTATTAATACTTGTATTTTAAATTTATAATTTTATTAAGAAAAAAAATTATTTATATATATTTGTTGCGATAATAAAATGTTGTGATATATGGGATGGTCCATAACGTTTCATGTAATCTTGTAATATATTTCAAAATAACAATTTTTCATTTTGAAGCATGAGTAGATTATTTAGAACTTTAATATTAAATATAAGCTAGAGCTTGTGCTATGTTATATCAGCGAGTTATAATATATGGTTATATTACTTATTTATAATATTTTCATTTCACGATAAATCTTTTCATTTTTTATGTTATAATATTATATTGTATAAGTTTTAAAGCTAGCTTAAAAAATAACAAATTTTATTAAATTCTTACAATAGGTACTGCAGGAATTGACATGATTGTTCGCATTGTCAAGTCAAAAGCAAAGCCGACTTTGTAAACTATTTATAATATTTTAATGTTTTCTATTCAAATTCATGGCATCATTTGAAAAAAAGTTGTCATGAATTTAGAAGTTCATTCAGTAGACAATTCAGATATGTCTCGTTTATAGGACCTATAAAATAGGATCTTAATACCATGAAATAAAAATTTCTTTTATGCCTAAATTTTGATACTCCTTTTATGGCATGCGAGTATGCCATATAAGTTGAAAAAGATTTTGAAAACATTCAACCCTTTCGTAAACAATGAAACAGGGATATCAATTATGCATAAACGTTTTGCTCGGAAGTTCAAATAAAAAAGCAGTCATATACATTAATATTATATTAATAAAATTTATATTTAATATTTATCATTGTAAACAGAAATGCTTTGGTTATACAAACACACAAAGGTGTTGAAAAGGTATGACGGCGCAGCCACGGATTTCAATAGAACATTTTCTTTCTCCTGAACACATAAAGTAATAAGCACGTGTTCATTTGTCGATTCAACCCGGACTTTCCTCCTTCCCGAGCAAATAAATTTCCCCCGAGCCGCAAAACGCCTGCGCCCTGCGTCTGGCGGCAAAACCCCCGACCACTCTCGCACTCGAGTGGGGGGTGTACCGCGGTTAAGGGTAGTTTTCTCGCGCCGGTGGATGTCAGTCAAGGTAGGCGCGCCACCCTCGTCGCAATGCTCGCTCTCGTGGTTCCCGTACTCTACCTTGTGGCATGGGCCTCGGGGTTGAACGATCCCGCTACAGGTAGATCACCAACAATAATAAATCTTCAACTCGAAAAATTCATCAATAATATTAATATTCAATTATGTTATGTTGCTTTTGCTGTGCGATTGTTAAAATAATTGTTTTGCATTGTTTTGCGAGTGTAACGACGATTTTTGCGAACGTCTATATCGCACGAGTTAACCACTGGTTATGTGCATTTTGCTTTTGGCCATTTCATTATCAGGAATTACGAGTATTTGTTGAGGAAAAGCGTCGATTTTTTTGTTTATAGTCCTGTATTAATTAATATTTTATAGCTCTAGTTCTATTTTCGACACGAGTTGTAAACAAAATTAAGAATCAAGATATTAGGTTTTCTAATTAAAGTTTATAGTGGTTTTTAGTTTGTGAAAATTATCTATTTATTTCAGTTGTGAAATTATGCTTTGGAAAGTTTATTCCTAAAATACTAGACAAATAAAGGAAAATTAAATTTTCGATTTTAATGTTTAAATACACCTTTGCTTTAGAGTAAATGTTTTAATTCAATGGAACAACTTTATACATAAATTTATATATTTATCTATTTTTTACTGTACACAGAAACAATAGAAAAAGAAAAAAATTACATTAATTTGAAATTAATATATTTTATTTTTATTATAAATATGTTTATTTTCAATATAACTTAAATATAAATATGTTTAAATTTGAAGTCTTACGCTATAAGATATTTAACATTGGAATTTCTTTAATTCATACATTAAAATTGAACAGTTTTTTAATGTCTTCTGAATTTTTGTCCATATTTAATACATTTATTTTTCAAATAATAATTTTAGGTGATAGATATTAATATACTTAAAAAAATTTTTAACTTGCCTTAAGTATTTTAAAAATAAATTATTTCGTTTAGAATTTTTACATATAAATCAAAGAACACGATACATTTAAAACTAAGTGAACATACAAACAGATAAATTTAATTACCAATATTTTTATTTATCCATATTTTTTGATGAATTTAAAAAGTAGAAGTGCAATTAAAAACTAAAGGTAGAAATTTACAACTCAAAAATAATTAAATTTCTTTCAATTTTAAAATATAAAAATCAAGTTTCTAAAAGCTATATTTACAAAAAA
The DNA here is from genome assembly GCA_018907245.1 of Eupristina koningsbergeri. Classification (NCBI taxonomy): domain Eukaryota; kingdom Metazoa; phylum Arthropoda; class Insecta; order Hymenoptera; family Agaonidae; genus Eupristina; species Eupristina koningsbergeri. The sequence goes on along the minus strand of JACCHV010002889.1, from coordinate 81,961 downwards.
TTCAGAATTATAGTTGTATATCCATGTTTAAAGTATATTTTGAATAATCACTTTACATAAAAATAGTATATTCAATAGAACACAATTATGTTATAAAAATTGAACAGGATTTTATATTTCTAATGGATTTTTATGAAAGAACCATTTTATTCAATTTTAATTTTCTTTCTGAAAAGTGAGATTATTTATTACTTTTAAAAATGTGATTACTTTTTAATTAACTATTTAATTTTTATATTTACAAACAGTAAAATATCATTTGATTATAATAATTTTTTTTTTATGTTATTTGAAATAAATTTTTTCTTTTAACATGTTAATAATTATTTTTGACACAACAAAATGTAATATTTTTACAATATTTTATTAAAAAATTTATTAAGTATATGTAATATCTACTTTTGAATGAATAATTGATGTTCAAACTTTTTTTGAACCACTGTTTAGAAAACCATAATACAACAGAAATATAATTAATTTCGTATATTAATTTATTTTAAAATATGTGTCTTATAATTAATTATTTAACTTTATTAAAAAATAATTTACTTATAAAATCTATTTGCCGAAATATAGAATGCTTTTTAATATTCGAAATTTCATCAATTTCAAATATTTATTCAAATAATAAAATAATATAAGGATTTTTTTAAAAGTATGTGTATTGTTAATTTAAATAATATACTGTTTAATTGTTTATTCATATTATTTATTAAAATATTAAATAAAATTTACATTCAAGAACAATAGAAATAAAGACTTTGAAATATAAGGATATCTGATTTAATTAAAATAATATTAAAAAATAATTTAATAATATAGACAAATCAAATGCTGTAAAAAAGTAACAACTAATATTCACCTTAAAGTAAACGATTCTGTATTTTTTCTGACTATTTTTTTAATTTATCTGTACTCAAAAATTAAAGACTACTTTACTAATAATATTATGTATATATATTGTCAATTTATAGTATTATTTATTACTGATTGTATAAAATAATATTATATATAATTTGGATAATATTGGATGGATAGAAATATTAAAATTTAAAATAAAAAAAATAAGATACTAAAGAAAATGGACTTAAAATTTATTATAAATTTAATAAAATAAATGTAGTAAATTTCAAATACCAATAATATTTGTTGAGATGTTTTAAATATTTAATTGTACCTGTATTTATTATTATTCAATAAAATGTTATTTCATTTTTAAAAATGATGTAAAAATGAATTATTTTATCTTTATAAAATTTAGAGGAGTAAAATTATATGTATTTCAATAAATATATTATAAATTGAACTTTCAATAAATAAATAAACGAATTATTTGAAAATAAAAGTAAATATTTTGAACAGACGAGTTTTCTATAATTAAATGTAATTTTACATAAATTAAAGGAGTTGACGTTTATTATAAAATTTTTTAATTGATTAAAACACTAACTCTCTGATTAATAATATACATTTAAAAAAAAATAGTAATTAAAGTCTAATATTCTTTAATATTTTGTATTAAAATATTAAAAACAAATTTATAATTTTTTATCAAATTATTATTCTTTCTAATTGATATTTGATATTTTATTTTTTAATTTTACTGCAATTATATATAAATTATACTTGATCAAGTTATTCATTCAGAAAAAAATAGTAATCAACTAGAATAAGAATATATATAGAAATGACTATTAACATACTCATTTGTTTTAAAAATACAAGCACTTTAATTTGTCAATATCATTATAAAATATATTCATAAAATATTTTTTAAAGTTAAAGACATTTATTCGGTTAAAATAAGTTATAATATAAATAAGTATACGAAGAATAAATATGCTTGTTATGATTTTGAATTTAATTTACATATTCATTAAATATTCTATTAAAATTATTTTATTATACGATTTTTATAATTGTATACAGATTATAAATAAACCTAGTAGTAGATTAAATTTAGTAAAAATATATGAGCTACTTTTTGTTTTTCATGTGATTTTACATTTTCTGAATAATACAACTATTTTTGTATTATTATATTATATTGTATTGTTTTTGTACTTGTGGTGTACGAATTGAAAAAACAATTAAAATTTTTAAAATTTATCATGGGGAATTTAAGATTTAAAACTTAAAAGATAATTTATAATATTAATGTAATTTGTCGTACAAGATATTTCAAGTAAAATTTAAAATTAAAATTACATGTGATAAAAGAAATACAGAATTTAATGATATATGTATTTTTAAATTATAACTATTAGGAATATATAATACCTGTCTATTTAACAAATTATTATTGAAATATTATTGATTTTTTTATACTATTATCATGTCTTAGAATTTTATAACAATGTAAATATATTTAAGATTGATTTTATTATAAAATTGAATGATTTATGCAAAAAATTAAGTACAGAATTTATATAATTTACAATAATTGATTTCCGCAAATGAATTTACATCAAATTTATTTTTGGTTATTCAATAATAAGAATGAATTTTATAAAATATAATTAGCAAAACAGATTCCCAGAAAGTTAATAATAATATAATTTAGATGTCATTTACGTTACTTGTTTAGTCTCGTTGTAGATTTTTATTTAAATAAAGTGATGTAAGATATTTGTTGATTTGAAAGCTGAGAGTTTAAATAATTGACTTCATATAGAAATTCTAATGGGTTGAAATGTTAAAATTAGTAGCATTTTTTACGACATCAGGCAGATATTTGTATATGAGATCTTTAAGTTCCTTATTATTATTGATCGATAGGTATTATTGCTTTATGTTAATTCCAAGTTTTTATATTTCAAAGTGAACATGAAGATTTTTTTATTGAAGCGTAGTTAATGCAAATTTAAACTGACCATTGACAAAATATAATTATTTGCAGTAAGCGTTACTTTTATAATTTATATTTTTTGTGTATCTCCTTCATTTAGTTTTCTAACTAAGAAGTTAATTAATTCTTTTAACGATTATCATTACATTAAAAGCTTAGAATTTTGACGTTCTGTTTTGTTGAGTTTTTTTTTTAATTTGCTGTTACGTCTCAATATGTTAAAAGAATTATAAATAAACAATTAATAGATTAAGATTACAAAAATTATAATTTATTTATAAATTAAAAGTTAGTGAATATGAATAATAATTATTAAAATTTACAATTATGTTGGATTTAAATGATTTTACTTGAAATCAGTAAGAATAATTTATACACATAATTGTATTGCAAAAAGATTTACAAATATAATATATCGTATTATACATATACTTTACTTGATAATTGCGTTTTGTTATATTCTCGCTGTAACTCAGAAGTTTATAGTAATTCTATAATATCCGAAAGAACTATAATCAAATAATTAATTTGGCACGACCTATTGTAACACCAGTTTGGAGGCCTAAATATCCTTGATTTCGATAGTTCTATCACCAATAGTAATTTTAATTTGGTTAGATAGTTAATGTTTTAAATGTAAAATTGAATGATGTTTGGTCGAAATGGCAAAAGTAACTTTTTCATCTGGCCAGTTGCTTTTATAACCTTTTGTTCTACCTCTTCTGTTACGCATACATGTATAATAATACTTAATTATCTATGCTTTCATAGGAATTTTTTTTATACCTCTCAATGCTATTCAAATATTGAAATGATTTAAGCTATACGATATAACGTCGTCATTAAATCCAATTTTAAGACATTGTCGATATTATATAATAATATTTGGAAATCTTGTTTTACGATAGATAAAGCATTCTTGATTTTAAATTATTTTTGATATAAATTCTTTAAAAGCAATCAAAATGAATTTGCAAAACGATCATGCTTTATAATTTGTTTTCTTTTTTTTTTATTTTTCCTTAATAAATTTTGTTTACATCTTAAAAAATCATCATTTTTTTATAAGCTAAATATATAAAATAATAATAATGCAACTTTTAACAATTTTAACCAATAAAAGTATGTCAGTAAATTTATTTATAAAGTACAAATTTATTGATTATTAATTATATATGAACTTTTAATATATTAGTATACTATTATAATTATAATTGAAAGAACTAATCATTAAATTAATTATAAATTTTAATATATTAAATTAGCAAGATTTTTAATGTCATTTTTACTGAAAATGTTGATAAATATGAATTAAAATTTTCAACAGTTCGTTTATTTATTCGGTAAAAATTAATATTAATAAAAATTATTTATAAATATACATTTTTTATACAAAGAATTATTTTTAATTCGATGTAAAACAATTAATCATTAAATTTATAGTTTATTTAAAGTTTATTAAATATCAAAATAATTTAATAACTCTTGAGATATATTATGAACATTGTTTTATATACATTTTTGCCAAGGCTAAAAATAGAAATGTACTCTACTGAGCATAAATATTTTATTTTTAATAATTTTAAATTCATTAAGGAATATGTTATTCATAAATATAATTCATTATTATTATTATTATTATTATTATTACTATTATTATTATTATTATATACAACATTTTACTTTTAGTGTAATTGATTCTAAAGATAATAGTTGTATTACATTCCATCTCGAGATCGGAATTCAATATGATAACTTAACATCCAAAAATTTGATTTGAGATTGAAAGATATTTTTATTTTGTGAAAGAATAGCGATAACAGAAAAAAAATTGATACTAAATATATGTATTTGTGTTTCCATGTACACTCTCGTGTATTTGTAGGGAAGAATTGTTTTGAATTTTTGGTTTAGTCATTTTCTTTTCCAATCTACACAAACTCGTCCTTTTTTCTTTCATGACTCCTTTTCTTTCATACTTTTGTGTCATTTAGTCTCATTTTGGTCCTGTCTTTCTAGTCTGATTTGATCTTCGCTTTAGTCTGACCTCATATCGAAGTTATTTCATCCCTTATATATTTTTTACCATCTTTCTTCTTCAGTTCATTTTATTGTTTTCTCTGGAGAAGAATTTTGATCCCAAGTCATATTTATTACGTATAGTTTTCTTATCTATTATGAGAAGATGCATTTGATTTTGTAGTGTAATGACTCAACAGAGTTAGGTACTTTTCTGTAATTTGAGTTTAGATGATATTTGTAATATTCTACATAATTTCCATCAATATTTATAACTTCACTGAATTTAGAAATTTTAATCTTGGAAGAAAAAGTTAAAATAACACAATAGTATATTTCTAAATAATATGCAGATATTTTAATTTATTCATAATGAAACAAGCATTGTACGTACAGTGTAGGATTAAACTTTAAATAAATTAAATACAGAAAGTAAAACAAGAAAAATCTTGTTATAAAAAAATATATACAGTATAATAAAATAAAATATCTATGTGTAACATCTCTTATTTAAAAATATTAAACCATCTATTTATAATTTTGACGTGTAATAAAAAATTAATTTCAACTGTACTTCAAAAATTTTTTTTAGTCAAATTACTGTAATTCTATTATTCTGTTTTTATAATTCTAAAATATAAGTATAATTAAAAAATTAACTTAAATTAAAACTCTTTATTTATGAAAAATGACTTTCAGGCGAAAAAATTTCACTATCTAATTTTGATTTGTTATGAAGTTTTCTAAAAAAATTCCAATGAAATTTTGAAAAAATGTATTTTGTTTTTTAAAGCGAATTTATACAATACAGATACTAATAATATTTAATAGTATTAAGCTGGTGACAAATTGCTCCTACGTGGAAAATAAATCTGTAAATTTGAATTAAGTACACCAAACATTTTACTCAAATATTTATAAGCGAACTTTTAAAATCCCAAATGCAGTTCAATTTCTATATAAATTAGAAAACAATCAATATTGCCGTAAAAATAATCGAAAAAAATTTAACAATAATAATTGAATAATAATTTAATTTAACAATGTAACAAAATTTGATGTAAAATTTAAGATTTGTTCATTATTTACAGCAAAAGGATTTTTTCAGACAAATTAATCAGCATAAATTATTCGTGAATTTTGTTGAAGTTATTTCTAATATTAAAAACTATAAAATATCAAAAAGTGTATTATTATTAATTCTTCAACATTTTCAGAATTTTTGTAAATATATAATTTCTTAAATTATGAATCATATGATCTGAACATGTAAAATTTATTAAAATTCTTTACGTAGATAAATGAAACCTTCCCTTCCCATGCGGTTCCAATGCTAGAAGAATTGGTTTATAAATATTTCAAAATTAGATTCAACACTTGAAAGTTGTTTCGAAATAAAATTTTTTTTAAATTTTATATACTAATGATCTTTTCAAAAAGGTAGTACAAACTATTTCAAGTGGAAATACATGATTTTTGTAGATCTACGTCAAAAAAAGGAATATGCATAATAAAGACGATCTTATGATTGCTACAAAATAGAACTATAGTTTTTCCAAAATAGTAGTAAAACATTAACTCTAGGGAATGATTGAAGCAGTATATAAACACTATTTTAATACGAGATCATCTCATCTAGTTAGTAACTGAGCCCATGGATACTCAACTTTAGTGACCAGCATATGGGGCCTAATTTATCTGTTCTGATACTTTTAAGTAGTTAGATAATTTGATAATTAACGAGAGATATTGATTATCGTTACAAGAAAAATCTTTATATTTATTGTAGATTTAATGGAGCGTATAGTATACTCCCTTTATATTTTTTACATTATTCCGCGTATTAAAGATGGTCATTAAATTAAAATATTGTATGCACAATTATGATAGAAGAAGTATTAATAAACAACTTTTAAGAAATTTTAGATTATAAATTATACATTATTAAAAGTCAAAGCAGATTGTAAAGAGAGAAACAATAGTGTAAATAATAAAGTTTAAATGGTTTTATTCTGTATTATTATAGTTATAATTTGTAATATAATAAAAAAGTATAATAATATATAATACTAAAAAATTTTAAATAAAATAAAGTAATAAAAAAAAATCTTTCATTATTTATAAAATATTCAGATCAATTATTTACACATATTATTAACATAAATAGATATGTAAAAATAAAAAAAATCAAAATTAACATTATGTGTAAATATTAAAATTATTAATATGGAAACAATTTTTTATTAAATTTTATTTAACTTTATCTTATATTATTATTTTACCTAGAAAAGTAAAATTAATGAAAGTTATAGATTACATTGAAGATTCTTATCATTATTATAATTTAATAGTTTACATATATATTTTATAGAAAAGTATTATAATTAAAAAGATGCCCTAATTTAATTATGATTATAATGGTACAAAATCTAATTTGTTAAGCAACAAAATATTTATCGTTGATAAATTTGATTTAACAATAAAAAATACAGAAAAAGAATTTAATTAAATTCATTTTAGGATTTAATTAACAAAAATTTTTCAAATATCAATTTCTTTTAACAATAATAAAATTTTTAATATGTATAAAAATTAATCAAATAAATAAATATCAATATAAAGTAAATGTGTATATAAAAACTGCAAAACCGATAAATACTTATATGTTTCATGGAACCCATGATACATGCTTCATCCACGAAGTATCGAGTTTTTTTTTCATTTTGCGACTATTGGTCGTAGAAATTTTAAAGGGGTCTTAAAATGTTGACAAACTCTTTTCTCATGTGTCCCTTTTTTTTGTTTTTTCAATAATTAGATGCGGCAGGATTTAACTTCGCGCGAAGGGTGTTTTTCAAATTTTTGGCACGGCGCGCTGAAGCGATTAGTGGAAAACCACTACGAGAGATGTTTTGTTCAAAGATTATAAAAAAAAATTCTTACGTTTCTTTTTTGAAAAATGATTTATTGGTGGAGTTACAAACAGTGTGAAATAAAAGTTTTAAATTCTTTAAAATAATTTCCTCCGGTATCAACACATTTTTGAAGGCGCGTTTCCCAAATTTCAAATGCATCTTCAAACTCTTTAGTTTTGTTGTTTTTCAAAAATTTTCACATTTATAACTTTTTTTGAACTATATTGTACACTGTAGATCGTGTTAAATTTAGTTTTTCCACGATTACTTTAATCATTAAAACGGTCTGAATTTTAAATTTCTAACACGCGCCGGGTGTTTCTAGTTATTCAAAAACTAATTAAGCGCCCAGATCGAGGCTCGTCGATGATTTTTTCTCGGCCCTCTTTAAGAGCTCTGTGCTATTTTTCACTTTGCGATTTTGACATGCAATTATGTTAACATTTTATACGTTTCCTCACTGTTTTTTTTTAATTGCAAACAAAACTTTATCGCGTAACGCTGTTCGAGTAGTCGCTTCATTGCGCCGTGTCAAAAAACTGAAAAACACCCTTTGCACGAAGTAAAAATCCTGCCGCACCTAATTATCGAAAAAACAAAACAAAAAAAGGGACAAATGAGGAAAGATTTTGTCAACATTTTAAGACCCCTTCCAAATTTCTACGACCAATAGTCGCAAAAGGAAAAAAAATCTCGATACTTCATGGATGAACCATTTATATCAAATTTATTTTAATTATTACAAGAAAACAGTATTAAATTATATTAATATAAGTCATTTAATATAAGAGATTATTATTATTATTACTATTGCATATTTATTAATTTAAATTCTTATGCTATAAATCGATAAATGTTTTTTAAGTTAAAAATCTTATTGCTTAATTTATTAATTATATAATTTTGTGAGTATTAATCTTAAAAAAAAATAAATTTATTTTATTTATTATATACCTTGATATATCTAAATAAGATATACAATAAATATAAAATTTTAGTTACTACTTATATTACTTATTACGTACGTTGGAAATATTACATTTACATCATTAATTATCAGAAAACTAAATGAAATATTAAAATAAACAAAAATTATGTTTCTTTATATTCATTTACTTATATTTTTAATTATTTATTATACGATATTAATTTTTTTATTATATATATTATATATAAGAATGAAATCTTCAACGAATTACATAGTTAGTACAAGTGGAGAAATGTGGCAATTATAAATATAAATTTCTTACAGTAATAAATAAATAAGTATACTAATATACGAGTAGTTTAATTTACATTGACAAATTTTATCGAAGGTAAATTATATATATACATTTTTATTTTCTAGCACAAAATATATTTGGGTAACTTTTCTTTCTTGTATTACTATGTTATACTATTGATTAATATAAAAAGAAAAATAGTTATTATATAACATTTATTCTATCATTATTATAAAATTTTAATTTAAATATATAATGAACTCATTTAAAGTTCAAGCTGAAATACCCTTTAAAACTTATTTATTGAAAATTTTCAAATGTAACTTGACTTCTGTAAAATTAATAGTTTGGAAATATAAGTATGTCTATGTTGAGTATAAATAAAAGTCTATTTATAAAAGTATACGTAATAATACAATATTGTTAATATACTCACTTATTCATTAATATGTTTTTATCAAAATTTTAGTGTAAAAATTTTTGAACGGTATTTTTAATTTTGAAAGTAAACTGAAATAAAATTTAACTTATACATTAATTAATTTTGTAATGCAAATAATTCGACATGTTACATACGGAATTTTAAGTATATTTTTTTAAAAGGAAGCTCAGTCAACATAGGTAATTTTTTAGTACCAATTAAAAATAATAAAATGAATTAATCAAACGAAATTATGATAGATTTTTCTTTAACAAGAGTTTTATAGATTATTGTGTAAAGCATTAATTGTTTATGATATTTTTTTTTAAAAGAAATAGTTGAAGTACTTAAAAAAGCTTTGAAATTGAATATTATAAATCTAAAAATAAAGTATAATGCAAATTAAATATAAGATTTAGTTTAACATATTGGGTGTCTAATAATAGTTTAAACAAATTTCCGGATTTAGTAATTAATATGATAAACAATTATTTATAACTCATGAATTTCGATACAAACTTGTTATCACGAAGTATTAATTGAATGCTTTGCATATTATAACGATTTTCTCGCGTTATACAATCTATACTTTTCTTACATTTAATACCTATGCGTTTCTGCTGGGCCAAGGTGGCATTGATAGGAAATACAATTAATCATATTATAAAAATAAATAATTAATACATAAAATGAAAATCTAATAAATTTAAATTATTAAAATGGTATTAATAAACATAAATAACTAAATTACAACTTACTATTTACTTAACGCTAAGTAAAAAATTATGAATGCTTTCATTCATATTAATAATAAGATTTTTATAACAATAAGATATTTCTAGTGAAACATTTAATTAATTTAAATTAAAATTTATTATATTTTATAATATTTGTATAAAAAGATTTAATAAATAATGGTTGCGAGATAAGTTTATTCTGTAACAATAATATTCCAAGGGAACAATCAAAAGCAAAGGGTTTGTGTTAAAAGTCTCTTAAATGTCGTTAATAGTTGTTTCAAGTCTAGAATGTACCATTCTTAGTACTACTTTTTGTATATTAAAGCAACGGATCAATTTCCTCGTCGTCCATCGTTTTTGTCTTCGCCAACACTTTTCCATTTTAATCTTCACGGCCTGGGAGTCTCAGCCCACCGAAACATTATTCAATTGATTTTATCGGTCGCATAATATACATAAGTGTATATATCTGTATATGTATATAATAAAATTAAATTTTAATACCATTACACAGATAATTTTCTTTAAAAAAAAACATTTTTTCATTATAAGCCTTTAAAAGTTTATTTATCATATCTTTGAGATACTTTTTCATTGTATCTTAGAAATCGGAGCACATAAAACGATTTTTTGCACTTATAATTTATGCTGATCATGACGACAAGAACTGGAAAAAGAAGTGTTAGAAGTGAACACAAGTTAAGCTCTTGGTCGGTTCTATCGTTGAACAGGATTTATTTTTTTTCCCCTTCAACTCAACAACTTGGCGTAGGTAGAGGGAAGAGAATTTATTCTTCCTCACAAGTTATAAAAGTGCTTTATTGTCGTTCCAGGATAAAAAAAATCTTATTCATGCATGGTTGATTATTATAATGTTTTAAGAGTGAATTTCATATCAGTATTATTTTTGGAGCATAAATTCTTGGAATTATCAACGGTAATCGTTTATAAAAGCTTTAATATTTAATTATTGAAGATATTATTTAAAACGTTTAGTAATAATGATTATTACGGATATTAATTCATTAATAAATTCTTACAATTGAATTGAAAATTAATAATTAACAAGAATGGATATGTTAATGACAGTGTCAATAATAATTATCAATATTATAAAATGAATTGTGTAGTTACGATACGTAATTACAAATTCGTGTACATTAACTAAATGCTCAGCCTATAGAAGTTTATAACTCATGAATATAAAATACTCTATGAATAATTAAATTAATATTTGTGTAAAATGGCTCAATTACAAATTTTATTAATATATTAATTATTATTGACTTTTAAAAAACTCCAATCATTACAAATATTCCTTGTAGTAAGTACAATAATTACTCCTTTAAGTTATTAATAAAATCTTTTATATAAATTAAAAATAATAAACTGTTATTTTATAATTATTTATTATGCAAAATAATAATTATATTTATTTTTTAATATTTACATTTATTTAATAAATTATTCCATAAATCAGATAATTAAATTTTGATATTAAATTGTAGTATCTTTAAAATATTAAAAACTTTTATTCATATAATTAATTTTCGTGAATTAATATATAATAATATAACTAGAAAGTCAAGTAATAACTAAAAGTCACAATGAAATAAATTTATAAACATGCAGGTTTTGAATTAGTCAAGTTCTTAAATACTTAATTGTATACAAATTAAGATGAATTGGATTAAATAAGTGTAAATTATTAATTATTATATAAAAGATTGATAAAAAGTCATAAATATTCTGATTTTTTTCTACATATGCCTGGTAATATTTATTTAATTATATATAAATTTAAATTAATTTCATTAAACCAGTGTAAATTAATAATTATTATATATAGACTTTATTAAAACTTATAATATTGTGGAATTTTTTTCTTGAATGAAGAATGCATCGTACTGTTTACACTAAAATTGTATCTAGTATAGTTTAATTTTGCTTTGTGTTTTTAAATTAATATAATAGCTTTAAAATCAATTCATTGATTGGAGAATTGGTATTACAATTAGATTTACATTGTGAATATAATAGATCTATTTTATGTACGTAACTATATTATTGATGTGCGGATTAAAATTATAGTTTTGTTTCCATACACATTTAATTACTGTATTTATTTAACCAAACATCTACTAATTTCGATGAACGAAAAGCGTAATATTTAAAAAATAATCAGACAATGATATGTCTTGAAATCAATTATTTATTACAGTACACATTAGAAGAAGAAAAAAATTAATCGGTTTTTCTTAAACTATAAATGAGTTTACATTTCATGGAACTAGAAGCACACTGTGAGTATTGATTAGTAATTAAAGAATATTTCGTTTTATTAGCGAGTTTGTATTTTAGCATCATAAGTTTAAAATTGATTTTTAATAATTATTGAAATATATTAATCAAAACATTAATTTACATCTGCTTCTCAAGTAATCAATTCGACAATTCATCCGAATGGTTTTTATTCGAGAGGTCACAAATCTACTGCATATAATCTTCAGAAATAAAATGAAATAAGATATCCTCTCATAAACAAAAAATAGGAAGGGGGTGAGGTTGGGGAAAAGAAATTAGAAAGGACTAACTAAGCAATCTTATTTTAGATTGCATTCAAAGCACCAACCGAGTGAGTTTCTGATTCATTGCAGCTGGTTCGTAGCCCATAGATTTTGCGTGTGTTTCCTGTCGTAAACATTTGTCAACACACCGTAGCCGTATTTTATAGTCGTTAGTGTAGACCATACGGTCGTAAGTTGTTACTGATTTGCTCTTCGTCTCTGCGTCGCGATAATCTCATCACCTAATTAGTTCGTTGCAACTTTGGCTCCCGGATACTCCATCGACTTTAGAAAATGATTGAAATTTCTTTCTCTATTTTTGTTATTATTAATAAGGAGAGTTGGCAATACTATAATACGACAAGTGCTGGGACAATTGTATTAGCTAATTACCTTTCAGGTAGTTGGAGTGATCAGGATTATAATTTAGAAGAATAGCATTTCTAATTATAAGATATATTATATGGTTTTCATATTTTTATTAAAATCGATAGATGGCAAATGAGAGCTCTTATGGCCTAATAAATTATCATTTATTTACGATTGATTAAATTTTCAATCTTTTAACCAATATATCTTTTAATTTATACACTAAACCTCATTGATGAGCAAGTAATTTTAAGCATACTTTATTATTTAAGTATATAGATAATATATTTAGCATAATCAGGTATGGTTGATGTATAATAGCTATATAAAATAATTTCATATAAAAAAAATACAGCATGAACTTTTAATCGGAATGATATACAGTATTATTATAATTAATCTATATATACATTTATTTACATTGAAATATTAATTTATGTAGAGTTATTTGATATTATATTGAACATAGTTTCATGAAACTAGAAAATTTGTGATTACAAAGCAAATGGAAATATGTTTTCATTATTGTTTATTATGGATTTTAAAGCATGTATAAAGAAAGAAATTTGAATAATTAAATGAAATTTTTTTTAACTAGAAATAAAATGATCTCAATTTCATTCTACATAGATTTTATTTATTTCTATTTAAATAATTTAATATTTTATCTATGCTATCAATATTTGGTATTTGGATATTTATAAATATAGTAAATTATTTTATATAGTGAAAATGTTAAAAATAATTTGATCTTTTATATCAGAATGTAATTATTATAAAATTTCAGTGTTTTCTTATTCTTGATATATGATACAAAATATAGTTATTGTTTATTATGAAGTTTTCAATAAAAGAATTAAATTAAAATAAGAATTAACTTTTTATGTTCCTTATAAATTATTTAAAAATATCTTGACATAGAATGTAAAATATGGATTTTTAAGAAGTTTTTTTTTTATAATTATCATATGTTTTAAATTTCTAAATATTGTCTTTTAATTAAAATTTGAAGAAAATCCGAATATTTTTCCTGTTACGTATTTAACTTTATCGCGTATACAATTGTAATCGTAGTTATATATTTAGTGCCGGGTAAAAGAATTTTCCGTAGTCCAAGCGGTCTAAGCGTCCTGACCCTCTCAAGGATCTGATAAATAAATAAAGAACGACAATTATTTGCATTTCAACTGTTATTTATTTTCCAAATCAATTGGAAAAGAGAGAGAAAGAGTGTTGAATTCGTGTGTATGTGATACAAAAGAAGACCGGACTCTATTCGTAAATTCGTCAACTCATTATCGAAGTTAATGTCGAAGTCGTCGACCACACTAGATGCTTTTCAGAATGTTGTGTCGGCTGGGGCCAGAAGCAGAATCCACCGCCCGTTTTTCCCGATTTTCCTCATTACCTAGTTCGGATGGAAAACTGCTACATGCGCGAGTTTTCTCAGTAGGACCGGCGATGACATTCGTGAGTAGCACCCCGACATTCTTTTCCCACTGTTTCTTGGCAAGTTCATCTCACGGTGAGATACGGAATTTTCATGAAATGACGCTTTCTTTTAGCGACGACCCGCGAGTTTTGTGCTGCGCTTAGCTTAACTCGATTTCCCAGTTACTCCATTTTGTTCCAGCTTGCCCATTCTCGGAATTTAACAGATCATTTTGACTACGTATGTAACTTTTTTAATGCGTTGCGTATGTGAGTGCTATTATCTTACATATGTGACATTCCGTATTTATACTATTACTAAAAATATGAATTCGTAGAAAACGGTGATTTTTGTGATTTATTATTTTTTTCATAATTAATGTGATTCTTAATAATTTAGGTCGTCATACATTTGATAATGTATTATCATTTATTAAAAATTTAATGTGAATAATTTGTAATAATAGTATTGCTTAACAATAATTCACATCTAATAGAAAATTTTATAATTAATATAAAAAAAAAAAATAATTTTTATTAGAATTTCATATTTTTAAAAGTATATTTATTATTCTAAAGTTAACGGATCTTTTATATTTTTTGGAGTTATTTTTATACTAGATAAACGATAATTGATATGAATTAAATAAATATGGGTTTACTACATTTTTATTTTATTCCAGTTTGATCATTTAAATTTAAAGTGTATAAAATATTTACGTACATTCATTAAGTTATTTTGAAAAATATATGAAGTAGTATTAAAATTTAATAAGTATAAAAATTCAATTGGTATGATTAAAAATATCTAATTTTTATTCATTTATTATCTGTGATATCCGCAGTGTCAGAACAGGAATATAATATGTTTCTTCTTGGTAAGATGATTTAAAAGTTATTAGTTGCTTGTCTCCTATTAGTATTCTGAATTTTTATCAATATTTTCAAGAATTATATTAACTTAATTGTATAAAATTAAAATTTAATGATAGCTATGTAATAAAAAATTTATTTTTATTTTTATTAACAATTTTGAGATTTTGATTTTTTAATTAATTTATTTCTTTTTAACATGAATTTTATGCTTTTCATAAATTCTATGTGTGGATATTTGACACAGTTGTATTAAAAAATTTTTTTTTTATTTGAACAGCTTGTATCAATTTTTTTAAATGTATTTTGAAATTTACATTAAATATTTTATAGTTAGTGAAAAGCGTTATCGTAAATGCAGTTTCAGAAAATTTTAATATCACACTTATAGCAATGTTTTATATTTCTTTTAATTTGAGTTGATTCAAAAATTGAAAAAAAATTCTTTTTTAAGAATATCTAGCATCATAGAATATTATTAATTTAATAGAAATCATCATTATTTAGAAATGGTGAATACATAGTTTATAAATTTTTTAAAAACTTGTATCGATTATTAATTTTTATTTGTGTACCTTTAATACTGAATTGTTCTATAAAAAAATTTATTGTATCATTTCTTGTATATGTTGCAGTGTCATTAAAAAAAAAAAATTCAAAAAGAATTAAAAATAAAGAATTAAGTAATGAAAAATAAAAATTTTATTATTCAAAATCGATTTTTATAGTTACTATTATACATCATTATTATTTAATTGAAATATTTGTACCTGTTACAAACGAAATAAATATTTGCTTCATTTTTTTTGTTAGCCAGTATGACGGAATCGAATATTAAAATTTCACTTATATATACATGAGTGAGTGGTATTTCCGCAATTTTTCACTGCATGTATTTTCTCTTTCTTCTGACTCTCTAGCGCATCTTTATTTTCTGTCTCGAGACAGAAAGAAAATCCTTGTTTGGCCTCTTAAATGTCGTATTTACAAATGTCATTCAAATTCGTAAGACATGAAATTTAAATACTTATTTAAAAGTTTCTATAATGAATCTCCTTTCTTACGGGTTAGTGAAGAAGAAAGAAAATGTCGACCATAAATATATTATAACCAAATGTTAAACTGAAAATATCAAGTAAAAGATTTTGGAAGATGGGCGAGAATAGGAAAACCGTACAGACAAGGAAAATAGTAAAAGATTATAAATATAGTAAAAGATGAGAGGAAAAGTCAGATTTGGTTTTCTTTTCTATTGAGAAGAAATCTCTACCCATACCTCCAAAATCTTAGGCTCAATTTATATGAATATTCCAAAAAAATTATAGTATACACAAATAATAATAAATAAGATAATCATTTTAAATATCTCAATAAGACATTAACAGTAACAGAATTTAAACCAATTTTCTTTTCTTTTTATTTTTATTTATTCTGTACTATAATCTTTTTTAATGCTTACTAATAATTACATAAAATATTTTTTATAATTCAAAGTACTTAACTTATTGATAATACTGGCATTTTCAAATTTGTCAAACTTTTTTATAATTCAATTATTTTCATTGAAAGAGATTCAGGAGAATAAAATTCTTTCTAAGATAAGAGTTATATATTTAGATATATTTATCAAGATATGATAAGCAGAATATAATATTGTGCAGTATCGTATATTTTCAATTATAAAATTTATTTACATATTATACTAGTAATACAGTATATGCATAGATACTTAAAGATTTATTTTTTACATCATACATGTAAACATCAGAAAAAATATTTGTTTTCTTGAAACTTAGTATTTTTTAAGAATTAAAAATATTATTTTCCACTCATCATCATCTTTTAGTTTAATAAATAAAAAATTTAAAAATTAGAATTCGTAACTTAAAAATAAACAGTAAAATATTAAATGTAATGCAATTAAACTTAGGTTAATTGCATTATACTAATATATTCACTTTGTTATTCATCATTCAAATATTTAAAAAGTTGATTAGTCTCTTTTTTGAATTTCAAATTTTATTATTCAATGTAATAATACTCCTTGTATCAAATTATCTCTATCAGAGCATTTAATAAAAACCTCTTAAATAATTAATTTTATTGAATATATTCTGTAGAACTTTTATAGTATTACTTTTCTTATAAAGTTAATTTTCATTTCACATCTTCTATTAATGTCTTCCTTTCAAGATTATGTATATATATTATATTTTCATATTTTACAATAACCGATTACGCGTTAAAATAATTATTATTAATAATTAATTAAAAATAATTGAATAGTGGGAAGAGTTGGGTATGCCCTTATCTTTCTACTCTTGCTTTGCTTCTTCTTCGTCTACTTAACGGTATACTGGTTGGGGGGGTTAGGGCGATTAAATTAGGTTACTTCAAAATGGTTGCGAGGATTTGGTACGAATATGCAAAGAGGAAAAACAAGTCTAGTACTTTGGTTCTCACTAGAAGTTGTAATTTATTCATTTCGAGCAAAGGTCCAAACACGTGCTATTGCGATAATTTTATAAAATAGTATACAATTCGTGTTTATAGAATTTGTAAGCTCTCGTTTGTTGTCGAATTCGAGTAAATTAATTGTCGACTTTTAATCTGGTTCTAAGTTTCGATGCTCAGATATCTCGTCAGATTTCCTCTGGAAGACCTCTGGTTTGCAGAAAACACCGAGTTTTATTCCTGGATTTCCCTTGATTTGTTCGACCAGGATAAGCTCCTCACATCTCGAGTTCAATATATCGACTCCGTCGGTTTGCACCTGTTGTCCCGCGAATACTAGAGTGTATTCATATGTGATCTAGGAATCTCAAGTATGGCATTGGAACAAAATTCAAAAAATTGGACATTATCGATTGCTTACGTAGTTCAAGCAATAGAGCACTTTTTAGGTCATGAATAAAAGTAGCTACTGATAGATATCAAAATTTATAAAAAATTCAGTAGATTTTTATTTTCTAAAATGCTACTCATGCTATTCATCGTCTTTTTATTATTTATAATATAAATGAGAAAATGCAGTTTTTCTTTGACTTTTTTTGTTTTAAAATGAAAACTCTT
Organism: Eupristina koningsbergeri; assembly: GCA_018907245.1. Taxonomy (NCBI): domain Eukaryota; kingdom Metazoa; phylum Arthropoda; class Insecta; order Hymenoptera; family Agaonidae; genus Eupristina; species Eupristina koningsbergeri. The sequence goes on along the minus strand of JACCHV010002889.1, from coordinate 63,483 downwards.
AATTTTAACACTATAGTCTCAATGGGTGATTTGTAGCTGATAAAATTGTTAATAAAATTCATTTTTTTCATAAACCGATTCAAAAATTAGAAGTTGACATTTTTAAATTAATTAAAAAATTTGTAACTTTTTTAGAATTTTTGGAACTCTAGTGTTCGGAAATTAACATGCACTTTATTTGTATAAAATTTTAGCTTGATCGGATTTTTCGTTTTCGAATAATACTAATATTAATTAAATTATTCAAAAATTTACGAAGTTATTTCTAGCTCACTTTACCAGACGATTTTAATGTTTTTAACTGTTTTAAAAACTATAATTATTACATAATAAATTCTAATCTTATATTTTATTAAAATTATTCAGATTATATTTAATACGAGGATAAAGATGATCAAAAACGACCGAGCGCGTGCAATTTGATGAGGAGTGGGGGAGAAGAATAATTGAGGGGTTAGTTAGCGCGGATTCCACTTTTATTACTATATATTCCAATTCTCCGATTTTAACTATCCCCAGTCCTCCGGCACTCGGCCGTTTATGGTCATCTTTATCCATATTTTTTAGATAATTTAAATGATTTTTACAAAATGTAAGATACGCGGTTTCTTGTACAACAATTATATTTTTTAAATCTGTTAGGAAAATTAAGATCGTCAGGTGCTTTGGTCTGTAAATAACTTCGTAAATTTTTGGATAATTTCATTAACGTTAGTATTACTCGGGAACTAATAATGCGCTCAAGTTAAAGTTTTGTACAAATGAAGTGCACAGTAATCAGTTATTTTCTTAAACTAGAGTTTTAAATATTAAAAAATAAAAAAGTTACAAAATTTTTAATTAATTTAAAAGTTTTTCATCTTCTAATTTTTTGATCGGTTTACGAAAACATAAATTTTATTTAGAATTTTATTAGCTAAAAATTACGCATTGAGACTATAATGTTAAAATGAAGGTTTTTCATTTTATAACAAAAAAGGTAAAAAAATACATTTTTTCCTTAAAATTGTTAAAAAAAAATCCTGAATATCATGAGGGTCATTTTACAAAATAAGAATCTACTGATTTTTTTACGAATATTGATATGTATCACTAGCTGCTTTTTTATGGCCTTAAAAGTGCTCTATTTCTTGGACTATACGATGGACTCTCGAGCTTCGTAGATCTTTTAACAAAGAAAATTTATTGAGCATGGCACGCGCCAATCGAAATTCAGATAACTTGATACGTGTCATTATTTATAATGTATAATTTTAAGAAAAATGTCTCATAAGAAGCTAGGTTTGTAGTTTTGAGATTTTTATAAAACTTTGATCTGTAAATTAACGAAATTAACTCATTTGTTTTATGAAATCTAGTTTTATTACTAATAAAAAAGTACGTATATTAATCCATATATTAATATACGAAAAATTACTATCAGATTATTTATTTGAGAATCATTGAAAAATTTATTTTTCATTGTTATTAATGTTATTGGATAATGGATCGTTAAATGGCTCTGAAGTAATCGAAAGAAAGATTTTAGTTTAAGCCGACATTTCAATAAGATATTTCGTCCATCTGTGGTGTTTTTGAACAATTTTCAGATTTACCGTGTCTTCTTATTGCAGAGTCGTACATAATACAAAAAATTATTTACGTATCTCGTGTATACTGCAAATCTATACAGACGTAACTTAGAGGCTATCAAGCGAGTATATGAAACTGTGATAACGTCTAAAAGTTATAATACAGAGAAAAAAGGTATCGATATATTCTATCTTGTTGCTGTACATATTCTACGTGTTGACAACTAATAGAGGAAAATTAATTTCAAGTTGAGATTTAATATAACCAGACTTCGAATCTCCCTCTTTTAAAGTTCAGAGTATCTCTGAAATTTAAACTTCGATACATTTATATCCTTAAATAGTATCAAATATTAATATATAATAGTATATATATATATATATAAATAGTATAAGTTTCGAATTATATAATTAAATCAAAAAATTTAATATTATATATTATACTATAATTTCTTTAGTATTATTATATTAAAATCATTTTGTATATAACATGATGAATGAAACTAAAAGAAAATTCAACATATCCATTTATTATGTAAACATTATATATATATACATATATATGTACATTATTATATATTATTTTCATTTATAAAAAAATTAAGAAAAAAATTTTTTTTGTGAATTCATGATAAGTACTTTTAGTGTATACTTAATTGTATAAGCCATTAAGGTCAAATAACACTGCATATTTTCAATCTCATTTGAAATAAGAAATTGTTTATTTTTAATGTTGGTAGTACATACAGATATTTTTAATGTTTATTTATTTAATTATGAGGATACTTTATTTTTTTAAATTAAAGAATTAATTTGATTTTAACGCAAAATTTAAATTATACTCTTTTCACTACTAGATATTTTTAAACTATGCTAAATTTTCATTTTAATTGAAATACATTTTAGAGCACTGAATAATTAAGTACATTTAATTTTTTCAATATTGATTTGTAAAATAAGTTATACGAATTAAAAACTAATATATATAATGTGTACAATCGTAAATATATATTTGTTGAGAAAATAATTAAAAATAGAATAAAACAATTTATTGACTTAAAATAAAATACAAATCAATACAAACAAATTGAAATAATAACTAGTTTTATTCGTTCTGCATCTCACTGGATCTAACACTATCTTTTAACAAACAACTATGGAAGTTTCTTACCATCAACTTTCACAAGATACGCATCCATGTTATCGTTATTTAGATTATTATTGTTATATTTTTTCATCAATTTAATTTATGGAACATCTATTTAATAATACAATGTTTTACCTTATTATGGTATTCATATTTAAATAGTATACTATAGAATACCAATCATATATTTTAGATGGTGAACAAATTTATTCAAATATCATCGGTTTTAAATAAAAAATGTAGAATCGATTCTTCTTTAATTGTATCGAAAATATATTTTATCTTCCGTTAGAAAAAAGCATGCATTTGACATTCATTTAGCAGAGCCAAAACAAAGTATTTTTATCTTTCTGATAAACTATAATATTTTTCCAAAGTTATTCAAAATTTGAAAGTATTTTATCTTTTATTAAGCGTATTTTCAAATTTTTCGATATGGGTAAATTTCTAAATAAACTGTTGTAAAATAATACAAAGTTTTTAGACAGTAATAATGATAACTCTTAAATATCATTAGACAGTATCAAAATGGAATCATTATACAAAATATCTAATTGGTAGAATTAATACTAATTTCTCGTAATGTATTATATTACCAAAGAGATAAGGATTATATTATCATTACTCTTAATGTGATCAGAATTGCTTAATCCTTTTCCTTAGTCATTTTAAAGCAATCAGAAGTCAACTCGTTAGTATTTTAGAAATTGATTGCAATTTGATCTGAGTAATTTGTTCTATACATTGTATTAGCATTCTTCCTTCTCTTTTCAATCAAATTAACATTTTCCTCCTAAGTAATTGTTTTACATATGGTACTTCTTAATTAATCTCTTTTAATACATGCATTAATATTATCCTTTTTATTATAAATAATTGGTAAATTATCAACAATGATATATACTAAAAATTTAATAGAATTTACTATTACTGTATTCCATTTTATGCACGATATTTTTTTCGTAGGACATTTACTAAGCAAAAGCGGTTGCAATAAACTAAAGAAAAAATCATTCTCCTGCATACTTGCAAATAGAAATCATAATAATTGCGATATTATCTCTCTTAATCGCACTGGATTCTTCCCTGATAAAACTAAAATAAGAAAAATGAAAGGTAAACGTCCTCTGGCCAACTTTTCCCGACATATCCTTTTGCTATTGCTGGATCACAATTTCCCAATAGATCCTCGACACCTCTTTATATCAATTTGTCCCAGGGTTGTGGTGCCTCAATCGAATGTGGCCCATCTCGGATTTCACAAAATCAGCCAGTTGGCCACAATCGCAAATCCGTTTCCTATCTATTTTTCCACCACGTCGTCTTTTGTTTCAAGTGACAGTTTGGGTCTCTGAGAACTTATGTGTAAGGAGTGGTTGAATAATGTGCGTCAGATCAAATTGCGAGGCATTATCTGCAATATATTATCTGCAATTATTAAAACTTAAATTAAAAATATTCAAGTAATATTTTATCAATACTGCTGTAATATTTATCTAAAATATATAGAATTTTTATATTTAAGTTTAACCAAATTATTTCTTTCTTTAAATGTAAAGGAATATAATAATAGATAATAACACATTGATATGATAAAGATAATAAATGAATAAATACAGGGATATACTTAAAAAGGTAATAAAGACTAGTAACTAGTATTCTAATTATACTGAGGAGCCAAGATTGAGAGTCTCACGATTAAGTGCTATCCTCTTTGAAAAAGGTAAATCGGTATATTGAAGTATGTGCCATCGATACGTGATTACAGGGCATTTCTTTTTCATTCAATTTCCCGCTTTCCCTTTATATTTTAGTCACCGTCATTCTCTATCTCTTTCGGGATTTCTTCCTGTCTTTACGCGGTTAAATATATTCGAACACATCGGAAACTTCCTGTAGCTTTAACAATCTGTCCATCGCTTTGTGTCTCTCTTTCTTTTTTTCTATCTTTTTTTTTTTGTCTTCTTCACCGAATTTACACTTCAACTTTTTCTACTAAATCACTAGCTGGTTTTGTACAGTAGATTTTACTTTGTCATTAAACAATCGTGCTTAATATTTTGAATATATGTTTCTTGACTTTTTTTTGAGAACATTCTTAAATGTACTATTAATTTTCTTAAAAATAAAATATTTTGTAATAAAGTATGTAATTCATTTATTTAGATAAATATAAAAATTAAATTTTACCATACTATCTAATAACTTTTATATATAAAATAAATAAAAATAGTAATTATTAATAATTACTTAAAATTCGAAGTCTATTATTTTTAGATAATTATATCACTATTTTTTAAGCAAAATTATGAACAATGTAATATACTAATAAAATTTTCACACAAAATGAAATTAAGAATTCTATAAAAAAGTCAATTAAAAATTTTATCACCAGTTAATAAAATTTGTAAGTTTCTTATTACATAATGAAGAAAAAATGGTTATTCTAGTAAATTTTAATAGAAACTTATTCACAATATATTTTTAATTTTTATTTCACTATAAAAAATAAAATAAAACTTAATCCTTAAATATAAAAATTATATTTTGACATGGCTATGCCAATAATTATATAAATTTATATTTAGATTTATAATCCTTTATGTATAAATTAACTTTTACATTAAATTTAATCTTCACACCTATAATCATAATATATATATATATTAATGTGTATATGTTGTGCTTATAAAATATTATCAAGAATTTATGAATAAAAAACATACATCACTAATTTTTGTTAATACAATTCCTTTTCTTAATTAGAATAACCTTAAAAGAAAGCAAAAAAATGCCGAGATATTCATGAAAATTTTAATTTTTATTACTCCATTACATTTAATCATTCTTGTAAAAACATTAAATTTCAATATAATTACGTAAAGAATACAGAAATAGCTTTTTATATAGGATTAAACATTCTCATTTTGTACACAATTTTTATGCTGTTAACACCACATTTTTAAATTTATGCAACATTAAATATCAATTATTTAAGTTGTTATCAGCACAAACTACTATAATAATTATAAGTTTAGATAGTACACTTTTCTTACCAATTAGTTATAGCCAATTTCAATATAATTTATTTTTTTTAACGCAAATAAATTTATATTCAGTATGTATACAGCAACAATTTCATTGTATGTTATACAATACTTAACAATAATAGTAATAATATAAAAACAATAAGTAATTAAATTTTAGACATTTATTATATAATAATGATAATAAATAAATCATGATATAAATAATTATTTTCTATATAAAATTTAATATAAAATTAAAAGATAATTACACAATTAAAGAATGATTTTTGTAGATAAGCAGTATTTCTTCCCTCCAATATAAATTTTTTTTATATTTCATAATATGTAATAATGACAAAGTAAATTCACCCCGATAAATTAATATGTTTAAATGCTTTTTTAAAAACTTATATTTTCTTATTTATTTATATTAAATTGCCCTTTTACTTTGAAAGTGAAATTGTGCACTGTTCTCAAGTAAAATCTCTACGATTGATGAGATCCGAGCTTCTCGTTTTTGCATATACTTTATCCGAAAGAAATTGGAGTTTCCTTTTTTCATTATTTATTCTATAATGCGGCCATCGTTCTTTTGAATGCACATCCCTTGGCTCTTGGTGGATTTTTAACTGGTCGGCCGAAACCGAGGAGAAGATGCTATGAAAGCTAAACAGAATTGCTCAGCGTCTATAGAGATTACTGACGGTACTTTGCGGCGATGATTAAGATGTAAATAACTTTTGTTCTATAATACGGCGAATATTCCGGTGTAGTTCTGGCCTTATTATCCTTCTTCAATTTTATGCCAAATTCTTTGTGCCGGAAAATGCCTGGGAAAATTCCCCCGTACGCGTGCCTTAATTTAAAGATGTACGCGGGCGCCAGCCTGTTTGTACGAGCTGTACAACCTGATATCTTAATACTGAAGTGTGCTTGCGCATTCTAAAATAGTGCCAGTTAAGCACTTTTTCCCGACTCCCGAGAACTAATAAAATTCCGGCTTATTCCATTTTTAGATTTCCATACGTTAATTTTATGGGCACCGGCCGCGTTTAATTTTCTGGACATTTTTTCATTAGTGATTTTATTTTTGAGAAAAATACCGACTGATACTTTGTAATAATTTTTTCTGTATTTACTTTAAGAGTTTTTCGGAAAATTAAAAAGTATTGAATTTTTTTTTTCTTTTTTCTTGGTAAGGGTTTTGTAGGATCATGTAATAGGTACGTACCTGTGAATCCAGGGCTATATAAGATTGTATACGAATTGCATAATGTTATTCATAATATGAATCTTTAGTAGTTGTGCGTATTTTTATCAATACGTTATTTGTAATGTTTTCTTGTGTTCATAAAAGAAAATTTATAACAATTACTTATATAATTTTAAAAAGTTCTATTTATAAATTGGATTTTTAAGAAAATCAATGTAATAAATTTGCAGATTCAACATTGCACGCGAACGATTATTGTTAAATTAAATATTTCAAAAATTATGAATTGCTTAGGTAAAAAACTACGTTAACACATTTATCAGTGTACAAAATGTTTAATAATATATATAATCGTTTAAAAAGACTAAGCTGATTTGAGAAAAAGCTGTTACACTGTTAGGAAAAAAATTAAAATCGTAACTTATGCATTAATGCTACATAATTTTCTCATTTAGTAATTCTATGTTTTCTTTTGTTAAATTTTCAAAATATGTATGATTTAAGAGGTACGTTTTAAAGAAAATAATTGTACAATTGCTACGTAGGGAAAAAAAATATTTTTTGATATTTTGGACTAAATTCCTAAAGTTATGGAAAAAATAAAAGCAATCTATCAGTATATATTATTCATTATTTATTATTACCATACTGGTGTAATGCATAATACTGATGTATAATTTTTAAATTTTACCAACATTCTACCAAAGAATTCCTTTTCCATATTTAGGCTTTTTATTGTAAAAAAAATTAATAAATAATTTAAAAATACACAACCTGTGAATATATTTGTATTTTCTTTTATGTTTAAATTAATTTCTTCATTATAAATTCTTATGGTTAATATTTCATTTTAATATAATCTAAAAGTTTGTATATATAAAATATATATTTTAACATTCCTTTGCTGTAATAATTGTATAGGATCCTTAGGTTATAAAATGAAATTGTTCAATATATCTCAATATTATTTTTTACGTTCTTAATTGTGACGAGTAATGCTAATTATCTCCAGTAGTAAATAAATTTAATTGAGCGCTATAGATTTTTTGGCATCATGTCTTGGCTCTATTCCTAATCTTTAGCACAATGGTTTAAATTATTTGAACGTATTCTTTATACATGATTAGATCACAAGTATTTACTAGTCCTCGTATTTATAAGCTTGCAAAGCAATTATTATTGTCTTTCTATTTTCAAATTATTCCTTTTCTGGTGAGTGCTATGGCTATTATTACGATATAGTAAATTATCTTACCAATTCCTATAATTGTGAAAGATATTTTTGTAAATAATTGAATAATTGCAAAAATTTGATTTACTTTGGTTGAATAATAAAAAATTATTTCATGCAATACTATCTTGTATTTTTTTATCAATATGTAATTATTGAATGTTTTATTTTAAATTTTAGCGTTTTGTAAATAATAATGAAATAAAGAAAAATTGACGTTTATAGTATGATATTGGAAATTGCATGATATAAAAAGAATTAACATTTATTTATGCTCATGATCATACAATAATACCTTTTTTCTTGATCATCATTAGGAGCATTTTTCTGTAATATTAAACTCGGACTACGGAACTAATTTATATTTATTCCATTTGATAGTTTTTTTTTCATGTGAATTTTATGAAGATTTTTTAGATTTCAAATGAATGTATTTCTGTTACTGTATATTATAATAATAGCATATTTTTTTGCTCTCTATTATTTTTTCTCATTATCAATATAGCACTGCTTGTAAATTATTCAACCTTTTATAATTACCATATCTGTTAAAATAATATTGGAAATGTGAAAGATAATTTAACTCGTTATCAGCTTATAAAAATATTTATAGATACCACTTATTAATGAGAATATTTCTATTAAAAACTATTTATTGTAATAACTTTCTAAGATTTGGTTCAGTATTTCAGGTCTCAATACTAAGAATAAACAATGAGATTAATTAATTTTATATTTTAAAAATATAGATATGATATATTAAAAATTTATTGTTTCTATTAATTTATCATAATATATGATGTGTGCAGAAAGTAGATACAATACATTAAAATTTATAAACGCAATGATTAAGTAGACTATTTATCAGGATAATTTATTAAACTGTAAAATATTCTATTTATTCAAAATTTATTCCGCACCACTTACTTTTTCTTATTTTTACTTTTGTCAATTATCGACATATCCATTACCTACGATTTCACAAAGCTAAATGTTAAGGCAATATCTACAAGGGTTTGTTTAGATAATAAAAAGGTTTCTTAGTCATGATAAGAGCTGACTCTGTTCTGAAAGTCGAATCAGGGTCCTGACACACAATCTTATACTCGATTTATTTCCTTTTGCAAACTTGGTCGCTCAATCGCACATTGTTATCCTCTTCTCTCCTGCTGTCAAATTTTGACAGAACAGGTTTGGCTAGGTACGAACTGTCAGCTCCGGATGTTTGTGCACGAGGCGTTGGCGAAGGGAAAATTTACGTCGAATTTGATTAAACCTGTCGCAAATCAACTTTTTACATTTTTGAGTAGAATAAAAATATAAAATCTTTACATACCAAGAAAATACTTATGATCTATAGTTTTATTCAATTAAGTATATCAAAAATATCTATAAGCAATTTACTTGTTTATGGATAATTTCATATGGTATATTATATTCTATGAATTAACCAGATATCGTATTATTATAATGTACATTATAAATTTATTGTTTAAATGAATTAATTATAGGAATTCATCAAATAATTTCTTTAAATTTTAAAATTAATAGATGAATAATTGTACTTCCAATAGTAAATATGTACATATATATTTGAAATAATCTACATAATATATATGTACACATAATATACCTAGAAAAATTAAAAAAAAAAATACAGACTTTAATAAATAAAACGGATTGTATATTTTCTACTTAATTGATATTTTCATTAGATCATACTTTCATTTTTATTTTATTTGAAGTTGTATTTTTTTATCGTGGTTATTAAATCAGTTTATTAAATTTTACTTTTACTGCAAATAAAATATAATCAAATTTGAAATATATTAAATAATATTTTTTAAATAAAAAAAAAATTTAAATAATTTGTAAATATTTAAATTATAATTTTAACAGAATAAAATGATTAAGCACTAAAATAAAAACAAATAAAATAAAATGAATAACGTATTGAATGCATTTGTGCTTGTTAAATAAAAGATTCCAAATTATGTAAAAATTATTAGCAAAACGAAAAATATTTTATTCATTTACACTTCTTTTAAAGCATTTAAATTTAATATGTTTTAATATTTTAATATTTGAAAAATTATGTATTTCAATATTGTTATCAGTTGAATTTTTAATTATACCATATGTATCTAATATAGAATAAAAAATTATGATGAAAACAAACAAAAGCGAGTTTTAATATGAATATAAATATTTATGGTCTTTTATAATGGTTAAATATTAAATAGCAGGGTTTTAAAATATTTTTCTTAAAATTTGAATTCACAACATGATTCACTATGAAATATAACAAACCGAATCGATATTTCTGTCAAGTTTACATGTAGTTTCATTTTATCTGATACAACAAAATTTATAAAAAAGAAAAAAAAAAAATGAGCCCGCATGTGATAGATTTTTTTAAATCGATCGTTAAGGTTAAAGTTTAAAATGAAGGGTATTACAGTTAGTCAAGCTGTTAGCCAAAGTATGATTTCAATTTTCGAAGGATTTAATGTGATACTAATCCGACTTAAAAAGCGTATAGAAATTGGCTTGCCCTATTAAGCCCTACATCTACCTTCGATAAATCTCAATCTTCCTACTTTTGCCCAACTGCTCGGGACATATTAAGCAAAACAGATGAACGATCGAGCTTTTCAGTTAATGCAGGAAAAGTGGATATTGTGAAAAATTTTTTGCGAGTCCATTACTTTTTCCGTCCTTTCCAACTTTTCTCTCGCTAACTAGTGATTAGCAATCAATTCGGTGTTACCACCGACTACATTTTAATTTCTCCAAAGTTCGAGAATAATGTAAAAAAATAAAATAACCCGGGGATTAAAAGAACGAAAGTATGAACAAAATAAAAAAAAAAAAAAAAGAAAAGAAACCGAGTTACAGATATTTACGGGTATTGCAATGCAGAAAATACCTCAGTTGTAATGTAGAGTTAAAGTCGCAAAGTCGCGGTACTTCTGATGCTTAATGAGTTCCTTTGAAGGGGTCAACATCTGTCAAGCACAGCAACAGCCGCAGTTGACGTTCGGGAAACTGTCGCGAGTCGCTGTTTGAACAACCGAGCGATTATTTGTCTTTATCCTTCTCTCATTCCCTTTCGCCCAATCCCTTTCTCGCTCTATCTTTATCTTTCTCGTGTCCACTATCTGCGGATTTCTCTATCCAGTATACCGTTTGCTTGTGTAATATTGCCACTGTGATTTTAAATTTGTCATTCTTGACAATTTGCTGAACCATTTCATCTTATGTGTAACAGTTTTTAAAAATAATTTAAGTCATGTTTCATTATTCTTTTTTACAATGGAAAATGACGATGAATGACGTACTTCTAATTGAGAAATTTTTTTTAAATATTATGGAATTATTGTAGCCATTAAGTCTTTAAACTAACATTACAATTATTGTTATTAAATTATAAGTTGTTATTGAAATATTTTTTCACTTTTTACACAATAAATCGGTCGCAGCACTTTTACCTAGTACACCTGCACATTATTTTTTAGTTTTTTCATTTCGAAAATATTGAACATTATGCTTTTTAAATATATTTGATTTCTTTTTTATGTAACAGTTCTATTTGTATCACAAATGTTGTTTGTCTGCAAAATATATGTGTAAACAATGTAAACAATTTGTTAAATAGTATATGAATCAGAATTTTTTAAAAATAGAAGAAAAAAAATTTTTTGAATCATGTTTAATTCATTTTTTAAATGATTAAATTGATCCAGTTACACTAACCAATAATAGTTTTATTGAGTTCTATTTGAATTTAATCAAATTCATTACGCGTTATTAATTATACATTTTTAATAATATTTTTTATATAATATTTAATAGTAGTGTATATTTGAAAATATTTATCAAAAATTATAAATATTGAAAATATCATAAAAAATTTATAATTCAAAATTGAAGTACATAGTATCGGTGAATTTTGGAATACAAAAAAATATTTCTATATTTGATTTTTAATAAAAATCATAAAAACGTTACTTTTATGTATTTTAATAATTTTATTAATTATGATTAAATCAGAATATGAGGTTAATATATCTGTAAAGTTTGGTTATAATTTATTTGAAAATAATTAGTTGTCTGTCTGTCATAGAGATAGTTAACATTTCTCACCACATGTTGATATTCAGCAATTATTTTTTTAATTACCAGTATTCCCATTACGACAGGCATGGCAGAATCTTTCTAAAATTCAATTATGTTATTATTAATTAAATGATATAATTATTTTTATTGAAATATTAATGATAAATATGAATAATAACTTATAAAAGTTCATATTATTCATTTAAAAATAATTTGAAGAATAATTTTTCTTGAAGTTTTAAGTATATTTTGTTTAATATTAATTTTTATTACTTATGTATTCAAAATTATATTAATATTTAAATTATAAAAAAGAAATAAAATTCATTAATAATTTCACAATATAATAAATAAATCATAATTATCTGATAAATTTTAATTTTAATACAAACTGTATCGTGTTGTACTTATTTTACATTATATATATACGCGACAATACGAATTTCCATTTTAATTCATAAATAATAAGCAGTAATAATATCAAATTAAAAACTCAAATGATATTAAAGTATTTCGTTTCTTTTTCTATATACTAAGTATAAGAATTGTAAGTTTATATTTTTACAGTTACAATTTTTTTTAGAGACCACAATAATAACAAAAATTTTAAATACAGATTATAAATAAATAATTTTTATTTTAATTAAAAAATATGAATTATAATTTACAATATTGTTACTTGTAAAAGCTAGTATCATTGTTATGCCCTAATAACGAGAACCGTGGCTTTTATACGAGAATATAAAGAATAGTGAATAATTAAGAAAAAATGACGGTTACGACAATGTTAAATTTTATTTATTCAAAATGCGAAAAAAATAAAGTGCTTCATAAGTGTTATTGGTGTATCGTTACTTGCATAATTGTTCGTCTTTCATGATCTATCCTTAATGGTCGCACTCAAAAAACCAAATACAAAACCGAGATAGATCACAACATAAAAACACTGGATGATCTATATATCATACTTATATGAGACTGATTATGTAATTAATTACATGTTTAATGACATTAATTTTAAATAGGTTAAAAATTATATTACATACAGATAAAATATTTTCATTCAATTAATTTTGTAATATAATTATTATTATAGTAATTGCATTATTTTGTATTTCAAGTGTATTTTAAATAATTTAATGTTATACGTTTTTATTTTATAATTAATGACTATTTTAAATATAGTAAGCACTAAAATTTAATTAGTATTAATTATTATTTGATAATAATTTATTTATAATAATTTAATAATAATTTATTACTTATTGATTAGTAATTAGTTAACTTGTAATTATTGTTCTGTTTTGTAATTATAAAAGCTCGATTTATCTGCAATATGTATTATAAATATATAATATATGAATTTATATTAACAAATTTGACTGAGCAAAAATTATTAAATGTATAGAATAATATCCACAATCACATATTTATGTTTTCGGAACTATAATTATATGTGAATTTTTTAGATGCTTCAATTTATTGTATGCCATTTATAATTATGATATTCCATTTATAAATTATATAAAATCTATAGTAAAAACTATTTATAAATAATTATTTATAATTTATTTGGCTTATTCAATTATTTTAAGATAAAATTTAACAAAAAAATTTTTAACCTTAGTATTCATTCTATTTAAACTTACAAATGGTTGTAATTTAAATTATTTCTGTTCATATGGAAAATGAAGAATTTTCTTGAGAAATTTATAAATGAACATAAATTATGTTTCAAACATTGATATCTTAGGTTCAACTAGCGTTAATTTTTAATTACTAGGTGTTCTTGAGTTGTCGAAAACGTATTTATTATTTTTTTTCTCTTTTTCTGTTTATTTGATTTTTACTTTTTCTAGATGAACTTTTTCTTGGTTATATTTCTATTAAATATATATACACTGAGTATATAATACTTAATTATTATTTTAAATAAAAATCTCCCATTCTATATTAAATTTTTCTTTTTTTTTATATTTTTTATTATTATTTACATAAAGAAATACAATAGCTTTTATAAAAATAATAATGAAAATTAGACTTTTAAATTATTTAATTTTAAATACCTTTTAATATTTTATTATCTATAATATATATTTTTTAACTTAATGTATATTAAATGAATCTTTTATTTTTATTTAACGTTAAATATATATTTTTTATTTCATTTAAATATTTAATTAAAACATTTTATTAAGTTTAGAATAATGTCTGTACATCGAAACATTATTATTATGATTTTTTAAATTAATCTATATTATAAATACATCTGAGAATTTTATATATAATGATTAAATGGATTATAATGATCCGTTAGTTTTTTTTTTTTAGAAATCGTTTTTTCGTATCTTGTCGATTATGGTTGCCTGATAATATTCAGATGAAAGTTATGTATCTTTCAATCGTTACTATATACTACCACGTTATATTCTGCTTTTATACTTGATACAGAACCGAGATTTTCATCAATTTTAATGTACATAATGTAATTGCTATATTTGGTAAAATTCAAAATTATTGATCTCATAAACATTTGGAAATTTTGATTTTATATTGCTTTTTAAATTTTTTTTGATAGAAATTTTTGTATAATTGCTCAATTTGAATATATTTGTAAATATTTATTTTCAAAATATTACAAAGTCAAGGTGTAGTAAAATTGCATATCAAGAGTGTAAAATCACATTTGGTTTAACGGCATGTAATATCATGATGCACTTACTTTTTTATTAATTTTGATTTCTTTAGTGTTTTTTATTATCATTTTGTTTAGATTATCATGTAAATATTCATTTTTCTGATTAAAGAACTTATTAAAAATATTTTGAAATATGTTTTTAATTTAATCCATGGCTATCAATAACAAATTTTTTTTTCATACATTTTATTTTATTTCTGTATTGTATAAAAATTTATTTTTCCAATAGACGATTATTAGCTTTTCATATATAAAAATTTATAATATTTACACTTCTTAATTATATGAATATCATGTTTATTTTATTTTATTTTATTTTTCAAAATAAAATAGAGTAATAAAAAGAGATTATAAATGTTTATTAATATAGTTTAAATCTGAATCAGTATAAATATTATTGTTTGTATATTTTCATAATTAATACCTTGATAATGTTTTTATAATTTTACAATTAATGTTAGTATAATAGTAGTTTACTTACTCAAGGTATAATTAGCAAATTATTTGGTTTTTGTTTCATATATTTTTGATAAATAAATAATTTACTGTTTATATTAGAATATTAAAAACATCAATTATAGAATATACTAAATAAATTTATTTTTTTTAAAAAAAGAATTCAATTTTAAATTAACGTATGTTAAGTTGCATTTAATTAGAATATATTTTCTGATATATGTATTACCTTTACTTTTTTTATTTCTTTCCCCTCTTTTAAAATGATATTTTTTTTTACTATTATATTTATGTTTTTTAGAGCCAATTTTTTTAGTCTTATATAATGATGAAAAATATTTCAATTTAGAAAAATGTATTAAAGTTTTACCAATAGTTGCAGTAGTTCGAATAAATAATTTAACTGATTAAAACAGAAATCTAATTTTAATGAATAAACTCATGTACTTTATAATAGTTAGAATTTAAATTAGGATATACATTTCTATGGAATACTATATTTACGAACGTATTTCAGTACAAACTGTTTTTAAATTTTTTTTTATAAAATGAGCTTTTCGTAACTTTTACTTTTACATGTACTATTTATGATATATGTTTACTCTGAATAAAATTTTTTGTTGATTATACTCTTCAAATTATCCTTACAATTTATTTGAATTGAAATTATATGAAAAATTGTTGTATTTTTGTTTTATGTTTTAAGATTCATGTAACATATTTATCTAATGCACATTTAGAAATTATTTAATAAATTAGTTTTTCTAACTTTAAAAATATATTTAAAGATCTATATTAAAATCCTGTTCAAGTCATAATATTTCATTAAACTACTTTTTCAATTTTTATTTCTAAAAAACATTAGAATCCAATTTAAAAACAAAACTATCAAGAAGTATGCATAA
The DNA here is from genome assembly GCA_018907245.1 of Eupristina koningsbergeri. Lineage (NCBI taxonomy): Eukaryota > Metazoa > Arthropoda > Insecta > Hymenoptera > Agaonidae > Eupristina > Eupristina koningsbergeri. Next base: position 47,114 of record JACCHV010002889.1, on the reverse strand, counting down.
ACTTCCAATGAACTAAATTTATTAAAAAACGTTATGTACTCTATACTGAAAAACTGACTTTAAATTCATGAAATCATTTTTAAATATAAACGATTTTTAAGTATTATTATTAATTAATAATGCAACTGCAAATTATTACTGTAAATATTTTAAAATTATTCATTATATAAAATAGAAACTTCTAGTTCTCTTACTTGTTTAAAATAATATACTTTTTTATGGATATAACCTATTATATTTTTTTCGGAAAATATAATTGACTTCAAATACTTGAATATTTCTTATCAGAAGCTCGATAGGATTATTAAATAAACGGACCAATTCTATTTATTCATGAGATATAGTATATTGCCCATCAATCTCAGGATTTTGAGCCATGACACTGATACAAGTTTTTACTAAAATTATATTTCATAGATTATTTTATAATTTTATATAAGATATTTTATATATCATATTATAAAATATTCACAATTCTAAGGATTGTTTCATTATATTAAAAAATTTTAATTATAACTTATCTTGAATAATTGTTTACAATTTTATAAATTGTCCAATTAAGTTAAAATAATTAATTTTTCGATGTAATAGTATTTTCAAATTTTTCATTTTTATTTTCATAGAATGTTGAATAAAGAAATAATGAATAAATAAAATAAAAAGCTCTTTATTTTGGGTAATTGATAAAATTTATTTGGCTTGAGCATCACAAAATGATTAAATATGTTTGAGTTATTATAATAATTTATATTATTTCATAAACTTATTATGATATTGGAAGAAATCTTTAGTTATTTTTATATATATGATATACATTGAATTTATATTTATTAAATTATTATAAAATATTTTTTTGCTTTTTAACTAATTTTTAAATGGAGTACTTTGATTGAATATTATGTTTTAAATAATCTATGGTTATTCAAACAGCATGCATGCATTAAAATTTTCAGTTACAAGGAAACAAAGACATTGATTATATATTCATTATTATTCATATCACAAGTACTTTACTTGAATTTATAAAAGATCATTTGGTTAGTGATTTTAGTTTAATAAGCTCATGGTTATGAAGTTGGAAAATTTATAATCTTCTCTTGTAAATACATTACTCACTATCTTAATTATATGCTTATTCAAGAAATTTTTAAATAATAATAAATTTTAATTTAATTACAGTAAATTCTATTCGTTTATTTGACATATTATTAGGGAAAAATAAATAAATTGTGTACAATGAACATAACTTTTAAATAGCCTAATTTTCTACATTGTTTTATATATTAAAAATCATAAAAGCTCTCAAACCTATTTACATAACATATATATGCATATAATACTCTCGAACTTTCGTACTCTTCTTAAAACTCACATCGTCTAACGAATAGAATTTTTAATTAAATTGCTCCATAATCGCCAAGCAACTTGCTATCTCGAAAAAGAACTTATCCTATGAGAACGAAAGAGCATTAGATACGTTTTGTTGATTGGGAAAGAACTAATATTACCAGAACAAGCTAATTAAATCAATGCAAAATTAGTTGTATTTTATTAAGTATTAAATGTTGATTGTTAGTTTCTAACTAGGAAAACTAAAGCTAAAATTGACGATGCAGAAAATTTTATGTCGAGCATTCTTATAACTTTGACAAAATTCATGTGTGAGTCAATTTTAAAAATAAATTATGCATAACTAAATGGAATTTCAGGTAATACTAATGTTTTTAAATTTATAGTTACCAAATGAATGATCTTTATCAAACAAATAAAAAAATTAATATATTGCTTGATAATACTTTTTATATGAAAGTTTTTCCAATTAGATTGTAGTGAAAATGATTAAAACTATAAAAAGAAAATTAGTTGCTGTACATACATTTAAAATAGAATTAAAAATATATGTATTAATATAAAAATATATGAGATTATTCAGAATTATGAGTTCTTTAAATTATCAATTTAAGAAAAAATTAATATAACTGATTTTCTTTGTGGCAAATGGAGATATAGTGTCACGCGTCTCATTTCGAATGGAATAATATATTAAAAAGAATCAGACTCAGTCGTATACTTCATCATTTATAATTAAGGTGAAATTCGATTAACTTTTAAATTCAAATGTAAAAAAAATTGAAGATGAAGTCAGTCTTCACCTCTGTCCTACTTATCCCTTTTCAACCTCGTTTTCTCTCTCTTCTTTACTACAAATTTTAGAGCGACACTTTTCCTCACAGAGTATTCTATGCACAAGATCAATTATGAAATATTTTATACGTATGACACCTTCAATGGCCAAATAGCGACATTAATTAGCCAAGTACTCGAATTTGTTACATTATAAAATGGAATTCCAATGCTTCCTCTTTCAGTTTCATCTTTCATTTTTTGCTTTCGCCTCGCATTCGCATTTTTTCGTTCTCTCTCTCTCTGCCTCTCTCTCTCTCTCTCTCTCTCTCTTCTCTCTCTCTCTCTCAAGCTCATGCCGAGTTAACATATTTTATGCGATACGTGTAGGGCTCAGCGTTGAGAGATAGGTCGTCGGATCGAATAAGTCAGGGTATTGCGTGTGCCTTCTTAATTTGTTTTGAGAATAATTAAAGCACCATCATGAATGGCTCAATCCTGGAGCTTTGGTTAGATCGTCCTATTCACGCGACGAAATCTCTTTTTCTGGCTACGAGCTAGGGGCTATTAAGATTATCCAATACGTTAACGTCTGCATGCGTTATTTATGAGGCTGCCCATGTGGATGAATTAGAGAAAAGCATCCGGAAAAATTGAGGGGGCTGATTGTACAGTTTCATACAGTGCCGGCATTTTTTTTATACAAAAACTGATTATTTTTCACTTGGAATATTAGCCCGGAGTAGACTCTATTATGCATTCGAATCCTTTATTCTCAACTATTCGACTAGCTTAAAATATAATATAATATAATGCCACACGTTATTAGGCGATACCATTGACTTTAAATAATTAAACTTTCACAAATTAGAAGAATGTTAATCCTTTGGGGTAAGAATTAGAGTAAATTGCTGAGCACTATTATGTAAATTTAAGAGATAAAGTTTTGCGATTATCTTTGTATCTAATAATATTTGTTATAATATTGATTTAAAGTGTAACTAGAGTAGTAAAAAAAATATTTTTTATATTCTAGGAATTAATTATACGATTATCCAACTAAAATTGAAGTATAAAATAAATCACGTTTAAAAATAATTTGAAAACATTGCATTCAAGAAAATTTTTATTTTTTACCGTTCACACAGAGTATTACGTAATTAAAAAATGAGATGAGTATTGTGTGAAACTAAAAGTATTTTAGTCCATTTTATGTTTCAAGTGAGTATTATGTAGTTCGTTTTAATTGTGTTGCTGGTTTATTCTTTCATCGTAATCCAAATGGAGGTGAATATATTTTGATGTTGTATACAATTTGGAATTTTACTGTTTTTTCTTTCGAAATTATATTTGAGGTTGATAATACCTAAATTAAAAATGCATAAAAAATAATATAAAAAATAATTTAAATTTTTTTAATTATATTATAATACTGTAATATAAAATGCCATTGGTACATAAATCTTATTCATTAATATTAAGCGGATAGTGATAAAAAAATTTATTGAATTAATTTTATGTAAATTTAATGAATGAAAATGTATTACTTAACTAGGTTAAAATTTATTAATTTTTATAATAATATCTAATTAGCATTGAAATTTGGGGACATTATTCAATTCACTAATTAATTAATTAATCAATAAATTATCAATCAATTAGTTTAAACAATGCATTCTGAATATAAAATTTATTCAAATTATATGCCATAAAAAGTTATTAGATTAAAATGTAAATAAGTTATATTTTATGGTTAATAATTAAAGAAATCATAATTGATTTAAAGAATACACGCATGAAATTGAAAATGAAAAATTATCAGTGATAACCTACTTTTATATGCATTATAATAATTTAGACAATCTTCAAGCAGTACTGTGATAGTTAATTTTTTTTTTTTTTTTAATTGGCTGCAAGTCACAATAAAGAATGTAATAAATACATTTTATTAGTATTTTTCGGTAATAATTAATGTGTGCTAAAAGTATATTAATTTTAATAAATTTCTTGTAATGTGATAAATGAGCGATAGAATGATAAATTAGCCGTAAGCGACTATTATAATATTCATTCACGCAAAACGTAAACTCTATTCAATATAAGATGCTCAGAATCTAAATTACACAATTTGTCCATATTGTAATTTATACATTAATTTGCAAATTTGTACACAAGGTATTATTTTGCATTCCGATAACACAAAACAAAATTACAATGATTGTTATTTTATAATTTCGTTTTCATTTTTTTTATGATATCGGCAATGTGCATTCACCCCTGATATTATTTGGAAAACTAGAGCATGTACACGTATTTTTGTATTTGAGTAAGTACACCTGCACACGCAGATTGAAGCGCAAAAGGTAAAAGAATGCGAGAAAGGAAGCCAAAATGAAACACAAAGTTAATACCGACACTATACACACTATTAAGGAAGCATCAAAGTGCCATTGTCATTCGGTTTCTATTGTTCCTAGGTCACGCGTGGGTCATGCCAACGAAAATCGGCAGTTCGTAATTTAGCGAACCCATGCGCATCCCTTTCCCCCATAAAGCCCACACCCACGCACCCACACACCGATAATTCCGGGCGAGGGCTCCTGGGCCCGATAACGCTTATCCGCTCCCCGGATTTATTGCCGTCGCAATGAAAACGCGGACTACCACTTTATTCCTCCTTTTTTTCGTTATTCGGTCCTCGTTTTGGTTCACTCCCCCGCAGGCCATTCTGATGTTAATTAAGGAAGGGATGGAGGGCGACCCCGACCACCTTCCCCGAGAGCGCGTGTGACGTAAACTCCGGGGATTATACTCAGGACGACGACGTTGCTGCTGAACAAAACAACCGAAGTGACGACGTTGACATACTTTATACGTCAGCCGACAACCGGCTCACACGTGCTTCACACGCGATACCCGGATGTGGATGTTTCTGGCCAAAGTCGATGTGAGCACGCCATCGCGTTGCATCGTCGCGACAGTCCCTGGCTAGTCTCAAAACGTAATTTCTACCCCCGGCGAAACCCTCTGATAGCTCTATTTAGTTTCATTGTGTACTTACTATTTTTTTTTTCTTCTTTTTTTTCTGTTTTTTTTTCTCTTCTTTTACCGGGAAATTGTTGGCTATAGGTTTGTGGCAACTAATTTTGTTAGCTCTAGCTTAGCGAACGATTCATGTCTCCTCGAGTACACACAGTGAAGGTATGTTGGATATTTTCGCACGCCCTATACATTTTCATTATTTGCGAAAAAATGGAGGAAGTAATATAGTTGTGCAGACGTTATTATCTGCAATAATTTTTCCTGTAATTTTAGTTAAACACTATCATCGATAACTTTTTGATCGAATTTTAAAAAAGGTTTATGACGCTATACTTATTTCCAATAGATCTAGAACAACATTATACATCATTTGATTTTATGCAAATGATATTTATGTAAAGTATTCGTTACAATCAGATATGCATTGGCATCAGTATAAGCAATTCAAAAATGTTCGAAAATTTCGGATATATTAATTAAAAAATATATACTATTTAAAAATGTTTAAAATTTATACAAGATGTAAAATACGTATTTGCACTGTCTGCAAATATAAATGTGTATTTGTTAAATGGATGTTATTTTGTATTTTATCTCATTTTCGATGTTTTATAAAACATTTGTTATAATTAATAAAATAAAATTATTCATTTTCATGTTCAAAAAGATCATTACTTTATCCGAAAAAAATTTTGGTGCTATTTTAGTTCTATTAAAAAAATTGTTTTTGCGGTACTTTGAAATAGAGTTCGATGCTAACTTTCAATACTCGTTTTGATTTCGCTAATGGATTTTTATTTTCCGATTTCCTTACTTCGATTCTATATCTACCATTTTATTTTAGATTTTACTTGTTTGTACATCAAATATTAATCTATTTAATTTAATCATCGTTATGTGTTTATATAAATAACAACAAATTTTGCATTATTCATTATTTTCTCATTTGTGGCTAAATTTCTTTCCATAAAAAATAATAACTCATCCATTTCTTATAACTATGTATATCCATACTATTAGTTTTACCTTGTAATATAGTTTTAATATCTTACTGAATATCTAAATATTAAAAAGGAAATCGAATAAATCTAAAATTAAATAAATTGAGATGCACGTATTTATTTTGATCTATCATATTTGTAATGTATCTATTTTGATTTATTGTCTACTTAAACTTCGACGTAATATTTTCTATAGATATTAAAATTTATGTGTTTTCGCTTTTTTTTCTTTTGTTTTTTATAAAGATTAGAATAATAAATTACATTTTTCATTCGATAGTTTGAGCACTATTTTACCTTTACTATTCTTTGTTTTTTCGATTTTTATTCTTTGAAAAGTTATAAATTGTTATTATATGTTGCACACACTGATTTTATAGTATTTTAGATTTTTTTCTTTTTTTTCGGAATCATGTTAACACTTTTGATTTAAATATTTCAAATTTATAATAACTTTTAATATTTATAAGTTACACTTAAAATAATTAATAATTAATAATAATTTATTAAAAATATATACTATTTAAATTGATAGTGCTTTGTTAATATTATAAAAATATGTAACTGAAAAACATTCAGTTTTAGTATTAATTTTCTGAAAAATTATCTAACAATATTATTATTTAAATAAAATATTATTATTTAACTAAAGAAAAATTTGAGAATCTATTATTAATATTTGATTTGTTTACTATATATCATGTATATTTTTTTTATTTTTATTTAATGAAATATATTTGAGTAGATATGATATAAAAAAGTTTAATCTTTATAAAACTGTGTTTTACATCTTATTTTTTCAAGTTTCCTGATGCTTTAAATTAGTTTTCTTAATTACACTAATCTTTGGTTGAATTTATTTAGCAATCTTTTATTTAATTAAAGTATTTAACGCTGTTTAAAATGATATTTTTTACAGATACTATCACTTATCAAAATAATTATATAATGTTTTATTTACCTAGCAAAAAAAAAAAGAAAATTTAAACTATATTAAAGTTGATTGATATATTACTGTTTGAAGTTTTTTTAAATAAAAAAACTATATAAAAATAGACTATTTTTAGGAATTAAATTTAATCAAATTTTAAAGTGTTGCTTTAATTGTTAATTTTAATTTTTATAAAAAGTTGGTTTTAGGTATGGTAATAAAACTTAAATAAATAATGTAGACAATTTGAAATTTTAATAAAGGATTAACAAATAAAAAATGGCCATAAATTTGTTAAGTTACCGTTAAAATATAATTGATGACAGTATAAATTTTTTCAACTTTCCCAAAATTTATGACACAATTGTATTTATAAAAATATACTCATAAATATATAATATTATTTCATGCTTCAATGAAATTATATTTTATTATAAAGTTTATTATTCGTAATTTAAGCATAAATAATTGAATCAAAAAAATTATGTAAATATAATAAATATAAATAATTAATTTTATAAAAATATTTATATTTCTAAAAGTACATATGTAGGGATTAATACTTTTTGGTACATAACGTAATGAATAAAATAAATAGCACGATTTGTAAGAGGCTATTATATCTTTTCATATTTATAAAGGAAATTCCATTTTATAAGTTTTAAAAAGTATTGTACTGATCTAGAGGAATAAATTTCTTTTATGATATTTGTCAAAGAATAAGAAAATTTACTAATCAAATAACTGACTATAAATACATACATAATAATTCATTTGAAATATTTGGAAATAATAAAATTTTTGATATATGTTAAAAATTAATATTATTTTATGCTATTAACTTATTTATTTATTATATAAAATTAAAGCATTAATTGATATTTAATATAATTAAAAGATATATATCGTAATATATTATAGTAATTTTTATTATTTAAATATATAAATACTTTTATTGTTAAATAATCAAAGGAGATTTTATAGAAAAAAACACTGTGTCTCCTTTTGAAAATTTTTTAGTTTCGTTGACAATTTATTTCTCGTGTTTATTCTAAAACGAATCAAACCGAATTGCTAAAAATTGGTATCGGGTAATCCTTTCAGATCTCGATTGTGTTCTATAAAAAACACATAACAAAAATCTGCTACACATATGCAAATCGACAGGTAGCCATCTAAAATCAAGTTATCCCTTTATATTTTCCAGACAATTTTCTTTTCCTAAATTCTAACACGATTTGAAAAATTATTTTCACAATACGATTCCTGAAATTATTATAGTCTATTGATTACAATCCATAACATTTATATATAATTGATTTACTTCAACAATTTTATTCTGTGAACATGTTCATATCAATTCTGTAGTTATAAATTAATTCCATCTTATTATTTAATCAAGAATTTTTTAAATATAAATTTGTAGGTCATTTTAAAATATCTGTTGGTATTTTTATAACATAAAGATCAATCATTTTTGTAAATATGCAATCCAAGATTAAATTAAAATGTAAAATTTACGTTATTCTTCGTTTTTTTACTAATATTATTTAATATTTTAAAAGAACCAATGGTACTAATTAACATTTATAATACTAATAAATATTTAAGTACTTTTCAAGTCAATACATTTTAAAACTTAAGTTACATAATTTTTTTTTATACAAAAGTAATCAAAGTAGTAGATTTAACACCTTAAAAGTAAAAAATGTAAGCCGTCGTAAATAGTAAATACAGACACAAATAGAGACTTTAAATAATCCATATCCATTAAATTTTTAGAACTACAGGTAAATGTATATATCATTCAGTTTTAATATTAATTTTATAGCAACTTTAAGTTTTAAATTATAATCTTACTAAAAAAAATGTTACATATGTGTATTAAAAAAATAAAATTTATTTGTATTTTAATGCTTGATAAGTTTTAATTAAAAATATTAAATTATTATTTTAAATCATTATTTCTAACATGTTCAAATATTAATAAAAAATGAAATTATTTCTAGAAAAAACTCATACGTCAGGCAATTAAAAAAAATTAAAGAACTGAACATATTAAATTTATTTATTTATGAATATACATTTAGTAATAAATATTAATTTAATTAAATAATTTTTGTGAGACCGTTCATAATATTATAAATATTAAATAATTAATTTTAAAAATAAATAAAAAGTGTGTTCATTTTTTTAATATAAATGAAAAATGTTTACGTTTGATAAAAAAGTTTAATTATATACTTGTATATGAAACACAATAATACATAAATTTAAATAAATTTAGTAAATTTATTTTGCTTTTATTAAGATATTAATTATTTTTAAGTTTCAATATTAACTTTTAAAAGCAATATTTTTAATTTTCTTTCAATCGATTTATTTTTATTTATTTTAAATCTAATGAACTATAATTTTTATATTTTTATTGAATTTTCTCTTACCATATTAAAAATAAAAATCAAATAATAGAATATAGAATTTATTTCTAAATTAACCACATATTATACAATAAATTAATAGCAAATCCAGTACATGAGATGAATTGGATGTTTAAAATAGTCAGATAATTGTAATATTAAATTTTGTATATTCAAGTGATACTTATTATTAAGGTGCAAATGATATTCACTTAATATTAATCATTTAATATTATTTTAATACTACATCTTACAATATATGTACTTAAATTTATATAAACGGTTATTAAATTGTACTCATTAAAAAAAAGTAATATCAGTTTTCATTTTCTGAATATTCATTTCAAGTGACAATTCTTACTATCGCTTTATAATTTTAATATAATTGTTATTAAAATTAATTCATTTTAATTTTATCGTGACCGATCAAATATTAAATTATAAAAAGTCTGCAGTAAAATATATTAATTAAATGTTTTCTAAAAATAAGTGACTAAAGATACCGAACGGAACGATACATTTTATACTTTTACTAAGAACAATGTATGATATATTTTTTTAATTACATTTGAGTATAACATATTTATTTGACCCATTACTTTAATGTAATAACATCAATTTCATAAAAAAAGTTTTTGCCACTCAGAATTAGTGTCCTCTTCATTTATCTCTTAGACTTTTACGATTGGGTTGGAAAACGAAATTATTTTATATTTTGTATAAATAAATAATAAACCAAATTTTTTAATTCAGTAATATTTTAAATACTTATACATGGAAAATTTTATTATTTCAATTAATAATAATCTTTAGTTTTAAAATTATTTTAGAAACTGTTCAATCTCAAATGACTGTTTAATGCAGTAAAATAAAAAATCTTTATTCAAATAGTAATAGTAACATGAATGCGTCTCTGGATCAGATAAGTACGTTCATTCGGAAATGAAAAACTGGCTTTATTTCCATTTTAATAAATTAAAAAATACTACGGATGTATTTAATCAATACAAATATCTATTCCTCTCGAATAAAAACACTTATATTTTATAGTTATTTAGCAAGATGTATTAGAATGTGTTTTTATATTTAATACAGATTATTTGCAAATAATACTAAATATTTCGCAGTTATTTATTTGTACACATATTTTCTTAAACTTTTAATTAAACTTTAGTTCAATTTATACAAATAAATAATATTTTAACAAAATCAAAAATTCAAAAGTGTAAATTTTATTTATAATAGAAAGAAAAAGTAGATCCAATTAAAATTATCGTATAAAAAATATCTTCACCTATGAATATCTCTGAGAAAAATATTCCACCGGGTATTTTAGTTAATTATGCTGTGTACTTAATGTGACTGCTAAAATAGCTTATAGATGTTTTAAAAATCGTTTGTCTGTTCTTCAAGGGCTTTAAATAATTCGTTATCTTAAAACTTTAGTTCTGGTTTAAAGGGTAAGGGAGCATAAGCGAATTTATTAACACAGATTCATGAAATTTATTTTTTTGTCCATGTAAAATTTACAGGTATAAAATTCATTTAAGAATACATAAATATGTATGTACTTAAATTATATAAAATTAATTAACTATATATATTTTTGAGGGGGCTATATTATATATAATATTTAGATATATTTAATATTGGAATTCTTAAAAGTATACATAAATTGCATTTGTCATTATAATAAACAACGGTATTTAAATGTTTGTATGGATATTCCGTTTATGTCATACGATAGATCGAATTTTTGTTAAATAATCATAAGGTAATATTCGATAAAATAAATGAGATTTTGTGCTTTTATATATTTTTAAGGATATTTAAATAATAGATACATGAAATTATTATAACTATATTATATGTAAATTATTTAATGAGACTGTATTAAAATTAAAGTAAAGGAAAGAAATAAGTATTCATACATAATCAATCTATTATCAATAGATAAGTCAACGAAAAGTGTAGAATATATGTATGAGCAAAGTTAAATGAGTCGCTTAGTTTTCAAATATTCTTCTGAACTTTTGATTTTCATTCAATTATGCATAGCATCACTACGTATTTCTAATTGAAATATGTGTAGCATACATCCAATTGACTTCGAAGAGCTTTTTAAGTTTTAATAGTGCACATTTTCAGCGAAAGACTGAGAATGTAAGGGTTAGAAAAGTTAAGGTAATCCTTTTGGTTACGATTCAGAATTGTATATGATTATATATTTTGAAAATGCAATTAAAAGTTAGTTACTCTAGTTGGCAATATTTGCACAGTATGTTTCTTAAAAGTAAGAGGCTAAAATTTACTTAATTAGTAAAAAATACTATGACTACTTGATATATGAAGAACTGAAACTACAAATGCATGAGTGTACATAACCGCAGAGGCATATACACATAGATCATTTGCTTACACAGAAGGCAAACAATAAATATTGGAGCTTCATGGTTCACTGTTGAGATAACAAATTAAACTGTATGCATTCATTTATGAATATTTGATTAGAGATGAACTATTTATTAAAGTTTTAGTGCAATTTGTCTTTCAACTGAGTTGAAAAGCAGAATTTTTTCCCTTACGTCAGTGTTATTACAATTAATTTGAAAGAAAAGAATAAAGTATTGATTAAATCAGCTTTTTAGCTTTCAATTAAACTTATAGAAATTTAGAATTTGGACCTTTAATTATTTGAGGCATTGTATCATTTTCTTTAACGAAATTGAAGAACAAAATTTTAATATTATCGACTGTCTATTAAAAAGAATATTTCAAGTGATAAATAGTTGTATTGAAAGAGTGCAGTATGTAATGAAGCATGATAAAGAAATAAAAAAGATTTTTAATTGACAATTTTATATATAAATTATTTAATTCATCGAATAGATAATTATAAAATGATGAGAAACATTTCACGTATCGTACTTAATTAAAAAATATATATATATATAATATGATATGATATAAAATAGACTAGTTCATCTTATAATGGATCTACAAAATTTTTCAAATAAAACACATAAATAAATTAAGGACATATATAAAATATAAAACTTTTATTTGCGAATATAAAAAACCTTTATATTTTTAAACAGTGAACTACATATCCGTGGAAATGAGAAATTAACGTAGGTTCTCTGTCAGGTTGTTGTCATACAGATGTATCATAAGGCTTCCACGCAACTTTGAAACGCACGCAAACTTGTGTCACGTCATATGCATCGATAATTTATGTTGTGTTCGTCAGTTTTTTTATCAATGCAGTAATAAATTAAATCATATACTTTATATTTTTCTCGCATTTTCAAATGCATAAATGCAATTATGTGCAATAAAACTAGTAATATATTTTTTAAAACTAAAATTACGATTTCAATAAAAGCTTTTACTTATATAAAATTTATATCTTAATTTATACTTTTAAATTTTATACTCGAGTTTGACTAATATAAAAATGATTTCAAGGATGTGTTATGTATACATAAGAATTCCATGCTGACAGGATATTGATGAATTATACGAAAGAAATGGGAAGTTGTATTGTGATTAATGAGATAAGCTTCTTATTAGAAACCCACTAAAAGCCGATATGAAGAATAGGATTATTATTATTAGTGAAAATAAATGGCAAACTGCAAATTTACATTTTTTCCAAAAGTCAGTTGAAAAATCTTGAACGACGTATATCACCTTAAAACAATAATGTATTATTTTTGTATTACAAATCTTTGACAATAAAAGTAGAAATGATACAAAACCTAAATAAGAGGCAATGAAAGATGATGTTACATGTGCGGTTGAATGAAAAGATGCCCAGTTTCACTCAAAATAACCCAACGCGTCGATTCTCAATGAGATTGGATGGAGGATGGGATCGCGAATGGGAGATGGGAAAAGGAAAACGTTGAGATGATAGATAGCGTCTGGAAAATTCCGGGAAACATTCGCCCGTCTTTCCTGTTTGCGAGTGCAACGCGCACTTGTTTCGTCATGGTTTTCCCAATCACCCATCGCCCGCCAAATATACCGTGACATGATATACAATAGATTGATCGCACAATATTTCTTATCGGTGCTCAAAGTAAATTGCTTGCGTGAGTGAGAATATGCTTTGTTGTAACTAGCAATAGAAATGTCAAAGGACTACAAAAAGAAAGAGAGAGAGAGAGAGAGAGAGGCAAATAAATGAGTTGTAAGCTTATTATTTTTTTGTGGTAAATTACAAAATAAACATAATTGAGACAAAGACAACTTCAAAGAATAACACTTTAACGAATATATTTGAAATGTTTTTCACAACGCATCGTGTGATTTTCATTTTTTAACTCTCAAAATTAACAGAATTTAAAAAATTTTTGTCTACTTATAATCGAGTTAGAAGAAAATCTTTAAATATCCTGTTTTATGCAGAATATTTCATTTTTTTGGAAGGACTAATAATAATATTAAACTGGATAAAAAATAAATTACATTTTATAAATGATCTTTAAATGACAGTTTAAAATATAAATTTAAAAAATAATTTTATTTTATTATGTTAGAAATTTTATTAATATTTATGTATTTACTGTTTTTGTACAAAAATTAATTCCAATTTTTAATAAAATACAAATTTATAATTATTATAAATTTAAAAAATTATCAAATTTAAAATATTCCTAAATAAGAAAGATTATCTGTATTTAAGTATGATGTACTGAAAGTAAATGTTCTGAATTTTTGCCCTAATCACATAAATTTAATTAAACTAACTAATCTGATATGAAATAATAAAAAGATATAAATAAGTATTTAAGTTAATTATTCAAATATAAAAACTTTACATTTAACCAAAAAATTGATTAAAAAACTTTTATTAAGAAATGTACACTCTTATGATATATATTATTTCTATTTATGTAATCAGTATGATAAAAGCTATAATTTATACAATAAATTTATCCTTACTAATATTAAATATTATAAATGACTATAAACCTTATAAAAATACATTTCTTTATTCTAGAGTATCAAATGTTTTCTATAATTGGATTTATCAACACTTGAAATCATTTTATTTTCAGATACTATAAAAGCTAGAATTAAATTTTATAATAATTTATAACTAAATTCAAATATTGTATGTATAGTAAAAATTTTTATTAGAATGTTTATATCTCAGTAAAAATATTCTAAAAATATATAGTCGAGTAAAATATTCTAAAACAAAATTTTTATTGCCAGAATATAATTTAAAGTTATTTTATAATTTATTCAGGAATTTAGAGATAAATCTAATTTTATTTATAATGAAACATAAAATTATTCATTTAAAAGGTAAAAATCGTGATTACATAAAAAATACATCTGTAATAAGGGAAAATATGTTTAGCTTGTCTACATACAACCTTTTATACATATATAATGAGAGTAAAAGTTAACCAAGATATTCATTTTCTTGTAGAATTACCCAGATTTGGCAAGCCTTTGAACAATCTCACTGTTTCTGTGGGCCGAGAAGCTATCTTCGCTTGTATAGTGGAAAATCTTGGTCCTTACAAAGTGAGTACAAATCCAACTACTTTAAATATGATCATGCATATTAGATATCATTATAAGATTTTTTTTATGAAAAAGGATATACTTAAATTTTATTAACTGGTAATAAGAACTTTTTTTATTAAAAAATTATCCTTTTTAAAATAGTTTATTATAAAATTTTTATTATAAAACTTTTTACTTAAAAAATGAAAAATACCTTGATATTATTATCTAAATGTAAATTAGTAATGAAGTGAAGCTAATTTGGAAATTTTACTGTAAGAACAATGTTACGTTGTAATAAAAATATCTAAATAATAGAATTAATTCAAATTGGTAAATGATTTTTATAGTTTAGTATAAATTAAAACATTGCATAAGATAATTAATAATTTCAATAGAAATGAATACATTTAATAAAAATTAAATTTATAAAAACTACATGTTTAACATAATTCAATTCATATTTTTCCTGAATTTATAGTACATTTATGTTCAAAATAATAAGGAGCTATAAATATTATTTTAGTAAAAAGAGAGATCTTGATAAATATAATACTGATATTAAGATAATTAAAATGACAAATATCTAGTTTTTTAAACTTTTTCTCGTTCCTTTTGTTTTTGTTTTTAGCCATTAAGTATATATAAGAATAATTTATTGTTGAAGATATATATAGGTTTTAGTATATAATAAATATTTAAGTAATGTATATAATCGTGAGTCGAAAATTATAAAATATAATTTAAAAATGTGATGTCAAAATAATAAAGGAGATAAAAAATGTAATTGCAATTTCAAATAGGTAAAAAAGAAAATTAAATGTTATGTAAAATTATTAAAATAAAGAACAGAAATTGTGCACCACAGAGGGGAATTAGTAGAGATGTACAGTATTTTAGTCTATATGATTTATTACACAATATTGTACAAAAAAAGAGTGTAAATTTTTTTTTAAATGGTTGTATAATGAAAAATTTTTTCAATTTAATTTACATTATTATATTACCTAACAGAAAATAAATACAGATTTTAATGTTAAATTTGTTGTTTCAAGAATGATATTTTCTATTAAGGTAATTATAATTAAAAGTCATAGAGAAGAGAGAGAGGGAGGGAGAGAGAATGATTTTAAATAAAGATGTTATAAATTTTAGGGAATAATTTATAGAAAATGTAACTTACTAATTGGATCTGCAAGTAAGATTTATGTTATGATTCAATATATATTTGTGGTACACATGGTCTTTCCATAAAGTATCGAGTGTTTTTTTTTCGAAACCATTATTGGTCCTACCGATTTGGCAGAAGTCTTAAAATGTGGAAGGTTATTTTTCTATCTATTTCTTTTTTTTATTTTTTTGATAATTAGAAGTGGCAGGATTTTGCTTCACGCGAAGAATATTTTTCAGTTTTATGACACGGCGCGATATAGCGACTAGTGGAACAGCGCTATATGGTAAAATTTTGGCTTACGGTTTGGTAAAAATAGTCTGAAGTCTTTAAAAAAAAGTTTTTAAGCGTATAGAGTTGATAGAGTTAGGATGTAATCGATTACTTTGATCCTCAAATGATGTTTAAACATAAAATTTTGTACACATGCTTGGCGTAAATATTAATGCGAGCTGTTTTTGGGTAATAAGAACGAGGATAATCGATGACCTTCTTGAAAGCCTTGAACGATTTTACTAATTGCAATAATTTTTACTTAAAAAACTTTTTTTAACAGTAAAAGTCTTTATAGCACTTTATTAAGCCACAAACAAATTTTTACAGTGTAAATCTGTTTCAACAATCATTCCATCGTGCCATATCCAAAAACTGAAAAAGATCCTTCACGTGAAGCAAAATCCTATCACTTTTAATTATCGAAAAAACAAATATAAAGGTTGAATTCGAAAAAAAACGCCTCCCTATATTTTAAGACCTCTTCCAAATCGCTGCGACAAATGGTGGCTTCAAAAAAAAAAAAAAAAAAAAATAAAATACTTTATAGATAGACCATTCATTTAATAATATGTATATACTCAAATCTTAAAAAATTTGAAAGTTGTTACACTACATTCTATAGATTTATATATATATGTACCTCAGTTAAAGTACTGTAGATTAACAAGGTTTAGGTAGAAATGTATTTTATAATGGTTTACATAAAAATGAATTTGGTGTAGTGTATACTAGGAATAATCGAATTTTTATGAACAAAACAATTTGAAAACAAATGAAGTAGATAGAATATTATTCCAAGTGTCATTTATGTAGTAGATCAGATAAATTTTTTATCTGATTATACTAAATGTCATCATACTAAAATATTTCTCTAAATAAAAATACAATATTCTACTCTGTCAAAAGAAGAATCATCATCAATTTGAATGCAAAAGATCATATCTGAATTTCTATTTATTGATACTAAAATACTATTCATTTCACTATCAAAGGATTAGGGTCATTGCTTCTCTTAAACTGCAACACGAGTGAGAGATTTATCATGAAGAATTTAAAAATAAGGGCAATATCATCTGCATATTCAGCAATTAAGATATGGTCAGCGAAAACGATATTGGAGTAGTAGATATTGAATAGTAAAGGGTCAATTTTAGAGTCCTGAGAAGTTGAGCTATGACGAGTTTAAAATGGAAGACAACTTGACCCACTCGAAACTCTAAAACGAAGATATGACTATTTACAGAGAGACAAATTGAGGCTATAAAATCATGTAGGAAGAATCAAGATATAAGTTTAAGTAACAGTTAGTTCTGAAATCGCAATTAAGACCTGTTGGATACCAAGAAAATACATAGATGAGTGACATATCAGGTTCATATTATTTCACACAAACACAATAATAATAGAAAATTGATTACTTGAATAATTTTTCCAAAAAAACTATATTTTGAGATGTAATATTATTTTCAAATATGAAATAGTATTCTATCGACAATAACGATTGCATTCTGGGAAATTATGAGTATTTCAGATGAATAGGATTATTCAGAAGAATATAATCTCCGATTATATTCTTCTGAATTATCCTGGGATACATCATTTATTAAATGAATGAAGTACTAGATTACAGGATAAAGTTTACTTAGTAAGAATATTTTTTTTATATAATAATATCCTGAAGCATTATATACGTACAATCTTTATTTATACAGATAATCTATAATTGGATTTATAAT
The DNA here is from genome assembly GCA_018907245.1 of Eupristina koningsbergeri. Taxonomy (NCBI): domain Eukaryota; kingdom Metazoa; phylum Arthropoda; class Insecta; order Hymenoptera; family Agaonidae; genus Eupristina; species Eupristina koningsbergeri. The sequence goes on along the minus strand of JACCHV010002889.1, from coordinate 28,887 downwards.
ACATTTAATTTAATAAATAATCAATAAATATTACAAATTATTAAAATATTTGATTTAGTATTCATAAATTAAGCAATAAATCGATATTTTAAAAATCCAATAATACATGAATTAAAACTAGAATTAATATACTAATAAAATATTTTAGAAATAAGTAATATCATAGAAATTATTATTTTTAATGCAAGTGTCTAAAAATTTAGTGGACTTAAGAATAAATTATACATTTTATCTAATAATAATAATTTGAATTCTCAGTACTTTTAAAGGAAAATTCTTAGTAACAAAAATATTAAATTTAGTTGTTTTATTTGTTTTAATTCGTTTCCACTTTAATGACCATGAAATTATCCACTTTATATTCATTTTAAATTATAATAAAAAAAAAAGATTGAAAAATAAAACTTACAAAGTTTTTCTATTTAAAAGTTTGGAATACGTTTTTCTTTTTTTAAATATATCCCAAATATAAAAATGCCCATAAAAAATGATTTTCAGTAATTGTGATGCACATAAGAAATCTCGGCATTGATTACCTCGTAATCCGTTTGTTCCATTATGGTGATAAATAGTAAATAAAGAAAAAGTACACATAAATAGTTTTTATTATATAGTTAACTCCTTTATTTATATTTGACTGAGCATTTTACAAAACCGGTTGTATAGAATCAAATAAGGCTGCGGAAATCGTGTTGCGTATCCTGGGAAAACTCCATTAAGTATGAGAATAAATTCCCATGGGGTGTGAATTCAGCAGTTTGTTAAGCGGCTCTTGGCCCTCAGTGATTTTTTGCTCTTCGATGGTGGCTATACTGTGGTTACTACTGTACTTCCTTTTTTTCCTTTTATTTTATTTCTTTTCCACACGGAGCTGCGCTAACGTGCAGATCTAATAGACTTCGAGCTGAGCCCCCTTGGAAACTTATTCATACATTTTTTCTTTTCCATTTCTTTTATTTTCCTAACTTTTTCTTTCTGTAATTACTTCTTTTTTTCTTAGTCTCAGCTACTATATATTAATGCTGTATTTAAAAAATACGAATCTTACAGTGTCGATTATAAGTGGATTCAATTAGACACGAATTACGAAATCTTTTTACGAAAAATGTTGAATTGCTTAAATGTATATTTCTCTGAATGAAACCTAAAAAAGTTAACTTTTGATGAAAAACTAAAAAAATAAAACTTGTTTAAGCTAGAAATTCATATTAATTCAGAATTTTATTTTTTATGTACATCTAGTACAAAAATTATTTTGTGCGTTTTACAATAAAGTTTTTGTTAATTTTGGAATGGAGGATTGCATGATGTTTGTTGAATAATTGAAGAAAAGGCACTTGTTTTCGGCAAGTCACAAACAAACACTTTATTTCCCAAGCAGATCACAATATTTCACAATTGCACTATCGCATAGTGTCGCGGTGTCAGCGCAACTGACCTTACAATAATTTCTCGCGCGTAATTAGGCTGCCGAACTTGACCCCGCCCCTCGCGACTCGATTTTCATCTATTATTTCCCCGAATAAAGGGGCGGTTGATCTTATTGTTTTCAACCATTACGATGTCTCGAATATTCGATCAAAACATTTTCCGACCTCGCATCCGCATACATTCACACTTCGAACATTTCCCTAGGCATAAAAAACTCCCGGCTTGCCGACGGGAGAAAAAGCCGAAACAATCTAAACGCACATCCTCATGAATTGACACAATATGCGATGTAAAAATGCGGTACGTCTTCGTCTCCAGAAATTATAGAAAGAGCGAGAAAAAGTAACGGGTCATGCAACGCGAATGAGAGAGAGAGAGAGAGAGAGAGAAGAGAGAGAGAGAGAGAGTGAGAAATGAGAGCAATAGCAAAAGAGAGAGAGAGAGATAGTGAGATTGTAGGGCTCGGCCGAGTCATACTCGCGAGGAAGAGAGAGAGAGAATGTGGACACGTCCACGAGTACGTCTTTCCGAACACACACACACATTCCTATGCATCTGTACACATTCTAAAACCCACCATTCCAATTTCACACAAACGGCGGAGCTATACGTACGTCCTATGAGCCACTTTGCTCCACACATACACACGGCTAGCGCACAAAACAAAACTGCATATTTTATAGGCCCTTTTTAACGTTTCATCAATTTGCGGGCATCCCCGTATCCAGGACGTACGTCTATTTGGGACCAATGCCCAATTCCATCCCTAACAGTTTTTTTTACATATTTTTTGAAGATATATCGTAACATTAACACATTATCTTAGCGAATTATAATTTAATAACTACTTAAAAAAATTTAGTTAAAATTCCATATTTTATGCATAAGCATATTATTTGTTTCTAATCCAAATACTTAGTGCAGTACAATTTTTTACATGTAATTTCTATAATTAAAATAATTACATTCCGATATATTTATCGATTTTATCCTGAAGTGTAATTCATATATAATGAATTTATTGATTTAATTATTTAATATAATTAATAATAATTAATTCATAATTATAATATTATGTATATTTATTTATTTAATTATAATTTGATTTATAATTATTTAGTTATTAAAATAAAGTTCATCATATAAATTATAAAATACAAAATATTTATGAGATAGAAGTATAATATAATTGTTCGATTTGGTGTAACGATTTTGAATTTCACATGTGTTTCTTTCTATTAATTACCTGTTTTGTGATCGGAATTCGAAAATTCAAATATAATACTTGCTACTAATTATATTGATTAAGGAGTATTAATTATCAATAAACTTTTCTTCGTTTAATTATTGTTCCCTGTTATACAAGTGTTATACCTTTTTAGTTGTTTTTTTTCGTTCTAGGCATATCTTTTTCAATATTATTACAATGTTTTATTAATTGTTATCAATTTCACATTACTCTTTTTAAATTTATATTGATCTTGAATTATGCTTTCATTGTAAATATTATTTGATTTATTTTCAAATCAGTGTTAGTTTTAAGTATTAGCATTATTAAATCTTAGATGTTTTATATATTATGGTAGTATTATACATTTATAATTTTTTTTCTATTTCTAGGTAGAAGTATGAATGATTCGGACAATTATTTAATCTGTATATAACGTTATTTTTTTAAATGAGATATTTTAAAGTTACGAAAGTATATGTAAATTTTAAATAAAATTTTGAAGTAAAAAAAATTTATAATATGTAAATAATAATTAAATTTAATTTATAAGATAGCAGCACTTTTATGAGTGTATTTTAAGCTTCATTTTACATTTAATTTTTTATTTTTAAAGTTCATTTCAACATTAAAATAATTAGAGTATATAATTACTTTTATTCCTGTTAATTTTATGCTTTAGTTTTTAAAAAGGGATATAAAATTTGATTCATAAATTTCATAAAAATTTCATTTAATTTTAATCAAAAATTATGTTAATTACATTATAGACACCTCAAAAATTAGTCATTTGATTTTAATTTTTTGACTATATAAATATGCAAGGTTTATTTTCTATTTTTATGTCCTATTTTTCTTATTTTTATAGAGTAATGTGAATTAAATTACAAATTATAATTATTAATTTTCATTAGATTTTGCAATTTTTTTCAAAAGCTGACAAAACTTATTTATTTAATTATATGTTTTGTTTTGATAAATATTTTAAAAAAGCTTATAAATATTTTTAATGTTCATAGGAAATATTTAATTATGTTTTATAAGACCTAATGTGCACTTTATATATGTTATTAATACTATCTTGAGTTTGAAAAAAGAACATGTTTTAGAAATTATAAAACAAATTTTATAAATTTGATTTAAAGTTATGCTTTCCATAAAAGCACAAAACTTTTTTTTACATCTCATTTTTATAGTTTATATTTATTCAGGTTGACGACAAATTAGAGTTTTTTTCGATATTTGAAAGGTATTCACTTACACTTTATGGATCTGACAAATATGTTAAATTTTCTCCAAATATATTTGGATATTTTTGAATGTTTTTTGATAGTTCATTTGATAGAGGAAGATTTTCTTTTATTTTTCAAGTTAAGGATACTTAGAGTATGAATTGAATCGGAAAATGGAATTGAAACATTCACTTTATGTGCTATATATCACGTTTTACAACTATAAATTTCTTGTAGAACATGTTTCTTTTATTTCTACGGAAATTTTTATGAACAAAGTGATTTAATAAGTGACTGCTATAGGCTACTGAATAGATCAATAAATACTAATTAGTTTACATATTACAGCTAACGACTTTCTGAAAACCAGTATTTATATAAACAATAATGTTAATTTTTTATGAAGTAATAATGTATTTTAATTTACATATTATTTGTAAACATTACTAAAACAGTACTGTTACGAAAATTATTTTTTTAAATTTTATTTATTTTTTTTTTATTTTAAAGGTAAATATCGTATCAATACAATAGATATTATCAATTTAAGCAAGTTATAAGTCAATACTGAAAGAGAAAAAGAGAAAAACAATCGCTAAAACTAATCTCAATAATAATCTAATCATAATTCTTCGATTATGAAAAGGCTTTTTCTATTATAGATTATATAATTAATTTCTAGCGTTTTTTTTGATATTCATTTCGATATAAAGATTTGCATTACACGTTTTCCGATGTTATCTTTAAACTTTGGATGACAGTGTGAGTGTCTGTTACCATTATGTTTGGCATAAAAAGGAAATTTGAGGCAACATCCAAGGGGAGGATGACATTTCTGCGCTATCATCTTCAGGAATCCCAACGATCAACGAGGTCATACCACACCTGGTGCTTTATTGTTTGTAAGTGCCACTCTCTATGTATTTCGAATATTTTTATCTTTAACTCTCCCCGTAAACCATGTGTATTGCGAACGACAAGCCGATCATATTTACATTTCGTTCTTTCGAGGATTCAGTGTTGGAGAGATCGTAGTAATCTTAGAAATATCGGTAGTAATATATCCATCGATACATCTTAATCGTCTATTAATTCTTAATTAGCTCAATAATATATAAACAATTTTTGTAATAAATTAATCTTTATTTTTATGTATAAAAAATTGTTTATTATCATATAATTGTTCATTACAATGTAAAATTTTATGGGCTAAAATTTATAGAATATATTTTTCTGAAAGTGAAATATATCGATTGATATAAATATAAATAGGTTCGCTTATTTATATGTAATTATTTTACGTATTTGTCTGGAATTAACAACTGGCTATGTAATAGGAGTTTTTAATATAAAAAAAATGATTGACTAATAACTCATTATTAATTATTCTATTTGAAATTTAAAGCTAAATTAAGTCATAAAGGTTTGATCTAATGGTCTAGGGGTTTTTTGTTCATTACCTTTTTTGGTCTTTCTCTTTCAGTCTCTCTAAATATTAATTAATATTCTCTGTAATCGACACTCAACTGCGAATTTTGTGTAACATTGCAGTAAATACAATTAAGATTTTAAATCTAATTTCGGTATCGTATTAAGGTTTTCCCGCAGAAAAATAGCTTATAGTAATAGTGTACGAGACACGTTGGTAAGATTTTGATAAACTTTTATGTAAAAAGAAATCGCGTCATGGAAAAATTACATATCTACGATATCATTGAGGAAAAGATATATTACTATCACAAAAGAGATTTATTTAAATGAACAAAACTCATTCTATAAAATTTTTTATTTGCTATATATAAACTGCTTTTCATGTTTACTCAACAACCAAACTTCGCAAAGATAAAACTTTTTGTTTTTTCCTTGGTAGATCGGTAAATTATACACGTATAAAAATCTAATACATATATATCAAAACGTCAGATAACTCAATATAAAGGTGTTGCTATTTTTTTAAGATCTAATTTTTTTTTTGGTAATTCTGTCTTTGTAATTTACTAATTTATCCCTGGATTAAATATATTATCTATTTAATTTTTTGAATAGACTAAATAGTATTATAAACCTATTTATAAAATATTAGTACTTAAAAAGTATATCAGTTTATATGCATTTATGATTTTAATTTTTTATAATGTGTTTTAAACTATTATACTTTAAATTTTTTGTAATATCTATGATAATATTTCCTCTCAAATTATTAAGTAAACTTATATACAAAAATAACAGTTTGAAACACGGTTACAACTAATTAATATGAATTTAAAGTAGAAGAGCATGGAATTAAGTACTATTAACCAAGTTTATTTCCAAAGCTTGCAGTCTATTTTTAAAATCTCAGCAATTCGAAAAACCAACAATTGTGTTCTACAACAAGTACACGAAGGTAAAAAACAGAATCGTTTTCTGTAATAAGATGAACGTGAGTTTAATATACGTGAGTGGAATACTGGAAAGAGGAGAGCGTATATAATGTCATGGCGCAGTGGAATCGAAACAACTCGGATTAACTCGGTTCGCTCTTTCTATCTCGGGGCCAGCCTCCGGGTAAAAGGTGAAACACCGATCGCCTATAGATGATTCGATACTCCGGATGTACCAGAAATTCTATCTGTTCTGTTCAAGGTAATGAGATCGTTGCTAGACTTCCTTGGGTTTTGGCATCCAACGTGACGGCTAGCGCCTCGATGATTCGAAATATCTTATTAATTTTGATCCACCCCGTTTCAATTATATATATATATTAAATGCAAGTTTGGATGAATTCATAAAATATCAATCACAGTAGCGAGGCTTGCTTGTGTTTTCACGGAGTTAATTATTTTGGGTGCAAAGCAAACACTAAATTTCCTTGAAAATGAAGTTATATGACGTATAAATTTCACGTGCTATTGAAGAATTATTATACTGAATTAACTTACAAATTGGTATAATAAAATAAATATTTGCAATTTTAAAGGTTTCCATATTCCCTGTGTTTGAATTTTTTGTAATTGGATGTTATACTGATTCGCTTATTGGAATCAAATTTTTTCATTTATTGCATTAATAGTATTTTTTTTAAATTTTGTAATCAAACTTTCATGCACGATCAAATTCAAAATTTAAATCAACTCTAATTAAAAATTAACTAATTGCAGAGCATTTAATTAACATTGTAAATATAAAATTATATTCTAAGTCTCATAGATGGGATTCTTAACTGAATATGCATTAAATGTAGCGTGGCAATTTTAATCGATAATATATGAGAATAGAATTTTTAGAATAAATATAAAACGTTTTTGAAAAAAATTGTCAACTATATAAAATTTAAAAGTTTAGCATAGCACAGATAATTTACCAATACTTATTCAAGTTAACCCAATAAAAAGAAAATTATAATTAAAAATAAATCAGTATATTATATTATATATAATTTTTGTACCTATTAACCAAGATGAAATATAAGCAGGGATGTGTTATTTTCATTATTTTATAAGGAACTGAAAATAACTTTACAAGTCTAATTAATTTTTAAATTTAAACCTAATTAATATTTTAATGATAGCTTAAGGTTTAAGAATTCATTGTGTTCTAACAAACGTCAAATTGATGGAATCCTGAATATTAACTGTCAAAGTGGCTTTTCCACTTAGATAATCTGAATTGATTCAATTATACTCGGAAGTTTCAATCTTGAGAGTCGGGAAGTATGATGGGAATAAAGTATATTTATATCCATCTTTAGAACCAATATTAATTTTTGACAATAGAGGTGTCGCTTGGCTGGAGCTTTTTCATTGAATTTCAGCATCTAATTGAAGGAAAATTTCATAGTTAGACTTTAGTAACATCGTCTCCTTTTTTGAAAGACTTTTCGTAAATTTTAGTACTTACAGTTCCGTAAGCTATTCATTTTGAATCTGTTGAATTCTTTTATTTTCGGCGAATAAAAATGTCTTTGAATGAGGAGTTACAATCTGCTGCGAAAGTAGATAAGATGCGTTCAGAAACAATACTTAGCCGAATCTAAATTGAAAATTTATATGCAAGAATAGTTAAAAGTTTGTATAAATATGCATGAACGTATAAAGGGATGGTAATATATACATCGATATATATAGACACCATTTTAGTCTGAAGGTTTACATACAGGTATAGGAAATAATAAATTAGTCTCAATAAAAATTTGTCTACCTAACTTAAAATCAATAAATTGTATTTTTAAATGATTTGCAAGTGTAAGTTCTCGTTTTGAAGATGACTTTATAATATAAATTTAAAATAACATATTGATTATTCTTACATCCTCTACTTTTTAACGCATATCATAAAGTCAATCAATGTAGTTTATTATATAATAAAAAAACTTATATATGTTATATTTTTAAATATTATATCATTAAATTTTACAGAAATTAAGTTAATATATAGAATATTTTAATTTTGTAAGATACTTAAGTAATAATTGTATTAAGAATAAGTGAAATTTATTTTCAATGATTATTTGTAGGTTAAATTGTGTGCAGTAGAATTGAAAAAGACTGATTACTTTTTAGCAAATCAAATATATTTTATTTAAAAATCAAATTATAAATTTATTAGATTTTTTTGTATTATAATTATTATATAAAATTTAATAATTATAATACAATATTTTATAATTATTATATAGATTTTTTTGTATTATAATTATTATATAAAAACTGTCAGACTTTTTCATTTAACATGAATAGACAAATATATTTTATATTTCAATTTTTATTTTAAAAAAAAACTTTTAAAATTTGTTTAATTTCTAATTTATTAAAAAATATTCATTTAACGTATATAAAAATTTCTAGTTCAGTAAATATTATTGCACATACAAAATTATCATTATTTCTCAAAAGATAAAATCGTTAGTATGTAATTGAAGAATCAATTTTAGATTATACATTAAAAAATATGTAAGATTGTAAACCATTTGTAGTTAAAAAATAAAATTATTTATAATAAAAATAACGTTATCTTAAGTTTAAAATTCACATTTTTTTAAACTTGTTGACAGATTACTTGATTTGTGATTTTTACCCAAAAAAATAAAGATTACAACATAGACATTCTTTTGTTAATGGATGAAAAATAAAGTTTTTCATATATGCTTTTAAAAAATGCCACAATTATTTTTATTAAATTTCTGTATTTATTTAAGAAGAAAATTTTAGAATTTCGATAATAGGAATTTCAATCCACGCATATAGTTTACGTGAATTCCTGTGAAAATTTGCTTATAATATAAAATTGTTTTTAATAAATATGAAAAAATCATATTTGACCTGAAATAACTGAATTTTATTATAAAAATATTTGTTCAAAAGAGAAAAAAATTTCATTAACCGAGTTAATAATCGTGACATAAAATCTAATGATTTACAATAAAATCACTGGTTAATTTGAGAAGTTAGCCTTTTTTGTATTATGTCGACATTACTTAGGGTACACCATTTATTTTAAGTATCTATATATGAGTTCTCACATGCAAGATCATTATCATAATCATTATAAAATAATAATAAATGTAATAAAATTGAATAGTCAATATAAGAATTTCATTTAAATTGTGTTCACTAAAAAATTGTTCTTACAATATTTATTTAAAACTATTTTATAGCTATGTCAAGAAAAATTTGTTATTCAATCGAGTTTGCATTCATCTTATTTCTCTCAAAAATTACCTGTTTTTACTCAAAAACAAGTCAACATGAAAATGAAACAATCTGTCGAATTTGAAATGTTATCAATCAAAAATACTTTTATATTCTAGTATATATAAAGTTTTGTATATATTTTAAAATAAATAGAAATAATTTATTTTTGAATATTGTTTAAATAATATAATACTTTTGGCAAAATACTTAGTATAATTCATAATTATTTAATCCTCATTTATTTTAATAAAATAATGAAATTTAAATAGTTTTAATTATCATTTTTGAAATAAAATTATTAAATTTATGAGAATTTTGTATCGAAATTTAAAATTTTTATTGATAATAAAAAATAATAAAAAAAAAACTTTTTTGTAGACGTTGTCAAATAAAAATTTTATTTCTTTTATCTTGGTATAAATAAGTCAAAAAAAAAAAAAATGAACAGACAGTTTCAGTTAATAATTCGTAACAAGAGTTTTGAAAAATAGGCTCTAAAAATATTTAATCAATATTTGTCAATACCAGGGCATTGAATATGGTTATTGAGTTTCAAAGATATGATGTCTGAATTGGATCTCTGATATTATCTGAACGTAGCATTTCATTTCGTATCTCCATCTTTTGAAATATGTACCAAAATTTAAAGAAGAAAAGCATGGTTCATATTATTTGCCACTGAAGCCTACAGTTTTCCGATATGAAATTCTTTGTACACTAAAAATTTTCTTCATTTTCGAAATGTTCAAAGAACGTTTGGCATGCATAGTATATATTTATCAAAATATTAACTAAAAATATGTATTAATTTGTATTTTTTAAATGTGTATTTAAATTCATGTTAATAATAATTAGAAGAATATATATACTGTGTAAATGTAGATATTTAATTTAATATTTTATCCATTTTGATTATTATTTGCGATAATTGCCAACTTTTTCTATGAGTGATTAAAATTTTATTACATTATATTTCCACCTCACAAGATTTAAAGCCCATATATACATAAATATATTTAAGTTTATGTAAATATTAGTATGTAAAATATATGGAGACTCATCCGTTATATTTTATATTTTACAACGTGTTTTTTTTTATTTTAACTCCTTTTATCCATCTTGTAAAAGTTAGTTAAAAAAATGATATTTATGATCATGACATGGACTAACCATAGGCATATAAATTATTATTAATATAATATTAGTGATAAATAAAAATCCCCTTTGAGAATTATTCAATATTATTTATTTACTTTTTCAAACAAAAAAGGGTACTCAAGAAGCAATGCCTTGATACATAAAATTTTTAAATAATAATGTAATCCTTAAAAGTTTAATAAAAATAATACGTTTTAATAATTATATATACATATATTTAAAGTTAGTCGATTAATAAATACAAAAACATGTATTTACATATATATTATTTTCTCTCCATTGCAGTATGATTTTTTCCATTTTAACTAATTATGATTTAATTACATTCGATTAGCAAGATATCCGGTATTTTCATTATCAGAAATCATAATTTCATGATATGAAAATTAATAAGATATATATGTATATATATATATGTACTTGTACAAAGTATATTATAATAAATAATTTATCTTAATATATTCATTAGATATAAAAAATTAAACACTTTCTAGTGTTCGTTTATTTAGTCGTATATGTATATTCAAATGAGTGTATATTCAACTTTACTAATTTTTTTTAATTTTAACAACGGCACATACATAAAAAATTTTATCCTCGGTGTTTAGATTTGTGTGTATGCCTTGATATCACTGCTGTTTTGATGGATGATACTTCGTTTTTTCCTCGGTTGGTATCGAATTCTAGACCCCAAACAGGAATACAGACAGGATCTTCTCATATCAGAGCAAGTTGACTTGATCTCCACGACCCTTGGCTCGTCCTTTGAGTTACACACTGAACCGCTTTAGTTAACGTTGAATTGATGTATATTTACTGCTAGACATACTCACCTACACATACTCGCATCCGACATCACGTCAAATGCACTCCGATTGCGGTAGCGTCAAGTGAAGTACGAAAACTGAACAGCGATACTCACACGAAGACCGACTGAAGCAATATGTTTATCACTTCGCATTAAACTACACGACAATTAAATATGTTTTAAATCATAATTGCTGAACTAATTTTTAAGATGCATTTTACCTTTAAATTGAGATGGAACTTTCATCAGCCATGCATTTAAAGCGCAGGTGATGTTATTAAAGTAAACAGGGAAATGGTATTTAATAATATATTCCTATATTTACATGGTTCATCCAGGAAGTATCGAGTTTTTTTTTCAATTTACGACTATTGGTCGTAGAAGTTTGGGAGGGAAGAGAAACATCAAAGCTGAAGAGTTTGAAGAAGCATTTAAAATTTGGAAAACACGCCTTCAAAAATGTGTTGATGCAGGAGGAAATTATTAGGAAAATTTTAAATTTTATTTCACACTGTTTATAAATCCACCAATAAATCAACTTTCAAAAAAAAGGTAGGAATTTTTTTTTTCTAATCTTTGAATAAAACATTCTTGCGTAGTGATTTTACACTAATCGCTTCAGTACGCCGTGTCAAAAAATTGAAAAACACCCTTCGCACCAAGTAAAATCCTGCCGCTTCAAATTAACAAAACAATAAAAAAAAAGGACAAATAAAGAAAGAGTTTGTCAACATTTTAAGAACCCCTTCCAATTTTCTACTACCAATAGTCGCAAAATGAAAAAAGAAACTCGATACTTCGTGGATGAACCTTGTACAGGAAAGATTATATGCTTATAATTAATGTTTGATTAAATACTGCATACAGATCTGATATATATATATATATATTCTGTAGTCTGATCAGTTCAATCCATCAAGGGATGTTCCTTTTAATCAAAAACTTAGTGTAAGAATAAAAAGTACCACTTGGGAGAATCGAATTAGTAGTCAAAGTTTGTATTTATACAGCATTGATTGTGCATAAATAAGTATTTATTTAATTTATATACAAGTATTTGAAGTATATGTACTAGAAGTAAATCTGATAATCAATCGGTTCAATGATTTAAGTAATTTGAGTAATAATCATCCTAATATTTATTATTTTGGATATAAATGTGTCTTTTTATTACATATTTATATTTTTTTCATTATCCATGGTCAATTTTCATATTTTCCTTATAAATACGCATTATAATTAGAAATGTGATTTTTAAAAAAGTTTTACCTTTACTTATTGAATCAATCTTTCCTTATAATATGATGGATGTCACAGAAAATGTTTGCTAATATATGACTAGTGAAAGGCTCATTATATATTGGTAAATTTTTGAATAATTGTATAAAAAAACAGTTGTATAAAGTCACTCAAAATTATAAATTAAAAAAATTATATTTTTATACATTATTACTTTTATATCGTATAATTATTCCATAAATTCCATAAGTAAAGAGAACTTTAAATAGTTGCAATAATTTAATAATAATAATTTAAAAAAAAATATGATAATAGTTTATACGGACACTTTGTTTACAAAATTAAAAATAAAAATATATTTTTTTTTTAAAATGAATTAAAAATTTGGATGAAAAATTAAAAAGTTTTGAAATTAATATTCAAGTCAAGTCAAAACTTCTAATAAGAAAGTAAGAAATAGTTAAGTCAATTTACAACGTAAAGTTTCTGCACTTTATTGATATTACTACTTCTATAAGTGCAGATTCAACATATGGATTCAGTAGGGATAATGACGGTTAAACGTAACCATGTCGTTCATTAAGACTATTTTGTTTTACCAAGTATTCACGTAGTCAACTGCGACATCACGATTACTAAATAAAATTGAGCGAAATATCAGGGAAAATTAGATAGAAGAACTGAGACCACGGCAGGTTATTTCGTTTCATTAAAAGTTGTACTACTGAACTTTTCATGCTAATCACGGAAGTAAATGCCACGTATCTCGATGATGAGATAAATGTTCGTGATGTGAATATGAGGATATCTACATCCATCGATAATTTTATGTATTTGAGTAATATACGAGATATCATATAATTATACACCTGTAAATTTTTTTTGAAATGATAGCTTATATTAGCTTGCATTAGAATTGGTAAAAAAAATAAATAAAAATAATATTGAGTCTTGCATTAAGTTTCTTATTATAAAGAATATGTATGTGTATATATGGTTTTTGATCGACAATTACTGTATGAATAACGCTGTCAAGAAGAAAATTGAATTTTTTTTCATCCGTCAGTGATTCAGAAGTATCTTAAGTGCAAATATATTTTTATAAAGCTTTTCATACAAGAAAATGATTTAAATATTGTATATTTTTTATAAAAATAAATTTTAATATGATAAATGAAATAAATTTATTGTATTAATAGAAGAAAAAAAATTGATGTGTTTGGAAATCAATTGCATCCAACTACTGTTTATAAATAGCGAAAAATAATATGAAAAGGTATCAATTTTTATGAAAGATTTATACGACAATATTTTTTCATAGTACTTATATTTTACGATAATTACGTCGATACATGATAAATAATATTTTAACGTGGATAATGGTTACTTAATTTTGATATACGTCGAAGAATGTAGAAAAATGAAAGGCAGCTTGAAAAAATAATAGCCTAGCATAAATAAAATTAAATATCAATTTCAAAAATATAAAAAAAAAGATAATTGACTTTCGTTATTTCGTATAAAATAATATGACGCTCTAGATTAAAGTATTTTAACATTAAAAATATATTAAGAGGTTTACCAGCTTATATTGTAAAATAAATTTCCCTTTATTTATTTTAATACGTTAAAGAATTTTACAATTATCTTTATCACTTTTGAAAGCTTTTGAATTGTACAGATTGGAATTCGCTTATTTATAATATATCTTTTTCGATTACAAAATGTTTTGTATTGATTGAGAATTTAGTTAGGAAAGAATATATTGAAAATTTCTTTATAGTTTTAAAAAATATTCCTTTATCCTTTTAATCCATGAATATGCATTTTGAATTATTAAATGCCGTTACATGTTATTAAGTAAGTTTTCTATCGATTGTTTAAATTACGCTAATTAAATCTAAAGTACGCATAGATTTTTATTAGTTCCAAAAAAGTGTCTTTTCGCTTTTTAAAACGACCGATATAAAACATAAGTTATTTTACATATTATTTAAATTTAATAATTTAATGAAAAAAAATCTAACTTAACATAAATAAAATTATATGTATAATGCTGTTTATAAAATGAGTTTTTGAAGCATAGCATTCAATTTTTATTCAATAATTTTCTTAAATTGTATAAATTAATAAAAATATTAAACTTTTGTTTTAATTAAGTTAAGTTTTTATTTTATAAAATTTTATTTTATTCTTAAATATTTAAATTCTATAAATTATAGAAAATATTATAAATAAAATAAATATTTATTATTATTAATGATTGACATATATTTAATTTTAGAAAAATATAGCTCCATGCTTATTAACAATATTCTATTCATAAGAAAGCAGCATATCTTTAAATTTAAATATGTAATAAATAAGTTTTAATATTCACTTCTACTAATTTGAAATAGCAATAATGCAGAAAATTATATATAACTTGCTATTAATTCTTTGTTCATTCCATTATATTCTAAGAATAGTATTATCTTAAGTGAAAATAATCAAGATTTAGTCATCCAGAACTGACGTAAGCCCGAAAATGTAATTTAAAAAAATAATCGATATTGAATTATTTTATATTGATAAGACTAGTATCTGTTCTTATGGAAAATTATAGCGTTGCTATAAGATAAGAAAATATAAATTATAAATTGCAGATCAACTTGAAAATGAACTGTTACCAACCTATAATTCTGTGCACATTAAACTTTTTTATTTATCATAATTGGTGATACATTATTTTACAATAAAATATTATAAAATATATTATTTTGAATATCTTGCATATATAATAATTAAACAATATTTAATCCTCTTTATTAAATAACTATTATCTCCTTTTCGCTAGTTTTTTCATATTCAATACTTTACAGAAAATTTCTTTGTTAAATCTTGGTTGATAAAATAGCTAAATTTTTAATGCGCTTTATATTTAAAAAAAAGTAATAATTTCTAAGTTTTCAAATATACTAAATCTTAATGGGCATCACATAGAAACATGAGTTTAAAATATATTCATAATTTTAATTCTGTTATTTCAATGGTTGAAATAACAAACGTATTTTCATTCTAAGCTAATATCGAAATTAGTTATTGTGTATATTTCACAGCAGTTAATTAGTTCAATGCATATATTTTGATTTGTGTGGATCAACTGGTATGTATAAGCACATATCTATGTATTGTATCATGAGGAATCTCTAATTGCTCACGGAACTGCTGATCGTCGTATTAATTATTCGCAATACCAAAGCATATTCGTACCTCCTAACTGTTCAGCTGGTAAAGGAAGGCATGTCAAGCAGGACAAGAAATTTATCTGAAAATCAACATGCGTGCTCGCACGTATGAAGTTGATGAACGCAACGTTGCGACGTGATCAGACCGACAAAATAAACTAACCAGACGTCTTACAGATTGTGATTGCAAAAAACATATGTTTCATAATTTTTTCTCCGTGCGTTCCTAGAAATAGTTATATGAATTTTAATAATAGATCATGTTAAATAAATAAATAAAAGTATCTTTAAATGATTATTTTATTAATTAGTATGTTTAATTTAAAAAATTAATATAATACAGGTCAAAGCTTAATATTTCAATTTTTTAATAAAAAAATATTAAATACTATTGTAAGAATTATTTTATCTTTCACTGCTTGAAATTTACGTACGTTAACCTAGCTAACGACACGGATAGCTAAATTTAAATATAATCTATGGAGAGATTAGATTTAAATCAGAAAAATAATATTATATATAATACTTTATTATTACTTTCTTATTACATTATTATTTTAGTTATATACTTGACACTGTTGCAAAAAATTATTTATGATCTTTTGTGTATCTGAAGTAACTGACACTTCATTAATCTTTTTATGTATTAAAATTATCATACATTTGTATAATTAAATTTTTTACGCCTGAATTAATATCTTTTAATTTTTTCATGTACATGAATGTTATAAAATATATAAATATATCATGTTTTTATATTATAGATATAATCATAAGTCAGATATAAAAATTAAGCTATTTAACTATGATTAGTTTTATTTTAATAATTAAAATTTAAGTAATTATATAAAATTTGAAACGAAAGATAAACTTTCTTTAAATATATAATATATTTAATTATATTACTTGAATTAATTCTGTAGTATTTTATAAATAAGTTTTTTCTATTTTTAAAATTTATGTATAATATTTAATATGCATTAAGATCTAAATAGTCGTTTAAGAACCGAAATAAATATCTTTTAAAAAATCTACAGAAGCATAGTTTCATGTTTATAAATATTTCTAAGATTTTAAATAGTTTTGTAAATTTAAGATTCAGAAATCCGATTAAAGTATTTAATATTTAATTACAATTTGATTGTGTAAATCTGATGTTTTTTAATGAATGCTTTTTGAATTTACAAATAAAGAAAATTTACACATTGCCATAAATATATGAAACAAAAGTTATAAAAATAACGCGTAAAAGTCACTACAGAAAACTATTATCAAAGTAAGTAAAAGAAAAGCAATGGATAAAAAAGCATAACTTTAACCATAAATCATGTGAACTTTCAACGCATGATATGAAAGAAGGGATTAAGTGCAATAATTAAGTTTGATAAACAAAGCATGTGGGCCAGACATCAACTACTCATCGAAATCAATTAAAAAGAAAGCGAAATATCGCGTGTGCAGATAAACTGAAGAGCGCATGCTCGGAAGCGAATTTGTCTTATGTGAAACGGGCTGGCTCGTCTATTAATGAGGCCATTTAGTAGTGTTCATTCAGTTCCCTAGATGAAAAATTTATATTCCTTTTTCTCCATACACGCGAGGTTGGAAAGTGTTTGTAATATTTACGGTTAAGACAAGTCCCTTCCTTCCACTGCATATAATTTTATAAATATATAAACACAATTATATATATGTATGTGTATACTTTATTCATTACGATCTTGACTAAGAATTAAATTTTTCTAGTAAACCGTAATAATAGGGCACATTTTTACTTCTGTATAAAGTCAATTAAAAATATTCTTATTGAAGTTTATACCTGCAATAACATTTTTTGGATATTATAGATTTTACTCGATACTTTATCAATAATTACAAATAATGTTTTTTATTTAATCATTAAATAGTGTTTTGAACTATTATTGTGTGTTATATTTTTTCTTCCTCATACATGGTAGAACATTCTTTGGTCATTAATTGAATTTACATTTTAAGTATGAAATTTTTTGGTGAATTACCATCACAATAATCAAATTGCAAATATTAAAAAAATTATACTTAAAGTACATTGATATAAATCAATTTACTTTTTTTAAAAAAAGATTATAGAATTTAAAAATTATTTATAAAATGGTAATGAGTTCATTATGTTTTCATTTACTAAAATAAACAATAATGCATAAGTAAAATATATTAACTTAAGACTCGTGTAGAATTAGCTAAAAATTGTAATTTATAGTCAAATACTAAGTAAATTACAAAAATAGAAAGAAAGGTATTTATTTAATTCAATTAATATTATTTATTTAAATTGTATACCCTTAATATAAAATAGCATAAAATTCACAAGGATTATATACTATTCCTATTGATTATTCTGACGCATATTCCACAGATTTTCCCTATACTTTGAACTATTGAATGCTCTTAATATATCACGTTCTTGTTTTAGTACAACGCTTTATTTTATATTATTTACATATTAAAATTCAGTTCAATTTTTTAATTGTATAAACAATAAATATTAAACATAGTCATGGATATTAAACATATAAAAAAAGTTTGATAAATATTATTATTAAAATGCTAAAAAATTGTTAGAAAATAGTATTTTAAAAACAAAATTATTAAAAGTATTTTGTATTAAAATAAGTCATGATTATAAATATTATAATTATGTATATGAAATATATAATTATGAAAAATTTATAAAGAATAAAATATTTTCAATTTTAATATTTTAATTAGAATAAGTATTTTGTTAGATGAATACATTTTGTTTAGATTCATATAAAGCCACGTATTATAAAATTTTCTTAAAATAGGTTTTATTGTTTTTAAAAGATTTGTTTATATTTTTCTTTAACAAATTAAATTTATTATCGAAAAACACTAATTATGTATTTACTTAGAGCGAATTACTATCTTAAATTCTTTATTAAAGCACTTATTATAATCTTATAAAAACATAATTTCAGTTACAAAATTTTTTCATATTTTAACTAAGTAATATTTTTATGTATATTAAAAAATACATTAATTTTGTACATATTTTAATGGAATTTTATCACAACATGTTAAAATGTCTATTTCTTATAATAGTACGTATTTATGAAAAAAGAGAGCATAGATTTATGATTATATATATATATCACTCTATTGAAAAATTCACCAGTTATTGTAAGAAGATTAAATAAAAAAGTATCTCCAGTGACAATACTTTTCAATAAGAGTATTGAAAATTCAATACAGAACAATAAAATATTCACAAAATGTTAAAGATTACATTACTTCAGTGAAAATGTGACAATTTAATTCTTTATTATTTAACGTAGAATATGGATCGATTGTAATTATAAATATAAACAATGCACTTAAAAGTATTAAAGTTTAATGAAACAAAATTTTATAGCTATAGAAAACTTATTGAATAGAAAAATATATCAAGATTTCAAAAAAAATTTTATTTTAATAAAATTGCAATATTTATAATATAAATATATCCTTATTTGAAAAGAAAGTGATTTTTGTTTTGTTTTAGTGAAATATTGAAAAAAATAAACATCTTAATAAAATTATAGTTTTTCTAATACAATTTACATTTATAATATAAAGTGTACATTAATAATATGTTGTTTTTCCTGTAAAGTAATAATTTTCCATTACAAATTTTTTTTTAAGTAATAAAAAAAGTAATATATATAAAGTAAATATCTAGTTTTATTATGAAAAATGAATTCTATTATTCATTATCATGATAAATACTTAATTATTTCGAGTTATATCTCATAACACTATTCTGTTTATAAATATTTTTATCACTGTAGAAAAGAGATTGTGCTCTTTTCAATTTCCCCATTTATATCATTTATGAATAATAATAGTCATGTATAATTTGAATAATGAAGAAAATCATTTATATGAGAAGAAATACACTTAATTTGGTTTTCAAATGAAAGTGACAGGGATGGAATTATAAAATTAAGTATGCATAAATTTATAAATACATGCAAGGGTAATTTATTTTCGGCAAACGTTACAAAAGCTGGACGACGAGTCCATAAAAACTGGTGGAGAAAACATCACCTCAAAGAAAATTAAAGCGCATGTTTTGTTTGAATGCGTAAAAGCTCTGATTCTTTATCAAGATGAGATTTATACAATTCGTTCCTTTCAAGTTTATAATAAAAGAGCCACCGTACTTGGCTAGTTTTACTATCTTAATATGGCTTTTCGTTCTTACATACGTTTGCAACTATTAATGAAAGACTATACTTATTAGTGCTAAGCCATCAATCACGTATACCGTATAGAATATGCCGAATCCAAGTGGAATTAATCAAAGTTTATGCACATCGTATTTCTCCGATCGTCGAGCACCTCTTGTGTAGGTCGGCAAAAGCAAGTTGTGCAAATTTATAAAAGGGGTTTGGCTTCTTTTTTATTAAGCTTTTTGCCATTGTATTTAATGTACGCTTGGCGCTCTATATTTCGATCGTTTGGTCTTTTATGATGGTAATGATTTTCGTTTTTGTCCAGAACGTAAAATCCACTTTACAATCCTTAAAAATAGTTGAGTTTTATTGACGTCTTAAGCTTCAAATATATTAAAAATATTTAAAATAAAAAAAAATTAATATCTAGTAATAAAATTTTTAAAATTTACTCTAAAAATAACATTTTAATTTAAAATACTAAATAAATATTATATATATATTTTTTGGTAAAATAAAAGATTAAAAATATTTTCAATGATAAAGGATATTAAGTTTTATAGTTAAAAATGTAATTGCATGAATTCAAAAATATTAAATTCATTTTATTTTAAAAAATTTGCTAACTGAAAACAGAACACATTTTAAATGATTATGTTTTAAAATTTCATTAATGAATAAATACCTTATAATACTTAAATTATTTTAACAAAGCAGCAATCATAAATGCCAGATTTTACGTAAATCTCTTAAATAACAAAAAAATAAATCTTGATAGGTTTTATTTGGTACCTGTGTTGTACTTAATGTTGAAGATCTCGTGGAATTTATGAATTTTCACTTTAGTATTTCTTGCTATTATGATTACTATACGATAATAAAGAAAGACAGGAAGTGCAAGTTAATGAAAACACAAAAAAGAAATAATGGCTAATAAGGGAGGCGATAAATTTATACGTATGAATAAAATCACATGAGGGTGTGAAGTTTAATGTGTTATACTATATAAATCGTGACAGAGATACAGAATATACTATTCAACATCCTTTTTGAATATTGCGAATATAAAATTAATATAGATATAAAAATAAATGAATGCTAATTTATTTTATTGAGAACCTAGCGTGACACATTAAATATTCTATTACATAGCAACCTAGTTAAATATAAGTACATATAATACTCGATAATTTTAATATATTGTTACTATAATATTAAAAATGCATTTTTATAATATCAAAAATTATATAATATAAAATCTAGAAAACTATTTGATTTAACACATACATTTTTTTTTTAAATTTTTTTCTCTAAAATACGATGTAGAATATTCTAAAATATATATCAATAAAAATAGTATAAAAGTAAATATCTCTTTGTTTTTCTTTCATTTTATCAGCTACATGCTGTGTCTATATATATATTTATAAATATATAGGGTCTGCATTGTAAGTTCTACGATAAATTCACCTAAAAAATCTTAAGTTACGTTGATGTTGCTACCCAATCACAAATAGAATCTCTCAAATTCTACATATAGGTTAAAACTGTAACAACACAAAAACACGTGTCGTAACGATAACCTCCACACGTGAACTGAACCACGCATGTCGATTGGCCTAATGGCTACAACAGAGCGAAAGCTGCAAACATAAGCGATTGGCCCCTGTCAGATGCACAGCTCCGCGAGCTGGACATCTCTACAGCATCCAACGACAGCATGAACTGATCATGCGTGGGCGGCGGTGCAACACCTATAAAAGGCATTGCATCACCATTCTCGAGGCGATTCGATTCCGAATGCTCGTGGATCATTTTGTCTAAGAGCAAAAGGGACTTGTCGCTTGAACTCGCTTTAATGAGCATTGCAAGTACGTTCGTTTCATATGAGATGCATCTTTCCATATAGGAGGAGCATACGTAAGTGGAGTACGTACTCAGGACTTCAATGATGCAGAAGCAGAAGAGTTTATGGGGCGCATTGGGTCATTTGTGAGAATATTCATGCCGAAAGTCAAGCTTGTGTCAATCTCCTCACTTGACTGAGGCTAAGCTGCTGGGTTACAACGCCTACTCGCATGAATGGGAGTCACTGTACCGACGTGCGAAGACCTTGCAGAGCAAAGCATAGACTGACCTTCAGGAGAAGCTTACTGTCATGTCAGAAGATGCTGTCTCTGCTTGGAAAGCAAAGAATAAGTTTTTCCCCAATTGAGTCATGTGATTCCAAGTCATGACTCGGAATCCGAAAGACCTGGACTAAGACAGGATGAGAGTGATCAGGATGACGGCCATAGGGATGGAGGCGGAGTGGTGGCACAATTCTCGTGGTTATAGAGAGAAGCTGTAAAATAAATTTGCAAAAAAATAGAGGAGATATTGCTCAAAATAAAGAGGGTAGACACAGTAACGAGATGCCAATACTTAAAAGGTTCAATGAGAAAATTTTTTAATAATTAGTATTATTAATAATATTATTATTTACTATTATTTACAATACGTCTCGGCTCCAGGCCTGGGAACGAGTTGTGTTTCTTACACTGTTAATATTTCCATATTTACATTTGTTATACATTTAATTATTTAGCATTTTGGAAAGTTTTATATCGTAGGTACTTATATCTTATAGCTGTCCTTCTTCTCTTTTTGTTATCCTTCACTTATCTCGTTTATTGTGCTGCATTTCTCTCTATACTTTTTTCTATTTCTCTAATTTCTCTTATCATGTCTCTATCCTCTGTTCTCTCTCTGCACTTGTTCATTATCTCCCTGTTTATCCTCCTTGGCCGACCCCCTCCCTGAATTTCCTGAGCAGATTTGTTGTTTCTGTACAATCTCTTACGCAATGCGTCCAATCCCCTTCTCCTCTCTTACATAATTGGCATCTTCTTTCCACTGCATCCATCCAGTATCTGTTGGCCGCGGTTATGTTTCCGCACCTTGTTCTTGACATAGCTCTCACCTCCTCTGTTTTACATTCCTTCCTGAGGTATTCTGGCAGTCCGTTCTCTTTGATCCGATGGTATGTTCAATTGTATCTTGTATCCTTCATTTTGCTTCTTCTTTCCTGTATTTGTCTTTCTTTGTCTCTTTTTCATATCTCTGCGTAAATATTCTTCCCTGTATTTTCCCAGAAATCAATTTATGTGCTGCTTAGTTCTAATTTATTTATCCATATTTCTTATTCTTCTTTTCCTTTTATCTCTGCCCATTCTTTCCTCTCTTCGTAACATTTCCTGATCCATCTGTATCCTTCCATTTGTTAAATTTTATTCTCGTATTTCAGTACCCTGATTTTCCATTCTCGGTTCATTTTAAATTTGTGTGATCCCTATTGCTTTCTTTTTCGTAAGGTTCTTCCATGCCTTCCAAATTTCCCAGTTCTCTATATCTTTCTTCTGTGTTCCATGTACATGTGCTTTTCTGCTCGCTTCCAATCAGGAGTTTCATGAAGTGCTTTCTCCATTCTACTCTGCCTATGCTACTCTTCTCTTTCTGCCTTCTTATGCTGCCTTTGTTTAAATATCTCTACATCTGCCCCTCATTATTCAGTTTCCTTAGCTCTTCTAGATCTTTTTTCCTTTGTTCCTGTCTTTTTCTATCACATAGTATTTTCTATTTCCTTTTTCTGATATCCCTACCTTGTGGCTTTCCCCCCTTTTCCAGTCCTTTAAAGCTTTCCTCTCTCTCAGGTGTCTCCCTTTTCTTTTCCCTTATTCCTGTTAGTATCATCACCACCAAAGGTAAGTGGTCCGATTCGATCCTTCTCTCAACCCTGAAGTCCTCTACCCTGTCTCTCACATCACTGTCCGTAATTGCTAGGTCAATCACTGTGTTACCTCTGGCGCCTATGAATATATATTCTCCCACCTCGTCTCCCTCGATTGTTGTGTTTAGAACGCAGCAACCACATCTTGTTAGTCCGTTCATCAGTTTTTACCCTTTCTTGTCTTTTTTCTTATCCTTGCTCTTGCGTTGTCTCATTTCGCCGTCTTCCGTATCCTGCATAACTTCTCCCCTCAACCCTGTTCTTACATTTAAATCTCCCATCACATACTCCTATGCATCATTTCATGGATACTATCGTTACGAATGAATCCGTCCCAAATACATATTGCACTACTAATATATATATTCGCGCCGTGAATCACGAATTTCGCGTCCCGCGCTCTCGGCACTTGCGCCTGACTCTTAGGTACTGAATTGGCTTACAGATCAGCTGCTCAGGCCGAGACCAGCGCCACCACTACCACAGCAGTGCCCTAGGGAACTATATGAGTAGGCCGCGAAAACATTATTAAAATCTGAATAAATTGTGGAAATAATTAAATATGCCTAATTATTTCACCTCCTCCGTCTCTGAACCCTGGAAGCGACTTAGAGTCACGGGCTGAGCGAAAACGATTTACCTGAGGGGTAAATCTCGTTAAAAAACAGTTTTTTTATATCATTAAAAAAATATTTTTTAATATTATATATAAATATTTCTGTATGTATTTATTTTTTCTATAAATATTTGAAATGTACAGTGAAAAATATATGATTTCTTAGGTATTATTTTTCATTATCATTATTATTATGTCCCACTCCGATAAATATATCTAATTACAGAAATAAAAAAACTATAAAATAACATAACCACTTTCGACTTATGTACGAAAAAAACATTGTATTTACGAAAATTGACCAAGTATAAAAATTCTTATTTTCTTTAAACTTACCAAACTAACAGTAGTTGTTTTATATTTTAATGACACTATAAATTCAGTTCATTGACTAAAACGTATCTGTTTTATAAAAGCATCAATAATCTAGATCAATATTTGTAGTATCTTCAATTAAATTTGATCAAAGATAGCATACTGCAATCTATGTTTGATAAGCGTCTGAAGATTATATAAATAAACAAAAAATATTATACATATATGGAAAATCATATTGTAATTGAAGAATAACAATCTTTCAGATAAAAATTTATAATAAATTGAATGACATGACATACTTACGAATTCAATGGATGAGTATTAAAAGAACCACAATAAATCCTTGCAATAAATTACTACATATATGTACATATATAATATTTGAAAGGTATAAAATATTATACGAATTGATCATCAACGAATGCAATCATTTCAATATTCACTAGCCTTATAATGAGCTGCTATTGAGTATTGCACAAATTTTTTTAATACTACGAGCGTATTCTTCCAATAATATTATTTTATGATATAACATATATGTATAAAATATTTTTTTACATTAAGTTCCTTTACCATTTTCACATATACGTGTCTATAAAATTAAAAAGTGGTGTTCAGCAATACAAGTTCAATATTAAATAATTTAGTCAGGTTACAAGTTAAAGAAATCGACTTATACAATTACATGGCACAAAACCACATAAGTCACACTGGCGCATTTACGCGAGTCTTGCTTTACAAAATAATAAGAAATTTCATCTGAAATCTTTGCACAACAAGATTCATACTTTGAGTGTCCACTCTGCAAGACCCTTAATGTGAATCTTCACACTATAAAAGCAAGCTGCAGCCACTCTAGTTGTCACCCTTGAGGAGTGAAAGAAAAAAAGAAGGTAACTGTAATGAATTTGACGATGATGAATGTGATGTGATACCCGAGCACAAAGGTAGACTACAAAAATCAAAATTTGACTATGTTAACTATAAAAAAATACATATAATCTGCATGATGAATATTTAAAATTTAATATATCCGATCATTAGATAAATATTGTAAAAGTTTTAAAACGTTCGCTCATAAAACGGAATTTTTAATAAATCTGCTGATGAAAGGACACATTTAATAAATCCACTTGTAAAACATTAAAAAATTAGCTCACAGAATGGATAAAAAAAAGTTACAATACGTAAAATAAAGCTGTCTCGCTTATATTACGAGAAATTTGTCACAATTGATTTTTTGTTATTGCATATGCTTCGTATAATATCTATTAATAAAACAGAATTGCTCTCTCGACGCTTCATTATGTCTATAAATATAAAAATATCTGGTGATCAATATAAATATATTTGTAATATCAAAACCCATAATTTAGTTATTATAGGTTAAAAATTGTTTGAACTTGGAACACCTCAGGAGTTGCATAAAATATTAATTTACCCATCCCAATGATGCTATAATGCAATAATACGGTATGACAATATGTTTCAACTTGCACATATTCTTTAGAAGCATATTTAAAAAGTGGATTAATATAAAGCGAGAGCATAATATCCATTCAACAAAATACATAAACACATTTACCGGAGTTTTACCTCACACAATAACAACTTTCACACTAAAGTCTGTACACCATGAGATCTTTCAATTGCAAATGTTTTTACTACACTTAAATACTTAGTCATAGACTTATGGTAAAAGTTTACATTCCTTTTTTATAGAACATCTCAGTAGTTGTACTTTGAATAAAAATAAAAAAAGTCTAAAATATTTAAATATTCATGTGATTAGTATAGTTTAAAAATTTTATATAATATTTTATGTATTTGTGCTTAAAATAAAAATTAAATTTTATATTTATATAAATAATATATAATATTTTAAGCATTTTAGACATTCTTAATTTTACTATTCAAAATTTGATATTAGTATATTTGAATAACAACTGTTAAAAATAGACAGGAGGAAAAATAACAAAACTAGTATGTTAAATTTATTCATGTAAAAAAAATAAAGATTTATTCTTAAGTATCTTAAGTTATCCTTTGGATATCGGGCCAATAATGAAATAATAATATATAATACTAATAATACATTTATATAATTTTGTATCACAGTATAGAATATTTACTTATATAACTTATTACAATGAAATTTTTTTATTAGTAAGATTTAATAATACTCTTATTAAACTAGATAAAATAAATCTATTTATTTACATAATAAAGCTATTTTCAAGTTAGTTATTCACAATTAGTAAAATTTTATCAAGAATTTAATATAATGTTTTTAATTATTTAATTTTTTTACAAATTATTATTATTTCCAAACATTTATTTACCAAAATTATTGTGAGTGATGAAGTACAAAATTTACATAGAACATTATTTAAAATCTGTTTTAAATTGATTTATTGTGGAAAAATAAATTGAAAAATCTATTTAAAATTAATTTCTGAATAATTGTAATTATAATAATAAAAAAAATTTTATTTCTAAATTACTAAATTTGAATTAGATGTGACATACGCAAATAATCTTAACTGTCATATATATATATACATATATCTAGAGAGAGAGAGAGAGTATATAAAGTATTTAGTAGTAAAGCTGTAGTAGTTTCTTCGTTCAAACCTTGCACTAACTCAGAATAATAGACTCGCTGTGTACCATTAATGAAAATCGTGGCATAATCTAGCTTTCATTTATATTGCTAAAGCCATATTTTCCGAATTATTTAGCAATGAGGAAAACAGAAGAGACAGAAACAGGTTTTATGTTGGATTACCTTCTGCTATGGTCAGTTTAATTTTTGAATGATTTTTATTAACGTTATGACTTCTGGTAGGTGAATAGAATTGTTATTATATTTTCTTTTCATTTATTGCTTGGTTCAAATTACTTTTTAAACTTCATTTTGTTGCTGAACTTAAAATGTCGATTACTTGAAAGACTAATTATAGTTAATTATTGTTTACGTTTTGTTTATTTATTGATTTTTTTAGTAATTGACTGTTTCATTCCCGTAAATGAATTATTGTTGCTAATAATTAAAAAATCTTCTTGTAAATCTTTTTTGTGATTATAATTTTATTTCTAGTAAAAAAAGATTAAACAACAAAACTTTCTATAGCACGAATATCATTTATATCTTAGTTGTATTATTTATATCTTATTTTACATTTTTTTATTTATACATTTATTTGTTTTTTTATCGTTTCTAATCTCATTTTTTTAATCATATTTGAATTTATATAGTATCTTTGTAAATGCTAGATATTTTTTAAATTTTTACCATGTGTCCAAAATATATTGAGAACTCGTAAGGCATAAATGCTAGCTTCTGTTTATTGTACTCTGAAAATAAAGAGGCGTGATGCATTCTCATGTTCATTACTTGCGCATCCTTTAACATGTAGACTATTTTTAAAATGTGAAGATTTTGAATTTATCATTAAATTTGTTTTTTTTTTAATTATATTGAAAAAGTTGCCTAATAAATAATTATAAATAAATTATAATTAATATTTTATTTAAAGTAGCTAAAAATAATGTTAGAAGTAATGAATCGAGTAAAATTGAATTTGTATGGTATAAAAGTACTTGAAGATATATGTATAAGAATTCGTAATGTGCAATTTAGTGCGATTCAAATTAAAATAAAATTAACATATATTCTTTTACTTTCTTTTTCAAAGTTTTGATCTGTATAGAAAAAAATTCTTTAATTGCAAATCATTCGCTTCTGATTTCAATTATATCAATATTGCATGGTATGTAATTATGAAAGTGAAGCTTTCAAAAGTGACATTTATATAGCATACATTTTAATTTTTCATCAATATTAGAAAAATAATTTAAATAAATAATATATTAAATTAATTCAATTAAATTAATAATAATTAAATTAGTAATATATTGCAATTTTTATTATAAAAACAAAATGGTAAAAGTATCATTTATTAATCATGATTA